>JAREIK010001563.1:932500-1599594 GCA_029783825.1 Sapria himalayana | reverse complement strand
TAAATACATAAAATACATAAAATACATAAATACATAAAATACATAAAATACATAAAATACATAAAATACATAAAATACATAAATACTTTAAATACATAAATAAATAAAATAAATAAAATACATAAAATACATAAAATAAATAAAATAAATACAATAAAAAAATGTGATATTTTACACATGATCTCTTATTATCTTTCTATCAAACACTACAACCATTCCAAATTATTTATACTATTTGTCATATAAGATCATGGGATTCCCATAATATTGAATTGAAATACAAGACACGGAGCAATTTAAAATTATTTTTCTTTAAAAAAAAATAGTTGATCTATCAATTATATATATATATATATATATATTAAAAATGCATTAAATTTATCTTAAAGCTTTGAGTTTCATCATCATGTCTTGTAGAAGAGATGTGATGCCTCTTGAGAAACATTCAAGCAAGTATAATCAAATAATTCTCATTTAATATAATTGAAATATAATAAAATATTTCCAAAAAAATATATGAATAATATAAATGTTATTGAATATATTCCAAAATCACTAAGCTTCATCAATTATTTTTGATTGATATTTAGCAAAAACCATCTTTTATTTATTAAAAATATAAGATGAATATCACGCATCAAACTAGAAATTATTATCAAATTACCATCATTGGATATGTGTTACATAAATTAATCAAATATGATAATATTCATGAACAATGCTGGTTTGTCGGGTTTGCCGGATTTGCCGGATTTGCCGGTCAGCTGTCATCCCTGAATCGGCACTCTGTGGTCTTTCTCTACTACTTCACGAAGTCATTGATCCACCACAAACACGTGGCCATTTCCGATGAGCTCACCACCAATTCATTCGGTAAACCTCCCTCTGTCTAGATTATTTTCTTTGTTGTGCTCAAGGTAGTGAATTATTCGATTTAATTTTTCTGCTTGGGTACTTGCGAGTGATAATCGTTATCACTATTCCTTGTGGGTTATTAGTTGCAGGGAATTGGGTTGTTAACTGGATTTACCGGGGTATGCAAAAGCATTGCAGCGGTTCTCGTCGCCAGTCACGTGGTAGTCCAGATTTTTCCTTCTTCGGTTTCTTATCTCGCACTTATTCCTGCCAGGTATTCTCTTATTTCTTGATGGTATACTTTTTGAGCATCTTTGATGCGAAAATCGAAAATAATACGCCTACGATGAGAAAGGAAAATTTCATTTATCTTGAATCTAGTAGTTGGTGATGTCCATTAGTTTCGGAACTTACATTAGTGGCTCTATTTGATGGTAATGCTTTATCAGTGGTTCTTGGGTTTTGAAGATTCATATAGTCATATACTTGAGATGGGTGATCACTTAAATTGAAAGTATTTGATTGTACAAATACTAACACATGGGATCTTAATTTTGAAAAGTGTGCGATTCATATATTGGGTTTTATGGGTGATTTTCTCATCAGATTTTTTAAGAATTTTATAGTTAAAAAATTTATTTGATCAAGAACAATATTGGAATGTATGATTATTTGGAAAATTCTTGTATTGCATGTATGATCATCTCTTGGTGATAGATCTTGGATTTGAGACTAATCAGTTATATATTTATAATTATCAAAGATAAAAATGTCAAGATATCAATCTCTCATAGATCATATGCTAAGTAAAAGACGTGTGTAGTGTACTAGGTACAACCTTTGTATAATGGTATACCTAGGGTTTTCTTTTATTCTAGTTCTCAATGTTCTGATGATTAGGATTAGGACCTATATATGCAATGTATTAATTGTAATTGTTGCATGCTAATATTGAGTCTTTGGAAATAGAGTAGTCATCATGTTCAAACATCATATACATGATCAGGAACTTATGTTAGCATTGGTAGCTCAATTTTTCATGTGTAATTTGTATTCAAATATTATATACATTAATGCATATGAATGTTTGCTAAAGAAATAATAAAAGAAAAAAAGTGCAAATTTTTTTATGATTCTTAGTAGTGTGTAATGTTTTTTGTAAAGAAAAATAAAAATAAAAATAAATTAATTCTTGAAAAATTGTCTTATTGTACATGTTATTAAAGGGCTGTTTTTAAATGGGAAGTTTTACTTAATATACATCACTAAAAGTTTTTTTTAATGAGGGATTGTTGTTGACTTAACATATTTTATAAAAGATATTGTTATAACAATAAATAACTAATTGAAAAAATAAAAGAAAAATATGCAAATTTTCATAGAGGTACATAAGTTGATTGTGTTTGATCTTTGATGATCATTTATTGATATAGTTTAACATTTCTAGAACTACTAATACTAAGGAAATTGAGTTTTATAGTTAAGATAGTTTTGAGTACGATAATAATACTTTCTATGTTATTATATGATAATGATAAAATTGAGATTGATTCATCATAGATGAATGCAGTAAGACTCGAGATTGATGGTTGAAACTATTATAATAATTTAATAGATTTGGTTGATAATAAATTATTTATTATTATTATTATTATTATTTATAATTCAATATTTTTTTTATAATTTATTATTATTATTATTATTTATAATTTATTATATTAGATTAATGGTCTCTCTCAACATGATCAATCAAATATTATTTATAATTTATTATATTAGATTGATGGTTGAAATTACGATAATGATATCTTGTTTTGAACTTTATAAATCAAGCTGAATAAAATTGATGGTTTGGGTCAAATTGATGGTTTAAGTGACTTTTTGGTTATATATTCTTATATTATCTTTGGTATAAGTTTTGATTCAATGCAATATTATTGAAAAAAGTAATGAAATTTATATAAATGTTTTATTTTGGTGAGAATATATACTTGGGAGGTAGTTAATGGATGAGAAATGTCATATATACATGGATTTTAAGTCGGTTCTATAATGGATACATTCTTAAAGAAGATTTTTATTTCAAAAATTATGACATTAGTGCAAGGCTCGACTTTCTACAATAATATCTTAAGTCAGCTACTCTCATATCCTCTATGAGTATATGAATAATTGATACATCTAAATTAGATGTCTTTAAATGTCACATTCTCTTATCAAAAAGAAAAATCATGTATAATCATAAATACAAAAGATTAACTAAAGATTATTTATCATTGATATAAAATCTAAAATTACATATAAAATGATTATTCAACATAAAAAAGTGGTTAAATGATTTTTAGCAAGATGATTATTAGATTATAATATCAATTCTTGATTGATATGATACATATCAAAGATAGATGAATAAGTGAATTTGTAAATATATTAAGTACACTATAAATATTAGAGTATTTAATATAATTATGCCAATAAATTTGTAAGTATTAATAATTTCTTATTAACTTGAGACTTTATTTATGATATTAATGCTTTTGTAATTTATTGTATATAAAATATAAATAAATTTTGGTGAGAAGACATGTTTAGTGTATCTTAGAAGTGCATTAGTTGATATTGCTTGATGATTGCATATTAAGAAGGATATTTCATACAAGAGATAGTTTTATATTTGAGAATGATGTTTTCTCTTTCAATATTAAATAAAATGAATATGTAGTTAAATCACCATAAAAATTATAGTAAGATATGAGATTGATGATTGTTACAATGATGATTTAATAGATTTGGATATTGATAGATAATTTTTTGTTCATTATTATATTTCATTATTAATATTTTTTTATTTCTTTATATTTCTCTCAAATCTAACTTATGTTATCTCTTGACTCATATATAAATCTTGAGGTCTTGGGGTATGAGCAGGTAAATTCTTGGCCAAACAATATGATATTATCAACTGACAAATATCTTGAGGAGTATATTAGGCATCTCTAAGGATCGAACTTGTGATCTCAGAGTAAGAACATATATCTTCTTTTTCAATTGGACTACCATATTATTGATTAATTATTAATATTAATATTCAATATTTTTTCTTATAATTATTATTATGTATGTTTTATGATATTTTAGTTTTATATATGAATATGTATTAATATTTGTTCTTTAATAATAATTTGCATTGATGTTTTGAAATGTTTAATTATGTGTTTTGGCTCACTAAATAATTATTAAATATTATAATATCATTTAAAAATATTATAAAAGTCAAAAAAAAGTTATGAAAATACATGCACTTGAGAATGCAAGGCATGCCTTTCACCATTCAAATTATGGTTTTGATATTCATGTTTTGATAAGTAATTTTTGAGTATATTTTAAATTTATTGTTTGAATGAGATCAATAAATATTTTTTCCATTAATTATCTAGATATCTTTTTTTGAACTTGGTGAATCAAGTCAAATAAAATTGATGGTTTGTGTTGTATTGACAGAATAATAAATATTTGATCTTAAGTTTCAACTTTTTCTTTAGTATTCGACATAATTTCTTGCAATTCTATTGAATTGAGTAATTAATTTGATGTTGAAAATTTTCTTCGATGAGGATCTATTATCTGGGATGTAGCTGGTGAATGAGAAATATATTTTGCTTGTATTTTGTGTTACCTCCTTTAATACATATTGTATTTTCAAAGGGATTTTAAGGTATTTCTATAATAGATAGATTCTTAAGAATACTTTTAATATCTTATTAGTATAAGACTTAACTTCCTACAATACTATCGTATTTCTTTATTGAGAAATATTAATATTCTCTTTGAGTAGTAGAATATTATAAAATTTATATTTGATATCGTTAAATATCACTCTCATCCAAGCTTTCCAAAAGCATTTTCTAGGACTGCTTGTATGCACGCCTTCTAGCGAGATGAGGGTAAAATGCCTCGAGGCATTTGGAAAAAAAATGAAGAAATCTTTCGTGCACGATTTCTATAGAGACTTGATTTTTCATGCGTGTCTTCATTGTGCCTTTGATGCCTTGTAGAAAGAATCGTATCTCACGATGTGTTAGCTTATGTGACATTCAGAATATTAAACACAAGATGTAACATCTCAATGATTTTCTCGTGCCGAAGAAAATGCAAGTTGTTTGGGGAGAAAAAGCTTGAAGACTAAACTCTCCCACAAACTTAATGGCGTGATCATTATAGAAACACATATTGAAGAGATGAATGTAAATTTTGATAAATTATGATGATGGTAAACTTTACTATCGTATGTTGGAGCTCATTTGTAACAGATGACACTAAAATTTATTTTTGTTTGATTGAGCTCATTTGCAACAGACAATAGTAAATGTTATTGTCATCTGTTGGTGTTCATTGGCAACAAATGATGATAAACTTTATCATCGTCTGTTGGAGCTCAATATATTTGAGTAGGCAAGCACTATTGGAGCCTCCAATAGTGCTCGCCTACATGGATTACAATATTTTTTAAAAATTATAAACACTTTTAAAATATGTTTTGAAATCTATTTTAGAAATACAAATTATTTTTAAGATGTTCATTTTAAATATTTCTAATATATTTATTTTATGTTGAAAATAAAAAAATATACCTATTTTTATTTGATATATATTTGAATAATAAGTGTTATATTTTTATTCGATACATAAACCTCCCAAAAGAGCTCATGAATTAAAAAATTTGTTATATTATAAATATGAAGAAATTTGTTATATATTTGATATCTTCATAAAAATAAAAAATTGTTATGTATTCAATATATTCATTCTATACACTTTTAAAATAATTTTTTAATTTTTTTATGAACTTTAATAATATATTTTCATGAACTCCAACAGAGGAACACATTTTCATGTTGCAAAATGTGTTCTTAAGTTTTATAAAAAAATTGTTATATTATTATTAAAAAAAAGCTTTTATTTAAGCTTATTTAAAGTCTAAATTCAATCAATTACATATTCTATATTTAAAATCAATTAAAATTTAAATTTTGAATTGTAATTCTTAATTGAAAATAATTAAAATTTCTTGAAGATTATTTAATTATTAATTTTAATTATATCTTGTTAAATAGAATGAGTTCTTCAAATTCAAAAAATTCATGAAAATATTTTATGTGAAAATATGTTATTGAAGTTTTCGGAGAGTAATATTTAAAATATAAATCTTACAATTAAATATATGCGAGAGAGATGAATAAACTCTAGTATCACTTAGTTAGAATTCATCATGGTATGAAACTACGTCTCAAAGTTAATGAATATGTTGGATTAGAACGCAAATAAGCTTTAGTTAATTTTAATGATCAAAAAATAAAAAGAAATAAATTACTCTACGAAATTGGAATGAGTCAAATATCAATGCATGAGAGTGTCTTGTCCAAAATAATAGGTTCTTTAGGGAGTGAGAGTGGGAGTGAGAGTGGGGAACCTATAAATAGGAGACTTGTGAATAAATTTATTACTTCACAATTTCATCAAAGTACTTTAAATTCAAGGTGGAAGTAAAAAAGAAAAAAAATGTGTATAAAAATTAATATTTTTACGTATTTAAAAGGTCTCATATTCAACAATGTGAATGATTCTAATTGAATTTTTATGATGAAGACTATTGCAAATTTTGGGCCTGAGTTTAAGCTCTTTTCTATGCATGAATCAAGGATAGATTCTTAAAAAAAGAGATGAAAGGTTTAAGTATCATCATGGAAGATCACAAAATAACTTTAAAATAATATGGATGTTCAATTATATTTGATGGCTGGATAGATAAAAAGAATGTCTTATTAGTTTTTTGGTGAATAGTCTTGTTGATATTTGGTTTATAAAATTAATTGATGCTTTTGATTTAATAAAAAATTATTATTTTAAATATCTTGATAATTTGATTAAAGAAATTAGAGAGAAGAATATTATGCAAAGCATCACTAATAATGTCTTTAATTATGTGAATGTTGGAATGAAATTTATGAAAAAAGGAGAATATTGTGATGTACTTATGTTACACATTGTATTGATTTGATGTTGGTAAATATTAAAAAGGTAATTGTTCATGATACTATACTTGTTTGACTTAGACAAGTAGTGAGATTTATATATGTTATACTTGAGGTCTTAGCTTAATGATAATATTTTATATTTACAAAAAATCATGAATTTTTTTGTTTAGTAATTACATGGCTTATAATTTTATTTTTTATTCTTTAAAGTCTTTATAAGCAAAAGCAAACTTTTATAATAATGTTCTCCTCTGAAAAATGATATTCAAGCAAATGGGCTATAAATGTTGAAGACGTGAAAGCTCAAAGTACAATATTAAGAGAGGAAAATTCAGAGAAAATATCAACTATGAGTTATTTATAAAATATTAAATTCTGCTAAGGAGAAGATTATATTTAATTGTGGGGCATTGAGAGAAAATATAGCCTATTTAAAAAAAGTTGATACAAGTTGGACTTAATTTTATCAACTTTTACATGTAATAGGTTACTATTTTAATTTTCAATTGTGGTATGGGGACAAGTTTTATAATATTGATGAGGTGAGGAAAAGATTATTTGAGTGCATAGATAAGATATTAGATTATCAAAAATGTTTAAAAGTTAACATTTAGTTAAACTCAATTGATCAAGTATGGGTGAATTTAGGAGTCATATTGTAATTAATTCTCGAATATTAACAAGTCCTACAGGTTGGTGAATGTTTTTTGGTGGTTCAACATCAGAATTGTAAAAGTTTGCTATTTGAGTCCTTAGCCTCACTTGTAGTACTTCGGGTTATGAAAGAAAATGAAGCATATTTGAATTGATAATTATTTTTTTTGTAAATATATATATATATATATATATATATATATATATATTTCAATTTTAATACTAGAGAATTTTATTTACTTAACACATAATTTTTATTTTATTATATATAGATTCATCCAAAAAAAAAAGAAATATACTTGAACATTAAAAGTTGAATGTTCTTGTGTAAGTAAGGTGCAACACTAAATTGATAGAACAAAGTCTACAAAGAAGATAGATGTTAATCTAATTTTGGTGGAGAAGATTGATTTAGATGATGAGTGGATTGCAGAGAAAAATGATTTCCTCTTTTTCCTTTATTTGTTTGCTTCAAGAAAAAATCTAGTTTAATTTTTTTGTTGGCTTCAAGATCCTTCCCTTCTCCTTGAACTTTATTAGAGTTGTATCATTCAACTTCCAATAGATTCAAGAATTAACAAATTACATGATTTTCTATAAAAGATAACATAATGAAGTACTAATTAATTACTAAAAAATTGAAATCATAAATTTTATGAAATTTAATAAAAAAATTTATAATATTTATATCTAATTCATAATTTATACTAGGCTCAAGCAGAGGCAAAAGCAAACAGAAAGGCATCAATTTGATATCAATTGATGAAGATGATGATTAATATGAAATTAGGATACATGATTGTTGATATTTTTTAATTTTTGATGCATTGGATGAGGATGATGTTTTTGAAGGAGAGAATTTTAATTGAAATAATTTATTATACTTTTTATTTCATGACTTGATTGTTATAATTTATTATACTTTATTATTAAAGTTTAAAATTGTATTATAGTTGGTCCTATTTTTTATTTTATGATTTTGTCATTGTTTTGTGTAAAAGTAGTGAGGTATGATTTTTTTTTTATAATTTTAAAGAATTATTTTCATGTTTGTATTTATGTTATTTTATTTTATTTTATATATTTTAAATATTAATAACTTATATATTGTGAGTCTCATAAAGCTTGTCTCAAAGCTTCGAGGCATATGCCTCATCTCAGAAATAGAAAAATATTTTGCCTTATTTTTTCCTCTTTTAAAATTTATGCTTTCATCCAAAAAAGGAATCTTTCCCAATTAAGAATACATAAGGTAAAAGATTTTATCTCATAGATGTATGATTTGAAATGACATGTAAAATGATTGTTCAATAAATTTAACCTTCTCGCATAGGGAATATACAATTTTTTTTTTCATGTCATGACTTATTTTTGGATTAGTGGCTATTGGGCTGATCATTTAGCAAATTCTAATTAATATCACTATCCTCTTGCTTGACCTTTGTGCATGTGATGCATTGAATTAAAAAGTTTATATTTGGTGCATCAGACTTTTACTTAGCGTAAGGTCAGTAAGGAATTAATATCTCAATAGTTTAATCCTGAAAATTAAAGAAGTTTTGTTTGATGAGACTTGAACTTAAGATTTATTTTCTTTAAATGAAATTTAGGTATTTACAATGTAAATTATAATATTGGTTTGATCGGTCATTTTGCTAAAGCTTCAAATGCTCATGGAATTACTAGATATGTGGCTCTTTTCATTAAGCTGGGTCTCATTTGGCTTAACTAGATCATGCATGGCCTAGCAAGTATGTATAAATAGGTTGGGTTTATTGATTTGTATAGATGGTAAATTTTTATAGTTTTTTTGATTTCTAATATAATTTAATGTATTGCTAATTTATCATAATTATGGTGAAATTATTTTTAAGCTTGTATTATTAGGTTTATAATAAGATATATATATTTAACATAAAAAATATTAATTGATAATTAATTCTAATAATTCTTACAAATATATTCATAATAAAATCATTAATGAAAGTATTATAAAATATTATATTATAAATTTTATTATATATCTAATCTATGAAAGAATTATATATATGGCTAAGTTATCAATATGATGAATAATCTCATCAAATTCTAAATTTTTTTATATAGTCTCTCCATAGAATCAACAGAGTGTGAAGTAATAATGTATGTGAAAGAAATATTGTTTTGATTAGTTTATATATCGAATATTACTGATATTACTCTAATACATTTTTAAAATTTATTAATTATTTTTTTTTAATTTATAATTATTAATTACATCAGTTTTATGATAAGTTGATTTTCATATATTTTTATATATGATAAATTAGTCTTGGATCTTTTGTAAATTAAAGTAAAAAACTCATACCAATAATCAACCTAATAATGTCTTAACTAACAAATTTAGAATGGTAAATGAAAGAGATTAATGAACATAATATTAATTTCAAATTCAATAATCTTATTGTCAAGCTGAGCTTTCTTAGGATTCATTATTTTTTAAGTATATTGTTTAGAGTGTCTTTTAAGATATTCAGTCTTAGCACTCAATTTGTAGTTATAAATTTTTTTAGAATACATTTTTGGGTTGAATCTAATTTGATTTCTCTTATATCTTAATTATAATTATATTAAAATAATTCAAAATTTGATATGTTCATTTATATAACATAAGTTTTTTAGGTGTATGAACTTATTTATGACTGAAAGATAAATTAATCTCAGATTTTTTGATATAATTGTTACTATTTATATTAAATTTATCTATAATAATAATTTTATTTTTATTATAATTGTTACTTAATATTTTTTAGAGAGGAATTCAAGAAGATTTTTAATTATTTATTATTTAAAACAAAAAAAGAATAGTCGATGTGTATCTTATAAATTTATTGACTCACAATTGATTACTATAATTTTGTGGACTTGAATTCTAATTTGTCAAATCCAAATTATATCATTGCTAATTAGTAATTATTAATATTTATTAAAATAATTATCTGCTACTATATATTCTAAATAAAATAAAATTTAAAAACTTTGAATTCTATAGAGTGAGAGTTATATTAAGAGAGAAAAGAAAATAAAATTTAGTTGATGTATTGAATGAAAAATATTAAATACTTGTTTATATAATTTTAATTAAATCGTTCATGCATCAAGGTGTTAATTGGGCCGGGTGGCCCTGGCATGGCTCGTGGCACCACACAGTTTAGTTGTCCCTGGCCTGCCCTGACACTGTGCTGGATAATGCTAGCTCATGGCATGGCTCATGTTGTGCTGGGCTTGTGTGAGTCCTCCCTCTTGTTAGACTAACCATGATATGCATGCCTTATACGGTGATATGGTCCACTAGCTCGATGAGCCGACATCGCTTATGATTAGTTCTTGGGTCCTTTCCTTTTGGGTGATCGCCTGACAGGGTGGTTTTTTTTTAAAAAAAATTATCACATAAGTCGGATATCACTTATTTGGTCGACCACAATTGGGTAGTTTAAAAATAATTGAATTGTGCTGGCATGACACGAACAACATTGCTCGCTTCAGGCCCATCATGGCCCTGCAATTTGCAGACCAACTATGCCATGTTGGGCTACTAGTTTGGTTTTCATGCCTTATTTGGAACAATATGGTCCGTTTGATACCTCTAGTCAGGTATGATTCTAAGTGTCAAATTTAAAAAAAAATTATTTTTTGATCTGTCATGCATAGGCCATGTGACCACGTCACATGACACAGTCATGGTGCAATGACTCAGTAGTCATTATGCTTTGCCTTTGTTTTAAAAGAATATTTTTTTTAAATCATTTTAATCAAGTCAACTTGTTATTGGCACGAACTCAAATTCGATTTCAATATTAATCAAAATTAGGGATCCATGAAGTGCTTATGTTGCTAATTTGGGATTTAAATTTTTTTTGTGCATGATTGGCATGCATGAAGAGACAATGAAAACATGTTAGGTTTGACCCTTTTGGGTCTTGTCAAGTTGTATCATTGTTGTCACTTTCCTATGTTGTTAAAAGTTAGATGATTTTTAGTATTGCACCAAAAGTTTGTGATAAATTTTACTTAATCTTTCTTATCAACCTCATGGTAGATGTATACGATAAAGTTTCACACTGGTTAATCGTCTCAGTAGTGATCACGACTAAGTATATTTAACTTTGAAATTCTTATAAGATCCAGTGCATCAGTGATAGTTTAAATGTATCTAATTTCGTAATCATATGGATTATACAAGTAATAAAATAAATGTAAATTTTGATATCAATCACATTGATTGGTATGATACTTTGATTGAGTTGTAGTGAACTAACCAACTCCTTGCCCTATGATATGGTCTTGAGGCAAGGAGTCGCTAATGTCATATGTGTTTATTGGATGAATGATAAGAGAATGTGGAATTTTTCATCACTTTGTTAATTTTCATGATGTTATTAATTACAGGTTGTCGTAAACGTGGATGGTATATCTATCACTTTCTATCGGTGATGCACATTTACTTGTTCATTGGTCTCCTCACAATTTATATATTTTTTAGGCAGTACGTTAATTATCTTTGATGATTGTTTTGATTGTGCATATTTCTATTCTTTAATCTCAATTATCTTAGATGACATACAATAATGTGATTATAATAGTATTTGTATTTTCAATTTCGTTAGTACTATACTTGTATTAATTAAATTTATGTCATCCTAATAATTTTATCCATGGAAGTTATACCTGGGAAAGATGATCGCAAGGTCGCCACTTCATGTTATTGCATGTGTCATGTATTTTATTTATCATTATCTATCACAATAAATATATAATGTTGGGTAATTGTACTTCCACGGGTAGTGAGATTAAGAAATAGAAAATAACAAAAACACAGAAAATAAGCAATATATATCCCAATCCAACAAGTATCCACGACATAATCAAAAACAAGAAATCAACACAGTAAATAATGTGGTTCGCTAGTCGTTTAGTATGACTAGCTACCTCCACCAGAAAACACTTATGCATTACAGATTAAAACCAAAAATAGAACGTCTTACAGTATGCAGCACGTAGCAGTTGTGAAAAAATTCGCGCAGAGAGAAGAGAGGGATAATGAACAGTTTAAACGGGTCAAAAATAGCCGCTTGAAAAATAAATTACAAATCGTTTTATATGAAAAATAAACATCCGGTTTATTTAACCGAAGCGGGACCTCCGTTATTGTGCTACTGCTACTTCCCCGAGTTTTTAATATTTTCTTTCCTGCACTTACATGAAAATATTAAAATAGAAAAGACATTTGATTATACAAACAGATTATTAAATAAAAACAAATTACATATACAGCACATAATTTTTAAAAATTGGTCAAATCACAATCTAGACATCCTAAGAAACTTTCATATCATTTCCGAACTAATTATTTAGAGAATACATAATAATATGGTCATAATTGCATTGGTGAAATCATAGTTATGTTTATGTTCTCTAGCACAGCCAACACATATAAATTCGTTGAATAGTGAAATTTTAGATTTATGTTGAGAGGCTCATATCAATCAGACCCTCCCACAAAGAATTTAACTTTTTTTTCTGATCAAGAATTTAACTATTTTCTGGAAATTTCTGTCCCAGGACTATTCCATTTGTGTGGAACCTGATATCAGCTGGTTTCATAGAACCGACGCTGTATGGGGTACTGCAATTTTCCAGTAAAATATTACTTCTGTAATGCTTCTTCCTTGTTCTGTCGTGCTGATGGTTATGCATGCTGGTTCTGGAGGTGGTGGTCAGCTCATTGTGTCTCCTCTTCATGGGGAAGCTGATTGAACCAGTGTGGGGCAAAAGGGAGCTGTTCAAGTTCATCTTTATTGTGAATTTTCTTACTTCAATTTGTGTTTTCGTCACTGCCATTGCTCTGTACTATATGACGAGACAGGAGGCTTACCTGTAAGTATTTGCTTCCCATCCTGGCAGTGGCTTTTTCATTCCATCTGTTTTATCGCTATTTCCTCTTCATCATCCACAAATTCCAAAGCAATTACTCCTAATGTTATCTTCCATTCTTAGCCTAATCAATGTGTTTTATTTTTCCAAAAAAAAAAATATAAAATTGGTGTGAATTAATGTTATATTTTCTTTTTTTTTTTCTTTTTTCTTTTTGTGGTAGTTACATGCCAATTTCTGGCTTTCAAGGAGTTTTGTCTGGTTTCTTTGTTGCGATGAAGCAATTACTTCCTGATCAAGAGCTTTCTTTTTTGAGTATTAAGGCAAAGGTATGACACCTTTATTAAAACTCATTCACACGTACACATTTGCGTTGGGCCTAGAATAGCTTAATATACTGATAGCCTTACCCCTGGAATTCAGAAATACTACATTAGATAAGTCTCCAACCAAAAATATATCATCCTTGAACGAAAATACTTGACAACATGTAAATGCATGATTTGTAATATATCATGCATACAGAATAAGGACTTAGCAATTGATAATTTATTTTAATATTATTTTTATCCAAATATATTAATTTTTTGAGTTCTTATGAGATTTGATATGTTAGTATTTATATAATTGCATGCATATTCACACACACACACACATATATATAGTCACAATTCATGATTTCTTATATATCATGCATGCGGAATAAGGACTATGCAGATGATCAATAATTTTAATATTATTCTTATCCAAATATATTTATTTGATGAGTTTTTATGAGATTTGATATGTTAGTATTTATATAATTATAATACATATTCATACATACACACACACACACACACACACACACACACACACACACACACACACAATGCATGATTTTTAATATATCATGCATGCAGGATAAGGATTTTGCAGATATCCAATAATTTTAATATTATTCTTATTCAAATATATTATTTTTGAGTTCTTATGAGATTTGATATGCTAGTATTTGTATAATTATAATGCATATTCCTACATGTGTGTGTGTGCATAGACACATGTGAATGCGGTGGTAGACAAATTGATGAGCAGGGTGTTAAGGCTCTGGCTGATTATATTCTTGTGAAAGTGATGCTCCCAATTGAGGAGGAATTGAATGCTGATCCTCATAGGTTGAATCACAAATTTGAGATTGATATTACCAAATGAACCATGCTGTGGGGGCGCGGCATGGACCATGGCTATATGAAATTGATTTTTTTTTTTTTGTGGTAGATTGAATTATGTTATTGGAGAAGATGGCTGATATCTTGTTTGGTGTTTGCAAATTCTGCAGTGGTTGCCATCTCTGACCCTCTCTTTAGCCATTGTTGTCAGCTTTTTTACGCCCAATTCAGCAGCCTATCTTCCATCTTTGATATTTGGGACATATATGAGCTGGATTTATCTTAGATACCTACAGAAGAAACCTGAAACAAAAACTAGGGGCGATATGGGTGATGATTTTGCATTCTCTACCTTCTTCCCTGAATTTCTAAGGTAGTTTATTTTCCTCTCTAGTGAACTAGACCCAAGCACCTTTGGGTTCTGACCCAGTAGCACACCCTGAACTGGAACCAGAACTGTTTTATGGCTATCCAAGGTTGGTTGCACTCTGGTTCGGAGTCTTAGCTCTCCACTCCGTCGTGATTTTTTGTATCCAAATGCAGACCGGTGGTCGATCAGATTGCATTGGTGTTTCATCGTGTGCTCTGTGCAAGATATGGAACTTCCAGTGAACCTGATGGCTACAATCTGGATGGTGCTCCGTTGCCTGGTTCCCACCCAATAGAAGCATCCAGGAGGAGGTAAGAGTCCTGGATTGCTACTAACTAATGGCAAATTTTTGTTCATCAAAGAGCGCACAAAACTTTCATTTTAGAGATGCCGTAAAAGTCTACTTGTATATCTTTACAATTCCACAAACACTAACACATTATATCTCATAAAAATTCTGAAATTCTAAACTCATTGGACTGGACGCAGTCTCTACGAATTTAAAGGATAAAGCTGTCAGGCTATTAATTTCTCACAGGTTTCATGCTAAAGCATGCGTCTTCTGCACTAGACATGATCATAAAAGTATACTCGCATATGTGTGATTATGCAAATATTACCAGGTTGAATCTCATAAGAATTTTGAAGGTGACTTTATTTATGTGAGAATAAAACTGTGATGATTAATCATCTAGAAAATTTCTATGCTGCATGTATATGTTAGAGTTCATGTCTTGATGTAATGATAATTACTTTTTTTCAAGGACAGTAAGTCTTAATTCTGAGACTCGGCGAACGCAATCTCTCTAAATTTTGAGGATAATATTGTCCAGATATTAATCTCTCAGAGACTCGTGCTAAAGCTAGAGTCTTGTGCTCTAGGGTATGATTTTCACAAAAAGTATGCTTGTGTGTGTGTGATTCTGTAAATACCAACACACTGAATCTAATAAGAACTTTAAAGTTAAATATATTTGGACGATAATGGTACGTGGATGACTGATCATGTAAGAAATTTTTATGTTGCATGGATGTTTTGGAAGGCATATCTTGATGTGATAATATGTATTTTTGTCCAAAAGTGAGAGGTATTGATTTTAAGATTCATAAAACATAGCCCTTTTGAATTTTGGGAGTAAAATTGTTGATATATAAATCTCTCATAGATATCATACTAAAGTGTGAGTCTTGTGTACTGGATATGATATTTATAAAAGCATATGTATATGTTAATAGAACTATCTACTATGAATTGGGTTGCTTATAAAAACAATTCTTTGTATGTCAATATGTGCGCAAGCGCGCGCGCGCGCGCGTGTGTGTGCATGTGCGTGTTGCTATAATGTGCATATCAATTGAACTATGCAGAGAAAGGGGTGCACGAGCACTGGAAGAAAGATTGGGAGCTGATAGGTTGGCCACTGGCAAGAGTGCAAAAGAAGAGCATAATGAAGAAGATGCCATGGAAAATGCTTGATAGGTTTCCCTTTAAACAGTGCAAGTTTTTTTTTCCTTTTTTTTTTTTTTTTACAGAATAGGATTCTACAAGTTCTTATCTTTTTGTCTAGAGAATTAAAATTTCATTTTTTAATTCCACCAAATTTGATTCATAAATCCTTAAAAAAAATAATATTTTTGTTTGTGTTGATGGTGCATATGCTTGGGATTCCACAATCTTTGTGGGTTGCATAGATGCTTATTGTTTCCAGAAAGTGATTAATAATACTTCGAAGATTACAAGTAATTAAGATTATTATAACATTGTATTATGCTAGTTTACTTGATTTGGAAATAATAATTTGTTAATTAATTTTTTAATAGATAGGATTATCGCCAACTTTGTGATCGCTTGAGCCCAATTAAAATCTAAGTAGACCTCGACTTGATTTGGAAATGCTCGTTTACTTGGTTATTTGAATCCATCTGGAAGAATTTAGGACATGATATTAACTATACTACTATCATATGTAATATATAATTTAATAATTATTAAATTTTTAAATTTTTATATGAATTTTTTATATCTAGAAGATTCAATTGAATTATTAAGGAATAAATAAAAAATTTTTTTTTGAACTTTTATGGTTAAGTATACACTCAGATCAATTTTTCCTTAAGTCATCTTTCATCATCATATACACTTGCATCCCAAAGCAAGCTTACTTTAAAGAGAGTATAATAGATTCTGCAACTATTAAGAGAAAATAAAAAATTAAAATATATAATATCAAAATGAAAATGAGAAACTATTCATAATTATAATTCATACCAAAAACTTTTAGGAACTTTTTTATGTAATAAAAATTACTAATAATTTTAATCAAATATATATAGTTTTAGTATATTTTTTTAACTGACATGCCACATAATTAATAAAAATAACTGTGCATTAGCAGAAGATCATGTCTGAGCAGAATTAAGCCATCTATTATGTAGCCTTTGAATTAGCACAAAAATTTCCAATGAATTATTCCATGTGATCACGTACACTTAAAACATGAACATATAATTTTTTATTTTTTTATTTTTTTATATTTTTATATTTTTATTTTTTTTTACATGAACATATAAATTGCTTCAATATTATTTTGAATTTTCCAAATTAAGAAACTAAAAAATATATAATAAATTTTTGAATTTTCTAAGAAATTTGAATCATTATATTTTTATTCACAAATTGTACTTATATCTTCTATTAAACTATGAAAAAAAACTCTCCCAATATTTTTTAAGATTGAATTAAACATTTTAAAATAAAATACTGGCATGTTATTTTCTAAAATTTAAAAAATATATCATATTTTCATACAAAAATTATTAAAATCATTCATTTAAAAAATATATCATATTTTCCATTTATATTTTCATATAAATTGTCAAATTATTAAACTATGAAAACACTTATCATCATATTAAAACCTGACCTACATCATCACCATCAAAACATATTTATAGTATAATTAGGTTAAAGATATAAATTTTAATTCTTAATACAAAGGGACTATGACAAATATGAAATTCAATAATCACGTTAGTTTCCTAGATGAAGTGATAATCAACCCACTAATCATTGATGGTGGCCGGTTCATCTTCTTCAGGTTTCAAGAAGAATTCTATGAACGCTATTCTGCTAGGAGGCTGACATCCAGCAGAATCATCATGCGGGCAAAGAGAACCTGGCCTCGCGACAGAGACGAGATGCTGCACCTTGAGCAATCCGCCTCTCCCAAGAGTGAACTTGCTCCCCCTGTTCTCTTTGACGACGCTTGCCGGAAGATTACACGTTGTTGCTCGGAGAAACCTGTATTTGTATCTGCCATCACAGATATTTCATCCAGTGATTTTAGCTCATCAGCTTGATTGGTCTGGTTCTGGAATCTGGGCCGAGTTGAGAGCCAACCCAACCCGAGTTTCAACCCGGATCCTTCGCCCCTAAACCAACCCGAATTGATATTACAGAACTCGGGTTGCACCCGAGTTGGGGATCGGGTGAAATCATTCATGAGTCTAGCATTTTAATTATTTAGATAACTATGCATATAAATATAAATCTTGTTGATTATCTTCTTTTATCATATATATATTTTTTAGTTTTAATGCTCTATAGTTTCTCATACATATATTTCACTAAATTATAAATTTAAATCTTTTTTAATTAAAATTATATAATAACATTTTTGAGTGACTTTATTTAGATATTTAGTTAAATTTTAATTTTTCAAAAAAAAAATATAATCATCTCACAACTATTCATATAAAAATAAATTTTGTTGGATATCCTCTTCTTTTATTTGTATTTTTTTTTTTAGTTTTTAATACTCTATAGTTTCTTATACAAATATTTCACTAGATTATAAATTCAAATCTTTTTTTAATTTAAATTATATAATCGCATTTTTGAGTGACTATGCTATGCATGATTTCATTTTTTATTTTATTTTATGATTCATAACATTTTAGATAGGATATAATCATAATTATTATCAAAGTATATTGATAATGTAATTAGAATTAGTCACGAAAATTTTAATTCTCAAAATAATAAAATTCATCACATAACATTTTAATACTCTCATAAATTTCACTCATTATATTTTTCTTTTATTATTGTAAAAAACCAGACACAAAATGAATAACACATACTCAATAATAACTCAATATATAATGAGCAAAAATTACTGTGATAGTCCACATATTAAGTGTCTCGTCAAAAGACATAAACTGGCATCAGGAAATAAAAAGAATAAACATAAAATTTTAAACTAAAAAATATATATTTTCTTCTATATAATCCCCTAATTTATGCATCCAACTATTTTTTTTAATTATAATTATGTATAATATCATCTTCGCGTGACTAAACTAAACATAATTCTCTAAATTCTCAATTTCACTAAAATCGATCTGGTTCTCAAAATAACAGAAGCAGTCATCACAAAAAATATAAATTATATTTTTTTTTTCCTCCTTTCCCCCCAACTCATCCCCTATTATCTCTCGACTCCCATAATGGGCCTTAGGGCCCTCAGGATCATCAGAGCAGGTAAGACCCCCACCCTAGCAGCATCTATGAGTAGGACGTTTGGTAAAGATACCTCGGGGCATGTATCCATCATCCCTATAGATCGAACTCGTGTCCTTCAGAATTGAGTGATCTTTTCTCTTTATCAATCAGACCATCATACTATTGGGAACAAATTGCCCCATACAAAGGGATACCCATGGTTATAAATAAATAAATAAATAAATAATATATATATATATATACATATATATATATATTAAAATTTTGTATTATTTGTGTTTTAACATGCCCAAATTATGTAATATATGCTTCTCTAATTATATATTTTATAAATAAATTACTTAAAAAATATTTTCTAATGCCATCATTTCTAATTTATTTTTGCAAATTTTTTCTAGCTTCTTACATGCATAAATCATATTTCTAGCCGCAAAGAAAATAATTTACAACATTTACAAGAGCGAAGGTAAGATGATTGGAGTGAACCTGTGAGAAACTTCGTGGTCACAATGAAATGCTGCCAGGAGATGAGAGTTTGCATAGTACAAGAAATCTATCTGAAATAAAGAAGGGGAGCGAACAGATTTATACGGAACAGACGTCAGCGAATCACAACTGTTGTCAGTTGATGATGCGGAACACACCTGCAGGTCGCCATGGCCCTCTCCTCTCAGGGTAACACAGGGTGGGAGGGTGCGGAGGGAGAGTCGAATGCTAGATCCTGGCCAATCTAGATCATCAATAGCTTCCTTTAGTGCTGCAGACTTAACACCAGCAACTCATAAAAGCGTATCAGCGAAAACAAACGCCCACTGTGCATTGGAAACCAGAGTGTGCATGCGGGCATGCCTGCATCACCTTCACGGTAAAACTCAGAGGCGTGGCCCCGGCATGCTCAAAGTTATAGTCCCAGGAAATGGTATCTGGAATTCTTGTTCTGATTTCGGCATAAATGCAGGCGTATTGAGAATCAATGGACCTAAATCAAGGAGGATCATACGGGAAGTACATCAAGTTTTCCACAATTTAAGTTTTTTTTTTAATAGTTTTTTTTTCATTTTAATTTTTTTAATTTTTTTTAATTTTTATTTTTTTCACAATTTAAGTATTTTTGATTGTAGGTATCTTCTAGGAAAAAACTTGGATGAAGATGATTAGAAAAAATATAAAATAGTTGAATTTGTATGAGTATCATTTTTTTTTTGAAAAACTAAAATTCACATAATCAATCTTAATTATAACAAATATATATTTTAATGATAATGATTAATTTTTAATTTCGTAGAAATTAAAATCATTTCCCACGGATATTTTTAAAAAAGGTAGATAAATAATTATATTGAAATTTAATTTTCAAAATATTATTTAATTTTTTGTATTTTTGATGGAAATACTACACGTGTAGGGTATTCCAATTATCTTTGCACATTATATAAAAATATATTATTTATAAATTTTAATAGAGAGTTATTTCCTTTATATTTTTAGTATTAACTTTTCTAACATGGTATCAGAGGAGATAAATATTTAATATTCTTGCAGAGATTAATCTTTTGAATTGTGCTCAAGCATACACTCCTATTGATCTAGGTATTGATTTTATTTCTGATGCGACTCATCTAGTTGACTCTACTATTTATATGAAATCATGCGAAATATTAACTATCAAAATATGATCGGATAAGGCTACAATAGTTATTTGTAAGATACTTTAGATGCGACACATATTTGAGAAGATAAAACTATTCTCCCACTACCTTTTACCATGACAGTCAAGTAGTGACACACATAGTCTTAAATCTAGAATTTCATGAGCGGACAAAGCACACAGATATGAATTATTTCTTCTTAAGAGTAAATATTCAGGATAAGATAATTACTATAATATACATTTAGACTGTAAAGTATCCAATGGGCATTTTCGCAAAGTCCTTGAAGAGACCTTAGCTTATATTTCTTTTCTCCAAGCTTTGTGTTGTGAATTGTTCACACGAACTTAAAAGAGAATATTATAATTTTCATATTGTTTCTTTTGTTCTTTTTACTTTTGATGAGAGCATCCAACATATGTAGTGCTTCAATCATTTTTATTCATTATATAAGGACATTCGGTATATTTTAAATTTTATCTTTTATAATACAAAAATTATATTATCTAATAATTTAAACACTGTTATCCAAATAAATCAAAAGTGTTTGAAGGCAATTAATTGTGGACTATGACGTGTTAGTCATAATTCAAATTGTTCAACAAATCAAAAACCAAATCAATCAAATTTATCCCAATTAATTAGGAATTTAGGATCGACTATATGGATTATAACCTTCCAATATACTTAAAAAAATAAAAAAAAATAAAAAACAAAAAAAAAACTTCCAATATACTCTATTGAAAATCATATTCACACTTAATTTTTATATTATTATATACTTATTAATAACTTATATCTAATTTTTTCCTCTCATTATATGAATAAACTCATACATCCTAACAAACACACTAAAATACATAAGTTGGACATGGTCAAACTATCTCAAACAATTTTTCCTTAGCTTATCATTTATAAGAAAATTATTAAACAAATAAATAATAAAATAAATTAATTAATTAATATATATATATATATATATATAAACTAGTTTATATTTTTTAATAAAGAGATCATGAAAATAAAAATTATATATCACATAATAATAGTTTATACACATAATGAGCACATAAAACAAACACAAAAAATTATAATAATTCCAATATTGACTATAAAGTTGACGCATGGAACCATGACACAAATAATAGGAAAAAACAAATAAAAATTATTTCATATTTTAGATAAACAGTTTAACCACGTAATATATTTATCAAACTATCATATTTGGCCACGGGCCTACTCATTCACATAGAAATGATGCCCGTGCGACAGTCACACATCAATACTTTCATGAGACCTAGCTTGCCACACCACACTTTGTCTCTATGCTGACTAATTTCGCTCCGCCTCGGGCTCATCAAGAGAGCAGGTCCAGCTCCCGACTAATTTGTGTAGAGTAAGTAGGTCAATACCCTTCTTCATAATCAAATCTCAGACCAGCGATAAGCTCCCCAAACTAAATTGGGTCGGCATGCCTGAACACCAAAGTAGCTTCAACTTCAATCTACTTGCACTCACTTTCTGAAGCACTCTCACATATTTTCACTCAAATCCATTAGCATGCTTTATCTTCAATAATATCTTCAACTACGTCCCAAATGCTCATTATAAGTCTGTGATATTCTCTCTCACTCAGTATCTTACAAGCCTTCGTGCAAAACACCTTTTACTGATTTCACCTTCAAAGATTGATACTCCGCACGAGCTTTAATCCATTAAGGTTCATGCTGATACCATGGGCCAAAGAAGATATCTCTCATCATTGATGTGGCTTCATATAACCATGAAAGGAGCCACCACTCACGTTCACCCTGAAAGCAACACATCATGTTGGACTTCCACCGTTAGTAAGTAAACACTTATTATTCACTACTAGACAACAACCGGTATCTCTTTCAATCTGAAGGAACACGAGTCCTCTTACTTGCAGCTTCACTCACATAGCTTCATTAGTTATTGTACATCTTCAAGAGAGATTTTTGGCCACCAAGATTGACAAAAAGCAACACCCCTTGTTGACGATCTTCTATCCCTCTCGATACAATTTTTCATGAGCCCATATGGCAATCTCACATTGTTACTTTCATGAGACCAATCCTGTCATGCCAAACTTCATGCTTATATGCAGAATGGTTTGGCCATGCCCCGGGCTCATCAAAAGAGCGTCTCGGTCCTGACCAATTTGTCTAGGATGAGGCATCATTCTTCATAATTAAGTCACAAACTAAAAATAAACTCCTCAAACATAATTAGGTCGGTATGCATGAACTCCAAAGATGTTTTACTTTTAATCCACTTGCACTAAGAGGTATCAAGTGGGATGAGCGGCCCAAGCACGACACGAGGCATTGCCCAAATTAGTTGTGCCAGGCATGGCATGATCAAGAAGCCTGCTGGGAACTGAACCATGCCAGCTCGAGGCATGGCTCGTGACTCGCTAGGCTGGAGTGAGCCGTGCAAGGCCTAGTGGCATGATCCATCGATACGATTACCCATGACCAGGCACGGGTGGGTCATGGGTCACAAGTCAAGCTCAGTTTGGGTAGCCGCTTGATGAGGCTGAGTATTAAAAAAAACTCAGCCATGTAAACCAGGTTCATCTTACGTGCAAGCAGTGATAGCAACAAGCTGCTCACCTAGCTCTCGCTCTTTAAATATAAAAATATAGCAATTGGATTGTTTACAATGGCTACATACCAGAAATCCAATAAATTTTTGATTATTTACAATATAAAAAAAAATTTAAAAAAACATAAAAAATATATACTTTTTAAATATAAAAAATATCTATATATAGTAATTAAAAATTTTAAAATTTTCATTCTAATTTCTATGAATTTCTCCTCTCCTGCAATTCTCTCTCCTCTCACCTCATGTGCTTTTGATTTAGTAATTTTTTTTATTGTTATAAGTTGTTAGTTATTATATTTAAATTACACATACAAAATGCAAACTGCAACTAGAAATATTACTAGATGTCAGAGATAGTGCAAAAGAAAATAGAGTGTAGACTACAACAAAGTAATTATAGCTACGGTACACTTTTTTTATTTATTTATAAGTTTATAATTAGTTTTATTTATAAATTAGAAAATTTTATAAAAAATAACAAATAATTAATTTGACGTTGATATATATAATAACAATAACTATACTAAAAAATTCAAGGTCAAAACTATGTTTTCTTTAATAACCTTGATTCAAACTAATTTTTCACCTAAAAAATAAAAAATTAGATAAACTTCAATAATATAGAATAACTTTAAAATAATAAATAATAAAAATTCAAGAAGTCTAGAAGAAGAACCGGTATAATATATATATATTATCAAAAGATATTTACATATAAGGGTATATGTGATACTAACCACATTAAAAGGAATGTCGATTAATGCACCAATAAATATTATATATTACATCCTAGACAAATCCAACTGAATAGCATAGTCAAACTTATTATGATCATGAGTCTTTCGATTAAATTTTAGAATGATCTTAGGATAGTATTATATAGACTTACTTTCAACTTGTATATCCTATGATTTCTAGGTCAACAAATATGAATAATATAATAAAATATTATAAACTAGTAGTGATGATGCACCATTCACATGCCTCATCACTCACAATATTGATTCAAATAAAAATGTAATAAAAAAATTTTAGAATTTCTTAAAATATTTCATTTTCATGATGACCCTGCCATATATGAGTGTATGACAATGATCTTTAAAAAATATGATATTCAGAATAAAATATCTAGTATTACTTTTGATAATGATTCTAATTATGAAATATTAATTAATATATTTGTTAGAATCATTATAAATAAATTGTTAAGTAATATTTTTCACATTACGTATATGTCACATAATTAACCTGATAATACCAGTATGAATGAAAGTTATTTCTCTCATATTAGAAAAAATATAAAATTTACTAAAATACCATTAAAAACCTAGTAAAATACAAGATTTTAGCTGTCTTTGTATGTCAGCAAAACTAAACAGTTTTCAAATAGATGTGAGACAATTGAAATTATACTTACCTAATATTGAGTTATGTGTTGACTACTAATTCGTGATATCATACTATATCAATAGTAAGAGTGATAAACTTATTATTTATGATTCTGATTATAATAAAAGAATTTCTTTTATAAAATTCCTTAAAATTTTTTATAACATGATAAACATATATTTATCTGTATACACTCTTACCACTTATATTATATTTAGATGTATATGTAATATTAGTAGCATGTTTACTAAGTATAAAAGTCACAAGGTATTTAGTGAGATAAAAATCAAGTATTTAAAATACTAATCATCTTTTATTTTTTTATTGTTTGACTGCGTCTAAGTGTATGAATCATATGATTAATATGGAATGGATAAAAAAAAGTTATATATATATCTACATACTTGAACTAGGATACCAACCTGAATGTGTCATTCATAAAAAATTAACTAACTTATTTACATATTACGATATACTATGTGTGATAGTTATGGCCTAAATACGAGTATGAATATGGACATCTTATTTAAAAATGATAACTTTTTCATTTAATTAACCAGAGATAAATAATATAGTGATTCGTCAAATAAGAGCAAGTTATCTCGATACTTAGATACTAATTATTACTCTAACTCCATCATATTATAATAATAATAATTTAAATATTTTAAGTAGGTGAGAATTATAAGAATCCACTTATCTCGTATTATTTAAAATGAAACGTTATCTACTGACACTTCTTTACCTAGCATAACATCAAAGTTTACTTTTTTTGTGGTTGACAATATTATTTCAGATAAAAAATAAAGAATATGACTACGTATCTTAAATGCATGAATGACTGAAAAGACTCGATATTGAGCATTCAGGATAAGAAACAAGAATTACTAGCAGATGATTCATGAGACATGAAAATCGAAGATATTGAGACTACCATTAGAAATATCTTCAGACATGTATATGATGATGATAATGATATGCATCTGCACTATCATGCCACAAATATTGATTGATGACTATCATTATTTTTTCTATTTCTTCTAAATATTGTCAT
Source organism: Sapria himalayana (assembly GCA_029783825.1). Lineage (NCBI taxonomy): Eukaryota > Viridiplantae > Streptophyta > Magnoliopsida > Malpighiales > Rafflesiaceae > Sapria > Sapria himalayana. Next base: position 1,573,368 of record JAREIK010001563.1, on the reverse strand, counting down.
TATGCACTTTTGGTATATGTTACTTATGTATATGTATCATATTATGCTTTTGATAATAAAATGCAATGAACCATTTTTTCATTAAACACTTTTATTTTTTATTTAAGGTGAATGACAATTTTTTAAATTATATATTTTATATAAATTTATTTAAATATGATATTTTTAATAAATAAAAAAATAAAAAAATTCAAAATAGTTGAATTAGATTTTTACCCAAAAATGGGCACGAACCAATATGACTCGGCATTATCTAACACTGTTGTGGGCCAAACAGCATTATCTCTACTTGCATTCACCTTCTCGAGCACTCACACATTTCTACTAAAAATCATCAGCATGTTTGATCTTTAAATAATCTTTAGCTATGATCACTAACATTCATAATAAATCCATGACATTAAGCACATATTAATAACATATGACATAAAAAAATCACAACACTCTTTTACTCTCTCAATGTGATGCATAAATCGATGAAACTAAAATGAGAGAGAAAATTAAAATATTTTAGAATCATGAAGTATTTATGATATGTTAATTGTTGACATTGAGTGTAGTAACAAACCTATTATAATTTTTTTGTCATAAAATAATAATAATTTTAATATATTCTATTCATTAATAAAAAAAATATTAAAAAATATGTATCATTGTCTAATGGGACCATAATGGATTATCATTGAAAGAAATATAATAATTTAAATCTTTTACAAAGTGTCTAACTGTACACTCTAGCTATTTACCAAATTTGAAAATTGATTATTTATATATTTTTCCTCCTAAAAATAAAATTATATTTTGAATAAGCTAATATAAATTGTAGTATAATATTGTCAAAATAAGTTACAAACTAAGTAGAATTTAAATACTCGATAGGTTAAAGCAATCATAATTTTATTAAAAAAAATAATAAGATTTTATATTTTTGATATATCTACTTATGCAAGCACAACACATATAAATTTGTCATCAAAATATTAATGAAAAAATTATATATACTAATAATATAAGTAATATCATATCAAATAAATATCAAATATGTATTTTTTTTCTATCATTCTATTATTTGATATTTTTTGAATTTATATTATATTAGATAGGGTATATGCTTATGTAGTATAGTATATTGTATGATCATATTTCTAATTCCAATTTTTCTTTATAGAAAAAATATTTATTTGATATTATTTGAGCTTATATGATAATAGATATGTCTCAGCCTCTTTCAAAAAGAATAAATCATTACTACTTCTCTCTCTTTTAGAGCACTTCTATTTGTTCTCTCTTTGTCATTATGCATAGAAAGAGAAATCACTATAGTAATCTGACAGATCTTCACCACCCTTCTTGACCCGAGTGTAACTATAGATGTATAAAATACTACAAATCTAATCTCTCAATCTTGTCAACGCAATCATGTCTATATCATCTCATCAATCCTCTTATACAATTATAAAAAAGACAAATAACAAGTCATCTCAATCCAAATCAATCAATATGAATGTCAAGAGCTAAATAATATTATCATACAAGTAGACCGTCACAAATGAATACATCAATATAGCTTATCCCAAATCTTATTACACATATGATATTTCTAAAATACCTTAGAAATCATTCGCTAAAATACCAAATCCTCACTAAAATAGCATACAATGAATATGAGTCCACCTATATATTTCTAGAATACTCCGAGTGATCTTGCACTAATTATGACCGTTTTTTTCAATAAAAATCAAACAAGAAAAAAAATAACATCTTCATAGAAGCTATAGCTTTTATGCACCACACATTGTCTCTAAGCATCATGGCACCAAAATAAACACAAAGCTTCAAACTAAAAAATCCAATACAGCACTACACAATGAAACAAGCACCACTCGGTGCCAGAAATTTTATTTATGCACCACTGCAACACCATCGATACCACCACATTAACCACTGTGAAACCCACCATCAAAACTACCACACCACCACTGAACCACCAGTGAAACCATGGTTGCACGTCCACGGGCCACTATCCACCGCTGTTATCAATGCCAAACGTTAGCAACACTGTCATTGTGACTAGCGCATGGAGCACCACCATGCAGGTCATTGTGCACCACCCACCTTTGATCATCAAAACAACTATCATAACATGTACAATCTCAACACTTTTAGATTTTCAGGAAAAAAGATAAAAAAAGAAAGAAAGAAAAAAGAAACTAGGTTTTCAATTTATTTTCTAAAAATCAGAAATAATAATAATATATATATACATTCAAATTAGTGTAGCTCATATGTCGGTATCCCATACAGACTAAAATATAAAATAAATAAAATACACTAATAAATAATACTAAATCTTAATAAATTGAACAAAATTATATTGTGATTTTCTTAATTTCATTATTATTTATTAGGATTTAATATCACAATCAAATTATATTTTTATTATTTTATTAAAAAATATAAATGAAAATTTGTGATTTTCATTTTAAAAAAAAATATAATCAAGCATTATGTGAAGTGAAACATCAATAAAAATAATAAAATATATAAATTTATTAAGTATAAGTATCATATAAAATTCTTAAATAACTATATGAACCATATAAATAAGAAAACATTATAAGAACACATTTTAATGTATACGAATATTATCATGATGAGCATTATAACGCATCTCCTTTTTTTATGAACCAATAATAATTTATTTTTCAATGTCCATTTGTTTCAATGAGATAATCATCATCATAGATGAGCAATCTAAACTCCTCACAAAACTTATCAAAGATTAGTGTTGGCAATTCTGAGGGGAGGGGACCCAATTTGACCTAGCAACACCAGAATGTGGTAGGAAAGATTAATCTAGAGATGTACGCAAATTAAATATTTATTATTCATTTCAGTTACTAATTCAAAAATGAGATTATTCATCATGAGATATCTGGTAGATCAAAACATACTCAATATATGAGAAAGAATTATTCGCTGGATAGCATCATCACTCCTCAATATTTGAATATCACATTCATATTAAATTTTAGATATTTTATAAAAAAAGATAAAAATAATAAAAATATAATTTATTTTTTAAGCAAAAATTCATGTAAATAAATATTATTATCAATAAAAATAATATATATTAATTAATTATAATCATCAAGGCCCAAAAACATATATATAAATAACATATATAGTAAGTTAACCAACTTTCTTTTTATAAGTTAGATATTAAATTCTAATATTAATTTTAATTATTATACCTCACAATCAATAAAAGTAATTATCTTTAAATTTTACTATAAAAATTTCAAATTTAACAATAAAAAAATTAAGAATATACAAGTCAAAAAACAACCTCAGCTAAGTATACAGCTGATTTTTGGATGATAAAAAAGAAAATATATAATTTTTTAACTTCAATTTTAATAGAATTCATCTTCAAAATTCATCAATCCTACAAAAATATATACAAAAATAGTATTATAATTCAATTATTTTATAATATAATTGATCAACATAAATTTCTAAGAAAATTTTAAAATGTCAAGAATACAAATTAAAGTAAAAAAATATAATATTAATATTATCATAATCACTAGCCCCATGAGTATCAATGATTAAAGTATCATTCATCAAATATTATTGAAATTAAAAATGAATAAATTAAAGAAAACTTACAAATGGAAATTATTGTTATTACTATATAAACTACTCAGAAGTCTGAAATGAGAAGACATAAAAGAATGGTATTGCATACTCATCTAGAGGCAGCAAAAAGAATAGAGCAGCCCGGCCCAAAAAACATTGGGCCTGGTATGGCACAGCTCATCCCATAACACGGCATGGAAAAAAAAAGCCTGGCACAATCCGGCCAAAACCTCATCAAAAGCTAATGTGAGTCATGTTGGACTTGGGAGCCAGCCCGAATGTCCCTAGAGTAGGTAGCACATCATCACCCGACATGTCAGCCTACCCCACACCCATACATAATTTATAATGTGTGATATTCACATGTCATTTTTTACAAATGATTGAGCATTACATCAGGTGGGGACAAGCACGTTGGTTGCGCCCATATCCATCCCAACTCCACCATGTTCTTTTCACTAAACCATGACTAGATGTTAGCCCGATCCCAGGCTAACATGATGCCCGGGACTAGTGCTTGGGTCATGCCGAGTTGGTGTGCTCACGACTCGGCCCTACATGACCCAGGTTGCCAATGGGCCACCGGGTCTTATCAAGCTGCCATGTTTAACTAGCCTGGCACTGTGGATCTGTGACTCAACTTGGGCAACAAAATTTTGAATACTCTAGATCATAAAGAACCTTAAATAGTCTATACACCATATCTACACTCCCTAAAACAATAAAACATGATGATTTATATTTAAATACCTCCTCATTGATATCATCATAAAAAATATATTTCTCATGCTTAATTAATATATATTCCACATATAAGAAAGAAAAAAAATTTATAATATGATAATGACCATATTGATCATGGAATAAAAAATGTTCTAATTCATATAAATATGGGTAAAACTCATTGCTATCAATTTTATCTTTAGTCGAACAACCTTCTTGTCATGATCAATATTCACCACACACTCTCACGTCTCATTACAAAGTCACCTAAAGATTTCAAAACAAAATCTCTTGTATTATTAGAAATGATTGCACTTATCTCATCCAATATGGTTTATCACTACCCTGCATAACTAAGTGTCTCAAATATGAAATCTATATTCATGTAACTATCAAGAAAAAATAAAAAACTAAAATATATAATACCAAAATAAAAATAATAATTTACTAGTAAAAGAGGATAATAGATAAAACACATCTTTCATTTTTTCTATAGAATAATCAAAAGATGCAAGTCACCATTATAAACCAAACCAGCAAACATAATTGATAGCTTAATTAAAAAATTTTGCAAATGTATTCGTCTAAGTACACTAAATCATGTCGAGCCTACCCAAGTCACCCAGCCCATTTGACACATTTAAACCCAACACATAATTGTCAACTTAGTGTTCTACAAACAAATGAAAAATATTATGATTAATTATTATTTCATTCGTGAGAAGATTTAGAATAATTTAATCACTAAAATATATGTTCTTAGCAGGGACCAGACTATAAACATTTTTACGAAGATTTTCAAAGTACCATAAGTTACTTTCTTCTCATCCAAGCTGAGATTTTATAATATGTAAGTCCCAACTTGAAGGGGAGTAATGAATTTTAGTTTATTTTCTATTATTTTATTTGTTATTTTATTGAATGAGAGAATCCGATTTGTGGTTGCCAGTGTTGCCACAAGTTATTTTTTTGTTTTGTATATTTTCTCCTCTCCTTTTTTGTCATGCAACACTAGCATTGATTCATTGGTATCGATCATTTTAAAATATTTACATTATAATAAATTTTCAAGTCTTCTACAATATATTATCTATTTATTATGTTGAAATGAGTCATCACTATAGATATATATTTATTAACTCAAGTTTTTTGCATTCAAAAAAGTGAGGATTACTAGATGAGGTGTGGGCCTCGACATTAACAAAAATATTTGATATATACATATATCAAATTTATTATTTTAATCAATTAATTAAGTTTTATTTTAATTTTTTGCATGAAAAAAATGTTGGAGTAGATATAGAAGGAATTGCCTAATTAAAATAAATAATAAAAATAAATACATAAACTTATGATGCTAACCACTTGTACGATATGACATTACAACCTACAAGATGTATTTAATATTTTAAGCAATCAAGCTTAAGATTGTATAAATTCAAAACATAGAAAAAAAGTATAAAAAGCGAGATCGGAGAGAGAATGATATTTTGAAAAACTAGAATTATTGATATTTAGAAACATTGAGGGCTAAAACTTAAAGGCATATTTATTTTATGTTTTATGTCATTACCATTGTTGACTATGATTGGAGAGTCATTGGCCTATGATGGACTAATAACTAGTCAGCTATAGTAATTATTTTAACTTTAAATAAAATGGGTTTTATTAAAAGTGTTGACACGGCCATTTAAGTAAAATGGTTGAGACATTTAGGTAAATCATGGGTCAGATTTTGGCGCCCGAGCAAGACTCAAGCATGACCCATGCCCAACCTGGGCACATGTCGTGTTGGTGTGAGTCACGAGTCATGGGTGCTTGAACAAAACCCAAGCACAACCTATTTTATCAAATATTAAAATGACAGTCAACCAGGATGAGCACAAGTCAGGTGATGGGTCACAGCTTGACATGTGAGCCCAATGCCCAGGGTGGGACAAGATAGTCCTAGGTGAGTCACGAAGGCATGTCAGGCAGACATGCACCACAAGCACGGGTGGCACGAAAGGTCACTCCCATAGGCCTGGCACAACCCACAGCTTCATGTCATGCTCTCCCATGCCTCTACTAAAGTCAGGTCATGCCGACAGATTGGGCCAAAAGGGCCTTGTTAGGTGGCCTAGACCGATCGACACCTCTACTTTGCACTAACCTCCACATGTACTTCACCACCCTATATCCTACTTACTATTACAACGAAAATGCATCACAACCTATAAATGGCAACACTTTTGATTAACACTCTTAAAATGATAAATAATTTCCAACTGATTTTTCAATTTGACAATTCGACAGCTTTGGGATATTAACAATTCAATTATCTATAAAAAGTAATAACATCAAATGAAACAGGTCATCAAACCATATAAATCAGTAAATGAATATCAATGTTCGAAAAGATGATCATACTTGAATAGAAGTTGCATGTCTGGTCCAGGATAACGAATTTCAATAGTGGTTGCGTGTCCAGGAACAGAGAAGGTATTCAAGCTATCGACAAGAAGCCCCAGGCCCACTCCAAATCGAGGTCGCCCTTGTGCATTGTATTCATATTGAATGAAGAGCTAGAAACCAGCAACAAATTCTAAGATACCAAAATATTAATTAATACAGTACAATTTTCTAAAAGAACATGAACAACTAATTTTAAAAAACAAAAGAATTTGTAAGTAATTAATAAATAATTTAGTGGGCATTGCCTCGGTGGTCTCTGGCTTCCATGACTAAAACTATTTCAGCATAAAATTTTTTTTTTAATAATTAAATTATTGCCAGCCTGGCCAGTTTATTTTGTATCTCCGAAACAAATATTTGGGTTGGACATGAACTAGTTTGTTACCTCCTTTTGAAGATAAACTTTTGCTTGAAGACAACGAGTTTCTTCAATGATCAAAACAATGCCATGTTCAGATATCTCCATTACTGCATCCTACTTTCCACGATAATATCAAAAAATAAATAAATCAATGAGGTGAATCCTTGGAGGTTCATATACTTAAAGCATTTGTCTACACGCCCAAATAGATGATATAGTAAATTAAATAGGCCAATGAAAAAATGCAAAAGAATATCATTATTATAACCTACATCAACACAAAATTTCAACTCATAAACTGATTCATGAAAATATTGAGATCTTAAATTTTTTATTATTAACCCTAGTTGAAGATGTGAGATCCAAGCATAAACTTTTTCACATATACTAATACTTTATTTTATTCTAACAATCATATGAAAATCATATAAAATTTAATAATTTATTAATTATTAAATCAGATATTACTTATGTTATTAGTATAATTAAGATTTTTTAGATTTTCCCAACATACTCATATAGACATTGTTCCTTAAATTCTTAGAAATATGAAAAAAAATTTATGACAAAAATTTTTTTAGAGATCATGTGTTATATGAATAGTTGTGTAGAAGCCTACTCAGATTCTAATTGGATTCTTACGAACACGAAGATAACTTTAAATTATTTTTATACTTTTCTTAGAGATAATTTTATTATTTATGATATTTTCCTAAACAACATGTCAACACCAAGTGAGAAAGTGTCATGAATTTAATATGTCATAGGATATCACAAGCATGTGGCTATTATAATTTTATATAATTTTAATTAAATACCTTGGATTGATACAATATCTATCACTAGATATTATATCTTTTTGAATAAAATCATTTTATTGCTTGAAAATGTGAATATTAATTAATTATTAATAAATTTAGTACATAAACAAGATATCAAATTAGAATTATTGTCATCTATGAGCTACTTTAAGTATATTATTTTCTTGACAATTTCCCATCAAATAATTTTTTGTTGCGACAATCAAATTTTTAGATATTATTTTTAATTTAATCTTTCGGCACATAAGATAACAATAAAGAGATAAATTATTATTTTTATCTTATAAATTCAAAAAAATATATATCATTTTTATTACCTACATCAAGATTTTACTCATAAATTGATTCATAAAAATATTGAGATCTTAAATTTCTTATAATTATCCCTAGTTAAAAAGGTGAGATCAACGAACACCAATTTTGATAGGGATGTTGTGCAATGTTTACTTAGAATTTTTGAATTAGCATCCTAATGGTATGTGACAGTTCCCTATATATTAAACCTAATATATAAGTTTATTGTGTTGTATATATAAACTTTTTGAAATAGTAAATACTTAATTTTTATATTTTATGATATTCAACATCACTCTCAGTGATTAGTCTTTTGTGGAGGTCTCCATTACAAAGATCATCCAGAACTATGATTGGTGCATAACTAGCCTCCTACGCAAGTGCAACAATTAAAGACATGGTGGCATGTTGCATACAAATCATTCCCATTAATTTACATTTCTTGTGGACAAGTGTTAAACTAAGTATGTAGACATTTTAGATTACATTTTCTCACATTCAATGTCACTCTTAGTGATTCATTTTAAGAATGAGTACCCATTGAAAATATCATGTCATATACATAATCATCCGCCTTGATTAGATTATGAATTTATGCTAAGAATATGTTATAAAAATATGGTAATGTCTTATTATCACAATAATAATTTAAAATAAAAAATTTAATATCAAAATATTAAAATATATAAGATAATAAATAAAATTCAAACTAAAAGAGATTTAAAAATGAGATAGAGGTATCAATTGGGTCAACGGTCCAGGCAAGGCACGAGGCACAACATGATTCAGATGTGTCTGACAAGCCATGGCCCAATTTTGAGTTGTGCCTGGGCCAACCTCGTGCCAACTCATGCACAGCTCGGGCCATGTCATGCCAGAGTTCCTAGCATAGGAGGCTTTGCATAGCACAGAAGGAATTGCTTGGCACAGCCTAACACGATGGCAAGTGCAGGCTGATTTTGGCATTGCTGACCAAACAAGCTAGCCTAGAAAGAACCAAGCTAGCCTGGCTAGGCACGATCATGCTTAGCAAGATCAGCATGACCCAACATGACCCGACATAACCCAAACAAAAGTCATGCCAATAGACTGTGAAGAGCTACCTATTTTTAGAGTTGTATTGGCATGACATAGCCCATGCTAAAAATTATATTGTATTGGGTATGGAAAAATACCCAAATCAACCTAAAAAATGGATCATATCGACACGACATGACCTGTATGACATATCTAGAATGGGATGAATTATATAAAAGGAGAAATCTCTTTTTATAGAAGAAAAATCAAAAATTCTAAATGAATTTTCAATGTCAGCAAGGTAAAATTTCACCAACTCACTTAAATGTATCTTTTGATGTTAATGTTACATTTTCTACTTGAAATTCACGTCCATATTTATCAACTCCATACTTACATTCCTGCTAAGCCAAAAGATATTTTATATTATACAAACTTATCAATATTAATCAACTTGGTCATAATATTTGTGAGATTCTCATTAGTAAGAATCTTTTATGTATTCATATTTTTTTCTTTTATTTTTTCACATACAAAATAATATTATACTCTTATATATTTTAATTTTAAGCAAATTATTAGATTATTTGCTAAATATAAAGAACTCTGACTATCATAAAATAAAGAATTTTATTTTATTTGTTTCCAAACTCTTCCAATCACATCGACAACTAGATTGTCTCTTTACAACTTGTATGATTGCAACATAGTCAATCTATATCATAGACACAATAAATAATATCTTTGAAATCCAACTTACAATTTTTTCAAAAAAAAATATATAGCACATCATTGATATGCTATTGTCAATATCCTAGCATAATTTATATCAACATAATCTCTGATAATAAAGTCCAAACATCTATAACATAATATAGTATTTGAGGTTTCTCAAATATATTAGAGAATCCTTTTCACATTTACTCTAATGCTCTCTAACAAAATTTGCAATAAATCAATTAATTACTCTCATTGTTTGTATAATATCTAAACTTGTACGAATCATAGCAAATATCAAACTTCTCATTATTGATGTATATGATACTTGAGACATCTCACTCCTCTCTTATTTAATACTAGGACACAAACTTGAGAATAACTTAAAATTAATAAAAAAATATAATAAAAATTGACTTATCATCTTATATGATGAGTTAAGATATCGTAAAATTTTGATAAAATAATTTTTTGACCGAGCCAAATCTTTTTGTTATTTCTATCTCGATAAATATACATTCCTAAAATCATATTTATTAGTTTCAAGTTCTCCATATCAAATTCTCTGGTCACATATTCTTTTAATTCTTGAATTAAATATTTTATTAAGGTATACTACTAACATATCATCTACATATAATAATAAAATAATAAAATTATTTTCATCTTCAAACTTCTTATAGTACATATAATAATCTAAACTGAGTCTATTATACTGAACACTAATAATAAAGGAATTAAATCTCTTATATCAATATCTTGGTATTATTTAATATTATATAAAGATTTGCTTAACTTATAAATCTAATTCTCCTTGATTGTATCAACAAAAACTTTCTGATTGAAACACATAATTTCTTTTTCATGTTATCTATTAAAAAATACAATTTTAATATTTAACTGCTTCAAATATAAATCAAACATAACACATAAAACTAATACTACTCTATTTATTATAAGATGACAATCAAAAAATATTATTGAAATCAATACATTCTTTTTGAGCATATCTTTTTTCTATTAATCTTACATGATATTATTATACTTAAACATTACTATCTCACTTGATTTTGTAGTCTCTTTTGTTACCAAAGACTATTCTTCCATGTGATAATGATATTAATTTCAATATTTTATTCTTGTATACTACTTCAATTTCTTTCTACATTACTATCATCTATAAAAATGTATCTAAACTATTTATAGTTTTATCAAATATTAATGATTCTTTATCTTATATTAAAAAATAATATACATATTACTCTCTATAATATATTCCAAAAACTAAGATAGTGACCTATCACGAGTTGGATGACTAACTTTTTGAGCCTCGGACTCAACTTGTTCTTATACTTTCTTATTTAATACTTCCTCCATAGATATTAGAGTTTCTAGTATTAGATTATTTTTTATTTTTATAATTATAATTTGTAAAACTTCTCTCAAAGAGCTATCATGTTCATCAATTTTTTGTAGTTAATTTCTATAAATAATCATATTTCAGGTAACAATGCCCTTGTTGATAGTAAAACCCCACGAATGATACCTCTTTACTCCTTTAACATGATCTAAAAATATATATTTTTTAAATTTCAAATCTAATATTATTCTTTCTTGAGTGTTCTACATCACATATGTAGGACATTTAGATAAATATAAAATAAAATAATCTATTAACTATTCAGTCCACATCACCATCAACATCTTTATATCAATTATAGTTGATGAAAACTGATTTATCACATAACAAACTATATTAGTTATTTCTTTCAAAAAAAATTGAGTAAACTTGTAGTCCTCAATATAACTCAATTATTCTATAAAAATTATTTTTATCCATTCACCCACTCTATTTTATTGTGATATGTATGTAATTGTAAACTATCATTTAATATATTTTTACTACAAATGATAAGAAACATATCTCCTATATAATCTCTTCAATTATTTGTCATTACGCACTTAATTTTTTTTTTCGGATTCAAGTTTCACTCACACTTAGAAATCTTTAAAAATTAAAAATACATCTAACTTCTTAATTGAATAAATATATTATCTCCTAGAGTAATCATCAATTAAAAATATAAAACATTTTATTTCTTCTTGAAATATTTTTAATAATTCTCATACATCATAATAAATCAAGTTTAAAATATATTTATTTTTGATAATTGATCTACTAAATATCAATTAATGTTGCTTACTTATAATATAATTCTTATAAAAAAAATAGATTTACCGATTTGAGTCCTAAAAATAGCTTTCTATTAGAAAAAATTATTAAACATTAATTTAACATATAACCTAGTTTGAGATATCACATCATCATTAATTCTTCTTATTTACTAATTGATACAATATATACATTAGCTTCTTGTAATATTTTCTCTTAAGTATGAATAGATATGTTATAATTTTTTTTATCTTCATAATCACAAACATGCCTCTTATAATCTTTGTAATCTCATTCTCAATATGCATCTTGCATCCAATATTATCTATTTATCCCAAATATAATAAATTTTTCTTCAAGTACTTCTTACGTAGTACCTCTTAAATGGTGTGAAGTATATCATCAAATATTTTTATTTTAATAATATTAATATTAAGAATCTTAAAAACATAATCATCATCCATGTATATATAACCTTTCAGATTAGTTCATATTTATAAAATTATTCTTTTTGAGATGTTATATGTCATGATACTCTTGAGTCAAATAACTAGATATCAATAAATTATTTTTTACTTTCAACTGTTATTATCACCTTATTATATATAATATTACTATCATCATTGATATTTATTAAATTATTTTGAATATTTAAAAAATCATCATTATCATTCTTTTTTTTACTAACAATCTCTTTGAAATACTATTTTTTATCATAATTATAATACTTAATATTCTTCTTACTTCTCGATTTTGATCTATCATAATTCTGACTCATACTAAAAACATCTTCTACTAATCTCACTCATATCATTGTCAAAATATATGTTTGCTATGAACATGCATATATGTCATCCTTGTGTTTGTATCTATTTTCTTATTCTAAGATAGCAATCACAATATAATTGAAGATTTAATAGTCCGCATGAACGCCATTTATCAAATTGATAATGAGTTATTCATACAAATCAAATAGACTTTAATGTAAAATCTTAGGATTTTCAACTTCTATTTTATGATCTAATATAATAAATTGAAAAAAATAAAATATTCAAAATATTGATATAGTTTGTTTTTGATGTAATCTAAAGAATATAGAGTCTATCTTTAAGAAAAAATTATTATGAAGCGATTTTACCTCATAATCTTGTGAGAGTATTCCAAATTTTTTTGTTATATTCTTTTCTGTTATACTTGATAGTACTCAACTAAGAAGCACGGACACGAACACGGACACGGAGATACGACACGACAGGATACGGGGACACGGAAAATTCTAAAAAAATAGGATACGGATACGGCTAGGATACGGCATGATAAAAAAATAAAAATAAAAATTATTAATTATAAATATTAGGTATTTTATAAAATTTATTAAATTAAATTAAATTAAAATATTTTATTATATAAAATAAATATATATTATTTATTTTATAAAATAAAAATATTTTTATTTTATTTTATTTTATAAGATAATATTTATAATTATTTTATTTTATAAGATAATATTTATAATTATTTTATTTTATAAAATAATATTTTATAATTATATTATATAAAAATATATTTTTTTTATTTTATTTTATAAAAATATTTTATTTTATGCCCCTGCCTCTCCCCTCAATCATGCCCGCCCGCCCCTGCCTCTCCCCTCAATCACGCCTGCTCGCCCCTGCCTCTCCCCTCAAATCGCGCCGCCCCTTCCTCTCCCCTCAAATCGCGCCCGCCCCCTGCCAGTGGCCAACGTCGCCTAAGCTGCAACGTTGGCCACCCGACATCGTCGGACGTCGGGCACTATAGATGTGGATACGCCACGTGGCGTATCGGATACGAATTGTGCAATGATACGCCAGGTGGCGTATCAGACACGTATCTGTGCCGTGTCCGTGTCGTGTCCACGTGTCCACGTGTCCAGGTATCAGACACGTGGACACAGCTGTAGGGAGCCATGTCCGTGCTTCCTTGGTACTCAATCAATCAATATCAAATATAAATTAGCAATTATATTACTATCTATCTTATTTCACTTATCTTCAATAATCCTAATAGTTGTTTTTTTAATTATATCTAAATGATTATTATTCCTCAAAATTATCATAATTTTTATTTTTCATATTAAAAAATTACTCTTATTAATTTTTATACTTTAAATTTCATTATTATTTGTTTCACTTTTATAATAAATAGTACGTCAAAAAATTTATCAGTAAATTAAGGAGCACAACCCTCATAGACTCTAAATTTTAAGGCTCTTATCATTTTTTTGACAGAATTTTCTTAAACATGAATTAACTATAAAAATTATAATCCTAAATCTCACCCATGAGACCACTATTATAAAAATAAAATTAATAATAATATAAAATAAAAAATCCAACTACAAAACATTAAAATAAGTAATACAATAAATAAAATACAAATAAAAAAGAATTTGAAATTAGGATTAATTACATAAGATGAGTAACCTTTTTTTATATAATAAAAACTAAAAATCACTTTTAAATTTTCAATGTGGGCGAAATAATATTTCACCACTTAAATGCATCATTTGACATTACAAGATTATATGCTCCTCAAGGGTATTGACTCTACTAGCAACAACTAAACACAGTTGATGATTTTTGCATCTTAATGATTTTTATCGGATGTGTGTGTGTGTGTGTGTGAGAGAGAGAGAGTCGTTATCACTGGGACAAGAGGCTTGGTCAGCCAACATTCATACGTTGGTGACCACAATGCGAGGATGAACAAGAGGCTTCAATGTGGAACTTGACGTATTTTACTTTCCACATTCATAAAACTGTTTTATGATTTTGAAGTTAGCTCCGTGAGTGCGGGAGAATGGTGACATTAATTTTGAACTGATCAATCTCCATTGCTGAAAAACAATAATTGACTTCGAAAATTAATAGTTTAGTGAAAGAGAGAGTGGTGAAATTGGATGAACTGATGCCGTTTTATTATTCTCTAGGTATTTGAGTGAATGAAAGAGTGATGAGATTCATTTTTGAGCCATTCATACTTCATTGCTGAAAACAAGAAGTTGAGATTGCATGACCTGATGGCGTTTCCAACGGACTGTTGTGAGAGCATCTACCATCCCTTGAACATTATCTAGCCGGCATACTAGATCGGGGATGTCTGGTTCCATGGCCGATGAGCTCATGCTTCACTTTGATAGTTGGACGGTTCAACTCTTCCCCCCACCTGGGCTACTCATCGCCGTCGCAGAACTTAGAAACAATTAGGAGCCTTGATTTTGGGCGGCGGCACAAATTATATCGTTCATAATTTTGATGTCGAATTTTCCAAATTAATGCTTTTATTTTTTTAAAAAGAAAAATTAGTAGATAATTATGTTTAATGACTAATAATAGAAAATTAGTATTAATTGAATATAATATAAAAAATTAATGAGAATAGTAAAAAACTTTGAAAATTAATAGGAAATAAATAAGTTTATTTTAACATTTTATAAACACTCATATTAACCATCTCTGTGTATCATAATTCTTTCATAATATTTAAATATTAAAAAAAAATACTAATTTTTGATAACTTTCATATGGCCTAACTATTCTTTTGATTGATTTGCTCTCCCACTTCTTTCTCTCGTCTCTATCTCTCACATTATTTCTCTATATTTTCTTCTCTTCTAGTTATCTCTATATCTTTATTTCTCCTTCATGTCCCCCCCCCCCCCCCCCCCCCCCCCCCCCCCCCTCCCTCCCCCCTTCCATTTATCACTATTTTTGTCCCTCCCTCCCTATATCCCTCTCCCTCTCTTCCTTCTATATCCCTCTTCCTCAACCCCATTATCCCTCTAACCCTCTCCCTCCATCACTTTATTTCTCTCTATATTTTTCTCTCTCTATTCCTCTATATATCTCCCTCTCATTTCCTCTCTATATTTTTTTCTCTATATTCCTCTCTATATCTCCCTCTTTTTTCCTTTCTATATATCCCTCTATTTTCCTTTCTATATATCCATCTCTTTTCCTTTCTATATATCCCTCTCTTTTCCTTTCTATATATCCATCTCTTTTACTTTCTATATCTCTCTCTCTTTTCCTTTCTATATATCCCTCTCTTTTACTTTCTATATTTCCCTCTCTTTTCCTTTCTATATATCCCTCTCTTTTCCTTTCTATATATCCCTCTCTTTTCCTTTCTATATATCACTCTCTTTTCCTTTCTATATCTCCCTCTCTTTTCCTTTCTATATCTCCCTCTCTTTTCCTTTCTATATCTCCCTCTAAATCTCTCTCTATCTTGCTCTCTTTTTCCCTCTCTCATTATCTCACTCTTTTTCCCTCTCCCTCCCCTTTCTCCCATCATTACTCCCCTCCCTTCATCTATTTCTAACGATCTTTCTCTCTTTGTGCTCTAGAAAGAAATTTCCAAAGTTATGGTATCTTTTCTCATCGTGATATTATGCCACAATGAGGAATTTCTTCCGTCACGATATCTTTTCCCACCATAATATTGTACTCCAAGATAAATTTCCTTAATCGTGATATTTTTATCTCCGAGACTTTATGTTTCAGAGAGAAATTTTGTTTATCATGAAATCTTTTGTTGTCACGAATTTTTGCTCCATAAAAGATTTAAAGTTTATTCAATGTCACAACCTTAACTGTATGACAGCAAACTCGTTAAATTGCTACAATACACTATGGGACCTATAGATGCAAAATATGAAATCAAAGAAAATCCCAAGGACAAAAAAAAGAAAATAGAAGAGATTAAATCAAATGTTGAAAACATGAAGTGATCCAAGGTCACATCAAAGTGCACTGCCTCTTTTAATTTGGAAGATAAACTTAAGCCAGAAGCATAACTAAATAGATTGGGAATCATATATGAACCTTGGATCCTAATGATGGTTGTTAATAGGAAAGTCGAATTCAATGAGATAAATATTAACTTTATTATTATGTTGCCTAATTTTATAAGTTAAATAGTATCCCAAGAGCTCATTGATATTAGGGTCTTATTAATAAAAATCTACAAATATATGAGTCTTATAAGTAGTAAAGAAGATTTACATCAAGATGTCAATCCTACAAGGATTATATTATCAATTCATTCATATAAAAGTAAGATGAATTATCTCTGGTTTAGATATAGAATAATGGTTAGATTATTATAGAATGACTATTTGCCCCTAATAACATACAATGTGGTTATTACCATTTAACTCATCGCAATGGTCATCGCTTCGTAGTTGTAATTTAGTACTTTTTTTATTGAAACAACAAATTATCTCAATTTGAGAGTCATTCATAAGTTCATACTTTTTAGATAAGTCATCAACTATCTTTTATGGTTACTCATATATACATAGACCTCAATTTAGATTAACATTGGAAAGAAATTTAATAAGGTACATGAGAAAAAGTTTCATAATTATCAAATTTCAAACTGATATCCCTCACAAGAATCTAGGTCACAAATTATAATCTCTCTATTTTGGTTGATTTTTAAAATATACTCTTGAGAGGGGGTTTAAGAGTCGTGCCCCTAACTCATGGGTTTAGCTTATATCTTGTGTCCTTTGAGCCTCATGAATCCTCTAGGAAGTACAAAAATCCTTTCTAGGATTGGCTGTTATATTTTACTTTGGCTTGGTACATGTAGAAGAAGAAAGATTTCCCCTATTTTTTTTCAAAGTCTTTCTTTTTCTCCTTTATAATATAGAATTTTGATATTTATCTAAGTAGAAAATTACATATTTCAAAAGATACCATGACTTTGGTGTTGGTCTTTTGAGTATGAAGTTATGACTCTAGAAAGTGGTTCTTGCTTTGGACTGTATCATAATAGTTATGTAGTAAAAAGTCATGGCATAAAAAGTATTCATGACTGATGGCATTTGTCTCTGTAGCATAAAGTTTCAGATCTTGTAATATCTATGACTTCGGCATTGATCTCCCTTGTAAATCAAATGGTCGTGGCACTGAGAATTATCACAACACTTGAAATGATCCTTCTTGCGAATAATTTGACCACAGCACTAAAAATAGTCAAGGCATTATAAATAGTCTTTCTTGTGCATAATATGGCCATGATGTTGAGAATAGTAATGATACTGAGAATGGTCCCTCTTATATATCATATGGTCATAGCATTGAGAATGGTCATATCACTTATAATGATCTCTCTTGTATATCAAAAGACTGCAACTTTGGGAATAGTAATAGCTTTGGCCTTGACCTTTCTCATATCTCACATGGCTATGATATTGGGAATGATCATGGCATTAACAATTAACCAATATATCAATGTAATGGCTTTGCCTTCTCTTGAGGGCAAGAGTCACAACATTGGAAAGTTGTCGTGCTCGAGTAATACCTTTTTAATATTTTGTGGCCAAAATTTGTGTTGCTTGATAATTGTCATGTCTTTAATTTGATTAGCTTTAGCTTTATAACTTTTTGTAGCTCAAAAGTTATGAATTTGGGAAAAAGTTATGACTTTAGCTTGGAATTACAAAGCCTTAATAAAAATAAAGTCATGCTACTAGAAAATAACTATGCCTTTTAGTACTAGTATGGTACTTGATTACTACGATGTGAAATTAATATTATAACCATTAAATAATTATTTGACTGTGACTCTATGATAATATCGCAACACAAAAGAATATATTTCATATTTGAAGGATACTACTATTGAGGTAGTAAAGTCATGATATATTAAGATTACCACGGTTAAATAATTAGTCTTAGGCAAAAAAAAAGTCAAAACTACTTGATGACATATAAATTACCATATTACTAAATACAACCAAAAATATATTAATTTTATGCCTATTCTTCAAAATCTACCAAAACTCCAAAGCATTGAACTCAATTTAATTATGATCAATTTTCATACTTATACGTCGTCTAATAGCACTATAATTACACAAGAATTTCGGTAGTTTACAAACAAAACAATGATCCTCCAATTTTCTCTCACAAAATCTTCTCTAATATTAAGCTAATTAAAGACCCAAGTTAAGTTTATATAATTGTGTATGATGAACATGATTTGGTGATGAATAAATATGATTTTTTAATTATTTGAATGTTGATATATATAGTTGTTTGTTAGAAAAAAGATTTATAGTTTTACTATCCAATAGGTTTATAAATGTTGGCTATTAATTTTATTGACATGTAAACATTAGGACACATTCATGAGGTCGGTATTGATTAGAAGTGACAGCCCTTTGATTTGATCCTCGTGCGATAGATTGTTATATGAAAACCTTAAATTTATCTAAGTTTAATTGATATGATACTAATGAAGCTGAAAACATAAATGCTATAAAGACCAATTCATCGTGTATCTTCTAAAAGGATTGACCCTTTAATTATTATGATGGTTATTTACAATGTCTAACATTGGTTTCATTATAACTTGGAAGTCATGTGTTGATTGTGGTAGACAGTGACAAGTAATTCATATTACATACACAAGGGGAAATATTTCATAAGGTGGTAACAACCATGTAGTCATTTTCCTCTTATTGCACTTCCATGAGTAGAATTACTAAGAAATATATGTTAATTGATGTGAGTATGATACTAATGAAATAAAAAGTAGGAACATAATTATTAACATATTATTTCATGTATTTTATGACAATCAAGGTTAGAGATTTAAAAATGCATACTTAAATCAATAATCAAGGATAGTTGGCATATTACTTAAAAGAAATAAAAATATGGATGGCATATGAATAGAATAAGTATGATTTTAGTGGAAAATACTAAAGGCAAAACAAAAAGAGGATAATTTTTGATAGTAATAGTCTATGGTCGATAACCATTTTCTATTTCAAAGTGGCTAGGGGATATCCATGCCTACGTAGCCTTTGTCTAGCAATCAATGATGACAATGTCACAATCTAAAAGAAAACTTTATCATACAAAAGAAGGTAAATCAACCATGAGTCTACATATCTATTAGAGACTTAAGTTTATATTTTCAACTTAAGTAGTAATTAATTTATTAGTAGTTAATCATCTAGTTATAACAATCCCTTCTGGATTGATATATGGATCGATATTAATTATATTATTTGTATGATCCATATACTTATGAATTTAAATTAAACATATGCAATCATCCAACAAACTTTTGGTACTATGCTAAGAACAATAAGTTTTTGGTATTATATCAAATTCGCAATAAGTTTTGATATCATTAGTAAATATTATTTTGATTGGTGAACATTGAGTTGACCGAAATATCTTTTAAAGGAGGCAGTCCTGTTTTGAGTTGTTTAGATATTTATTATTGCTTAGTTTTTTTTTTGATTGCTTGTTTTTGTTTTTATAGACATCAAATTTTGCATCAAATATTTAGGATTGAGCTAATATCTCTACACCTAGAAATTGAGAAAATAAGAAGACAAATATTAAGACTAAGTGTTGAAAGGATAATCATGAAAGACAATGATAGTAATGGGACATGATATTCAATAACTTATTTCCCACCAAATCCTATGAGATTATTAGAGGTTAATATTGATAGATTACTACTTTGAGATTCAATTGTAACCAATACAAAGAAATCACTTTGAATTGAAGTTGAGCCTTATAGATATGTGTAGGAACATTAGCATGAGGGATGCTTTTCATAAGACTCAAATAGTCATGCCTTCACTTTTTTAGAATGTGCAATAATGTCAAGATGAATAGAGTTAGCCTAAATATAAAAAAATGTGATTTTTTTTTATTTTGTTTGAGAGAGAAGACAAGAAGCAAGTTCTAATACATATCTAGAGGATTATTAAGAATTAAGTTGAACTTGTGTAAGCTTTTCTAGCAAAATTCTTCTCACCTCAAATCACTTTATAACTAAGCAAAAAAGATCAATCAAAGAGGAGTAGAATATCTTGAGTGATGCTTAGCATAAATCTAAAGATGCATTGAGGAGCTGCTCATAATATAGATTTGAGCTATGGTTTCAAATCCAAACATTCTATGATGGATTGAATTATGTGATGAGATGCATAATTTAAATAATCAAGTAATTCTATCATGAACAAGTCACCTGACTAAACTTATTATTTATTTGAAAAACTAATCAAAATTACTATCAAACTTCTAATAAAAGAGCAAGTGAAAGGAATTAAGTAAGTTGAGGTACTAGAGTTGGATATACTGATAGTGATGGAAGTAAATATAGATAATTTATTAGAAAGTTTGGAGCCCAGTACAACATGAGGCCAAGTATGAGAGAAATGGAAATTTTGAAATAGTAAGAAGTTATTAATATCAATCTAATTTATCAAGTGAAAGAAACTAATATTCTATACAATAGAAGATATGTTATCAAACTCAATAATAAAGCTTCTACACATTATCATCATAACATAATAAATCATGAGAGTTTATTGTATAAAAATCAAGGAAATCTACAGCAAACATGGAGTAATCTCAATAATAAAGCTAATTGCATTTGACAAAATATCAAATGCAATGAGCTTTGGGTTCCAATTATAACTAGTCAAAAGGAGTTGAGAAGCTATCATTTGGAGAGAGCATCCTTGCACTACTTACTGAGAGAAAGAGGAGAAATGATATGTTAAAACCAAATGGAATACATGGAATTAATACTTGATCACCATTACATAGACATAACAATGAAGATAATTGAGAGTCAAATCCAACAATTAGCATTCACGATATAGGAGAAGAATATCAATGGATTTTCTAGCGATACTAAGAAAAATCATATGAGATGCATATCCATAATACTCAAAAGTAGTAAAGAAATATAAGGAAATCCTAAATTGATAATGTTGTGAAAACCTAAATTATGAAATCCAACCAAAAAAGTTGAAGTTGTCACTGATAATGTTGTGAAATCCTAAATTGTGACATCTAGCATCATGACACTCTCCAATATTATGATATTTTCCAATGATGCAGGAGTGCCAGACCTCACTCCCAATCTCATGCCACAAGCTATTACAAATAAAGAAATATAATTAAAGGAGGAGATATAAATGAACCAAAGTAATAAATAGAAAGTTGACTTGCCGAATAATAAACATGTAGATAGTCAATACTTTCTCCAATCAAATCTTTTTTTTCATAGTAGTTTATAAAAGAGAAGCTAGTAGAAATTTTTGATATATTTATATACATCTTTTGAAATTTAGAAGTTAATATACTTTTTGCTGAAGTCTTATCTCAAATGATACATTGCATAAAATTTATAAATGATATAATAAGAAGTAAGAAGTAATTAAAGACTTATGGTATAATGAACATAAAAGAGAAGTGCACCACAATTATTTAATGAAAACTCAAAAAAATTCAAAGATCCAAGAAGATTTACCATTCCATGTGTTATTGGAAAGCACACCTATGGAAGGCATTAAATGATTTGAAAGTAAGTGTCAACTCAATACCATTGTCTACAAAATAGAAGCTAAATCTAAGTAAGATAACTTCAACTTTTTCCTTCTCTATAGTTGATAGATAGATCAATAAAGTTTCCAAGGAAGATTATTGAAGATGTGCTAGTCAAGGTTAGAAATTGTATCTTTTCTACTAACTTCATGGTATTGGACATAGAAAAGACTCATATTTACCATTTATCTTGTGATGACTATTTTTGTGGCTAGACAAGTATTGATTGACATGAAGAAAGGAGAATTAAAAATTTAAGTGGGTGAAGAATAAGTGAAGTTCAAAATATATAAAAGCACACAAATTCTAGATGACGTAGAGGAAACTATAGTAGAATAGATAGTCTCATCAACATAGCAAATTTAGATAAGTGTTAGCTTGAAAAAAAAGTAATCAAATAATTAGAAAAAGTTCTAGAATACGAAAAAGTTATAGTATGCCTTAAAGAAGAAACATGGTATGATGTCATGATAATACTTAAAGTCATGTTTGAAATAGAATGGAAGACAAGTTGCTATGAAGTTGTGACAAATATTATTGATGCCATGGCATTCTCTTGTGAATACTATGGATAAATCAATTAGGAGACTTTTAAAATTGTATAAAAAATAAAAGTAGAAGTAGTCTTACAACTATTCAATGATGTATGTGATAAAGAAGATGAAGTTGAAGAAGTGCACCAATGAATGTTTGAAGGAGAAAGAGATAGAGATTGACATGTTGAATGAAATCGCAACATCAAAAAAAGTGACCACAAAGACTAAATCATTAAAGGAAGAAGTCATGGCCAAAAAAACCACGACATTGATGAAACAAAAGCTATATGTAGATACCACAATTTTTTCCCTAGTCATGGAATGACTATTATAGAAAAATATAATGTGATGAACTTTTCCAAAGTCATTACATTAGTGAAGGAAACAACACTGAAAGATATCATGACAATTAAAAAGTTATGACATCTAATGAAGTACATACAAAAGGAAAGGCCCTAAGGGTGGCTACATTTTGAAAAAGATATTCAAAAAGTATGCATTTGCTAAAAAATATGGAAAAAATTTTCTGGTCATAGTCATTCATAGAAGATCTGGTGAATACGAGAATCAGAAGAAGTAAAAAAATATATGGAAGAGATAGTCTTGACTATTGAAATTATAGATTGGGAGTCTAGATCAAATTATCGGTCTAACTAAAGACATAAAACATAGTATTTCTTCATAGGCAACCAAAAAATATATATATATTTTTGTGTTGTTGTATTTAATTTTTTTATAAAACACTTTATGAAGTCTAAGACTCATGATACATAGACCAAAAGAAGTCATGATACTCAAACTCAACCGTAATATTTTCATGATACCTGAAATCATGGCAGTTAAACCCAACCATGATATTTATCACTACATAAAAAGTCATGTCACTCAAACTCAGTCATGACTATTAAAAAGAAAAAAAGTAATTACAATGAAACTAGGTCATGACTATTTTTTTTATTCTGCTACTCCATCCTTGCAATAAAAGCAAACTAACACTACTTATATTCTCAAACTCTTTCTTCTCCCAAAGTTGATCAAAATCATGTAATTCCTCTCCATGAAAAATAAAGAAACCTCAATTTTGAAGTTTTGAGAGAGATAAAAGAAAGGAGAAAACTAGTGGGATAGCATAGAGAAAGTGATTCATAAAAAACCTCACCAGGGAATCCACCCAAATCATATCTTTTGATCCCAACATTTTTCATAGAGAATGAGAGGAGATGAATGATGTCTACTATAGTGAAGAAGAGTTTCATGGGAAAATAAGAGTTTGGAGAAATTATTTTACTATTCTAGCCAATAACCGAGAGAATCTTTGCCAACATATGGAGAGGGGGAAAATGATTATCTTGAGGGAGCTTTATCCCAATATCAAAGGCATGCAAGAAAAAAAAATACTATGAATGAGTCTAGGTATGCTTTAATAAGAAATTTTTCAATGAGATTTTGGAATTCAAGGGATATTTGGATACTACAACTTTGAAAATCCTAACAATATGAACCAATTACAAATCAATTGTCAATACATTGAAATGAAAATAATTGACTAGAAGTCTATATGGACACATATTGTGAGTATAACTAACTAAAGAGAAAAAGGTTTGACTATAATTTTTATGTTTAATTTTATAACCAGTTCCATCTCTCTACCATCAATCAAAATAAGAAAATCTTGTTGTTTACTTTGGTGAGAGATTATAAAATGAATGTTGATAATATTTTGGAGAATTCATTTTTGTATTTTAAGGGGATAGAGATGAAAGAGTCCTGATATAATTCTCCTCTCATTATTATCTTATGTCACACTGAAAGAGTCCTGATATTTGAGGATAGAGATGAATTATGTCTATGAGTGTCAAGTCTCCTCTAACCTTGGAGAATGTGAAAACAAGGCTTGACACAGTTAAAAATAGAAAACGATTCTTAAAGAGGAAGAATCAACTATTGTGGGACAAAAAGCTAAAATGGAAGAATGAGGTAGATTAAAGAGAATTCTAATATTTGGGTAGTGATTTTGTTATGCTGCCCAATTTTATTTGTTAAACAATATTTTAAAAGTTTATTAGAGAGGTATCTCATCAACCAAGATCTATTAATATATGGGTTATACAAGTAGTAAAGAAAATATGTATCTAGATATCAATCTCATAAGAATTATTTTTATAGTTTAGTAAACGAACAATCTGACAACACAATTATAGTAACGAAGATATTTCATGATTTTAATATGAATTTTAGATTCTATGATTTGTACTTGTATTTGTATTTTTAATCTGACAGCATAATAGATTCTATGATATTTCATGATTTTAATTTGACAACATAATAATGTTTATCCCAGTCAAGAACTATTTCTTTTAAGATATGTATAATATATTAGTATGTAAAAGTTTTTGTACTTGTAGCTTCGTAAGTATTATACTTGTGATAATTAATATACATAAATAGTTGGTTTCAACATATAGATTTATCTCATGCATTATAGTTGGAAGAACTATTTCTTCCTTCTAACCATATTTGTGAGTGTGATTCATTGTTTACCTATCAATATCTACCATGAAAATCTCATATAACCTTTTTAATAATCAAAATCATAGATTAAGTTCTATTTAATCACAATCTATTAATAATCATACATAAAATAAATCAAACATATTCATATAATAATATAAAAATAGTTCACATCACATATCTCGATTTAAACAAATCCTAGACTCATTCTAGTTTGGTAAAAATTTTTAAATCCATTCCTATAGAAGAAGAGTTTGAGAGTCATGTGCCACCCCTAGAAAGTTTAGTAAAATATAATTCACCTACACTAGGGATTAGCATATATCTTGTATGTCTTTCTTACTTGTGGAATCTCTAGGGAGTGAGAAATTTACACATAGGGTTTGGTAGTTAATATTTTGATTTTGTTATGCTGCATAATTTTAGTATTTAGATGATATCCCAAAAGTTCATTAACGAGAGTATCTTGTCAACTAAGATCCACAAGTCATACAAGTAGTAAAATAAAATTTCATCTAAATATTGATTTTTTTTTGTAATTATATTGGTAATTTAGTTATTCAATAATAAGACAACTAATTTTTAGTAAAATAAATATTCAAATTATTAGATAATATTAGAAGTATGATTTATTTTTTTAATCTATGTGATATTATTTAATTTGCTTGACATATATAATGCTGGACACATAATGAAGGTTGAGATATTATGAAATGACTTCTAACCTTAATGGTATACAAGGTGGTTAATTATTACCATTGAGTTCATCCGAATGATGGTTCCCTTATAGCTGCCCCTTAGTACGTTATCACCAAGATAATAATTTATCTATGTTTGAAAGTCATTCACAATCCTATACTTTTTAGGAAACTTTCATCAATAGCCCTTGATAGTTATTTCATATGCACATCTTTTTCTCCAGCCTCAAATTCCATAAAAATCATAGATTAATATTATTTGTATGTATTTATTCTTTTAACTTCACAGCATCATACTTGCATAATTAATATATGATTTTCTCAAGTTTCATTGATAGAAACCTTACAAGTAAAAGTAAATGACAAGTACTTTCACTACCTTGTAAGTCACAACACACTCGGACATACATTAAAGATTAACTATCATCATCTTAATCAATGATAATGTAACTCTCACACTAAAGATAAACCCATTGGAAGAATATTTTATATAATATCTATCCTAATTAATAACTAGTTTTTAAAATTGTGTAGAATAGATTGGTGTGTAAAAATGTCTGCACTTACAGCTTCATAAATTCCATCCTCATGATGATTAATATACCAAAATTTTAAATTTCAATATATATGTTTATCTCATACATTTTAGTTGGAAGAGTTATCATTTTTTTTCTACTATATATATTAGTGAGCCTCATAGTTTACCTATCATCGTCTATCATAAAAATATCGTACAAACTTATCAATAGTTAAAACCTTAGTTGAAATTATATTTAATCATCATTTATTAATATCTATATTATAAAATAAATCAAGCATATTCATTCATTGATAAATAAATTAACGAAAATCACACATCTCAATTTATACAAATCCTAGGCTCACTCTTATTTGGTACAAATTCCCAAATCAATCACTAGGATAGAATGGTTTGAGAGCCATGCCCCTATCTATATGGATTAGCATTAATCTTGCATCCTTTACTTACTTATGGAATTCCTAGAGAATACAAAATTGTTTGCTAGAGTTTGATAAATTCTATGACTTTACTTCTTATGCGGGGGAAAGAATAGAAAATTAAGATATTTTTAGAAATTTCTCAAACTTATACTTTTATACTCAGGAAACCTTATATTACTCTAAATAGAAAATCATAACTTTCAGAAAAAGGTCACCACTTTGGACTTCATATCTTTGACTTAAGGTTTTGACTCTAGAAAATAATTATGAATTAGGTTTGCATCTTGATCTTTCTATAACAAATTCACAGTGCTGGAAATAAATATGACTTAAGTCTAATCTCTCTATTACACAAAGTCATAATGGTTGTGGCTTCATGCATTTGTCTGCTTGTCATTAATAATGGGCCTTGACACTGGAAAATGGCCAAAAGGTGATGATGACTTTTCATTTTGTTATATAGTTATAGTGCTATGAGAGATCATGATGTTGGTAATGATCCTTCTTAAGTTTTATATGTTCATAGTGTTGAGAAATAACCACAAAATTAATAAGGTATTTCATGCATTGGACATGGCCACGATGCTGAGAAGTGGTCATAATACAAATGTTTTACTTCATATCTCTCAAGTGTCCATGGTGTTGTGGGTGGTAGTAGCATTAGCCTCCTATTCTTACATATATCATGTTACCATAATAATATAAAGATATCATGTTATTGACAATTAGATTGAGTACACAAGTCATAGTTATGCCTTCCTTTGAGGATAAGAGTTATGGCTTTAAAAATAGTCATACTAGAGTAATTTTTTCTATAATATTTAGTATCCCAAAAATTATGCCTTTGAATAAATACCATGAATCTGGCATGAGTAGTTGTAGCTCCGTAATTTTCCATAGCTCAAAAATTACGACTTTGCAAAAATATTGCAACTCTGACTTGAGACTACTAAGTCATATTAAAAATAAACACATGTTACCTAGACTTGGCTGCAACCTTGAACACCAATGGGGTACTTGGTTGTTATGACAAAGAATTAATATTATAGTCATTTAAGATTTATGAGCTAAGTATAGTTGTGACTCTATGATAATATCATAACTACTGAGAATAAATTGGACAAGAGAAAGATTGTGCTAACTAGTTAGTAAAGTCATGGTATACAATTGTCCTAACTAATTTGGTAGAATTTAACAAAGAGTGGATGCCAAAACTATGTGAGACTTGATGATCTATCTCATTTGCTATACATCTCCAAAAATTTATTGATTTCATGATTATTTATCGAAACTCTCTAAAATATCAAAGTCATGGAATCAACCCATATTATATCATTTTCATATCTATTCATCATTATGAATTAACAAAATATACAAGAATTTTGGTAGTTTAAACACTAAATAGTTGTTGTGGCTTTGGTTTATTGAGTGAGGGAGACAACAAGGAAAATGTGATATTTCTAAATTTCTCAATCTTTCAATTTTATACTTGGGAAATCTTACATTACTCTAAGTAGGAAGTATCAACTTTTAGAATAACATCACAACTTTAGCCTTCATCCATTCGGCTAGAGGTCACAACTTTAGAAAATATCTGTAACTCTGATTAGGATCTTGATATTTCTATAACATAAAATCATGACACTAATAATGAACATGACTTAGGCTTTATATTTTTATGACACAAAGTTATGATGCGATGGAATAGTTGTAACTTCATGCATTTGCATGCTTGTAATCCATAAAAGGATGTAGTATTCAAAAGTTGTTGTGGAGTGGAAAAAACTACTCTTTTTGTTATATAGTTGTGATATTGTGTAGAGACCATGATATCGACAATGGTCTTTATTGAGTTTTATATGGTCATAGTGCTAAGAAATAATCATGATACTAAGAAGGTCCCTCACCATTGCCACAATACTAAAAATGGTTGTGTCTACGATAAAAAAAATTATCTTCATATTTCTCAAATGTCCTCGACATTGTTGGTGGCCATGACATTGGCCTCCTCTTCTCTCATTTATCATGTTACCACAACACTATAATGATGATGTGATATGGTAATTAGCTTGAGCATTAGGACAAGAGTCATGAATTTGGAAATGACAATACCCAAGTAATGTCCTCAATAATACTTAGTATCCCAAAAATTATAGCTTTGAATAATTATCATATATTTGGTATGAGTAGTTATGACTATGATTTTCTATAGCTCAAAATTTATGGCTTTGTAAAAAGACTGGCTCTAACTTGAGACTACCAAATCATATTAGCAATAAAATTATAATGCTTAGACTTGACCATAACCTTGAGCACTAGTGAGGTATTTGGTTGCCATGACAAAAAATTAATGTCATAGCCATTAAAATTTTCTAAGCTAAAAATGAGTGTGACTTCATAATAATTTTATAGCAACTAAGAATGTGTCATATGGTAAAAAGATTATGCTAATGAAATGGTAGGGTCATGGCATACAAGAATTACCTCGACCGATTAAAAAAATTTTTGACTAAGAATAAATGCTAAAACTAAGACTCAATAATATACCCTCTTTACTAAATACTTCCAAAAGCCTATTAATCTCAGGAACATTCATCAAAACTCTACAAAACTCTAAATTCATAAAATCAATTCATATTATCTTTATTTCTATGTATACGCATCATTATAAACCATCTAAATATATAAGAATGCTTGATAGGTTGAACACCAAACAAACTCTTCCATGAAAACAATTGTTCATTCCCATGCAATAACTTATCCCATCAAAAAAGGAAAAATAAAAATAATATCAATATCTCAAATTAGTTTCGCACAATGGGTTCATCATCAAAATATTTTGATATACAAATATAAATACAAATCACAGTAGTGATTGAGATGACCAATATGATTTTTCTTTAGGATCATTTTCATTAATGGTAACATCCTATATCAAATGCTCAAAAGATGGTAGAGAAAATGATGGCTTTTCTTAATCTTCCCTCTATATAGATAACTCATCCAATATCTTTTCCAAGATATCATAAAGATTCTTCTATCTTTTCCCAATCAAATTTAATATAATTCACCTTCAAAACTCCACATCATAAAATACAAATATTATTGGTTTGGACTATAGTTTCCTATTTAATTCATCTACTATTGCTCCTTATATGTTGTTTTATTATTATTCACTTTATCTATGTTTTCTATTGTTTTTTTTCCAATCCATCACAACTATTTTGTATAGAATTCCAAAAAAATTAGTACTTCCCATCATTCCAATATCTATGCTACTCATTCCTTCCTACAAGAGTATGTAAATTCGATCATCAAAATTTGCTTGTGTTTTGAAAAAAGTCATCTCTTTTTGATGGAAATATTTTTTTCATATCATATCATGCTTTCTAACTTCTTTTACTACTCCCGTACATAGGGAATGGATCTTCCTTTGTAGCTCTTTTTTATTCCGCTTTACACTTAGTTATATATTTTCCAGATATCATAATATATAAAATATCCATATACTTAACACCATGTGTAGTTAAGGAATGCTCAATGTAGGCCAACTCATCTTCTTGTGTTCCTCCCCTTCTTTATGTCTTTTGTGTATCACCCATAGTGAAGAATGAATCTCCTTCCCTTTTCGGTTTCATTCTATTTTCTTCTTTATGCCTAAAATAAAAATGTTAGCAAAGACACGATCAGACAAGTTGTATCCACTTGTTAATTAGTAGGAACTCCCACAGCTAAACACATCAAAATAATAAAAGAATTGTGAATTAGTTGCTTAGAAAATTCACCCTCAATGAATCGAAGAATTTATCTCTCCAAAATATTTTATGATGTAACTCTATTGTCTCATAATTTCTTCCTCTACAATATTGTTTCTTCAAAATTCTCTTAGTAATTCATTAAGTTTAGGTATTTGATAAGATCTCTAAGATTGTTGAGATTCATAATATGTCCTCTCTTCATGGCTCACGTATCTCCAGTCTCCATAACTCTCTTATTACTAATAATAGGGTTGATATTAATTTTCATAAGATTCTTAATAGAATTCACTTTTTTAAGGATATAAGTCTCATTATAATTATAGTTTGGGACATTGTCACTCACTTATGTTGCATTTCCCAAAATTCACCCTTCTCGTGCCTTTACCATTCATCAATAATTTAGTGATAGTTGGAAAATCCATTTTCTTATGGGATGATTTGAAATCCATGCTATATTTTGCCCCTAAAAATCCAAGTAGCTCATTAATGATTCTCCTATCAAAATGAACCCAAATTTTCGTACATAGCACATCTTCCGCTGCCTATCCTCTAAATCCACTAAGAACTCCTTCATAACTAAGAAATTATATTATTCTCTATGTATACAAAATAACAACCAATCTTGCTTTCCAATTATATTCTTAACAGGAAGAATGAATTCATTAAATCCTCTCTCTAGTAAATTCTTTTTTTTTCATATCATATAGTTCATCCATCTCTTCCCAAACTAATAAAATGAAAGTCATCTTCAGTATTATAACTTCAAGTGATATTTTTGTGGTTCTAGGTTTATGTCTATTCCTTTTCTCCTTATAGCTCATCTCCACAACATTTGTTTTGATGAACTTCATCTTTACATTACCAAATCAACAAGCTAATAGAATTTAGAGTGGATTGTCTAGAAATTGGTAGAAATTTAGAGATTTTTTGTGGAGGAGATTTGAGGGTAATGTATTTATAGTCGTAATCTAGTAATTGAATGTCATGACTATATGAGTTTCTATTACTTCTATAAATAATAAAGTCGGGGAATTATGACAAGTAGTACCATCCAAGTCATGACATCATCAAAGTTATGGCTTTTTAATATAAATTATGTAATGTTATTCATTGTGTAGTACAAAAATCATGTCTCTAAAAATTTATCATACCATTATCATATAATTTGTATGATACTTTTTCTTTTATAACACTAAAGTTGTAGCTCTAAAAAACTATGATGACTTTGTCATGTAGACCCTGATGGGTTATTTCTTTTTATAAGAGCAAAGTTGCAAGCCTGAAAAAAAACCATTGTGTTGGAAAAAAATTTCTAAAGACATGTTGATTTGAATTTGTTATTCTTTTATATGTGAGAAGAAGTTTAAGTGTAAATATATAAATATAACTTTGATTCTCACAATAATCACAATTTATCATACAAGTAGCAAACAAAATATGTACATAATTCATGAGTGGCCTTTTAAGCAATGCTACATTTTAATGTTCATAACTATAAATTGAAAACTATTTTCTCTCTATTTGAAATCTCGTTGTCTATGCTTGTTTCTTATTATACTACCCTACTTCTTCCTTTCTTATACTTTCAGTATCAATTGTGGATGATGATGGAATGATTGCCTTGATACTCACATCCATGGAATTAGTTTGTGTCTGACTTTTCTTATTTGTTTTCTCAATAACCTTGATATTATGAAAGATATTTACTTTTTCAATTTTATGCTCATAGAACTCATAACGTTTCATCAATTCGACTACCAACACTTTAAAGTTCACCTCAACTTTTTCTCTTGAATAGTTGAGGTGTTGTATTTGAGTTCTGCATCAAGATTTTTTATCACAATTTTCTTAGTACTAACTTTGGAGATTTTATCATTTGCTTCATTTTTTTCTTTTTGTTTAGTTGAGGCCATATCTTCAAATTTCATCATTCACTTCTTTATCTTATAAAATCTTAAGCATAACTATTTCCACCATTAGTTATAGATTTTCTGATGTAACTCTATTATCTCATCATTTCTTCCTTAGCAGCATTATTTCTTTTTAATTCTTTTAGTAATTCATTAAGTTTGGGTATTTGATTAGATCTCTAAGATTGTTGAGATTCATAGTATGTCCCTCTCCTCATGGCTTCCATATCCTCAATTTTCATAACTCTTTTATTACTAATAATATGGTTGATATTAATTACCATAAGATTCGTAATAGAATTTACTTTCTTGAGAATGATAAGTCTTATTATAATTATAGTCCACGAAATTGTCACTCACGTTTGTTGCATGTTTCCCAAAATACATTTCTTATGCTTTATTCTCCTTTCATATCTCTTTAAGTAAACTCATTATGAAGTCTTGGAAATATTGGCTATACATTTTGATTTTGTAGATTATTGGTTGGAAATAAAGAAAAAAATTATGTCAACTTATGTTAATTAACCAAACTAAATAATCTCTGGCAATTGTACTAAAAATTTATTGTAACTTTGTTAATTTATCTAATTTTATCGATTAGGTGATATTCAAAAAGCTCATTAATAATACTCTTAATAATTTGAGAACCATGAGTGTGAGATTGTAAAAATAATAAAATTAATTTTTGTCTAGATATCGAACCATATGAATTGTATTAGTAATTTAGTTATTTAACAATAAGACAACCTATTTTCACTAAAATGGATACCCATATTGTTAAACAATCTTAGGTCCATAGTTTAATCATTTAATATATGTGATATTATTTAAGTAGTTCAACTTATAATATGTTAGACATAGAATGAAAGTTGGGGTGTTGTACAATGAATTTTTTCCCTAATGACATACAATATGATTTTGACCATTGAGCTCATCCAAACAGTGATCCTTTTATATTTACACCCTTGGTACTTCAATAGTGAGACAATAATTAATCTTTGATCAAGAGTCATTCATTATCATATATCTTTTAGCCAAATTCATCAACTATCCTTGACGATTTATTTGTATATATACTTTTATTTTTCAGCCTCCATCATAAAGATCATAGATTAATATGGTTTGTAAGTATTTATAATTTTAGTTTCGTAAGTGCCATACATGCACAATTAACATATGATTTTTCAAGTTGTACTAGTGAAAATCATATAAGTAAAAGTATCTCATGAGAGTTATCACTACCTTGTAAGTTACAACATACTCAATAATGCCCTAAGGATTACTTATGATCATTTTCCTTGATAATAATGTGACTCTCATACTAAAGATGAACCCATTATGAAAATATCCTATTTAACATTCATCTCGATCAATAACCAATCCTTTTAAGATAGATACAATGGATTGATATATAATAGTATTTGCACTTTTGGTTCTTAAGAAACATACTCATAATAATTAAGATATTTAAATTTTGGGTTATAAATATTAGGTTATCTCATGCATTACAAATGGAAGAGCTATCACTTCCTTCTTTCCATATACAAAATTGAGTATAACTGTTTATCCCTCATCAACCACCATGATAATCTCGCAAAAACTTACTAATAGTTGAAAACATATTTCAAGTTTTAAATAAATCAAACTCATTTATTCAATAATTAAAAACTAATTCACTTCACATATCTCAATTTACACAAAACCTAAATTTATGCTAGTTTGATACAAATTCCTAAATCCATTTTTATAGAGGAAGTGTTTGAAAAATATGCCCCCAACTATAAGGATTAATATTTATCTTGTATCTATTGTTTGCTTGTGGAACCCCTAAAGAGTAAGAAATTTGTCTTGGGGTTTGGTAGTTTTCGTGATTTTTCTTATTGCATTAGAGAGAAGAAGAGAACAATTAGAGATTTATAAAATTTTTTAATCATCCACTTTTATACTCAGGGAACCTTGCATTACTCTAAGTAGGAAATCATAACTTTCATAAAAAAGAAAAAATTTTGATCTTCATCTCTTCGCCTTAATGTCACAACTCCAGAAAATAGCTATGAATCTGGTATGTATCTTGATATTTTTATTATAAAAAATTATAGCACTAGCAATAACCATGACTTGTGCCTAATATTTCTATAACACAAAGTCATGGTATTATGAAGTGATCGCAACTTCATGCCTTTATTCATTTGTCATCCATAAAAGACCACGATATTGGGAAGTGGGAATGGAGTGGTGATGGCTTGTCATATTTTATATAACCACAATACTATGTAGAGGTCATAAAATTGATAATAGTACTTCTTGAGTTTTATATGGCCATGGTGCTATAAAATAGCCATGGGACTAAGAAAGTCTTTAGTGTGTTGGTCATAGTCATGATACTAAGAAATGACCATGACACAAAAGTTTTATCTCACATCTCTTAATTGTCCATGGCATTGTGGGTGGATATAACACTGACCTTTTCTCTTTTATATCATATTGCCACAATAGTATGAGGATGTCATAATAATGGCAATTAGCTTGACCATACAAGTCAAAGCTATGCATTATTTTGATGATAATGATTATAGCCTTATAAATAGTCATACTTGAGTAATATCTTCTATAATATTTAGAATTCTAAAAGTCATAGCTTTGAATAATTTCAATGGATTTGGTATGAGTAGTTGTGTTTATGTAATTTTCTATAGCTCAAAATTCATTACTCTATAAAAATGATATGGCTCTGACTTAAGACAACTAAGTCATTAAAAATAAATATGCGACACTTGAACTTGGTCATGATCTTGAACACTAATGGAATATTTAGTTACTATGATGAAGAATTAATATCATAAATATTTAAATTTTCTAAGCTAAGCATAGCAACAAATTTATGATAATATTATAACCTCTAAGAATGTACAGCATAGTAGAAAGGTTGTGCCAATGAAATGATGTGATTGTGGCATACTTGGATTATCCCAACCAATTAGAAAGAGTTTAAGCCATGAATAAATATTAAAACTATACAAGACTAAATATTATACCTCTCAATTAAATATCTCCAAAAATCTATTGATTTCATGACTATTCATCAAAATTCTTTAAAATGCCAAAGTCATTAAATCAACCCATATTATCTCTATTTTCATGTATATACATCATTATAAATTACTAAAATATACAAGAATATTCAATATTTTGAAACCTCACACAATAACATGCAAGGTGGTTATCATCATTGAGCATATCCCAATAATTATTCTATCATAGCTATCTCCTAAGTACATTGTCATTTTGATAAAAAATCATCTCTACTTGAAAGTCATTCATAAGTCTATACCTTTTAAGCAACTCATGAACTACCCTTGATGATTGCTTCATATGTGTATTCTTATTCTCTAGCCTCATATATCATAAAGATCAAGAACATAAGGTTTTATATAAGTATTTGAACGTTTAGCTTCATAAATATCATAATCACATAATTACTATATGCTTCCTTCAAATCTTACTGATGAGAACCATACAAGTGAAAATATCTCAAATGGCTATCAACACCTTGTAAGTCACAAATACTCATGCATGTCAAATGGATTACCACCATCATTCATAATGATGATATGTCTATCATACTAAAGGTGAAACTAATAAATTAATGGTCTATTAAATCTCTACATAACTCAAGAAATAGTTCTTCTAATACATGTACAATAAAATGGCATGTAAAATCATTTGTGTTTTTGATTTTGTGAATATCATACTCACAATGATTAATATGCCTCAATTTTAGGTTAAACATATAATTTTGTCTCATGTATTATAGTCAGATGAGCTATCACTTTCTTTTTGCCCTTTGTACAAGTGAGTCTTATGGTTTACCTATAATCATCTATCATGATAACACATACAAACTCACCAATAATCAAATCTCTAATTCAAGTTTTACATAATCACTATCTTTATCAATTTTTATTTTCATAACATAAATCAAATATAATAATTACTCATAAAAGTATCATACATCATAGAAATCACAATTATATAAATCATAGACAATAATTTAGCCTAATATTAGGTAAAGATTCAAATGAGATACAAGATAAGAAGTCGTATGATCGGGTTTCTAATGACAATCCTCAAGAGAATCTAGAATATAAACCCTAATCCCATGTTATTTTAGTTAATTTCTTGAATCCCTTCTTGGGGGTGGGGGGTATTGAAAGTTACACTTCAAACTCTAGGATTTATCTTATGTCTCTTGTCCCTTGCTTATTAGTAGATCCCATAAAGAGTTTGAAAATATTTCTCTAGGGTTGTTGCTACACTTAATTTTGGTCTGGTAACATGAAGAAGAAAAAGATGAGAGAATTCTTTTTTCAAAGATGTGTCCATTCTTATGTTTTATGTTCTATAATTTTGATATTTATCTAAGTACAACTTCATAGTATTGAAAAGATATTATGACTTTGATCTTGGTCTCTTGAGTTTGAGATCATAACTTTAAAAAATAATAATCACTTTAGAATGTATCCTAATCTTATTGTAATACAAAGTTATGGTATTGGGAATTATTTATAACTTGTGTATTTTATCTCTATAATACAAAGTCATAGCAAAAAGAATGGTCATAGCTTTGGCTTTAGTCTTTCTGTTGCATCAAATAGTTATGGTACTACGCTTGGCCATGGCTTTGGCCTTGGTGTTTCTTGTGTATCAAATGGTCATGGAGATGGGAATGGTTGTGAAAATGGATTTGATTTTTCTTATGTATCAAATGGTTGTGTGACTAAGAATGGTCATGACTTTGGCAATTAGCTTGTACATCCAAGTCATGATTTTTCCTTATCTTAAGGCCAAGATTCATGGCCTAGAAAAGTAGTCACGCTCATGTAATGCTCTCTATAATATTATGTGTTGAAAATTCATGGTGCAAGACAATTATTGCACTTTTATCCTAAATAGTTTTGGATCTAAGACATTATATATTCCAAAAGTCATTACTTTGGGGAAAGACCATGGATCAGACTTGAGAATACAAATTCTTGGTAAATATAAGGTCTAAGTGCTAGAAAGTGGCCATAACTTTAAATTTTAGTGGGGTACTTGGTTACTATAATATAAAATTAATGTCACCATCATTTAATTATTAAGAGATATGGTCACAACTCTAATAATAATATCATAGCCAAAAATAATATGTGGTATATTTGAAGGATTATACTAAAAAAGTGGTAAATTTTTGGTATACAAAGATTATTATGACTAAATAAGTAGTGTTTTGGCTAAGAATGATTATGGATGCTACTCGATAAATCACATATCAGCAAGTCACCAATTACCTCCAAACATATACTAATTTTATGACTATTCATCACAATATATCAAAACTCCAAAGTCATGAAATATATCTAATTATGGTATATTTTTATGCTCACACATCATTTGATATCATACCAAATATAAAAAAAATATTTAGTATTTTACATACCAAATAAATTCACACAATAAAACTATTACTCATCCCAAAGCAAAAACTTCTTCCTCAATAAAGAAAATTTCTTACAACATCTCAAACAAAATGTTTTTTTCTATATGACTAGGTTTGAGTGTTGTAGTATCACAAGATAGTAGAAAAACAACTCATGAATATATTGATATACTGCAATAAAGAAACAAATTAGAAATGACCAAATTCATTTATAATTCTATTGCAATTTGCAATTAGCAATATAAATAGAAATGAAATATTTTCGTTTTTTAAAGGCTCTTTTAAAAATTTTAGAAATGGAAACCTGATGAGTGTTTCTAATGTGTGACAAAAATTTGATGTTTATAGCCATATTGATGGAATTGGGATCATAGTTTCTATTTCTATTCCAATACTAAAATAGTGATGAAATATAATAGAAATATAAATTTCATTTCTAAAAATAGAATTTAAATGCCATATTCCATTTCTATTTCTTCAACAAAAACATTTCCTATTGTTCTACTTTCTGTATACTATATACAATATACAAATATATTTATATAAACCATATATCCTACAATCTGTTTATACTTGCATATTATTCATCCTATAATATTCACATAACATCCGGTAAAAAGTATAATATCAAATAATAAATATCAAAGTTCAACCATCCTAGCACACATATTACATTCAAAATTAAGAACATGAAAAAAAATAGTTTAACACAACAAATTTCCTTACAAAAGTACAATAAAACAATAAAACAAATAGCCATGAGTCATTGTCAAGATGAGTATTTACCTCCAGATATCTGGATGGATCTTTTTTAGAATGATGAAAAAAAGATGAAGCCTTTGCCAACTTGCACATAAATACAAAATTTTCTTCATCTTCAAAATTTTCTGCTTTATTTCCTCATCTCTTTTTAGTCTTTCTTCCTCTTTTTTTTCATCTCTTCAATTTGCTTTTGCATCTCTTTATTCTTCTTTTATATCTCATCATTTTTTTTTTGCAAATTATCCTGAATTTTTTACATCTTCTCTCATAACTACTCACCAAGTAAATTATTATAATTAGAAGATGATGACGAAGAGCTCCAAATAGAATTTGAATAAAATTTAGATGCATGGGTACTAAGACCATACACTCATCATTTTTTTGGCTACAATCCAATAGATTGAAGGTAAATATGCACAATATTAATCTTTGGAGCCTCTGTAGAATGATCGATCAATTGTGAAGCAATGCCAATCATATTCTTCACAGCTTCTTAAAATTATTACTATACAATATAACTTATTAGTACTATATTCAGATAAAATTTATATCAACACATCAAATTGTCAACACCCTGCTAAAAATTAATATAAAGAGTTCATATATAATATATCACTTGTAATTGTAAAAAAATATTTGACTTTGCAAATGAATTATTATGATTTCCAAAAATTATATTTGTTTACAAATTCTCATTTCATATATTTCAATTTACATAACACAATAAAAGTAAAAATTGACAAACTCATATTTAAAATCATTTGACCACTTATCTACAAATGATCCATTATTCTTTAGGTGCATTTGATTGAATACCTCAAATAGTATTGGTGAACATCCCAAATCAGCCTCTTGAAAATAAATAATATCTACTAATGATTACATGATACATTATCATAAATTTAGTATCATTTGTATTCACAAAGTTAAAATCAAAATAAATTAAGAAAGTCGATTTTACCAAATCTATAAAATGTTGAAAGTTGTATTTGAACCTATAATATGTTTGGAAGATCCTAATCCTTTACGTGCTTTCTCTAATTGATGATTTTGTAATATCATT
Source organism: Sapria himalayana (assembly GCA_029783825.1). Lineage (NCBI taxonomy): Eukaryota > Viridiplantae > Streptophyta > Magnoliopsida > Malpighiales > Rafflesiaceae > Sapria > Sapria himalayana. The sequence continues at coordinate 1,533,074 of JAREIK010001563.1, read as the reverse complement.
TGGGACAAAGCCTAGAACTCCTCATTATTCTAGTATTCCTACCATTTTATTCGAATAGACCGAACATCAAAGGGAACACTATTTGGCTTTGCATCATTATAATACTTTTTTCTCTATCTTCCAAGCTTATTATTATATCTGACAATAGCCACATGTTTTCATGTATCCTTCATAGAGATCAACAAAGCATTAATTCATTTATATTTTTTCCTACAAAAAACAAAAAAAACAACAATACATAGTGATGCATTTATTTTTATAGTACTTAATAAAAAAACAATTTTATATATTTGTAAATGCAACAAAATTATACTTCAAATTATTTCCAAGTTCATATTTGAGAGTACTTTGCTCTACTTTATATCCTCTGCAACTAGTTTCTTCTTAAAAATATTTCTAATTATATAAGAAGTAAAATGAATAATAGCCATAATATTTTCTTCATTTATATCATTTATCTAAATCTTCATAACTCAAATATTATTTTAATTCTCAATGATAATGTTGGATCAGTAACAATATCATTGTTAGTTATTAATTTAAATTATAATATTTTAACCATAATAATTTATTTATATTTTCATGGACATTTATAATTTAAATTTGTCACAAATGAAAAGAATGAAAAATGATAATACATGCATATAGTAAATTTCTGAAAGGCATGCACTATTTATTGTCAATTGTGTGCCAAATAAAGATTTTATATAACTTTGCACGCATACAATGTATTATAAATATCCATTCATTATCAATATTGCAGTAGCAACACATGAACCTTTTTTAAATAAGTTGGATGTATCTAGCAATACCATTTATTCTAGTCAATATGATTTTGGATAGGAGATCGAGATTGCAACCAGATATCGTAGAGACACTGGAAAGCATGAAAGTTTGAGATGACTTGAGGTTGGGCATCCATGATTAAGATCATGCTAAAATAAGAGAAGATAAATTATTAACAAATGATAACTCGTGAGACTTTAAAAAGGTTGAGCCCACCGCTAGTGCTACCTATCAAATTCTTACATGATGATAATCGATTTCATACTCATACGGGTGAGCATTGAGATTAAGTCATTGAGGAAGTTGATCTTGCTACAATACCACCACGATTAAAATTGACGATGTTTATTTTATATTATTGTTGTGATTTGTGAGTTGTAACTTTTTGTTATTTTATTTATTTTTGGATTGAATGATGAATAAGTTATCGATGTTTTTTTTTGATATTTTTTGTGATTTATGTGAACTTAATAAATAATATAATGCAATGTCACACCCACAACTCATAAATATTAACTTAAAATATGAAATTCATAAATAAAATATAAATAATTGAAACATAATTCTAAGACCAAGCACCGAGATGGTGCGTCAAGTACTCGAGTGCGATTATGTGAGTTGGTCTAAAACTTAAACTTGAAGTCCTATCCTTCTAGGACTTCGCTATTTTAGGGCTAGGCTAAGCTAGAAAATCAGGCCCAAATTGGCCCGACTTGGCATGGACCCACATGACCCAACATGAATACAACTAGACTCGGGCTAGTGGGTCGTGTCGGCCTAACCAAAATTGAGTTGATCCATGCCAAGTACGACATGGTGGCCTAATTGGGCTACAAAAAATCAGGTCATGCTGGCACGATTCAAGCTCGTTTAACACCTCAAACTAACAATAATATACAACATAATTCTAGTAAAAAAGATAATTATGGATTTTGGTATTAATATTAGATGCAAGGGTTTGTCAATTTAATTTGTGTGATACATATTTAAATAATTCGAATTATATTTTCCCCAATAGCATACATGATGGTTATTACTATGAAACATATTCCACTAATGATCTCCTCATACCTATTTTATTGGTACTTTATTATTGAGATAACAAATCAACTGTGCTCTAGAATTATTTATCACTACTAAAATTCACCGAATTAATGATCAATTATTTGGTCGGTAATTCGGTATTTTTTGGTTGATAAAACTAATACCGGTTATTTGCCGACCAAAATATTTGGCCACAATTTTGCTTGTTAGTAATTTTTTTACGGACAAAAAAATCAATCAGTCGGTAAATTACTAATCATTTATCGACTCTCTACCAACAAATAATTAACAATTATATTCCGATAATTTTTTGACAAAAATAATTAGGTCGGTACATGGTCTTCAAATGATCAGTAATTAACAACCATTTTCATACAATTCACTGACAAACAATCATCAACTAAATTCCATCCACATTCCAACCAAAAGAAGTTGGTCAATAAATAGTCTCTAAATGATCGGTAATTATCGATCGACTACATACCATTTACCAACAAATAATATTCGACTATATTCCGATTATTTTCCGACCAAAAGTATTAGGTCAGTAAATAGTCACAAGATGCTTGGGAATAACCGACAAAATTACGACCAAAAACTGACCAAAATCTTTTAAAATCATTAGTTGGTAATTGATCTCCAAAATTATTACTAACCGTTTGGTGACCTTTTACTGACCATTGATATTAAAAAAATTTGGTCGATTTTTGGTAGTAATTTCGTCGGTAATTACCGACAAAATATTTTTTTTTAGTTTTGATTTAAATATCTTGCTTTTAAAATATATATTCATACAAAAATATATTCAGATTACGCCACAAAAAAAATCAATTAAAACCAACAAACAACTATATATACTACATATTTATAGTAAATACGTCAAGAGAAAATAAAAAAATAAAATCCAAAATCAAAGTCTAAGGCATGCAAAATAAATGTGTAATACACTTAATCATCCAACCTTGTTTCATAATCATTATGCTGCAACGTATCTGGTCCGCATGGTGAGATATCGGGTACTGGGGTAGAGCTATATGCTGTTGCTAGTCTCGATGCGGTTGTTGTAGGTGTTGCTGTAGGTGATGGAGTAGATGCTGTAGGTGGAGCATTACGCTGAACAATCCAAGGTAGATCTTTAGGGTTGAACTACATTCCTCCTTCCTGAAACTTCTTTGTAAGCCAGTCAAAACATATACACAACTCATTCCTATCATCCTCATAGTCGACCGTGCATCACTCGGTATCGGCCAATTGATACTGTATCACATTACGCATCACATCCTAAAATTCATCCATCGTCTAGAACAAATTCGAAACTAGTCCTAAAAATTCAGCTTCATAATTTGGTCGTCTATGTGAGTAGAATGATGATGTTGACAAACTGACACCATAGACGGACATCTTCTCCTTTCCATCAACAGCCACATAACAAATCTGATTCGTATCAAATGGTGAAGCTAATGAAAGAGAACTACCTGTTGCACCATCACATGAACCTAAAATAGACTGGGAATATGCTTGAGTCGTAGCAGCTAACATTTCCCTATATCTCGCCTAATAAATATGTACGATAAGTATTTCAATTTATATTCAAATAAAAAAAAAGAAAAATTAATTTTTTTATTTAAACTTACATTTACTGCACGAGATCTCTGATCAACGAAAGTCTAATCATCATGAGCCTTCGTGTGTGTGTGTATTTGAATAAGCGAGGAGAACTAGGCTTCTTACCCTTTTTGCGTGTCTATAATTAAACACAATACATATGTTAATTATATTGAAAAAAAATTCTTTATGAGAAATAAAATTTAGATATAATTGAACACAATTCGCAAAATAATAAACATAAAAAGTATAAATTATAAATAATACCAATGCTCATTCGAGCTCACGCATAGAGTGAGATCCACAAGTGTGTGTAGACATGCCACTATCCTCCCCAGCCCGCTCTGAATGGCGATTGCTGCTCTATTTACCACACCTTTTCCTATAATCCAAATCTTTCCATTTGCTCCGCCACTCTTTCAAAACATGATCCAGGATACTCGAATCTTTTTCTTTATTCTTTAGCCATTTATATTTGATCTCGTACACGATGTCTTTATACTTTTAATCGACTCCTTTGGCTGTGTCCACCTGTAAACTTTCTGCAATTATAAATAAATAATTTTTAATCAATGAACAAATGAATAAATAAAAGATGTAAAAATTTTTATATAGTAATATTTACCTTAAATTATCTCCAAATCATCAACTGATCTCAATGTGTGAGTGACTTCCAATTATGTCTATTAGGTTTAAAGGACTTTCTGAAATTTACCTTTAGAACCTTAGAAATGGAACCAGACAGCTCTAACTTTGTTATGTAACAAAAAATTTATTAGCAAGTAATAAATAATTAAATAAATCGATAAATAATTTGTTAAATTTTATATCTTATGGATTATGAATTATCGGATCAAAATGAGTAATTGAGAGAGTCTCGTCTGTGGGGATGCTCTAAGGAAGACTCTCCAACATCTCCATCATCTCCCTCCTCTCCCTCCCACGTCTTTTGATCATTCATCAAAATCTCAGGACCATTATGTGGATCAATCAACTGATGCTACTGCTGCGGTACATTCACAATCTTCTCTGTCTACTGTGGTGTCTCTTCCACCCATGATACTCTACTAGTTTCGGACATACCTGAGGCCGTGATGCCTACACCCAACCTTGCAACGTGCTGCCCTCTACCTCGTCCACGTGACATACCTATAAAAAATATGTGTTGTCCACTCATTCTCATCAGAATCATTAACAAATGCAATTGTCTCTAATTATAGTTATATATAATTATATAGATAGTTATTTAAATATACAAATATTAATATATAGTAATACACATATAGTTTAAAATAATGTTGTATGTTGTTATACATGTAATTATAAATATAGTTACATGTGGTTATACATATAGTTAAACGTATAATTATACATGTAGGTTTATATATTTGTTCATTAATTTTATATATTTATATATATAGTAATGTATAGGTATAGATTTAATAAAATACTTTTTTATATACTACTATATACAAATATATATTAAATATATGCTTTAAATTTAATATTTAAATATAATTATGCATAAAATTTTTAAAGTTATACACATAGTAAGATACAATTATTTATAATTATCTATTATTTTACATATAATATATAGAGTTATAAATAGTTATATATAATTAATCATATAGTTATATATAGATATATTCATACAAGTAGTTATAAGTAGTTATACATAAATATAAACAATGTTATAAAAAAATATTTTGCTTTAATTAAATTAATATATAAATGTATATATAGTTACAAATATAGTTATATATAATTATATAGACATTTATTTAGTTATACAAATATTTATATATAGTTATACACATTAATTTAAAATAATGTTGTATATTGTTATACATGTAATTATAAATATAGTTATATGTGGTTATACATTTAGTTACACATATAGTTAAACGTATATTTATACATGTAGGTTTATATATTTATTAATTTAATTTTATATATTTATACATATAGTAATGTATAGGTATAAATATAGTAAAATACTTTTTTATATACTACTATATACAAATATATATTAAATATAAGCTGTAAATTTAATATTTAAATATAATTATGCATACAACTTTCAAAGTTATACACATATTAATATACAATTATTTATAGGTATATATTATTTTACATATAATATATATAGTTATAAATAATTATATATAATTAATCATATAGTTATATATAGATATATTCATACAAGTAGTTATAAGTAGTTATACATAAATATAAACAACGTTATAATTTTTCTTTAAAAAAATTATATTAATACATAAATGTATATATAGTTACAAATATATTTATAATAATAAAATAGACATTTATTTAGTTATACAAATATTTATATATAGTTATACACGTATAGTTTAAAATAATGTTATATGTTGTTATACATGTAATTATAAACGTAGTTACATGTGGTTATACATTTAGTTACATACACATATAGTTAAACATATATTTATACATGTAGGTTTATATATTTATTCATTTAATTTTACATATTTATACATATAGTAATGTATAGGTATAGATATAGTAAAATACTTTTTTATATACTACTATATACAAATATATATTAAATATAAGCTGTAAATTTAATATTTAAATATAATTATGCATACAACTTTCAAAGTTATACACATATTAATATACAATTATTTATAGGTATATATTATTTTACATATAATATATATAGTTATAAATAATTATATATAATTAATCATATAGTTATATATAGATATATTCATACAAGTAGTTATAAGTAGTTATACATAAATTATACAACGTTATAATTTTTCTTTAAAAAAATTATATTAATACATAAATGTATATATAGTTACAAATATATTTATAATAATAAAATAGACATTTATTTAGTTATACAAATATTTATATATAGTTATACACGTATAGTTTAAAATAATGTTATATGTTGTTATACATGTAATTATAAACGTAGTTACATGTGGTTATACATTTAGTTACATACACATATAGTTAAACATATATTTATACATGTAGGTTTATATATTTATTCATTTAATTTTACATATTTATACATATAGTAATGTATAGGTATAGATATAGTAAAATACTTTTTTATATACTACTATATACAAATATATATTAAATATAAGCTGTAAATTTAATATTTAAATATAAATATGCATAAACCTTTTAAAGTTATACACATTGTAATATACAATTATTTATAGTTATATATTATTTTACATATAATATATATAGTTATAAATAGTTATATATAATAAAACATAGTTATATATAGATATATTTCATACAAGTAGTGATAGGTAGTTATAAATATATACAACGCTATAAAAAAATATTTTAATTTAATTATATGAATACATATATGTATATATTGTTACAAATATAATTATATATAATAATATAGACATTTATTTAGTTATACAAATATTTATATATAGTTATACACATATAGTTTAAAATAATGTTATATGTTTTTATACATGTAATTATAAATATTGTTAAATGTGATTATACATATAGTTACACATATAGTTAAACGTATATTTATACTTGTATGTTTATATATTTGTTAATTTAATTTTAAATATATATATATATAGTAATGTATAGGTATAGATATATTAAAATACTTTTTTATATACTACTATATACATATATATATATATATATTAAATATAAGCTGTAAATTTAATATTTAAATATAATTATGAATACAACTTTTAAAGCTATAAACATAGTAAGATATAATTATTAATAGTTTTATATTATTTTACATATAATATACTTAGTTATAAATAGTTATATATAATTAAACAAATAGTTATATATAAATATATTTATACAAGTAGTGATAGGTAGTTATAAATGTATACAACGCTATAAAAAAATATTTTAATTTAATTATATGAATACATATATGTATATATTGTTACAAATATAGTTATATTTAATTATATAGAGTGTTATTTATACAAATATTTATATATAGTTATACACATATAGTTATAAATATATTTGTAGTTAAATATATAATTATATTTAACATTTATATAGGTATGCATTTTGTAAAATATAATTATATATAGTTATATATTAGTATACATATAGTATATATTTTTAGAAATATAGTTATATAGAATTATACATATAGTTATACATTTTTATATAGTTACGAATTAGTTATATAAATTTATAATTAAATATAGTTATAAAAGTAGTTTACTTTGATATAAATATAATTATAAATACTTATATATAAAAAAATATATGATTATATAATTAAATACGTGTATCTATATAATATATGTGAATAAAATATTTTTATAAATGTTACTTAAATATTATTATATTTATATGTAACACTTTTATAAATAATATATCGTATATATATCACATTTATATAAACATTATAAATATTATATATTTATATAAAAATAATATGTAATATAAATATTTACAAAATTGTATAATCATTTAATATTACATAATTGTTATATAAGAAAATATATAAATAGATAGTTTAATGTAAATTTTGTATAGATATTTATAAACATTAATACATGTGTATAAATATTTATATACAACATTATATGTTTATATAAACATATCAATATGTATTTATAATGTAATACATTTATATATATTAAAGTATAAACATTTATACATTATATCATTCGATTATATAAATGTATAAAAGTTTATATATACTTCTATAGACATTTAAGATTAACATTAAATAAAAGTTTGATTTAACATAAATCATTCGATTATATAAATGTATAAAAGTTTATATATACTTCTATAGATATTTAAGATTAACATTAAATAAAAGTTAGATTTAACATAAATCATTATATATATTAAAGTATATACATTTATACATAATGTCGCACGATTATATAATTACAAACCATTAACATTCAGATTATTCGGATGCAGACATCATGTAATTGAAATCAAAATCACTAAAATCTTAAAAATATAAATAGTAGATGAACAAATTTTAAAAAATGAAAAATTATAGTTTAATTAATTGTGTCAAGTTAAAATCATGTTAGGTTAATTAAAATTGAAGCAAAAATTAAGAAAATAGGAGGAGAAAAAAAAAACCTAATACCCGAATATACTGAAAAAATGAAATTCCGAATGTCTATATATAATTCAGAGATATGGAGATGTGTATAAGCAATTTGAAGGAGGAGAAAAAAAAACTTACGTGGATTCAGAAGAAATATCAAAATTTTTCGATTTTGTGCTTACAATCGGCTCTTATTCGAAAAAACGACGGAGATTCGATGATTTTATGTTATAATGACATAGCAAGTGATTTTCAAATCAAAAAATTAAAACAATGAATTACCGATCAAAATTATGTTTGGCAAATGGTCGTTTAGAAAAAATCTATAAGTATTTGAAAGTCCAATTTACCGACCAATTTCAATGGTTATACGTTTTTGGTAATTAAATAGTCGGTAATTAGTCAGCAATTTCTATTTGCTATTTTCTTCCTAATTTACTAACTAATTTCCGACCAAAAACAATTTGATCGGGATTTATTGTCGATATTCGGTCATGAAATGGTTACTAATTACAGACCTAAATATTCGGTAGGTAGTTTTGTCGATAATTACAACCTTATAAATAAATTAGATAACCAATGTACAAATCATTTTTAATGGTTATATATTTTTGGTCATTAAATGGTCGGTAATCTTTTGAGAATATTTTTTGCTAATTCATTTTTTATTTACAAACCATATTACCGACCAAATATATCTGGTAGGTAATATGTGGTCGTTAGTTGGTCGGGAATTTGGTCGAAAGTAATTTTTTTCCAATATACCTCTTCGGATCTCTAAATTGGTCGTGAATTGATCAATAATTACTAATCTATATATTTGGTCTGTAAATAATCAGTATGTACGAAGCTATAAATAATTTGAAAAAACACAATACCGACCAATTATAATGATAGGTCGTTAAATGGTCGGTAATATATTCGATAACAACTTTACAAACCGATTTCCGATCAAAATAATTTGGTCGGTAATTATGGTCGGAAATTTGGTCAAATTTTTTTTTTCGATACCATTTTTTGGTCGCTAACTGGTCATGTTTTGAACAGCAATTATTTACCGAATTTTTTGATTAGTATTTTGGTCGTTATTATCGTAATTTTTAGTAGTGAAATCCCTTATAAGTTGAAAGTAAAAAAAATCAATTTTACTTCAACTAGTCTAAGAGATCAGTTAGTTCAAGTAAGGGCTCATGGCTTAGAGGATAAATAGAAGTCTTAGATTGTCTAGGTACATTTAATTTTCAAAAAACCTTTTCTAATATGAGGAATAAAAATGCAAGTTATTTATTTTAATTTCTCTTCTATACACAAGTATTTGCAGGTGTTCATGGTGTGCTTGTGTTAAGAAGTAGATACACGTGTTCATGTAAGCTCAAAAATCCTTAAAAAGAATACTAAATCATGAAATCAAATCTCAAATTTTATTAAAGTGTTTTTAATCTTGATTATAATTGTAAATTATTTTGTAAATATTTTATAAATATTAGATATTATTAATTTATGATGTATTTTATTTGAATATTCTATTAATTTGGGATATAATATTTTTTTTTGGGTGCTTATATTTTCTATTGATTTTGGATAGAATTTAATTATTACTTGTGCTTGTAATTATAATTTTAGAATTTTATACATATATACATACACATATATTATTCAGACAAGTTTAATATTCTCGTGTGTGTGTGTGTGTGTGTATGTATGCAAATAAATTTCATATAGAAATTTGTGAAACTTGAAAACAAATTTGTGCCCTCAATTTTTAATAAAGTTTTAAAATGAATAAAATTTAAAAGATTTAAATTGAAACACAAAATTAAATAACATTGTTACACTTAAAATTTATTTCGAAGTCATTTTTAATTTTTGGGATTCATCAAGGTCCCAACAATATATGAGTCGGATCAAGCCAACAAGACATTGTTTTGACATGAATGAGATGTTGTGTTGACCTTGATATATCATAAAATATAGTGGCCTGTAGCATGACATATCAAAGAATAATCCCTAGGGCATTAGGCCCAAGCCCAAGTCGTTAACCTTCAATTATACTTTATATTTATCAAAAAAATGATGTTCTAGAATCTAGACATTTAGTTAGACTTAAGCCTTGTTTGTTTTTTGGCCGAACACTGAAATCAATTTGCTTTCAATATTGAGTTATTTGCTTTCTTTGTTTAGTAACTTGCTTTCAATGTTTAGCAAATTGCTTTCAATGTTCAGCAAATTACTTTCAATGTTTAACAATTTGCTATTAAGTACTAATTAGTTAAACTAAGGGTGTGTTTATTTTTTTGGCTGAATGCTGAAACTAATTTAATTTCAACATTCAGCCATTTATTTTTTTTTTATTTTTTACTAACTTATCATTGAATTTTTTTTAAAAAAATAACTGAAATAAAAAAACTAAAAAAACTATTATTTTTATTCAGAAAAAGCTCACTCCCACAAAATCAAAACTTTTACTTTGGTATCCATTTATCTATTCAGTATTAAGTAAAAAAAATAAACGACTTAATACTTAATGTTATTAAGTACTATTTAGTATTAATCTTAAAAAAAATTCTATTTAGCATTAAGTAAAAAAAAAATAAACGTCACCTTAATGTGGAATTTTTCAAAAAAAATTTCTAAATATAAAAAAAAGTCAAAGGGCATGTTTGTTTTTTTGGGTGAAAGGTTAAACAAATTTGATTTTAACATTAAGTTAATTTTTTTAATTTTTACTAACTTATCACTGAATTTTTTGAAAAAATAGTGGAAATAAAAAAATCAAAAAATTTGATCTTATTCATTCATAAAAATCTAACTCCCACACGATCGAAACTATAACTTCGGGTTATGCTTATCTATTTAGCATTAAGTAAAAAAAAAGACTTAATAATTTATGTTATTAAATACTATTTACTAACTCCAAATTTAAGGGGCGGGCATATATGACTGCCCTCTTTTGTAAGTGGGGCTGCGTCGCTGCGAGTTATCGCCGGCCGGACCGGGCCCGCGCCAGTGTCTAAAAATCGACACCGGTAGGAACTAATGATGAAGGGTGACTTCAAATTTGACTGGTTATTACTTGTTTGTCGTGAAATAAACTGTAATTTACGAAACTGTGTGGTCTGGTCCGTCTTCTCCAGCCCGTTTATTCCTCTTAATCCTTCACTGGCTTCTCTTTTCCATTACTTTCTCGCACATCCCCTCGATCACCTTTAGAAAGCGGTGGTCTGAGGAAGTAATTAACATTTAGGGATGAGCTTTCAAGATCTCGAGCCCGGCCGGCCGCTGGCTGTCTCGACGATCAATGCTAACCAGGACAGCTCGCAAGCTGTTGCTTCTGGAATTTTTCAGATAAATACCGCCGTTTCGACTTTCCAGCGCCTTGTGAATACTCTCGGCACCCCCAAAGACACCCCGGATCTCCGAGATAAACTGTTAGTTGAATTGTTTGTTTTTGCTTTTTTAGTTTTATTTGTTTTCAGGGTCGGCTGTTGGAATGTTTACCGAACTTTATGAATGTTTTGTATTATTCGTGATTCTGGTTATTGGAAAGCTTCATTCCCGAAAAGAAGCTTAATGAGAGTTCATTTTTGAATGTTTGGAGTCTCTGAACAACAGCTTAATTGATTGGCACTTTTAATATGGAAGCGCAGCTTTCCTGGTTCTCAACAGGCATTTGCTTTATTTTGGAAAATCATTCTGATAGTCTGGGATGGTGTTTTTAGATGGCTATCAATCGCTCTGTTGTTTAGACTGGACATAACACATAATTTAAGTAGGGGAGTGAACTCCGAAAATTCCTCCTTGAAGCTCCCATTAATAATCTGGCTTGCATTCTAGACCAGATTCATGGCTTATTTGTTCTTCAATTAATTTTCAAAATTGCAATATAGTTTTCTACGTGGATAAAAATCTGGTAGTAAGTGCCAATCATAAGAGAAATAACAAAAAAAAAAAATTTAATGTTAACAAGTGCATCTATATATTGATGTGATTGAAAATATTGAGTAACACTAGCAAAATATACAAAAACAACTTATTTAACATGTAAGATGCTGAGTAGCAGAAACAAACTGATAGAAACAAACTGATAGAAACATTCATCCATTTGTTTCTTGGGCACAAATGTTTGTGTTGTATTTTTTGTTGTAGTTTTTTGTAATTTGTAGTATTTTTTTTTATTATGGGAGCACCCAATATGTGGGCTGCCATAGTTTTTCCCAAATTTATATGGATTGGATTTTTTATTTTATTGCATTGTAAGATTAAGATTTTTTATTTTTAATGAATTCATATTTTAACATGACATGAAAGTCGAGAAGTATTATAGAAAAATGTTAGGTGCATATTGTGCAATATGTGTAAAGGCGTGCATAGTGACCTTGGACAACAAAAAACTCGGTGCACATTGGAGATAAGAGGTGTACAATGGAGGTACACAAGTGGACGCATCCTCTGAATATTTTGAATTGGCTTTGACCGTAGTTTGAATCTTTGGCTAATTCTCGTGTCTCCAAATTATCTAAATCTACTGGTTGGTGAGGAGGGTTCTAAGAAATTTTATTTAATGCTAAACCATGTATTCTCCTTGAAAAAGTTGGCCATTTCTAGGGATAAGGAATGACTCCACTTTTGATGTAGAGGCATGCACATGCATCCATATTATGCGGACATTGACTTGCTTATTGCACACAAGAGGTAAATTTTATTGTATCAATGCACTCGCACACAAGCACAATGACATGCATATAGCGCCCTTATAATGTGTGTCAAGACACATTAAAATTCTAGAAAATATTGGAATGCGGGGTGATTCTTTTAGGCCTTCTAGAATAATATAGAAGAGCTTGAAATATTTGATATGGTTTTATTCTGTGCCTTCCCTTGCTTGGTTTGCCCATCCCAGTTGGCACTTATAGCCTAATTAGATTTGGCAAACCTTGGAATATTTAAATTATATTTTTAAAAGTATTATTAATTGATATAAATGATAAATTTATTTGTAAAAATTAATAATATTAATAAATATCACAAAAAAATAATCAAGTTATACATTAGTTAAAATGAGTTGGACTAGAATGATCAAGTTACAACAATTTGATTAGCCAGATTTATTTTTTCACATCTATGTGATATAAGTTAAAAACATTTTTTAATAATAAAACATAAATAATAATTGAAATAAATTAATGAAGAGATAATAAATGAGTCGAGCTAAAATAAGCTAATCATAGGTTGACTAACTTTGCTTAAGATATTTTTATCATATCTAGATGATATAAAATATAAAATATTTATCAATGTGAAAATATAAAGACAAAATGAAATATTTTGGTATAAATGTCATGGACTAGGTCATTTTTCAATCTCATCATTATTCAAATTGTAAAATATTATAAATAATAAAATATAAATATATTAATTGGAACACTCTTATAATAAAGTGATAAATGGGATGAGCCAAAAAAAAATATGTCATTCTGCCAAATATAAAAAGGTACATGAGAACATCACAAAACTTAATAAACTAATATCCATATAATTAATATTGATAATATGAAAATTAAATTTTTATGTTGACATAACTATAATGTGATGATATGTAATAAATTTTATTTGCTTTTTAATTGTTCTTTCAATTCATCAACATATTTTTTATGAATTGAGATACATAATGATTTTTTAAGATGATCAAATAGTTTAAAACATTTATCCTTTATTATTTTCTTATTGGGCACCAATAAAATTTATATTGAATATTTTTTTATATCTTTTTATAATATATTTATATTATTGTGTGCACATTATCATCACAATTATGATTATCAAATACTACATCCATTCCGAAATGATAGTTTGATCCACACATTTCTTTAAAAATAAAGAGCCAAATAGTAGGAAAATCCCGTGATTGTATTTTTTACGAAGATCTTTTCGTGAGCTTACAATTGGTATATAATTTGATAATATTATATTACATACAGTATTCGCTAATTGGATCTCAAAACTAGTTAAATTAAATATAAATAATAAATTTCAATGATAAATAACTGGATCTTGGCTTCTTTAATGTCATTCAGACCCTTCAGCATCAGCAGACAACTAAGGACATCGATGAGCTCATTGTTGCAGTAAAAAATTTTTTCTGGCAGTATTCTTTGGAGGAGCTCAATAATGTTTTTTGACATTTCAGAAGTGTATGGAAGTCATTAATGATGAATAACTGGATCGATGAGTTTTCCTGTGACTGTCAGTTCAAATCAGGAAGCAATCAATGCAGCAAACCAGACTTTACAAATGAATTAAACTTTACTTTATTATATTGAATCATTATTTTGGAATAAATTTTTGCGCGATATCGGACTATCATTTCAGGAGATAGTACATCATTTAACATTTTAAAATTATCACCTGCCAATTGACATAACTACTAATTTAATAATCTTAACATATAAAATGAGAGTGCTTTGCTTTGCTAATTTTAGTTACAAAAGTTTTCATATACCTTAACAATTGACTTCTATTCATATATATCTTTATTTGTTTTAATGACAAAATGGTGAAAATAATATTTATTTATCGTAAAGCTTCTTTCAAAATTAGAGATTTTTTGTACTTTGGATATAATATCTTTACTTTTCTTACATATCAATGCTAGAATAACCGACATCCGTATACATACATTGTCTTGGTAATTAAAAAAGCTTAGAATATAATAGATCTCTATATATTTTAATAGTTATAAATCAATGCTGAAAAATGAATGTAAATAATATATTTATGAAATTCATATATCAAATGTCCTTATATTATAAGCAAAAATGATGGGGAAAATCATCAAGTTAGGTGTTCCAATCAAAATTTCAAAAATAAAAATAAAAATAAAAAAAAGAATACTATAATATTCATATTTAAATTGATACATATAAGTCTAAAACATCAAGATTCAATGAAAAAAGGTAACTTGAGGTCTTTTCTAGAGGTGTCAAACAGGCCCGACTGGCCCAGCCAAGCACGGCACGGTTCGGCTGTGCTCGTTCCCGTGCCCGTGCCAGGCATTACTTGCTACAGTGTCGTGCTCGTACTTGGCATTGCACGCTACAGTGCCATGCCCTGGCCAGTCATGCCGTACCGGCACTTGGGCACAGCATTGTGATCACGTACCGAATGTAGTCAATACGAGCTGATGCCCGACATGTGCGGTTCGCAAGCCCTGAAAGGGCTAAGACATGCAGCGGCTCGATGAGTGCCACTGAAATCTTAATTTTTTTAAAAAAATTAGGGTTTTGTTCGACCTGAACCGGGCCAAACTCAATAGTTTTTGGGTCGTGGGTTTGTGCCGGGCCGGCACGGCACGATAATACTGTTGGGTGGTCTAAAACCAGGCAGGGCCATGCTGGCCCTGCCTGTTTGACATATCTAGTCTTTTCAATATTTTCATCAAAATGTTTGCTGAATGCTCTATTGTTTGAATGTATATTATAGTACTTGTCTTATCTTGAATCTTATTTGATAAGAAAAAATAATTCTTCTTTATGCGTTTTATTTGCCCATGAAAGATTAAATTAGAAGTTATATATTTCTTTGCTTGACTGTTGTGGTAAAGGATAATGGGAGAAGAAAGTGCATGCTTGATATTAACGAGTAGATGACACATCTAAAGTATCTCACATATATGTGTTTTGCTCATGAAAGATTAGATTTGAAGTTATATATATTATCACCTGATTGTCATAGTAAAAGATAATTTAGAGTGAAAAATGCATATCTTATTTCTTCGAGTAGATATTTTATCTAAAATATCTCATAAGTAATTATCATTATTATTTTAAATTTTATCTTTGTACCAAATTTTGAAATAATTGTTTCTCTTACTTTTTCATGAGAGAAGATTATCTCCAAAATAATTTTTAAATTCTGTCATAAACCTATTTTGATCTATGTTAATATTCAACTCAAATTTGAATAGCCAGCCAACTTGAACCATTTATGATATCCAAAAAAAAAGTTCAACTTCTGAAAATTTTTTTACCTACTTTAATATATGAATAGAAGTGTCAAGTTGGTCGGTGACCCAGACACGACATGAGGCATGCCCAAAAATAGTCATGCCAGGTCCGACACGATATAGTCCAGAATCTTGCTTGGCATAATTCATTGGTGTTGCATAAATATATCTTTATGGAGTTCACCACGAGGGAATGTATTCCACATATTTTGTTGATATATAATATATTTGTGAGATGCAACAATAATGAGCAACAACCTAGCATTGGTTATCTTAGGCAAAATGAAAAAAAAAATTATAATAATCAACATTATAAGTCTTAAAATATATGACTATTAACCTAATCATTAGCTAATTAAAATTTTTTTTTCAAGTCTAATCTTCATTGTGTAAACTTGCTTGCATTTTATTTTTGGGTTTAATGAAGATTTTGAAACAAGATCACAAGTATGATTGGATGTGATGATACTTAGGTACTGTTTGATAACGTACTTAAAAAATTAAGCCGACTTAAAATTAAAATTTATAATGATTTAAAATTTTAGTGTGTTATATAAAAAAATATTTGGAGTTAATTGATTAAAATTATAAGTGAAATTGTGTTGGAAATTTTAAGTAGATCGAGACCTACTTATCGTGGAATGCTGAAAATGTAAAATAATAGTGAAAGTAAAATTTCCAATTTTCCCTTAAAAAATATCACGAATCATTTTCCTTCGTAGACATTGGAAACACAAAAAAATCCTCTCTCGCACGTAAGTTTTTGTTCGTTTCGAATTGATTTTGATGTAAATTTTCGGTGAGGAAAATTATTGTTATTGATGTAAAATTATAAAAATTTCTTCTGTATTATGGATATTTGATATTGATGTGTTGAATATGTGTGTTTTTGTTTTGTTCTCTGGATAAAATTGAATTTCTGAATTTTATATTTTTTGTGAAAACCCTACTTATTATAATTTAATTATAAAAAATGAAACCAAATGATTAATTATCACAATACTTTGATTTCTAGAATGCTTATATGTTAGATTCCTGAATGCATATATATTTTTTTGCAATTTTGATTTCTGAATTATTTTTGAAAATCAGAATTTTTGTTCAATATTTTTGTGCGAAAATTAATTCCCGATATATTTTTTTATGCGAAAATTATTTTTCAATGTTTTTTTGATTTCCTAAAATTGTTATTAAATGTTTTTGTTCAAAATAATTTTTTAATCCAAAATGGTGAAAATTTAGAAACATCTCAAAATGATCATGAAGGTCTACTACAATTTGGAGGAAGAGTTGTACAGGCTGATCAAATTTACATGATTAATTTAAGAGAGAAAATAACAAATCAACTTGTTGCAAATTAATTTTTGTTTTTTTATAAACATTTTAATGTTTTTTTTTTGGATTTTGTTATATAATTATAGAATTCATATTTGTTTTAAATTTTTTTAAATAATAATTAATAATAGTACTGAAAAATTAAAATTTTATTACAAATTCTATTTAATTTTAATAAAATGAACTATATTAATAATAAGGATAAAAATGTAAAAAAAAATATTTTCAGCATTCACCATTTAAAGTTATCAAATAAAATTAATATTTTCAGTATTTAATTTTCAGTCATTTATCAAACATGTTTTCAATATAAATTCAACACTTATAAAATTCAGTACTTAATTTTTTAGCATTTAATTTTTTCAGTTTTATCAAACAGGTCCTTAGGCTATTCAATATAGCCTATCATCATTCTGAATGATTAAGAGCTTGGAAAAGGATATCTAGGACTTTGCAATGGTTAAGAGATGAAAAAAAATTAGATTATAGTGTAGCAAAATGAGAATAAAATGACACTCATGTCAATAAGTGAAAGGGCATAACACATCCTAGGTTTTTTTTGTCGAGTACTTGGATGGTACATGTTATTAGTTTGAACTGGATCAATTAATGTGATAGAAGACTCATTTGTGCAAGGTTATAGACGTATATTATCTAATATAAATATTTAGGTTGGAATCATCAAATCTCATGAATCATTATCTCATCTTTCTGGAAAGATTCACATCTCGTATCCAGTGAAACATTCACATCTTGTATCCAGTGAAACATTCACACTAGATTCTTCTTTTAGCATAAGACTCACAACATGTTTTACTCAAACAAAAGTCTCAATAATGTCAGAATGAGATGTGTTATGTTCTTTTTAGAGTTAGCTATACTAGTATTATTTGATGCATAGGTAGGAGTAGGAGTAGAATCACCTGTTA
This sequence comes from Sapria himalayana, assembly GCA_029783825.1. Taxonomy (NCBI): domain Eukaryota; kingdom Viridiplantae; phylum Streptophyta; class Magnoliopsida; order Malpighiales; family Rafflesiaceae; genus Sapria; species Sapria himalayana. The sequence goes on along the minus strand of JAREIK010001563.1, from coordinate 1,514,275 downwards.
CCCCTCTAAAAGAGGAGTAAAACAACTATAGTACAAAGAGAACACATCAAAATAAAAAAATATAACATCCACATTGCTATTTCACTTGGCTTGCATAACATTTCAATTGCCTGGGGTAATATCAAAAATTCTAAATTATTTAATGGAAGTAATATGACTACCATTACCTATTACATGAATATTAATTCATGAATTTATGATCCAAGAATTTAGAGTAAAATGAGAAAAAAGAACAATAGATATAAAAATGTCTTGGTTGGATATAGTATTGCTCTAGAAAAAATGTCTATAGTACTTCTCATGAGTAAATATATCAAGATTAATAGATGTACTCATGGAAGATTTAGTCTGATTGGATCTAATAACCTACTATATAATGTATTGATTTTGAATTGTTTTTTTTAACTAATTATGCAATGTTCAACACATATTCTAGGTGTCCCAGCCTTCAAAAAAAGGAATAGGTCCCCGTTGGTTTTTTTTTTTTTAAAGAATCCTTGCTAGCTTTTATACTGTTAGTATGTGGTGAGACTGTTGTAGTGATTTGGTTGATCATACCAATTATGCTTGATTTGGGTGTAGTTGTAGATATTTGAATTATCCTCTGATAATTTTATAAGAGAACGAGAAGTGTCTTCTCACTAAGGATTTAGGTCTGCAAAATAACTTATCACCCTCCCAACGTATGCATGTATAGAATGCTCTAAATATAATCACTTAAACTCTTTAATATAATATGGTTTGTCAACTTATGTATCATTCAAATAATCCTCTCCCACAAATCATATGGCTTACACACTATTATTGGTGAGTAATGTTATCATATTGGTGGAATGTATCTGACAAGTATAGCGATGTAGCTAAGTCCTATTCCATCTTGCACTTGTTGTAAGAACCAACTATATTAGACAATCAATTTAATTGATTGTTAAAATTATATTAATAATTGTGTATTAATCATAACTTTTCATCAATTAGCCATAGCTTAAGATAGCTCATTCAACAAGTATCTCGTGTATTCTTGATACATGAATCAAATTCTCATTGATGTAGCTTAAAAGGAATATATGTTTGTCTTTAATTTTTATTTGGTTATTATAGTAGCCACACATTTATTCACGTCATTATTTTTCTTTTATAAACATCACATAACAAGTAAATTTCTTAAAAATGCCAAACCAAATAAAAATACCAAAAACACAATGATTGATGCCAAACTTCTAGAATAAATGTTACCATACTATTTAAATCACAAAAAATGTTTTGTACCTGAGCTTTATCAGAGCCATCATGTTAATAGCTATGAAAACTATCATCTCGACCGTCATTAATTATTGGACCACTAAACTCTCCATGTTGCATAATTGATGGCTACATTTTACTAAATGAATGTGGAAAAAAAACACAAAAAAAAGTGTATCTTCATCTCCATAGTATGGCGGTGGCAAGAACATCAATGCTAAATGCTGATTGTCATGATGGTGTGACATGACGCACATTGTCATTGACATTGGATGAAGGTGCACAACCACTAATGCAATTGAATGCGCCCTTTAACCATTGAATTGTTGCTCTAATACCATGTTCAATATTGATTAGGGTTTTAGTTTCTTGAGAGTGTGATGTCAATTAGGGTTTTTGCTTGGGAATGGGGAGATAAAGGTGGTAAGGAAGGGGGAGAGAAAGGTCGTAAGGAAGGGGGAGAGAAAGGTGGTAAGGAAGGGGGAGAGAAAGGTGGTAAGGAAGGGGGAGAGAAAGGTGGAAAGGAAAGGGGAGAGAAATGTGGAAAGGGGAGAGAAAAAAGAAAAATAATATTTTCACTTAATTCTCAAAATCAAAAAATGACCATGTATATATATGGTTTGTGATAACTCATAAGTTTGATTTAAATAATGTAAAAAGATAAATAAATATAATATAAACTATATACTAAATTGTATCTCTATAATTATTATTTGATAATCCATCAAATATGAGATTGTATTGATATTTTAATGTTGTACGATATAAAATTCTATGAAAGTTATCAACATTACTATACTCATCTAAGATGACATAGATATGTGATGAGGTTTAATAGTTTATAAGATTGAGAGTGGAGTAACCTAGAGAGGATAAAGAGGTTATGACTCATTTTACTTGCTTTACTAAGCTTGTTTTGTAGATTTTGGATTGTTGTTTTGATACCATGTCCAATGTAGATTAGGGTTTCTATTTCGGGAAAGTGGGATAAATAGTTGCAATAGAAAAGTTAAGGAGAGAAAAATAATATTTTTATTTATTATTCACAATCAAAAAACAACCATATATATGATTTTAGGTTGTCTATAAGTCGAGTGCTTCTAAACTTTATAAAAAAATAAATAAAAAATAAACTAACATACTGAACTACATCTTAATAATAACCACATGTTAATCAATTGAGTATAAAGTTTGCTTTGGTTTTTTCATCTTGCACAATATGCAATATCATTATTTTTATCCCAAATATCATATATATATATATGATGAGATTTCATATTTTATGAGATGGAGACTTATGAGCTTTGAGAGTATGAGGTCATTATTTACTTTATCCACTTCACTAAACTTGTTATGCAACTCTTGGAGTTATTAGAGGTTGATGCATGTGAGATAGTAAGACAGATGAAGTTATCTTATAACATGATGTTTCTACACTTATAATTTAATGTTTTCTAGCATTTTGATGTCAGATCTTGGGTGATCAAGTATTTCTCTCTAGACAAGAGTTACATCACTTGTTAGTACAATATTTATGAGGTAGTCCAAGAGCTAGTGGAGAGACCTCATTTTCAAAGAGGAGACCAAAAGTGTTTTAAACTTTTGAGAAGTACAAACTGACTCTAGGAGCTATCCAAATATTCTTACAAGGTTTTTCTTCTGTGACCCCTTATTGGAAAGGGACACACATACTTTCTTGCCAATAAGATAATAATTAATATTTTTTTTATTTTTTGGTACTATAAATTTTTTGACTCATTCTTATTTAAGACTCATAGGTTATTGATACATGAGTCGCTAGTCATATTATATGTAATTATTTTTTTATTATTTTTTTAATTATTTATTGAATATTATAATAGCTAATGATAAATTTTAAAAAAAATATTAGTTATGATAATATTTAATTTTATTATTTATTCTTTTAGATATTTTATTTATTTATGGTTCAATTAGTTTATTAATGTGTTGATTTTTTAGTAACTTAACTTTGACTTGGTTTTGTTGTTCAATAATATTTGTTGCATGATTAAAAGATTTCAAGGAAGATTTAATTTGAAACTAAGTTTGATGACTTATATGTTTTTGCTTTTATTATAAAATATCCTACTAGATGTTTAAATGTTGTTGATTAATGATCAAGCTGAGAATGTTGGATCTTAGGAGATACCTTTACATTATGATATGAGACATGTCAGTTAGTAAAATAAATTAGTATTATATATTTTGCATGCTTGACTTGTGTTTAAATAGCTCATTTAATCTGATATGGTATGATATATGGATATATAGTAGAAATGAAATTAATGATGAATTTAAATATTTTATCATATTTATTGATGATTATTTGTATTTTATTTAGTTTTTTTTTGTTTTAAATTATATATATATTTTTTATTTTTTTATTATTTCTGATAGATTGAGAGTATTTTTGATAGATTGAAAGTATATTTCATGTAGTTTTAACATTGATTGTTTTGATCATGAGATTAAACACCTGACATCCTATAATAGTACATCCTCATAAAATGATGTTGTAGAAATGAAGAATAAAAAATTAGTTGATATAGCTTGAACACTTTTTTTGGTAGTAATACGCTAAAGTATTTTAAAGAAGATATAAATTTAACTATAAACTATCTGATCAACTAAATAAATTCTTTATTATTTTTTATTGCGATATAATGCATCTTACATTGCACTTCACTTTCACTTTATATGCATACACTCATGTGTGCAATGTTACAATGCATATCACACTTTTTCAAACACTAAGTTTTGCATTTCATAGGGTTTTTGACTTTGATACCAATTTAAAATTAATGCAATGAAAATAATCATATAATATTGATGAAAATTATAATACAAGTATAAATGTTTAGGGAGTGCCTTATATAATAGGCAAAATGAATTGAGATAATTTGTATGTTTGATACTTTCATTCATAATAAAATAAAACATAAATAATAAAGAAATAAAAAAAGAAACATAAACTATAAGTTGAAACTACTACAATTTTATAAGAATTTAAATTATGTGTGTTTAATACAAATAAAAAATAAATAAACTATAGGGTTTAAACTTGTTTTTTTATATAATAGGTGCCCAAGGTTCTCCTCAAACGAGGAACCTCCGAACTAGCCATTTTATGATAAGACATTTCTGTACATAAATTTATTATACTTGAAAATATCTTATATTATAGTCTTTACAAAATTAAATATGGATTTGCTTATAAAATTGCATGGATCTTCAAGGAAAATTGAAACAATAAAATCTACTAAAGTTGGTCTTGTTTTGAATTGTCTTGGGTGGAGATGTTCGGTAGTTCTAATAGATGTGCTTATTTCAGCAGTTCTAAGTGTTATGATTTGAAGTTCAATCAAGATTTTATAAAAAAATTCTTTAAAACTTTAAAATACTTTTTTAAGAAAAAAAATATAATCAGGTAATTGCATCTTTCAAGATAGGTTCATAGGAGAATAGTAACATGGTAACTGTGGTGGTGGTGATGGTATTCAAGGAATAGATGAAATTTTTATAATGCTTAATACAATAATATTAAATATAAACAACAATTGTTTTCATGTATAACAAGTAGAGATCCCATAGGGTCTCCAGGATCATTTTTCCAAGCATGCATGTCAAATATATTTTTGCAAATGTGGAAAACACATATAATATATATTAAAAGTTTATCTTGGATGTCTTTTTGCTTATTTTTATTGTTTTGCAGGCACAAGACAAGGGTGCATATTAGCCAACTGGTGAAGGATACTTCAGCTAAACTCAAACATGCCAGTGAAACTGATCATCACGCTGGAGTTAGTGTAAGTTTGGTCTTGCTGTTTGTGATTTATTCAATCAATTAAATGTCTGGATAAGTGGTACAATGGTGTAGAATAAACTCTTTTGTCAAAAGTATCTAAAATATATTTTCATGCAATTGATCATCATGTATTTCATCTAACTGATTTTTTTCATATGATATATATATTTTTAATTCTGTCATTTTTTTTTGAATTATAGATCTTATATATAAAAATATTTTTGTGAGATCTTGACACTCTGAATCTTAATTGAACATTTGCTTTTATCCAACTTAAATTAAAGTAATAATTTAAATATTCTATCTTTAATTTTTAAATAAAATTCTTTAATACATTACGTCAGGTTTCTGATTTTTTACTTAATATTTTTAGTAGTTCAATTGATTACCATATTATCATCTATGAGTAATATATACAAATATACTTTTTTTTTTGAAGATGTATTATTGATTTATTTAAAAAAATAGATGTTTAAAATATTTTATTGGTGTAATATCTTTGATATTAAAACTTTATTTGATCTCTCATATATAACAAAGAGGTATTACATCATTGTTACATATATATTTAATGATATCAATATAATAAATTATATATGTTTCTTCTATATACCTCACTAAATGAACTTATAGGAAACTTAATCATATATTTTCTATTAATTAATAAAGATTGTGTGTATACACACACACTATTTATTTTTCTTTATATATTTTCTATCATTTATCAAAGTAAGAAAATAACTTTCATAATATGCTAACTTTACATTAAACTAAATAATTTGTTAACCTAATTAAAATTTTTTTGGTTCAATTGGATGTTGTACTTTATTTGTTGTATTTTTTTTTTATTTTATTGCACCAACTCAAAAATAAAGTATAAAATATATTTTATTTTGAAAAGTAAAGACTTTTAAATTTAATTCTATTGTATCTCATCAAATATGTTAGTGAAATAATCAATTTATATATATAAAATAATTCTATTTTATATTAACACAATCATTTTCTTTTTTTAATAAATATTTTTATTTTCAGCTAGTGATATTCTTTGTTTATTTATCATTATCATTAGTTGTTACTGTTGTGAGCTTAATTTCGATCTATTTTGTCTAATTTTTTCTATGCCCTAGCATAATAATAATATACTGTGTTGCACGGATACGCCTAAGTACCGCCGTGTCCACGTGTCCGACATGTGGATACGGCGATACGGGTCGGACACGCGTCGGACACGTGTCCGATAGGCCACGTGGGGGGGTGGGTTTTGGAATCTGTATCGGGAGGGGGAGAGTTCGAAAATCAAAAATCGAAAATTGAAAATCGGGTGGGGGGGTGGGTTCGGGAGGGGGGTTTTGGAGGGGGGGAAAGGTTCGGGAGGGGGGGAAGGTTCGAGAGGGGGAGGGTGTTAGAGGGTTTAATTTTTTTTTACATTATTTTAAAATACCTAATATTTATAATTAATAATTTTTATTTTTAATTTTATTTTTTTTATCATGACGTATCCTAGCCGTATCCGTATCCTAGCTTTTTAGAATTTGCCGTGTCCCCGTATCTTGCCGTCTCGTATCCCCGTGTCCGTATCCGTGTCCGTGCAACATAGATAATATACTTTGGTTAGTTTTACTTATCCTTTGTGTTGGTGTATTTATTGTATATGTGTGTCCATTACAAAGATTAGTACTAATGAATTATTTTTAAATTAGAATACTTAGTATAATTTTACTCAACCACTCATCTATTTTTTTGGAGAGTGATCAAATGATCAAAATTAGATAAATTATTTTAAAGATCATCTAGATTTGTAGGAAACTAATCAATGATATAGATTAATGTCTTTCTTGTTAAACTTTTAGATGATTGGTTGTTTTGATTCTTACTATGGTGATTATTTGAACTTGATATATCTAATTGAATTGGACCAATAAACTTGGAGGAATTAGTAATAAAATTATAGTTTGAAATCTTCACCTTTAATTGTATTGGGCTTGACACTTTCAATATTGTAAGAAAAAGTTGAGAACTAGAGCTAGAAATTTTATTATAATCTGATTTGATATTCTCAAAAGATTCTAAATAGGGAGATAGTCATTCCATAGGAGTATTTATTGGAGCATCACATCATTTTCAAAAAGGTAAAGTCTCCAATGACTTAGATTCAACTATCAAAGATAATTTTTTTTTTTAAAATATATATTTTAAAATATATATTAGAACTAATAATAATAGTATCTTTAACTAAATATATGATCTGAAATAATATTACGCATAAGAAAATGAGAAAACACATCCAATTGATTAAATAACTTGTCGTTAAATGATGTCTTTTTAAAATCTATAAGGAATGCTATCAGTTTGAATTCAAATGTCATTTGTCTATTAAGAATATTTTATAAAATCTATCAAGAATATTTTTACCATAGAAAATATTATAGGTATCCCAATCAAATATATATTGGCGAATTTGTATTTTGATTTATCATTTACAAAATATTTGAAAGAAAGAAACTTAAAAAAAATAATTTTTTTTTTTCCAACCGACATGACATTGGTTAAAAATAATAATAAAAAAATTGACTAAATAATCTTAATGTGTAGTGACAATCTGTTTAGTAAGTGGGATTTTAATCCATATGCTTCAATTTATTAAACTCTCTTACTATCCATCTACACCAAACAAATCAAATATATTCTGAAAAAAAAAAAAATACACACACACACACACACACATATATTATATGTTTTTGTGTATATTTAAACATAAATATATATAATTATATAAACATAAATATAGATATATATATATATATATATATAAACACTTACATATATATATATTAATGTTTATATACATGTTTATATATATAAATATATGTTTATAAACACACATACACACATATATGTTTATATACATATGCTTATTTATGTTTGTTTAAATATATACAAATACATAGAATATATATATATATTTATGTTTATAGATTTATATATGTATATATATATATATATATATATTTATTTTTTGTATATGTATATATATTTATATATGTTTATGTTAAAATATATAAAAATACATAGAATATATTAATTTATATATAAATTTTTTCAGAATACATTTGATTTGTTTGTGTAGCCGAGTGATAAGGGAGTTAATAAAATGAAACATATGGGTTCGAATCTTACTTACGTTGCTGACTATTGGTACATGTTAAAATCATTTATTTAATTTTTTATCATTTTTTTAATCACTAATGTGTCAGCATGGAGCAAAATTGGTTTCTGATTTTCAGTGCACCAAAATGTTATTATTTTCCATTTTGTTTAATATTTTTATAAGTTTCTTTTTTTCAAATATTTTATAAATGATACACCAAAACACAAATCTTGTATATTTATTTATCCTTCTCAACAATTTAATTTTAGTTTGAATTCAAATATCTTTGTTTGACCAATAAAAGATGACCATAAATAAATGAATAAAAAAATGATCAAATGTGATCAAAAACCTAGTTTATATTCTCATAGAGTAAGACATTTAAAAGAGATTCTGTTTAGTTTGTAAAAATTTTTTATAAGTCATTTGATATTGCAAAATATTAAAGGTTAAAAAATAAAATTATAATTAAATTATTCTGTACTATAGTTTACTAACAATTAATTGTTAGTAAAATCATCTACATGCAAGTCATGGATCAAACTAAAATGATTATGATTGATATTTTCATGATCAATGATCTTTTCATTATCTACGTTGATACTAACCTTATTAATGAGAATGATATAAACTAAAAATATTAGTTACAACATTAATATTTTCTCCTAAATCAACTACTTGAGTATCAAGTAAGATGAGGAACATAAAATGTGGTAATATTTGAAGACTAAGATAAACTTGTTGTTCCTCAGAAGTGGACTTTATCATATTCTTTACTATATATTGTAGTTGTATTAGTGGATATGCTTTGTATATTTTTGTGTGTGATGTGAATAGAATATCTCTTTGTTTCAATATTCTAAAAAATAAGTTGATGTTCAAATTACAACACTCAATAACTATCATTAGTATGATCAATTCTTTTTTTAAGGTCAACATTAAGAAATTTCTTATGTTTCTTTTATTATCATTTTTACTCTGTTTGTCAAAAAAATTATTGTGAAACATTGTATATTTTTAAAATAATATTCTAACTCTATAAATATTAGAAATTACTATGAAAATTTGTTTACTTTTTGAGCAAATTGGGCCATCATGTTGCTCTGCACACCTCAAATTTTCAGCCATTTGGCATGATCCATTGACTTGAGCCAACAAGGTTCGTGTGGGGTGTGCAAGGCCGAGTCGGGCCATGCAGGCAAGGTCCAATATATGTACTACCCAAAATAGCATATTTTTTATGTCACCATTCATTATATTAGTTCTAACTGAAAATTCACCAAAAAAATATTATTACTTTATTAAATATTATATTCTCATGATGACTATCATATATATAATGTCAAATAATTGTGTTTTGGGTATATCTAAGTTAAAATAAAATATATAGTAACATATTTAATATTATTTCAAAAATGAAATAATAATAATTTATTTGTATGAAGTATTAGAGAGAACTTGTGATTGAGATTTTGAATATTAGATATATGAATCATATCAACATAATAATATAAGTTAGCTTAAAATGAGTTTCTCATTCATTAGGATGTATGTAGAAATCAATATAATTTATTAACATGTCTATTAAATTACAAGAATTTAATAGTTTTTATAAGTCATTAGACATAAAATTATTCTAACTTAACATTTAATTTCATTAAAAATTAACATACCTAATATTGAAATAATATGTTATTTATCAACATGTTATATTTGACTTCATGAATAATAAAATTATTAAAATCTTAATAATTAACTATAATTGGGAGATATAATTTTTATTATTAAAATTATTAAAGATTTTTTATGATATAATAAATTTTAATTGTCTTTATATAACATTATGTAGTATATTTAGGTATTTTATAATATTAGTAAAATATTTAAATAATATAGAAAAACATTGATATTTTAGTGGAATAACTATTAAGATGGGAAAAAAATATTTAAAATATTGATTGATTATTCAATCACTTTATTACTTAATTACTTGTATGAATTCTAGAATTAAAGTAAAATATGCCAAAAATATTATAAAATTTATATGTAATTTTATGAATTTAAAATAAAAATTAAAAAGCAAAATTTACAAATAAATATATAATTTATATAAATAGTATAAAATAAATAAAATATTAATTTTTGCTTCGAATATGATAATTGAATCATATTTAGAGATGATATTTATTTAATTAAATAAGGATACATAAATAGATGATCCATAAATATTTGAGAGTTATCAAATTATTTAAATACTTGTTGTTCATATTTGTTTTTTATTGAGTTATAAAATTATAACATATTGAGTTGATGGAAATCTTAAACATGGTTTAAGAATGTTAAATTTACACTGTTAAAAATTATAAATTATTATAAAATTTCCATGCGATTATATGAATTGAAAATTAGAATCACATAATAAAATTTATAAACAAATACATAATTTTTATAAATATTATAAACATAAATAAGGTATTACTAGTTTGCCTTCGAGTACGTTGACTGAAATTATATTTAGAAATGATAAATTTTTATTCAATTAGATAAGAGTAATTGAGTAGATGATCAATCAAAAATGTATGAATTCATCATTACCATGCTATCTAAAAATAATATATAGTCTATTATTATTATTATGAATGTAATTACATACAAATAATTCAAAAATTTAAATAGTCAGGACCAATATTGGTAATATGATTTTCCTGATTCATGACTAGTCATTAGTATAAATATAGAAAACATAATTTTTTATTTCATATTCATTGTAATTATATTCTACATATCTGATGAGTCATGAAAAAATGGTTGATGAGTCTAAGAGAAGTTTATGTCTTGATATACTTACTCCTAAAAATTAAAGATATTGTATCTTATTATTTTTGAATTTAAGATCTATATTTCTTAGATGAAGATACTTAACATCATATCAAGACTTCATTAAATTTTATTGTATAATTTTAAATAAAAACAAACATTTATTTTTTTTACTAATTTAATTTTTTATTATTATTTTTTAAATTTTAGTAGTATGTTGCTGAAGCATGAAGGCCTCAAGCTCATGCTAGGGCTAGTCATTAACATATCTTCGGCTAGGAATGAGCCTTGGGATATGTTCATCCCATGCTCGTTCCTTGGGTAGGCAATAGCCATCAGGCACAAACCTAGCCTAGGTTTGGTCTATTGTGATTGATGCATGAGTTTGAGTTGTGACTTGTCATTGTTATGACTAGATAATGACATGTGCCATGTCAAGACATGCTCTAGAGTCAAGCTAGCATATAGGTGTCAAATGGACCGTGTTATGCCATCACAACCTTTTTATTTGTGGCCTAATTGGGCTACTATGCCATGCCACACATGATACGACCAATTTGGCTTGCAACCAAGTACATTCATGTTGGGTTATTCTAGATCATGCTAGTTTGTGAGTAATGTTGTAGTGTCGTAACGTCGTTGTGGCAAGTTGCCAAATGGGTAGCCCGAGCCCTTAGATTTGAATTGAATTTGTATTTGCATGTGCCTAAATTTCAATTAAAATATTTTTGAAATTTTAATTTATTATTTATTTAATATATTATATTTATTATTTACATAATTATATATCAAAATAATATAAATATAATTACATATTTATATTGCATTATAAATTTAATGAATTAATATGAAATAAATAATTTAAAATAAATTTTAATATTCGACTCAACTAACAAATTTAATAAAAAAAATTATCCATTCCATAATTAATAGTATAATATGATACATACAGTCATACACATACACATACATAACATAAGATGAAGCACAAGTTCATAAGTATATAATGACATAATTGGCATAAATTCAAAAATAATAATAATATGGTATCAAATGAAAAAAAAACAATTAAAAATTATACTAGTTATCAATTCGTGTCAGTAACACCAGTATGATATTATGACTACAGGTTGTCATCATCATGTAAGTGTTAGAATATATCATTAGTGGTGATCTCAATATTTTTTATATCACATGAATCATCATCAGACAGTAACTTTTGTGTCTTATGTAGAATACATAATCTTGAATCTTTTTAGTCTTTTATGCATGTAAGTGTTTTTATGATATTTGGTTGTGATTTTAGATAACATTAGTTGCCTCAAAAAAAGTAAATAGAGGTGTCAAATGGGTCGGGCGGCTCGAGCCTGACCCGAAGTTCAGCACGACATGCTACAGTACCATGCCCAGACCCTTGCTGGGTGGACCCTCAGCACAAATTGTGCCGTGTCGTGCCGAGGATATTCAGCCCTTGTGCCATGCTAAACACTACACGAGTGCTTGGCACGTGGGCACGACATGGGTGACCACACACCGAGTGACACTCGATGGGGGACGACTTGGTGATGCCCAAAATCCTAATTAAAAAAAAAAGGCTTGACCCGAATCGATATGAGCCTGGGCGGATTTTGGGTCATGGGTCATGCCAAGCCTACCCTCCAAGGAACCATGCCATGCCAGACATGACATGCCAGCCCAATTGGGCCTGAAAAAAATGGGCCAGCCTAGCATGATCCTGCACATTTGATACCTCTAAAAGTAAACTCTGATGTTATATTAGACATCGGAGGGGTTCGTAAATCATGTGCTATCTTAGATAGTATTATTTTAAGTGGATTCATATAATTTTTGTCAAAATAAAATATTTAAATTCTTATTATAAATTATGTTAAATGATAGAATAATAATTGATATCTAACTATTAAGATAATTTGTTCTTATATGACTGATTATTTTGTCGTTTGCTTATAACTAATTGAATAAAAAAGTCATTATCTTTAAATATGATATTCATATCCATATTTGGAGCCTGGTTATAACTAGTAACTATCATATTTAGTGTCGTAATATGTAAATAGGTTAGTTAATTTTTATGAATGAAATCTTTAAGTTTATATTCCTTGTTAATGTATATGGATATATATGTTAAATATTTCTAATTCTCCCACTTTAATTCTAGAATCAATACAAGTAGCCAAATAATAAAGATATATAATGGAGAAATTTTAAACTTAAAGATATAGTCAAGTGGTGGAAGCCTACACAAACGAACACATTTCGTCGTATTATATCATAAAATCATTATGGTATATGAATAGATCAACAAAGTTGAATTAGATTCAGCTTAAAAGACTCTACTGCTATGTTGGGTTTTGTCTCAGATTTAATATATCATATTTTTTAATGCATTGATCGACATGTTTTTTTATGTGGTCAATTTTACACACTCTTATTTGTATATATCTTTTGATAATATATATATTGTGTCAATTTTTCTTTGATATTCATGATTTTTTTTTATTTTCTTAAAGTGAGTCCGTACTATTGAAGTTCATATAATTTTTTATTTTTTAGGCAGAAAATAAGTTTGTTTTGAGATAATTGGAGAGAATCTAGTTTTTAGTCTCATATATTTCAATAAAGTTATTATCTATACATGCGTTAAATTTATTATTGTTGAATTCATAATTTATTATTTTTTTAATTTTTTTAATTTAAAAAAATCTAATTAAAAATTTATAAACTAATTAAAAAAATATGCTATAATTTTTTTATTTTTTTACTTCTACTTAAAATTTCAATTATATTGCATATGCATTAATATAACAATAATAGAATTTATATTTGTTAGAGAATGAAGAATAACATTTAAGAAATTTTTATTTGTTATTTATTATATATATATATAATTTTTTTATTAGTACATATGGGAAAAAAATTCAACTGCCATCAAAATTTTGATTGTAGATGTTGGAAACACATCTATGGCTACATATAAAAAAATATTTTTTTTAAAGACATTGAAAGCTTAAGGCCGGCTTATGTGGCAATGTTTTTTTTTTAAACCTAGTTTTGTCGATCTGCTAATGACATGTTGTGGCCCATCAACTTTGATCCACTTGTGCCCGGTCATGGTTTATCGTGTCTGCGGACCATGCCAATGGGCTTAGCATGGGCTAAGCTTGGCTCGGTACAAGGCACGATTGGCTCTAGCCCAGCATGGCTCGAGCCTTGCCTTGGGCTGGTACGATGCAGGTCTAGGCACGACTAATTTGTGCTTTCCCCGGGCCATTTGTTCCACTTGAGACCTCTAGGCCGAGAAAATTATGGGAAGAAATAGTTTTTTAATGTATGTTTTAATATATTTGAATTCTTTTTGTTTTGTTTGATGTTATTTGGGAATATTTTGGGGGAAAAAAAAGCCTATCCTTTTTCCTCAAAAATTACTCTTTTTTATGGGAGGAAATTTAAACTTACTTATGTGGTTGACAAAACTCCTACTTCTCCTAATAAAAAATAATGCAATTTTACTTTTAATTATTTTTATAATATTCTTTCTTCTTCTTGGCATACTTCATCGTAAGTTGCAAGATGAATCAAACACAAGTTTCTCCTTTCTAGGAGATCAAAATGTGTTCCAAACACATTTAATTTATGCTATTGATTGTCAAATATGCAAAATAAAGATGAATAGCTCGATTTATCTATTGATATTGCAAAAATTAGCTTACCAATGATTAACATTCATATGTTGTGTAGTTTAGTTTTCTGGTTGGCTGGAGTGGAAGGAGGAAAATATTTATCTTTTGTTTTTTTCTTGTTACTCCACCTGAATTTCACAGCTCAAGCATCTCCATCCCTATATTTTTTTAAATAAATTTACAAGTATAATATAATTTGTTAATTTAAACTTGTCAAAATTAAATCTCTTTCTCAATTCTTTCGTGGCACATGGACTAGAAACCCTGTCCTGGCATGGCCCGAGTCATGCTGTTGGCCAACACTGATCTGGACCATGCTGGGCCAGACACGGCATTTTTGTGCTGTGCCTCATACCGTACCCAGGCTGCCTGGCCCAGTTGACCCCTCTAGCTGGGCCTGGGCAGCCTTGTCCATTTTCCACCTCTACTGGGCCATTAGCACTGGCACTCTGGAATTGCCTCAGTCTTAGCAAGACATTTTCTAGCTAGGTACAAGCCACTACCATGCCTTTATGAGGTAGCTGACATAGGCTTGTGTTGTGCCAAGCCCAAGCTAGTCACTAACATATGTTGTGCCCTTGCTCGAGGTAGCCATGGGTGCATGTTTAGGCATGACATGGAGCATGGGCTTTGCTGCTGGTGGGGCTGTGACATGCTCGTGAAATCATGATTTGACCTGGCATGCCTGACACAAACTAGTTGCTAATCAGACCAATAGGCAGTGTTGTGGTGCCTCTATTTTGAGGTGTGTCGAGTTGGCCATGCCATGAGTGGGGTCGTGTTGGCTTGTGAAAACGTGATATGGTCTGACATGCCCAACACAAGCTAGTTGCTCGCCAAGCCAACAAGAGTGTTGTGCTGCTTCAATTTTGAGGTGTGACGAGCAGACATGATGGCCTGATTTGATGCAAAAAAAAAATAGTGTTAGCTCGACATAATCTGTTTGACATATTCACTAGTTGACTGGACTAAATACATGAGAATGATAAGGAAAATTAATTTTTTGATTATTATTATATTATATATATCTGATACAATTAATATATTTAATTATGTTTTAAATTTTTCATGAGATGCTCATATTGATATTTTTTTTACATACTTAGATATATGATGAAGTATTGATGACTTGATATTTTGTTTGGTCATCAAATGATCATGAGTATATTTAACTAATCAATATTCAAACTCCAACTAGGCAGCGACTTGTGCATATAATATAGATGAAATTTAATATAAGTTACTGTATTTTTTTAGAGGTAATATTATTTTTTGGAAAATTTATAATATATATAATATTTTTTAAATTCAATACAAAGACATAATACGAGACAATGATCATAGTTACTTATCATTTTTTCTTTATAAAAAAATCAATGAGACATGTGTCCACTGATATAGAGTTTCATAAGCAGATAAAATATATTGAGATTTATTGTTTGTTTTTCATGAAGCAGATTGCTAATCTACTTACTTGATGATCTTGAGAAAATTATAACTCATTTATTTTTTTTATAAATTTGACATTCTAGAAATTTATAAACCAGTTTGAGGAAAAATTTGTTGTAGTTTTTTATTGTTTTATTTTAATGATGCGAACACTTAATATGTACAATCTTAATCAATTTTTTTAATATATAGTTCTAAGACATCCATTGTATAGTGTAGGTTTCATTATTATGATATTATTTTTTTATTTTATTTTTACATAATTATATAAGTTTAAATAATTAATCATTGATTTAATGTTTTTGATTTTAATATTCAACTCATTTTAAAATAATGTTTTGATATTTGTTTATAAATTAATTTCATCATAATTTATATTGCTTTTTCAAAAATTGTAATTTTTATACAATAATAAAAATATTCATTATGCTATGTATTATATTCATAAAATCATGCTTTAAAGTATGATGTGATTGCTGTTTTTTTTTGTCTATTAACATCATGATATGATACGTTACAGTAAACAATTATAATATTGCAAAATAAATGTATAAGATTAGAGTTGGTCACTCTTCTCTTCTATTTTTTTTTTGACTATAGACAATTTGATCAATGTGAACTAATAAATATATTCAAATTATGTCTTTTTTTTGGGTAAAATAAAATATCTTTTTGAGTTGAATCAATTCATTTTTTCTAATAAATTATCTACTAATGTTTAGTAATTGTGAACAACTATATATATATATATATATGTAATTATTAGTGAAATAATCAATTTTTAATATCCTTTAATATTATATCAAAATAATATGTTACACAAAGTTAGAACGTAAATACTAATGTGTTTGGTTTAAGATAATATCTTTCACATGTGATGTGCATAATAAATTTAGAAGTGTTGCACATAAAAAATAATGGAAATTTAGAAGTATCTTTTTGTATTAATGTTAATACAAACATTAATACAACTATATATATGTTACACAAAGACCATTTTCTCATGTGTTCCACATAAATTTACAAGTGTACACTAATAGAAAAATAATTACAAAAACACGGAATCCAATTTTAATTTTTTAATGAAAAAATATAATAAAATGAAAACTTTTTTTGTTTTTGACGTACTATTAATGATAAACCTAAAACAATTCCTCCTTCTACACATCATAAAAAAAGAATTTTATTTTGAAAACCTATATATTTATATATATATGTAAATATCTATATAAAATTTTGTGTGTGTGTGTATATATATATATATAATGGTATATATATAAACATTTATATATAAGTTCATCTCCATATGAGTTATATTTTGGAGATGAGTTCAACTTAACCTCATTTTCTAATTTGATATTAAAGCTAACTTAGAGAAAATTTAATTTTAGGTTTGTGTGGATAAAACTTACAAATCCCTAAGGGGAGATTTTCATGCACTGTACTAGCACAATGCATGCACACACAATGGTTTATTTGTGTATATAAGGTGGCATACACAATGGTTGGTAGTAGGAGCATGTGATAGTGGAAACATGCACACGTGGTTTGGGGGCAACACACACAAGTATTAGCAACTATGTACTGGTGGCATGCAGTGGCACGCAATCATTGCGTGCAATGGTATCTTGGGCATAATCCTAATTAAGGGTTCAACATAATTAAAAAAAAATTAGAGTTTGCAAAATTTTTAATTTGGGTTAATTTTTTTTAAATGATTCAAAATTTTGTGACATATTACAAAGATAGATTATCATAATAGAGGTAGATGAAAAATATTGTCAATTCTGTGTTCGGTGTTCCCACTATTTAAGGATGAGCTTCACCAAATATAGTTTTTAGATATTATATTTAGAGAGGCTAAAAATTTTCCATAATATTGAGAGAGACAAACTAACAACTAGTGCTATTTAGGGCTCTTCACAGAGTTTATCAACCATAATACTTATACTCACTATAAAAGAGTAAATTTTTTTTAAGGCAATAATAAATTATTAAATTCTTTTAAATATTACTGATTATTTTACTTTTTATTCACTATAAACTCTTATATTATTCACACAAAAAGTAATACTTATATTATCAGTAATCGTATATAATTCATTACTTTGTTTTGCTGTGAAAATATTATTGTTTATAATGACAAACATTCAAAAGTTATTTAATAAAGTAATATCTATATTGAATCTTTTTTATATCTCTATGTTTTCATTATTTTTAATTATTCTGTTAATTTTCTTTTTTTTTGAGTTGTCTTTCAAAACTAATTAACTCTGAATTTGTTTTTATTTTTACTAATATTTTTTTTCTAGGATTGAGAAACTATGAGAAATATTTTACTTAGGATTGAATATAGTGAATTATATGTTTACTCTTTGATGTTAAGATTTTTTTCTAGATGTTTGAGAATTTAGACTTTTCATTTGTCCATTTTTAATTTGTACCTATCATTGTCAAAATCAAGAATATTTTTTTAAAGGATATTTTGATAATATAATATGAGATATGTCAGTTATTAAAGCTTACAAGAGCTTCTTATTATATATGTTAGTTTGATTTGAATAGAGATCTATTTGATTTGATACACTTGGATATATAAGAACCGACTATAATTGTGATCAGAAAGAAATTTTGGTATTTGATACACTTAGATCTGATACATTTAGATGTGTGGGAATCTAGTTCGATTTGTTGATTGCTAAAATATACATGGATGTATATCTTTCGTGATAAATCACTTATTTTTTTTATTTTTCTAATATTTCATAAAATGATAAAAATATAATTTGATAAGAATATTAAAAATTTTAAAAAGTGATGATGTATCAAAATATATATATCAGGTCAATTCAATACTTGATATATAAATCATGAGATTATATACCATATTTTCTGTATCAACACATTATAAAAAAATGAGTTTATTCAAAAAAAGAATATATATTTGATTGAGATGACTTGAAAAATTTTACTTGAAAAGAGTAATAAATTATATTTGAGTATATATAATTTTACTCATGATATACATCAATTGGATTTCTTCGTCTATTTTTTTTTAATATATATAATTTCAGATCTTATATCATGGAGATGGTTATTTAATTTTTTTTTAAGTTTTTGAATGTATTTGTTTTATTGTTAATAGTGTTGTAGGATAAGAAAAATTGATATTTAATGCTTTGAGGTGTAGCTTCTTTGGATACTTTAATATACAATGAGGATATAGATATTTTTTTTTGCTCGAAATTGATATTTTAGCGAGTTTAAATATTATATTTTTTGACCAAGACTTGTTTTTGAATGAGCTTTGAATGATTGAGTCTAGACTAGATGTTGCATCTAGTTTCGATATCTTTCATCCATTACTTATAATTTTGCTTGGACTATCAGTTAGTAGGGATAGTTACTCATCGGCTGTCTATTTATAAACATGTTGATATTTAATATGATGTTACTCATGGAGTTTTTATATCTACTAACAAATTTAAATTATATTTAGTCAGTAACTAGAATATTTGATCATCCAGGGCTTAAAGTTTATACTAGAAGAGAGGGGCATATCCAACATACTCATATCATAGATGAGCTTTCCTATGAGCCAGATGCTTCTGCAACTAGTCGGTCTCATTTTAGCCTTTTGATCTCTCTCCGGATGAGATAGATGAATTGTATTAAGAATTTGATTTCATAGATTTAATCGTATTCTTAGTTTATCTTTTTATTTCTTTTTTTGCCTCTCTTGATGATATTATGATATATCTAAAATTCATTCTAAAAACTTATTTTTTTAGGATATATTTGTATTAAGTATCTAATTTCTCCACTACATGCTCATATTGAGCCAGTAATTAGGATACTTGATCACCTAAAACTTAGAGTTCATACTAAAAGCGAGAGACATACACAACATACTTACATCAAAAAACAAGCTTAACTAGGAGCCAAGTGTTTCTACAACTAGTTTCTCTCATCTTAATCTCTTGATCTTTTTCTGAATGGGATACATAAGTTGTATTAAATATCTGATTTCATATATTTTGTCGCATTCTCATTTTATTTTTTTTTAAAATTTTTGTAATTTCTCTTGATGTTAAGGTGTATAAAAGTCTTATTTTCAGATATTATCTTATCTAAGATTATAAGTGTCAAACGGGCTGTGCCATGCTGGCATGACCCATTTTTTTTTGGCATGGCTATGCCACCGTGCCATGTCGTGGTGGTGCAGTTCACTGGCCCGACACAACATGACACGGTGGGCAATGCAAAGTGCACGATGGCCAGCCGATTACAATTGGTCACTTGGACAAATATTTTTTTTAAAATAAAGCCGCCTGATTTACCTTGATGTCGGGCCAGACACTCGGGTCATGCTTGGCCTGTAATGAGGCATGGTTCATGCCGGCCTAGCATGGTACAAACCTTGCCATGAGGTGGCTCGTCTCCGCCAGAGTCATGGTTCTGGACCGTGCCATGCCGGGCCACGCACTAATGAACCGGGCTGGGCCACATGCTATTTTTGGGCCTCCTGCTTATTTGACATCTCTATCTAAGATGACATTAGTTAATTATCTAAAAGTTGTATATTATTTACTCTAACGGGTTTAAGAATTAATACTATGACTTTTAAGAAAATATGTTATTGGTTTCAAGTAGTTTATTATTAATACAAGTTCAAATGAAATTGTAGATTGTATTAAAATGAGACTTGTAGCGATGAGATTCACATAAATATTTAGTGAAGACTATCAAAGTACTTATTATCCAGCATCTAAATTGATCTTAATAAGGCTTATTATTATATTGCAATATCTCATAGCCGAAAAATATGTCAGTTATACGTAAAAAATATATTATTTAATGATGATCTTGAGGAAGAGGTGTGCATAGAGCAACTATCTTAGTTTTGAGCATCACAATCATACTTTGCAAATTGTAAAAGATATTATATGAATTAACGCAGTCACAAAGAGTTTGATTTGCGAGATTTTTATAAGTACTCATTTTCTTGGTATTACACATATATTTTATTGATTTTTCTTTATTTTTTTTGAAAGTGTCCCAAGTATAAAATAATTTTATTAATTATCTATGTGAATAATATTTTGATTATGAGAAATAATTAGTAGGTAATCACCCCTCTCAATGAGTATATATAAGCATAGTTTTAGATGAAAAATTGAGATTTAGATATCATTTTGGCATAAATATAACTTATTTTATGAGTGATATTATATTGTCACAAAGGAAATAAATACTTGATACACTTGTAGATGATGGTCTTTTAGCTTGTTATTCATCATATATATGTATTGATTTTAGTATTGATTTTATTTTTAATGCGTCAATGTTAGTTATCTATATTACTTATTAGAGAACTATTTAGAAAATTAATTATTTGATTATGAGCAGAATTGATATAACATATGCAATAAATATAGCTTATCAAGTCATGGATTCTTGTCACCTTCACCTTGATGCAACTTTTTGGGTATTTAGGTATGTGAAGAAGTCTCCATGATTTGAGATTTTTTTAGAATTCTCGGACTTATATAATTGATAGTGTATTTAAATTTGAGTTGGGCATTAGAATACATTGAGAGGAGGTTTTTGATAATTTTTTTGTATTTTTCTTGGATGTAATTTTGTTTCCTAAAAATATAAGAAATCTATAATAATATATAGATATAATACAAATATGAAGTTCAGAATACTGATGATAATTACTTGTAAGATATTTTGGATGTGTTAGCTGCTATAATTCTTTAGTGTGATAATCAGATAGCAAGATATATAATTTATAATTTGATTTTTCATGAGTGATTGAAATATGAATTATTTTTTTCAAAGGTAAAAGATTCAATATGAGATTATTACTATAACAAACATTCATAAAACATAACAACTAGGAGATGTCTATAGTTATCACACTTTTTGAGTGATGACACATCCTTTGAGAGCTTCGTTTATAGTTTTCACTCTCGAGTTTTAATACTGAATAAAATGTCTTCAGTTTTTATTTTTATTATATTACTATATATTTTAGTCTATTATCCTCACTTGATAATTGTAATTTTCTGATTCTTTTTTGTGAGCTATTTAATCATCCAAGATGACGACATATAGTGTTGGATGAATATAATGCAATAATATTGAATCATACATATGATCTAATTCTAAAACTCATAAATCAGTAGTGAGATGTAGATGAATGTATGTGATAAAGATAAGACCCAAGAAAAAATGTTGATCCACTCAAGATTAGGTTGTTTGTAAGAGTTTTTACGAGACATATGACATTACTATTATGATATTTTTTCTCTTGTGGTAAAATTAGTCACTATTAGGTTGTTATTCTTTATTTGTGCCTTCACACATATATATTATATATTTGCTAGATATAAGGAATATATTCCTTTATGGTGATTCAAAAAAAAAGTATCTATGCATTAGTCACTAAAATTTATAATTTTTGGGAGCATATGTATAGTGTGCAAACTACATAAGGTACTTTATTTTTAAGATAGTCTCTCAAGACATGATTTAATAGATTTACTATAATATTTACTACATTTAATCTCAGCATTCTTTGTAGATTATTCTTATTTTTTTTGGTGCGAATTAAGACGTGAATATATGATATTTACTGTATCATATATTTAGATTATATGAGATGATTAATTGAATATATTTTAATTGATTTTTTTTTTACATATTGAGTTTCAAATGAAAGATCTATGATGCATAAGTTATTTTTTGGCATAGATGTTGAATTTTAAAGATTATGATTTTTTAGAGGATGCATACTTTAAATATTTTATCTGGCCTTATATGTCATGATGTATACTTGTTGACTCACTTTTTGATTTAGGTGTAGACTTGTTTACATATATTGATTTGTCGGTTGACTCTATTAGGTATAAGTTAATTATAAGAAAATTAAACCATCTGACTGTAAACTATGGTCAGATATACTTATATTATTCAAATACTTAATCTATTTGTTAAATCTCCTAGATAAGTTCATATGAATGTAATATCTAGGATCCTTGAGCATGTAAAGAAAAATCTAGAATATGAGATTATATTTAGATATGGTGAGAATAGTTGTATAGAAGCATATTTTAATTTATTTATGAGATCTTGTGATAACAAAGAAGAGATTTATCATAAGTTTTTATGTATTTTTTTGCAAGTGATCTTGTTTCCTAAAAAATAATATGTATATATTTATTTTGAGATTTAATGTAGATGCAGAGTATAACATTGTGGTATCAGCTAATGAGTTTTAGTTACCAGTCACTTTTTGAATGATTTTTGTCTGCTAGTTCAAAGTCAAATGACACTTTTACTATGATAGTCATATATCATTTTATATTGGAGCTAACTTTGTTTCACAAGCGAACAAATTATTTTTAGATTAATTATAACTTTATATGAAAAATAGTTCATCATGATTCGATTGTTACAGTCTACGTACCTACTAGTAATTAGACTGTAGGAATTTTCATGAAGATTCTCAAAGGACTGTATGTTTATTTTTTCTTCTAAGCTAGAGATTTGTGACGTGTATAATGAGATCATTTGTCTTCCTTCAATTGTGATATTTGAAGTAAAAATATTGAGTTTTAAGTTATTTTATGTTATTTTTATTTCTATTTTATTATTTGGGAGCTTTAGTCTTGTGTGTTATCCTAAATTATATATGTACATAATTTATATTATTTTCATATTTTGATTTTTCATTCTAATAAAATTTGAGTATTTTGTTTTGATGTGTTGTTTTTTCTCTTCCATTTATCTCTTGTTCAGTGAAAATCCTAATCTCTTGGTAGGATTAACAATAAACACACACACACACATGTGTGTGTGTGTGTGTGTATAAATATGTATATAATCATATATATATAAAACTATATATACATATAAACATTTTCAAAACTTATATATAAAAATCTATGTATATATTATATATAATCTTGTATATAAACATGTATATATATGGATATATGTGCATATATGTATATTATATATAAATGTGTATATATAAACAAATATAATATATATATATATACACACATATACATATACATACATATATAAGTTAATATATAATATTATTTATATGCATGTGTGTGTGTGTGTATATATATATATATATATATATATATAAGTATTTGAATATGTATGTATAGGTTTTTGAATTTGAATATCAATGTTTTTAAAAAATGTGTTTGTTTTTTTATGCAGATGTATATAGTGCGAAGGTTGTTTAGGGTTTCTCATTTAAAGTGCATAAATATTTTATAATTTGGTCTCATTTTTACTAAATATTAAAACATAGGTTTCTTTTTTGTAAATACTTTTGATTTAGTATACTTAAGCATTAATTTTTTTTAAAACTTTATTTCAACTTTGTTAATAGTAAAAGAAGTATCAATGAAGTGCATTATTATTATTTTTTAAAAATAATTAGGGGTGTAAATGGCCCGGGTTGGCTGCTTTGCAAGCATAAAATGAGTCAATCTAATTCTAACGGCTCACTAAAATGCCAACCCATACCACACGGTTTGAACAGGCTCTTAATCTAAAAAAATAAAATAATAATAATATTTTTAGGGATTCTAACTATATATATATATATATATATTCTAGGTTATGTTTCCTAACTTGTACTTACTAAAAGTCACAACTTACAAGTAAAAAGATTGAACTATAAAAAATAATCTTCAATAATAATATTTTTCTAGCTTATATTTCCAATAATCCTTAAAAAAAACTATGCAAAATTACGTTCACTCATAATTCAAGTAAAACTAAATATAAATATTACACTTTTACATAATTTGTCCAACTGAAAAATAATTATACATGAAAAATAAGATAACTAGACAATCATTTAAGTGTCCTTACTAACCACACATTAAAAGCGAATCATAAAATCCAAATAACCAAATATAGGAAAATAATAACAATAAAGAAAATAAATTGTTCAAACTTCAAAGGCTACAAGCCTACAAAAAGATTATTTACTAAAGCAAAGCATACAAAAAACTCGAAATGCCACCAATAACTGAAGCAAAATACTCTAGCACTAATGAGTCCAATCATGGGTTTTAAGTTTCTCAAAATTAGTCAATTGCAAAATTTAAATAATAAAAAAGTTAGAAATCATAAAATGTTTTATAATTAAGTTGCTTATACAAGGATTGATAATTGATAAAAAAGAAAAAATTACTTGGTAGCATAATTGTAGCATAACTTATCATTAATTTGCTATAACTGTCATTCTATTCATTGTATTTAACCATCAGAAATTATCACCAAAGTTATATCTAGGAGGGAGTAAGAATACAAAAAATTAGTTATACTAAAATGCAATAAGAAAAAAAATAAAGAAAATAAACAAGTTGTAAGTTTGATTACCTGATTCAAGCTTCTCATTTTCTTTCACGTCATCTAAAGTATCTCGTATACTAATAAGAGTTGAAGAAGTGTGCAATCAATTTTGACAACAAATGAGGGCCTCTACTGTTTGTGGAGACATAACTTCAAAATGGATCAAAACATGCTCTTCTGTGCTAAATGCTGACTCAGATACAACTATAGATACTTGAACTGCCAAAACATCTTATGTAATCAATGAAAAAAAAACAAAACCTAGAGGAATTAGTCCTCTACCAATTCAAGATTTTAAAATTAGAATCAGGACTATCATCCACAATACTCTCCAAAAAAGTATCTCTCCAATTCTGACTTGGAATACAATTTTTTTTTTCAATTAAGTGATTCTTAAATCTGGTAAGAAACATTGCCCTCACATCATCCTTTCCATCAACATCCACCACTTTCGATGGCTCATCCTCACTGGTGTCTTATGCACTATTAGTTGAGTTATGCTTAAAACTAAATCATACTATTTTTCATCTTCTTTAACAAAACATCCACAACATGAATATCATAATAATTATTGAAATAATATTTCATATGCTCCAACTTATATCGAGGATTAAGAATCAATGCAAACAACATCAACAAATTCATTCTATCCAAGTTTTCCTAATATTTATCAAACTTATATCTTATGCTATCCGCAATTAGTTTTAAAGAAAGATCTTGACTTTTATACAAATGAGCAACATAATTTTGAACCATTACGACTTTAATAAATAATGTATTTGCTGTGACATACAAAGACCCAGAAAAATATAACGTTGCATTGTAAAAAATTTTAAGAAATTTCAAAAATATTTTAGTCTTATCCTAATCTTCATTATTAGGAGGTAGCATGCATTCACTCTCACTATTATCTTCACTATTATCATCTCTAAAATAAATAATGAAATATTTGTCATCCTTTTCTAATCTCTCAAAAATCTTTTGAAATTGTAAAGCCCTCTCTAACATGTAATAAGTAGAGTTCTATCTAGTAGACACATCTAAGTAAACTTGACTCTTGCATTCAATAATTTCTATTTTAGCACAAGTTTTAAATTTAGCCATTCTTGAAGGTGAAGATTTAACATATTTCACTGCCTTATACACCTTAAAATTGAGTCATCAATATTTTTTAAAACATCACAAATAATGAGATTTAGAATATGAGCACAACACCTCATATGTAAATATTCATGTTCTAGAATGGTTTCCTTTCTATTTTTAGTTTTTCTCTTCAAGTGTCTAATGTAAAGATTGTTAGAACTTGTATTATCCACAATGAGTGTGAGAATCTTATTTATTCTTCAATATAACAAACACATCTTAATTATTTTGCTTAGTGTTTCACCTTTGTGATTTGCAACCAATGAGGTCCCTGCATTAGTAATGTTTGGATTTTGTTGATCTTGGTCAGTAGGAGTTGCATTACCCACCAACATGGGTCCTTGTGCATATGTAGTTATTTTCTTCCTCCTGTAATGGATGAGTAGGGGAGAAACAATAGTCATCGATGGTTGGTGGATAATGGTGGAGTAGGGTTGGAAGAGAACAAGAGTACAAGACGAATAGATGATGAGTTGATGAAATAATGACCATGATGTTCGAATTTTGATTGACGCAGGGTCAACGCCGGCATCAGTGAGATGAATTGAGTTGGCTCCAGTCGACGTTGAGGATTCGGGATTTAAGGCAGTAAGGCTGGATGTCGGGAATTTGGGAGTTCTGAATTTGGGAATTGAGAATTTCCGTAAGACTAGAAGAGGACTTATGACTAGGTGATTGCGAGGACTCAGGATGTAGGGTAGTAAGACTGGAATCCTGAATTTGAAATTCTAGGATATTGAATTCGTGAATCCCGAATCCTTTTCCAGTAAGACTGGAAGAGTATTCAGGAATTCGGGAATTCCAAATTTGGGATTGCATGTAGGGCCGGCCGAATGCAAATTGGCGTTAGAGTTATAAAATTTTAATTTTTACATACATACATACATATGTATATATATGCTGGCCTAGTCTGGTTATATGACCGGGTTGTGTTATTGGGCTGTGGTCAGCCAGTTTAATTGGAATTACTTGTTTTGTGGAATAAGTTGGATCATTTTAAATTCTAAACTGGGCCAAACCATTGTATATGGCTGGTTTGGGTCAGTTCAGCAGGTTAGCTGGAATTTTTTACACCCCTAAAAATAATAAACCAAAAAAATATACTGGCCAGTTGTTTTTATCGGCAACTCAATTTGTCATAATGGATCATTCAATTTTTCCACTACCAAATACTTGTTTATCAATTCTTTAGAAATAATTAATTTTTTTTAAAAGATTGATAACTATTTCATCCCAAGGAGAAGGTTCCTTCATTCATTCTCTATACAAGTTAGTTATCTTAATTATAAGTAGAGAAATACTAGTGACTGTTACTACAGTCTCGTTCATCCGACAACTGATTAACACATGTTTTTTCTTTTGCTTCATTTTAGATACTAATTAATTTTGTTTATTTCATTAAATTTTGATATATTACTTATAATTCTGAATTAAAAAAAATGATTACTTTTACTATTTAATTTTTATTTCTTGGTGAATAATATCATGTTATTACAAACATTGATTACTAATCTCACTTGCCATGTTAGGCATACTCATTTTATTATAAAGTTTACCTTTAAAGCCTAATTTTTGAATCTAAACACATCTTCAACTATATTTTTCTTTTTGTATATATTTTTTTTGATATTTTTTTGAATACTTATTCTTAATTATTTATTTACTAATATATTCATGATAAAATTTATATACATCCTATCCCTTTTAAATCTATGGAAAAATATTATTTGCATTTTATCATTATATATGTAATTATTATCTAAAATTTATCTTTTTTTATTTGGCTTATGTCTCATTTGACTTGTAAACTCTTAATTTTTGAAATAAAAAATTTACTAGTCAAATTATATATCCTTGTAAAATATAAAATAATAATCTTACCTATATATTTTTACTTTTGAATATCTTTTTTCTCATTTGATTTTCATTATAACATTTAATGGCATACACAATGAGATCATGAGTGGAAAAATTTTGAGATGGCATTGTTATATCTTTATTTTATATATATATATGTGTGTGTGTGTGTGTGTGTATAATGGATCAAACTCACTTAAAAAGTTATTCAAAATAAATTGGAATGTTTTTTTTAAAAAATATAACTGGAAAAATTAGTTTTGAGCATTCATGACTGTATTTTTTGAGATTCAGTGAGGCTCACGTTGTGAGGCACACCCCCTGTGAGGCACCTCACTACCACTATTATTTGTATCATTTGCTTTTATCCCAGCCCTAAATCCAACAATGTTTATTTTGTCAATTGCCACCTAAATCCTTTCTTGCCCTAACTAATAGTTTTTTTTACTTGCAGAATGATCTTTGGAACATATTTCCCCACATTAATACTGCATATCTCTCACTTTATTTTGATTGCAACTGCAGCAAAGCAAAAAGATTGCGGATGCTAAGCTTGCAAAAGATTTTGAAGCAGTTTTGAAGGAATTTCAGAAGGCTCAGCGGCTTGCCGCTGAGAGAGAAACAGCATATACTCCATTTGTTCCCCAGGCAACTCTTTCCTTTAGTTCCAGGTGAACGGTTTGGTGTTGGAGGCCTTCAGTCTGTTTTTTATTTGGATTTCAATATTAAAATGCGGAAACTGTATTGGGTTCTTCTTTCTATAACTATCAATTAAGCTAAAATAATAATTTTGTGTTTACAAATACATAGTGAAATTGGTATATAATAAAAAATAAAGTACTATGGCATACAATTTCTATCATCATCCCACTTGACAACTACAAAATCAGTATTGAAAGGCTAGGGTTTTGATTTTTCATAGATTGGGGATAAAGAGATTAGAGAGGCAAAGCTAGTGTGAAAATTGGTCTATGTCATAAATTCCTAGATCAGAATATAAGAAACTAACTTAAGGTTCATTGAGTGTTTTCGTGAATATGGTTGTAGTTGATCACTAGTATGTACGTAGGCTATAATAATCTAATAATTATGATTTTTTTTTTGAATGAAATGATAATTAATTTTAATATGTTTTGTTTGCTTGTGAAACACATGGTTGGCCGCAATATGCTAGGCTATATGACTGTCACAATAAAGTTTCATTAAGTCTCCCAATCTTTATCTCTCTCTTTTGAAAAGACTCACATATTGTATACAATGAAACATTCACAATAGGCTCATATCCAAGATGCAATGTCTTAAAAAAGTGTCATCATAAAACTAATTGTACTAATTTT
The DNA here is from genome assembly GCA_029783825.1 of Sapria himalayana. Classification (NCBI taxonomy): domain Eukaryota; kingdom Viridiplantae; phylum Streptophyta; class Magnoliopsida; order Malpighiales; family Rafflesiaceae; genus Sapria; species Sapria himalayana. Next base: position 1,484,353 of record JAREIK010001563.1, on the reverse strand, counting down.
ATCAGGTATAAACATATGAGCAGGGTCAATCATTAAAACTTTGTGGGGAATAACAAATAGATAGGAAAATGAGCCTATTATTATAATGTCTGAATGTATTTTTTCTTGGATTGAGTCATTATAGAAAGACTTGCCCTCGAAGAATATGATTTAAAGATTTGTAATAATTGTTAGTTTTTAATGAATAATATTTATATTCCTTCTGAGTATTAGTGTCCTCAATGAAAATATATTTGATGACATTAGCTATCATTTTTTACTTGCTTAGAGAGAGATAGAGAGATCTTGAACAAAATAAATATACTCAAAATATTGGATAGAAAGTGAAAATATATCTCTGAGATATACGAGATGAAATGGAATATAACATGAAAGAATAGAAAATAATATCCAATTGATTAGGAAGTTAATGGTTAACATAATTTTTCCCAAAAAATAACTGCACATACTCTTATGAAGTAAGAATCTTAGTCATCTCTACTAGATTTTAGTTTTTTCTCTAAATATTCTCATTCTATGCAAGAGTATCAATATATGATGTTTGATAAATTATCTCATATTCTTCAAAAAAATAAGAAAATTGATAAAAAACATATTTTAATATATTATTATTTTTTAAAATATGAATATCATGTTTAAATTAAATTTTTATTTTTTCATAAAATTTAATAAAAAAAAGATAAAAGTTAAGATTTTTTTTATTATGATAATCATGAAAATTAAGTATAATCATAAATAATAATAATAAAATATTGCAAATTGTTATACTTGGTCATTCTATAGGGTTCACAAATATTTGCGTGGATTAGATGAAATAAGTCCCTCCTAGTTCTTCCTTAATATGCTAGATGATAAGTTCTAATATGTCCTTTTAACTGACATGTATCTTAATTGATAGATACCATTCATTTGATATTGGCTCTAGATTCTTTAACTTTATTAATAAAAAATGTTTTAATCATGAATGAATACCTAGTGAATCAAAAGTAAATTGGCATCTAGGACTCATGTGAGTTGAGAAGAACATGTATAATCTGTCTTGCTTAATTTTTGGGGAGGTCATCTATCTTGTCAGATGATACTCCATAAAAAATATTAGAAAAAGATAAAATAATCATACTTATTATTGTGTAAACCATAAAATAATTGACAGAAAATAAATTATAATAAAATTCTGATATATATAAAATTCATATCAAAAGAAAAAAATGATCAACATTAACATTGTCATGTTCGTGAACCGATATAATAGTGTCCTTGGTCATGGAAATATCATAGGCTATAGACTCTATAAAAGAAGTAAAAATAATGCGATTATATATAGCATGAGTATTAGCTCTTGAATCTACTAGCTATCCACTAGCTATCATGTTCACTAATTTCTAATCTCATATTCTTAATGCAAAATGCTTTTTTGTATTATAGTTTTTTTGTTACTTCTTATTTCTTATTATAAGTATTTACAAAGTACTTAAATAGTAAAATATTTTTTTAAAAAAATTTAAGATTCAAGTTGCATTATCATTTTTTATTTTGGTATTCATTTATGTTGTAATACTATAGAACATGATCACGATGTGAATCCGTAAGTCGTTAATGCACAACAATATAAAATAGGTTGATAATTTAATGATGTTGCTACATCATAAAACTTGATCGCTACACTAAAAAATACATGTTATAGTTCCTGTTAAGTTTTGATTTTACAATTTAGGTCGCGACTCCAAACTCCATGTTAGAGTTTTAGTTGAGCCGCGACTTTACAATATAAGTATGGACTCCAAAACGCATGTAATAGCTTCAAAAATGAGTATTACATATAGTAATACTCATATCGTTGAAAATATTTTATACCTATTATCTTTATTAAAGTAATTTAAATAATTATCATTCATATTGTTTTTCTCTAGTTAAATTAGCCTCTAATTAGCTTACTCTCTAATGAAGTGATACTAGTTATCAATGTGTTTTGTCCGAGCATGAAATATTGAATTTCTTCCTAAATGAATAGTACTCTAACTGTCATATCCGAGCCATTGTTTATTTTGCATGAAGCTAAGACTGCCAAGTCCCACATACAGTCTTCTTATCCTGACATCGTTCTTACTTGTGTAAGTATCATCATGTATTATGTCTTAGTGGATGAGAGAGAAACCACTATTTGCTTTTTATTTTTTCAGCTCATGTATTCACCATACAAGTTAAAAATATACATGCTTGTGAATCTTATGTTATCCAAATCTTCTTCTCAGTTTGCATCAATAGTTCTAGAGATCTCAAAAGTCTCAAGTTATTGTTACTACTAAACTGCAACACAAAATTATTGGTTCCACATAAATGCATGAGGACCCTTTTAATAACATTTTAGTGTTCATTTACTGGCTTGGATATGTATCTGATAAGCACTTTCACAACATGTGAAATATCATGTCTCGTACATATCAATTATCATAACGTACATTAAACTCCAGACAATGTTGATATATGAAATGAGAACCATTTCTTTTTTTTTTCTTACTGAGTAGTAGGGCAATATTCTGCTTTGAGCTTCATTTCAATCGTCATAAGAGTTACCACTGACTTGCAATAAGATATGTTGTACTTTTGTAGTATTCTTTCAACATACTTTTGTTGCTCAATTCACAATATATTTCTTTATCGATCTCTTTGAATTTATATGCTCAATATAAGGCTCACTGCTTCGAGATCTATCATATCAAATTTCTTAGCTAGTTAACTTTTTAACTGTACTGATCACCTTGTTATTTTCAGCTAATAACATATCATACACTTATAATTTTAGAATAACATAGTTTTATATACACAAAGATCAGTCCATATTTATTGAATCTCAACTATAAAATATATGAGTCATACTTTTGATACTGTATCTTTGGGGATTTATTGAGCCCGTACATTATCTTTTTGAACATGCACACTAAGTTTTCTCTGTGTTTCGCCTTAAAACTAATCACCTACATTATATAGAATTTTTCCTCCAAGGCTTCGTGAAGAAAAATTATCTTCACATTTATCTGATCAACATTCAGATCATATCTAATTGCAATAGTTAACACCATCAGAATGGAAGATGTTTTTGATACTTGGGACAAGATTTCATCATACTTGCTGCCTTTAACTTGAAAAAAGTCTTTATCAACTAATCTTGTCTTGTATTTTTTAATTTTTTTATCAATTTTTTTTATCTAAACACCCACTTGTATTCATTTACTTTGCAATGCGAGGGAAACATCACAATAGTCTAAGTATTGTTGTTTTCCAAAGATAGCAACTTTTATTTCACAATAAACTCTCTTTGATTTTACTTCTCAGAACCTCTTGCCTCCAACATTATATTTTACTAATCTCTTGTAACATCAATAATATGGTATGCATCAACATACCTTATAAGTGAATTTCTAGCCCATGTAGTCCTCCTTAATACATGTGTTGCTTTCACTGCTTTTCCCTCCCTTGAATCTTCGGACTTTGCTTGTACTATCTCTATATCAAGGATTTCCGTGCCACTAGTGAAATGAAGTTATGACATGTCTTGTGATGTTGTGACTACAAGATGTTGTGACTTATTTTCTTCTGGAACACACCTATCATGACTTGTTTTTTTTTAATCTTGTACTCACTTTTTTGATACCTATGTATGGTTTTATGTAGCGACTCCATGTTTCCATGTTGTGAATCTGCTGGGACTTTTTCATTCTTGCACTACCTTCCTTGATGCTTTTGCATGGTTTTTGTGTTGCGATCTCATGTTTCTATAATGCATATTATTTTTCAATGTCACGACTTTGAACTTAGTCATGATATTGAATTGGGTTGAGACACTATTTTCTCATATTGGTACTTTGATCTATTGTTCACTACTTTCCAAGGTTTCTTCTTTCTCAAAAATAAAGGATCCACCAACTCAAACCTTGATGGTACTTGTCACTAGCTTGTACTAGGGCCTACACCTTGTTCCAAGAGCAAGTATAATTGTTTTTTGAGATATCTTTAAGACTTGTCATCATAACATACTTTCACCTCATCATATCTCCTCAATTATATGATGCATACTGATTGGACTAATTTCGATGAGAAGTCATTTGATATGAAATACTTGTGTCAATATATTAGATGTTTCCATCAACATGAGTGAAATATACGTATACAAAGTTTACAACTTTAGTGGATGGCTATTTATATGTTGAGCCATTTTCCACCTAAGTTAGCATGTTTTAGTTCTCCATTTATCCCTCTTGAAGTGGCAAATAATACTGTAATTCTAATACTTTGATTTTAACTTATTTATATTTTTCATTCTTCTTATTAACTTTGATTTGCTTTCTTTAGTTTTTCTCTTCAAGTACAAAACATTCTTTGAAAATATAATCTCATAAGATGACTTTATTAAATTACTACCAATGATTATAATTATGTTATATCATGGATTTTGTTTTAATTATGGGAAGATTATGATATTGTAATCATTACTAATCTCACAACCAATAGATAATTTATTGGTTAGTGTATGAAATTCTTTTAGGTGTAAAGTGAATGTATTAGGCTTTTTCATGTATAACCTGTACAAATTCTTTTCTTTCAGAAATAACTTATTAACTAATGTCTTGTTCTGATTGAGCACCTCAAGCTTTTTTCTAGAGATCATTTACCCTATTTCTAATCAAAAATATTAATCAAAATTTTATTTGTCAAACACATTAGAATTAATCCTCGCATTTTTGATTCAACTTGTCCTATTTAATGATATCGACAAAAATTGACTTTGATTTTTGATTGCTTATTATTGGCTTCACATATTCAATGTGAGCTAGTAATTTCTATCTACAAGTAGATTCTTGATTTTATTTTTCATAGTTTGAAATTTTTCTCTGAAAACTTCTCGATCTCTACGACTCTACCATAGGTGTCACTGAACTATCCATTTTGCTTTGCAATCTAATCTTGGCTCTAATATTAAATATTAGGACTCATACAATCTAGGTCTCACACATGCTATCTTGCTTTGATACCTAGTGTTTTGACCTAAGGAATAATGATGAGTTCTAATGTAAGATGTGAGGAGTGAGACCACAATCACATGAGCATATCACATGATCAAAAAGAAGAGGAAATTCACTATTTTCAATCATCTTTGTAAATACCTCAACTTTTTGTGTTCTTGATACAAATCATCTTTTCATGTTTTAATTCTTTTATTACTTCTTATTACAAGCATTTACAAAGTGTTTAAATAGTTAAATAAAAAAATTCTTTAAACTTAATATTTAAGTCGCGACTTCATTCATATCGCAACGCCACATAATATGGTCGTGATCTGAAGTTTAAAGTTGTTCAGTCGCAATAACACAAAATATATTATGAATTTAGTGATTTTACAATATCATAAAATAATATTACGATTTCATTCATATTGCGATATTACAAAATAATGTAATGATTTCATTTGTATTGTGATAATACAAAATATGATTGTGATACCAAAAAATAAATGTTAATTTCAATTGAGTCACGAATTCACAATTTAATTCTCGATTGTAAAATACATGTTATAATTTTAGTTGATTCGCGACTTTATGATGCATGCCTCAACTCAAACATAGATATCATAAGTTCAAAAATATGAGTTAATCATAACATGCTTCTAGCATGCACAATGCATGCTTAATGTGGATATGATATTTAATATCGATTGTAATTTATATTGTACTTTTTGTTTGTATTCCTAATAATTTATTGTGCACTTTTGTTTGTGCATGCCTAATAAGATATCCTAATGTCTATAGGATATCTTCTAAACAAATTCTTTTTGATAGAAAAATATAAAAGTTATGATAAATTTAAGTTACATATTAATGTAAAAGTAATCATGTTCAATGAAATAAAATGTACATCCTAAAGCTTTCTATAATGGAAAAATATGATTGAGATAGTCAACATTCAGATGCTCCCATCAAACATATGAAAAGTAAAATAAAACAAAATGTAATACAAGTTAAAATTACAATATTTACCTCAAATTGATGCATAAAAGTTCAACATCAAAACTTAGAGGAAAGAAATATAAGCTGAGATTTCTTCAAAATTTTGTGAATATGTCTACTAAATGCTCAACTATCTAAATATATTATGTAATAATAAATATATTTTTAATCTTCTCCTTGAGAAGTAGTCAATCTTTACATGTTTCATCTACTCGTGAGACATTAGATAACAAACTATATGTCTTTCTACCTTACTATAGCAGTAAAGAAAAATAATAGAATGAGGTTCATGCTTGGTTTCCTTGAAATGATCACTTGTCTATTATTTTTTTAGAAGATAAAATTGCTTTCGAAAAAAGTACAAAACACTATTATATATATATATTCTATCGATACATGCTGGTATTCAACTTGAATTTGAATTAGTCAACTGTAAATACTTATGATTCTTGGAAGAGATCCCAAGATCTAAAGATTTTTCACTAATCTTTGTATGAGAAGAGTTGAGTTAAAATGTACTTGTTTAGAAAATTTTAAGAAATAATTAATTATATTATTTGTTATGCTATATACTACTTAGTCATAGTTATATAATTATTTATTTTATATGATTCGCATATAAATAATAAAACTAACTAAATGATAGAATTATGAGTGAAGTTAATACTTGAATCAATAAGAGGATTTATTGGAGTACAATCAAAATGATTAACATTTGTAATAGTATAAAATGATCATCTCATCTATAACAAGATGTTGCCTTTCATTGAATAATACATCTCTATGCTTAGAAAGTATCTGAGTCTCACATTCTTTTTTATCTAAAACTTTGCCTAAAAAGGTTGATATGTCAAACGAATTGTGATGGGATGACACGAACTATTTTTTTAGGCCCAGCTAGGCCATCATTCATTCCGGGCATGATATGGTTTTTAGCAAATGTTGGTGTCCTTGAAGCTCTACATGTCCTGTTATTTTTTCCAGGCTGCTCAGGTAGGGCTGTACCAAACCTGATATGCATGCACAATAGGCTGGCTCAAATCTACACTAGCCTGGGTTTGTTTTGGCCTAGCTTGGATTTGTTCTAGGCTAGCATGATTCCTTCTAGGATAGTCTTGTTAGTTCTAGGCTAGTCAGAGTATGATCCAAGTTAGCAAAGGTTGGCTAACCAGGTCAAAATTAGCATGCCAGGCCAACATGTTGAGCCATGTTGTGTTGCATCTTTTGAGGCACGTGAACCACACACAATAGTTTGATATTGCTTGAGCCATGCTAGGAGATGATTCAAGTCTATTCTAGGCATATTTCTAGTCATGGTGGGCTTGTTTTTGTGGGCCGTGCCACATGTTGGCAACCCATTTGAACATTTATACCTAAATGTATTCCTTGATTTAGTGTAATTCCCATCTTGTAATTTGTCATAATTATAGTATCATCTACGTACACAATTAGTAAAATCATTTTGTCACCATGGTTTGTCTAAAAAAATAAATAAAAATTAATAGCATAACTATATAACTAAAATAAGGTGATTATCTATGGATATATCATAAATCAGACTTTCGACGACTGCTTTATGCTATATGATACTTTTTTGAATTTCTGAAATATATTTAATTATACAATTTGAAATTCATGTGATTGTATCATATGAATATTCTTCTCTAGGTCACCTTGAAAAAATATATTTTTTAAATCTAATTGGTGTATTCTTTAACTACATATCCGTATTGAGACAATTTTGATCAATTGAGGGAAATTCTTTTGGTTCTCAACTCAAAATTTGAATATCTAATCAATAGTAAGTGCTCATAATCTCTGAAGGTGATTTTAAGTCCTGAAGATTCTTTTTATATATCTTAAATTATGTAAAATTGTGTTAATGTGAACTTGTCAAGGAAAATTTAAAAAATGAGAAACTATATTGATAATGTATTTCATAGTTGACTTGATCATAGTTAAATAATTAATTTTTCATATATTTTTTATATAAATTATAGAATCAATTCGATGAGTCACATTATAAGTGAAGTTAATACATATATCAACATAAGTAGTCATTGGAGTACAACAAAGATCATTTTTTTTAAGAGTATGAATTACACATTTCATTCGTGACAAGATGATATTTTTTATAGAATAAAAAATCTATATGCCCATAAAGTACTAGTCTTTAAAGTATTTTATCTAAAACTATGTCTAAAGGTATATCTTGAGTTAATTGATTATTTACTCATAATCCATCATAATTAGATTATCAGTTATATACACAATCAATAAAATTATTCTGCTACATGACTCTTATAAAAATAAATAATAATTAGTAACATAACTGTATAATCCAAATGAGGTAATTGCTTATAAAAATTTTATAAACATGGTTTTTAGTTATTATTTTATATCATAAAATACTTTTCATAATCTATAAAATATATTTAATGGTATTATTTGAAACTCAGTTGGTTGCTAAAAATAAACATCCTCTTAAATATCATTGTAAATAAATATATTTGTTTATGTCTAGCTGATGCATCATCTAACTATGAAATATTATAAGGAAAATAAGTATCCATACTTAGATCATTTTGACTAATAAAGGAAAAAATTATGGTAATCTAAATTAAATGTATGAGTAGATGTGTCAAATGGGTTATGCCGACATAACATGACTCATTTTTTTGTGGCCTAGTTGGGTCATCATTTCATGCTAGGCACGACACCTACACGACATTCACATGACTATGCTTTGCATGATTTGTTTGGTCCATAATTAGGCATATCTATGTCAAGTCATGTTGGTTATGGGAAATAAGCAGCCTAAATTCATTAGCACAATTAAAATATTTTAAAATTTTAATGTTATATTTATTAAAAAATTAAAATATTATATTTAAATATTAAAATAATATAATTAAAAAATACACGTATAATGAGTATTACATATTTATATTGCATTATAAAATTAAATGAATAAAAATTAAATTAATAACAAAAAAATTATTTAACATTCGGATCAACTCAAAAATGAAAATATTTTAATAAAAAAAATAATTCATAAATATCATGTGATACATAACATAAGATGAATCATAATCGATAAAAATCTAAAAATAAATAAAATATTGTATCTTATGAAAAAAAAAAATTCTAAAATGACATGAGTCATCAATTTATATATGTAGTTTGATAGTTTAAATGTATATCATCATCATATATTCGTATAAAGGTATCATTAGTGGTAATCTCATCATCTTTGATCTCAATATTCTATCATCTATCAATAATTTTTTTGTTTTATTCAGATTGTCTAATCTTGAATCTTTCAAGTTTTTCATTCATGCAATTACTCATATAATATTTGGTTGCAGTCTCGATCTCCCATATGAAATAATTTTAGCTATCACAAAAAAATAGACTCTGATGCTATGTTAAATACTAGAAGAATTAACAGATTACATATCATCTTACATAGTACAAGATAAATAGATTCATATAATTTTTATTAACTTAAAATATTTAAATTTTTATTATTGTCATGTGATATGGTGAAAATAAGAATCTATATAATGGATGATGAGATATACAACTGATGCATCATCACGTCTAGTCTAGAAATTAGATATCACTAATACTACTCAATTATATTTTCATAAATTTATTAATTATTAATCATTTTTTTAATTTATAATATTTTATCTTATTATTCATATTTATGGATCTATGAATTTTATGATAAATAGACTAAAAATAGGTCGGCTACTAATAATCCTAAGATCTTCTAAAAATCTCATTAGAAGATTTATGATCATAATCAATTTGAACATGTCTTTTCTCCCAGAGTCATTGTATTATGTAAAGATAGTGAATGAAGTTATATTTGATCAAATTTTAAAGATCATACCACTCAATTGAGTTTGCGTGAGAACTAATATATCATATTTTTTGGTATATTAATCTTAAGGTAACCAATATCATCTATACTCTTACACTCACACACATATTATATATTGTGCTGATTCTTTTTTAATATCTCTAAGATTTTTATTTTATATAATTTTAAAGTGAGTTAATACTATTTAAATTTGGTTAGTTGTAGATTTTCTAGGCAAATGAGTTTAGGTAAAGTCATTAGAGCGAACTTAGTTTTAGTCTCAAACCTTTTAGTTGGGTTGTCGTTGTTATTTATATGTACATCAAATTTATTATCATTAAACTCCCTATTTATTTTATTTTTAGTTTATATTTTGAATTTTAAAAAATTCAATTATAAAATATAACAAACAAATAAAAATATTATGTACCATAATCACAACCATGCAAATTTATTTGAGTAGTAGTCCGTAGTTGTATTTTACTTTTCACACTATTTTTTTTTTCCTAAACTTGCTAGGCCAAATTAGTCATTAGGACAAAAACAATAATGAAAAATAAAAATTATAAATGAGCATAAAATTTTGAAAAGAGTGAGTTGAGGGGAATAGAATGTGAGATGAGAAGAAATTTAATAAATATTTATTCTTTATTAATATAAATGCATGATATTCTATATACTTGCTAAATATATTATTAATATTATATGTGCGTCTCAATGCAATGTAAGTGGTGAGAATATTTACAGACGAACTCATATTTATTCTATCATAAAAAATATTAGGAATTTCATAAAAAAATTATAATATTGTAGTTTGAATTATTAATAATAAGTTTGTCATTTTTACTGTTGAAATATTTAGATATCTTGTTTTGCTAGTCAATACATGTCTTTAATATAATATTTGTATAATTTTAATGTTGTCTCACATTGTATGAAGTTTTTTAAGTGTCATTAACAAATAGAGACTGATAAACTCTTGTTGTCTGCTAGACATTTTAAGTTATTTTAGTGATTTTTTTGAAAAAATAGGAAAATAAATTTTATTTTTGATTGTACTAAATTATGTGATATATATACTTAATATAAAACATTTTACTTAATAGCTTATTTTTAATAGTTCTAAGAAATATACTAATGACTATTTTGTTATTAAAAATATTATTGAAAATATTACTATTTATTTTATTCTAAATATAATATTTCTTAAAAATTTTTGTCATACACTTTAATATGATAGGACCTTCATGAAGATGAAGGATCATAGGGAATCTCAAAAATTTTTATTAAATTTTTATTTTGAATCTACATAATAAGTGGTGTAACATCCAAATGATACATCATTATGACTAGTCTAGCTATTGGATGTCACAGATATTTTTCTACTATATTTTCTAATTTTATTGATTGATAATTATTTTTTTAAATTATAATATTTTTTTAATATTATTTTGACTTGTAAATCTAAGAATTTTATGATAAGCATGCTGGAAGTATGATCATATATCATTGACTATTCTAGGATTCTCAAAAAATGTAATCGAAAGATCAATGACGTAATTAATATGATTATGTATTCACTCTTAAAATTATTGTAGTATATGAATAATTTTAAAGAAGTTAAATTAGATTTTACTTGAACGACTCTGTTACTCAGTTTAATTTGCATGTAATCTAATATATCATATTTTTTGATGTATTGATTGACATATTTTTTAAGGTGACCAATATCATATGTAATCATATACGTATATATTTTTTTATAATATATATAATGTATTACATTTTCTTTGATATTTTTTTTAATTTTTATTTTTTATCTTAAATTGACTCCATACTATTAAAGTTCATTTAATTTTAGAGTTTGTTGGCAAATAGATTTAGGTTGAGATTTTTGAAGTAAATCTAATTTTAGTATTAGTTTTTTTGGTCAATTTATCGTTATTATTCATATTTATATCACAGTCATAATATTTTTAAATTTACTATTTATTATCTTTTTAATTTATATTTGAATTTTAAAAAATTTAATAACAAAATATAATAAACTAATAAAAAAAATTATTTACCATAACCATAACCACAATAACATATAAATTTTTTGATTAGCAGTCTACAGTTAAATTTTGTTTTTTATTATTTTTTCTCTTTTACTAAATTTACTAAGTTAGGTCAATCATCATCACAAAAAAATAACAATGAAAAATAAAAATTTTAAATAACATAGAACTCAGTTGAGGAGAGATGAGAGGAGGAGAATATAAAATGAGAGAATGAAATTCAAGAAATTTATTTTCTTTGTTTATAAAATTTTTTTATATTAAAATAATATTTATGCATGTATGTATGTATGTATGCATGCATGTATATTATTTTGTTTTATTTTTAATTATAAAATAGCAGAAACTCAATAGTCATCAGATTTTTGTTTATAATTGTTGGAAAGGATTCTGATTGCTACAAATTATTCTAATTTAAAATAATTTGTTTCTATTCTAGGTTACATGGAATGCGATATGCAATTCATGTTACTATTCACGTTTTCACCCATTACGTGAAAATGTAACGGGCAGTTAGCTAGGGGTTGGGGCTAAATTTTTTAAAATTGGGCTAGTGAGTTTGTGACTTGTGACCCATGCTCAATCACCGGTTACCTTGCTTTTGGATTATGCCAACGGGGCCAGACATGCAGGTCATCCTTGATCTGACATGAGACACAACTAGCTTTGGCCCAACACGATACATGCCAGGCTTGACTATGTCATGTTGTCTCTCGTGTTGTGTCTGCGTCGCTAGACCCACTTGACACCTATGTATGATTGAATTTACTTACTAAAAGTCTTACTTTAAGGTGATCTATCATCGTATCTAGATTTATTTTGGCAGTCAACTCCAACTTGAAACCAATAATAGTCAATTTTATTGGTTGTGGTATTAGTTCACAAATTTCATTAGAATAGAAAGCATATATCTTTTTTATCATGATATTGTACTATCTTGGATAAGATAATATCACAAAAAGTGTTGAATATTTTAAAATCATCAAAAAAATAATAAAAGAAATAAAAGAATGAATACGATGTGAGTATGATAAAATTTATGAAATTGAGGGTTGAATACAATTTCTTTGTCTTTTTTATGGATCAATTGAAAAATCAAGATCTGAGGGGTTGGCTATAGGAATATCTGACTTCTCGATAGCCTTTCTCTAGTTTGAAATGGCTAGATATATTCATTTTTTTTTAAGTATAAACTCTTTATGACCTACATAAAAGAAAAGTAAGCTGATGTCTCTCTAAGAATTTTGTGAAATCTCATCCTAAATCTAATAATTGCTGATTGATCTGTTGTAGGAACATATATTGTAATTATAATCTCATCCTAAATCTTTTCACCATGGATGAATTATTCATATCTTTTATTTACGTATAAAATATAAAATTTGAGCTTATATCTTTGTATTTTGTAGGTAATAATTATCATTCCCTTAAACTTTGTTTTATTGAATATTGAAATAATTATTTATTTCTTATTTTTTTATTTAATAACGGTGTCGCTAAGTAAAATATAAAAACTTATAATGAATTTTTTCTCGATGTAAGTTGATGCTCCTCTTGAATTTGAATACACACCTAGTGGTAACTGCTAGTGATCGACAAAAGAAATCCCAACCTTGAGAGATATCTTCACATATCTTAGTTTAAAACAAGTCACGTTTAGGTGAATTTGTCATAAAATATTTCAAAACGACTAATTATATTGACTGTATAAATTATATCTAGTCTAATAATGTATAAATAATAATTTTTATTATAATTATCATATAAGTAGCAAAGTCAATGAGAATAGTTATTTCAAACTAAATTAGTACTTGAGTCAATTACTTATTTGCTATAGCTTAAACTAAAAGACTAATATTTATAAGAGTATTAATCATATATCATCTCAATAACAATATAGTCTCTCTTTTGGAGTATTGACTCTTTATCTAAAGAAAATATTTTAGTTTAACAAGTTTTTTTTGTTTGAAATTGTGATTGAAAGTTCACATTGAGCTTCAAGGTGATTGATTTCAATTTGTTATCTCATACAATAAGAATATCATTCATATATATATCAAGAAAAATTATATTGCCATTAGAGCTCCTCTGGGAATTAAAAAAATGAAATTTATTACACACATGCGGACTAAAAAAAAGGTGTATAGCTGTGCAAATAGTGCCAATTAAGTTATTGATGTTTATTCTAGGTCATATAATATCTTTTTGCAATTTTTGAAATGAATGTGATTGTGCTGCTCGAATTCTAGGTGGTCGATTCATATACAACTTCTCCATGTCACTATATGGATATTATACATCCAGTGACATCACTATAAGTTAAATTATCATCCTAAACGCTAAATCATCTTCTGTAATATCTTTATTTTTTATTTTTTTTATCAACTATTCATTGTTATCATTTATATCTTTCAAGAAAATATGACTAATAATATGATTTTTATTGAATCTTTTTATCAAAGCTTGATTATATTTAATGTATACCAAATCATTCAAGCATTGATGTTCCAATCTATTTTTTTCTTTTACTATAAATCTAAAAAAATCATGATTATTTGGTTATATATTATATTTAATATACTAAAGATATTTAATTCATATAATTATTTTAGTAATTTATATTTTCAAAGATACTTTTATTTCTTTTACAATCAGATGTTCTACCTATTAGGTTGAGAACCCACAATGCAATTTTTTTTTTCAAATTTCTAGTATTAGCTCCAAATATATCCTACTATTTAATTATAATTAATATTAATGCATAATCAGCTAACTATTTCATATATTTCAATAAAAAATATAAAATAATTTAAATATAGTAATCGACTTAACTAAATAATTAACTCGAATGTTTAGTCTTGTTTTAATGAAAAACTCATTGTCAAAAAAGTTTTTATCAATGTACAAGTTCAATTATGATATAATTGCATTTTGTTTATCTTACTCTTTCACCTATCTCGACATGTATTTATTTATATCTTCAAAGATTTTTAAATTTAGCTTAACTGCTAATTCTTTGTATCATAGTTGAACTCAATGTTCCAAAAATATTCAGCTTAATGTAAAGTGTGATGAAGTTGAATCTTTCACTTTCTATCAATGTTTTTTTATGATTTTCTTATGCTTCTCTTTATTCATTAAAATTTTTAATTATTCTTTCTTTCATTTTTTTTATAGCAGCATAAATATAATATACAAGAGACCTCTTTTCATTATCCATGGTCCACCAAGAAGGCCCGATACATTCAAACAAAATATTATAATATTCTATAAATGAGACATAATTTTATAGACTACATTTGTTTTTCTTTTGTCTATTTATTTTATGTCCAATTTGAACTAGTAAATATATTCTTCAAGTTATTTTTTTATTCAGTGATGAGATAAAGTGATAAATACCATTGTAAATCTAGTTTTTGTGGGCCTCAACAACTCTTTTTTTCTCAGTAAATCTTTTTATCATGGTGAGTCATCTTGCTCTATTATAAATATGACTTGCTCTATTAATTTCTTTACATGTGATATTTTTCTAATATCTTTTAATAATAAGTCAAAACATTGTATAGTACTTTTTGTCAATACAACTGTGACCTTTATAATTTCAATAATCTTTTTATATATGTTAAAGTTTAACATGAATATAGAAGTAATATGTAATGGGTAATGACTTAATTAAATAATAAAAAAATTTAAATTAAATTATAAATACATGTCATCACATAATTTGAAGTATTATTTATTATAACTTGAATCACATTGTCTTAACTTATTTATTCCACCCACTGTTAAGTAATTTTAAAATAATTTATCTCTCGTATTGATTATAGAAGAAATATTAATAGATTTCATGATCATGATCCCTCTTAAAGAATTTATCATGAAATTTATTGTCTTTTCCTTCCTATCAATCTATTTAATGGACATAATTGAACATTCATTTTAATTATATTATGTAAAATTATATTTCATTAAATTCTTTTTAAATATTAATTCTTTTTTTAGATTAATAATTTTCACATCATTAAAATTTAGTTCCTTAAATCTTAAATTATATTGTTTAATTGCTTGAGCATTGATATAAAACAAACATAAATCACCTTATTAAATGAAATTGTAGCATCATGCTTTCATCTATAAAATAAAATATTCTCTCTTATTTTGGCTCTTTTATGTAAGCATTGAGATTGGATTGACTATTTTTTGTTATTTTAAATAATTATCTTTGGATTAGGAATAAAAAAAAATGATTCACGAGTCATTTTTGTCTTGATGTCTTTAAGCCACTACCACAATCACTGTTGTCTCTTCTAGATTACTATCAGCATTAAAAATATTCCATGATACTATTTTACTATTTATATTTATATTCTCATCATTTTTATCTTGTAACTCAAATAAATTTTTATTTAGATTATTTTTCTCAAAATTTAATAAATCTTTTCGAGTTTTTTTTTACTAGTATATACTCTTTCAATTCTTTCCTAATATGTTTGGAATATTATATTTATATATATATATATATATATATATATATATATATATATATATATATATATTTGTATTTTTAAATTCTTCAACAAAATATTATTTTTTGTCTATAAATGTATGCTTATATTATTATATCATAGAAAATACAAATAAAAATATCGGTACCTTTCATATCACGTTGACATACATATTTTTATGTTTGATCTTTTTTTTTTTCATTTTAATAGTGTACATCAACTTCAATTAATGCTTGTTCGGGTTTGACGTGTCTCCCATTAGGCATGCTTGCCATAAGGTATGCCTTTTTGCACCTTCCACAAATGGGTGCGACTCCTCTTATGAGAGGCACAATGGCAAGGGCCTCGTGGTGCTTGTGCATAAGCCTTCTCTTTAATAGCTATGCTTTTGAGTATGTCAATTCTAATGAATTCTTACACTAGCCTAGTGGATATGATAATGTGCTCTAGTTTGTTTTTCAAACTAACACTCATCATACTCTTGTATAAAAATACTTATAACACCTATATTTAATATTTTAATTTTGACTAGTGATGAATAATTAAGTTGAAAATCTATAAGTAATTGATCAATCATACTTAAATATCTAGTGTAATATCTTATCTTAAGGTATACTTGTTTGAGTTTGAGGTGCACTCTTCAAACTCGAATTGACACTCATTATGAGACCCGCAATGGAAAGGGCGTCGTAGCGCCTGTTCATAAGGCGTGCTTTTAAACACTTTTGTTTCAGGGTATGTTTATTCAAATGAATCTTTACACGAGCCTAGTGGGCATGATAAGATGTTTTAGTTTGTTTTTATAACCAATACTTGTTATACTTTTGTTTTAGGATATACATGTTTAAAAAATTTATCTATTTAGGGTTTTCGAAAATTAGAAGTTATTGATTTAAGTATTTAGGCATTTAATAGTTTATAGGTTTTATTCAAACAATGAAATAACAAAATTTATTTTTGATATTTTTTCAAATTTTCAAAGGTCATAACATTTTAAAATATAATAATTTTAAAATTTTTTAAAAATGTGAAGACAATATTTAGTAATAATAAATTTTATAACTATATATAATATAAACTAAATATAAACAATTTGATTGATAGATATTATATCAATTATCAAAAAATAAATTAATAAACTTTTATTAATATGATAGATATATATTTTAATATAATTAAAAAATCTAAAATGATTCAAAATCAAAGTAAAATTTATTATCAAATAATAATTTTTTTTAGTTTTTGCATCATTTTATAAGTTTATATCTTTTTTTGATTAAAAATTTATTATTTAAATTATATTTGTATCACTCATAATTTATTTTGTAATTAATATTTCTTTAAATTATTTTAATTATATTTATGGTTTACGAGTTTAGTGGTTTAAGTATTTAGGAGCTTCGGGGTTTAAGAGTTTAGATATTTATGTATTTAGGTATTTAATGATTTATAAGTTTTATTTAAATAATGATATAACAAAAAATATTAGGATATAATACTTATAATATTAGGATATAATATTTTAATCTTGATCAGTGATGAATAATGAAATTGAGAGTTTATAAGTAATTGATCAATCATATTCAAATATCTAGTAAAATATATTATCATAAAATAAAAAAAATATTGTTTACCCTACTTAATCATAATGAATTTTATTTCGAAGTTTTCAAATCATACAATTAAAAATTAGTAAAAAATAAAATATAGTTAGAATTATATTATCTGAAAGATTAAATATATAGAAATAAGGCTAACATGATAATCATGAATAAACATAATCTGTGATCCTGAAAAAATTAGATGATCAACCTGAATATTATCACATTTAATAACTTTTGAGTATTTATCATAGATTACTAAAATATTCAAAGATCAAAAAAATATAATTAAGAAAAAATTATTATTTATTGTTGAAGTTTAGAATAAGCTATTAGTAAATTTTGCTTATTTTTCCTTCTCTTTGCACATGACCACCTAGCATATGGGTTGCCACAACTGTGTGTGTGTGTGTGTGTATATATATATATATATATATATATTGATTTTTTTTTTTCAAATGAATGAAAATATTAACATTAGTTTTTTTTTCTCTCTCTTTTTGTCTTCAATCAATTTCTTTGGTTTCTCTCAAAACTCTAAATTCCTAAAATCTTTATTGGATCAAATATACTAATTTGAATATGTTATCACAAGTATTTTGGCAATCAAAGGAAAGAACATGGTTATGTATGTGGTAGGTTAGCACAATATGCTCTACTGGTGGTGATTGTGTGCATTGGCATTTGATGTTAATAATGGCAATATCAATATTCTTTGGAAGGAGGAAAATAATTGTTCTGAGTGTTTCTTGCTTTCGTGGTTGCGTGAATAGTGATTGTGGATGGTGTCTATGATTGTTTTGTTATGATTTGACAAGTCTACGATGGTCCTAATGGTAGCATCAGTACAATGCATTGTGGTTTTCTTGTTTCAATGGGTGGTGCTTAAGTTATAATTTTAGTTTAAAATCATGTTGTGTAACCAAAGACGCGCTTTAAAGCATTGTGTCATCTTATCTTGACTCAAGGAAAGATACTGCACAAAACAAGTATTTTTTGAAGATTGTAACATGTATACTAATTTATCTTTTGCTATGATGTATTATCTAAAAGGGCATATGTGAAAAAAGATATAAGATATTTGATTAATGTTTTAGTTTGTGATTAATATTATATCTCTAAAAAAATATTATGGAACATTCATATCAAAGTATTGTTAGAGTTGTATTAATTATCTATTTTTTTTTAGAGATCACATTCCTATGATTGTGTCAACACAAGAACTCTGATATAAGATTTTATAATTTCTACAATAAGTAATAAATCTATTCAATGTATACTCTAATGAATTATTACTCTTATTTTTTTTTATTTTTATTAAATTAATTTTTTATTTTTTATGAAATAATTAAAAAATAAAAAATATTATGATCTAAAATAAAAAGAAACAACTATACTAAATCATGTATAGTTATCAATAAACATAATAAACTATTTAAATTTATTTTGGGTATTATTTTTTTGATGTTTCTTATATATTTGAATATATCTAATTAAATGTGTTTTTATTTACACTAGTTTGACAGATAGGATATGATGATCTAGTTTATTTTCTGAGTTAATACTTTTTATATTTTAGTGTAAAAATATTTTTAATACAATGATATAATATTCTTAGCTTGATTAGTGATGAGTGACTAAATTAAAAAAATACAAGTAATAAATCAATTATACTTAGTTGGAATTGGATATCCTATCATACATATATATATAATTCACATTGCTTAATTTCTAAGTAAATTTTCCTTGAAATTTTTTAATTATGCAAAAAAAAAAGTAGAGAATAAAATATAATAAAATTAAGTTTTCTAGAAAAAATGAGGCTAACATAATAACTATGAATAAATAGAACACATGAAAGAAATAAAAAATCAAACTAAATATTATCATAATTAATGATTTGTGAGGATTTGTTACTGACTACTATAATACATAATGAATAATGAAAAATATAATGAAAAGAGAATGATGACTTGTTCTTGAGGTTTAATGCAATTTGTTATTTTAATTTGTATGAGAGTTTCTGACATATGAGCTTCCAATCTTTGAATGAATATATATATATATATATATATTTCAGGTTTTTTTTTAAAATCAATGAAAATAATATTATTAGTTTTTCTTATTCTATCTTCTCATCTCTTATCTCTATAGTTTATTGATTTCTCCCAAAATCCTAAATTCATGAAATTTTAATTGAATTGAATACCCTATTTTGAATATGGTATTAGAGGTTTTTTGGAGACCGAAGGAAGGCACATGGTGATGTGCGTGGTGACTCACCTTGTCATTTGACATTGATAATTGTGGTGCTAATATTATGCAAAAGAAAATGTTAGTTGTTACGAGCATTTCTTGCTTTTATGGTGGTGTGGGAAGTGACTATGAGTAGTGCCGACATTGATTTCATTGTGACTTGATAAATCTATGATGGTTTAGATGGTGGGCTTGGTACAATGCACTATAAAGTTCTTTTTTCATTGCGTGGTGCCTAAATTAGAGTTTTGGTTTGAAACCATAGTGCATTGTGGTTTTGGTGTCCATATATAGTTTTTTGTTCTTTTGTATGTCTCATGTTAAAAAGATGATTCCGATTGTGTGGGGCTACTATGGATAACCTAGTTGAAATTGAAGGTATATGCTTGTTTTTTGTGGGCTATTTTGGTGATAATTTTGTTTTTTGGCCAAGGGTATGTTAGATATTTATTGGATGAGTAACTTTATGCTTGGTTAGTTGATTGATTGATGATTGATACATAGTTATTAAATTATCTATGATAGTTGATTTATTCAAGTATGACCCATGTGTATGGTTCTTAACACACATGCAAGAAGCTTAAACTTAATGATGTCGTTGTATTAGTATGTGATGTTTCACTTGTATGATAATGTTACTCAATTGTTGGCATAAAAATAATCTGATCAAGATGAGATGACTCATTGTGTAGCTTAGATACAATTATGTGAGATGATTGATGAGGGGATATCTATGTTGAGACTGAGAGACCAAATTGTGTTGAAGAGTTTGAGTGATCATATTCATAGTGTTTTGTACTTGTATTTATTTTAGAAGTGATACACTTTTGTGGATTTTGATATTTAATAAGATGTTTTTATTTTTTTTGTAGATTTATCAAAGTGTGATATAAGCACCTACAATTATACCCAGATCAAGTATAATTGCAATGATTAATCAAACTACTATAGTGATTACTCAAAGTAGTGTCATTGAGAGACTCTATAGGGGTGTTCTGAGAAGGAAGAAGCTAATAATAACATGTTTTTTTTTTTTGAGGAACTTGAGACACAATCAGTATAGGTATTAAATATTGCATCATGAGTTGTAGAAGATATTTTGGAGTTTAGATGCTATACAATAGGCTATCGGATCTTTTCAAGCTGAATTTTCTCTTGAAATATCTCCTCAAGATATTTTAGATGTTGCATCATGTTTTCTAGAGAAGTATTATGTATTTTTTACCTTGGGTACTATTAGTTGTAGTTGAGATACTTTTATATTTATTGTTTTTTTTTTCTCACCATCTGACTCTGGTATTTTGAGCCATACATTCAGGAGACAATACTAATGCCACACATGAATGTACATTTTTTATATTTATTTTTTTTTGAGTCTAAAGCCTTTGATATCATTGTAGCCAATGATATTGTCATGTGGGTCATGAGACATGACAATGTATATGTTGAGTCTTTTTTAGTGACACACGTTCTCTTTGTATTTAAGTTTTATCATAATTTGTTTTTATTTAGTTATTTTATTAATTAATTGAGGTGTGTTATTTTTTCTGGACACTTTTTTTTTTTAAAATATTCAGTCAGTTGCTATGGGAACAATGATTTAACATGAGATTATTCATAAATTGTTTCTATGTTATAGATGGAAAACAAAAACAAGTATGCAGGAAAAAAAAACAACATTTAAGCACTAATAAAATGCATGGTCCCTTGTAGTAAAATTTAAAATAGACTTGTAGCAACACTTAAATCTACGAATATATTGTATATGAAAGATAACAATGTGAGATACAAAGAACAATTTCTAGATAATTCATTTGGGTTACAAGCTTGCCAAAATATTTCATTCTTTTCATGGGCTTGATGTGAATTACTTTTAATTATCACATGGTTTGGTGATGTGATTATTTTATGTGTAGTCATGCAGTTGATGAGGCAGTTGGAAGCTCAAATCAGACCCTGGAACAACGCTCTTTACTTGTTCAATCAAAAAGGTTGCTGCCTTATAATAAGTTTTATTTCTTTCAATATAAGTTTCATGTCATATTGTAGGAAAAAAAAATATTGTGATAAAAGTTAAATGATCTTTGATAAATGAGTATTTTAAAGTACTATATATTTTTATTAAAATAAATACATAAAAACAAATAAATATGAAATTCTATTAATTACTATATGATCAATATTAGCAAAAAGATGTATAAATAATAAAAATCAAATAAGAATACTCTTATATTGTGAGAATATCATTAGGTGCTATTACTAAAAGAAAGAAAATAAAAAAGATATCATTTAAATATTTTTATTTCATTCTTGCACATGATTATTTTGTATAACAAATTTAGAAGAGAAAAAAAATATGCCAAGAGAATTTTAATATATTTTTTTGGTTCATTAAAGATTAAATTGGAATTAATATATTTTAATGTGTTGTCTTTGATTATATAAATAATAACATATTATATCTCATAAGAATTTTTAAAGATAAACGTGATTAAGCTAAAAAAATACTTTATGATTCATCACCTCAAAAATTTTTGTACTGCATGTTTATGTTGGAGATCATGCATTGATTTAATGATAAATATTTTAGTCTAAGAGTGGTAGATCTTGGGTTTATAATCATTAGATATAGTATTTTTAATTTTGATGAGTAAAATTATTGGGATATTAATCTCTCTCAAATCCTGTACTAAAGTGAGATTCTTTTGCATTGTGTATGATCTCCTCCATATATTTTGCACATTGACTGTCATAGTAAAAGGTGATGAGGTGTAGATGGTAGATATTGATTTCCATAGTACATGTTAAATTCAAACGAACTCTTAAATATTTATAATTATGACTCTGTAATTGGTTCGTATATTAGATTTTTAAAAATTATTTTGTTTCTTATTTTTCTAAAGATGCAATGTTTTTTTTTTGAGAATATACAAAATCATATGAATATTTTTTAATTGTAAAAGCCAACATGCAAATCTATGATGTTACTTTCTTATTGTGTTTGAGTATGTGATAATACTATTCGTGTAAATTTATTTAGCAAATGACTAACCATTTAGATTACATACATAATATCAAGTCTAATAACTATTAGATAGTTATGATTTTTTATAATTCGTATATACTTTGTTATGTTAAATGTACTATATCAGTTGGATAGCTTTATATATGGATTGAAAATAAAAATTTCTATAAAACAATCCTTACGACTATATATTGGAAAAAATATCACACATTTTCATCGGGATATGTTAATTTTTTCATGGTAGTGTATCACCTTGATTTTAAAAAAAAATATTATTATTATTTATAATTCTTTGTATTTGTATTTATTCGAAGAAACTTTTTATTCAAAATATGATATTTTAATATTTACTTGCTCGTATAACAAAAAATTTATCATCATATTTAATAATGATGCTATACACAAATGTTACTAACAATCTAAGTTTCTTGTTTGATTTTCATTTGCAAAAATAAAAATAGTCTATCATGCACTTTCAAAGCCTAACAGAAGTAAACATCAAAGCTTCTATCAAATTATGTTTTTAGTGACTTTTTTATCTCAAGTAAGATATTTCATGTCAAACATGCATACTTTGTCTTACTATAAGGAAACATGGTATCATTATATTAAAAGACTTCTATCTTTGAGTTGTTTTTGTGAAAAAAAAAATTATTCACATCTAATTGTTAAATCATTCACATTTAAAAATGTTTTAATAAATGATGTATACTAATAGATATTATTTTGGCCACAAGAGATTAAATATGAAATAAACTATTCCATTGAACTTTGTAAAATCTTTTCGCATCAGCTTAACTTTCTGCTAAGGTCTTTGAAACTTGAGAAATAAGATTCCAAGTCTCATTTATAATATTGATATGGTATTCATCCCATATGACATGTTATATTAAATGAGCTCGAACTAAACTCTTTAAATTTAAACAAAACGATTTCATTTCATTAAATGAAAATAAAAAATTAGAATGTTAAAAATATAAATATAATAATATGTGAGAAATAAGATTCTAAGAAGTTTTATTATGTTAATTTTTTTTGTAGAATAATTGACATAATTTTAAGAAGAGAGTATATGCTCATACACTAGTGAAAAGTTAATATGATTAGAGGTGGTTAACGGGTCTGGCCCAGATTGCTCGGCCTGAGGCACGGCCCGACTCAACCGTGCCTGGGCCCGTGTTGGGATGGCTCTCGGCTCGTGTCGTGCCTAGGTAACTTGGTCTCTGTGTTGGGCCAGGCACGACCCAAACTGTGCACCCCCCTAATTTTTCGAGCCTGATGAGATGACATGTCGAACCCGGGTCTGACCCAGAGTTGGACCCGTCGGTCCTGAGCCCAATTATAGGTTTCAGAAGTCGAAGTTTCTGGAACCTATGACCATCGGGTGGGTCCAACCGTCGAATTGACCCAATCGTCATAAAAATTATATTTTTTATTTAAACCATTGGATTTTGGCCACAACGACTGGGAGGTAGAATCTTACGGCTCTAGGGATTCTGCCCCTTAAATATATTTCAAAAAAAAAAAATTAAAAATAATAATTTTTTAAAAAATTTATAAAATATATTTCATTCATAATTTATAACTTATGCTTATCTCTCTCTCATATTTTCTCTTTATATTCTTTGGGCTCTCATCTCTATTTTTCTCTTGGTCTTTCATTTTAATTTTGATTTTTGGGACTCGAGTGTGTAGTATGATTTGTCGATTTTGGTGCGGACATCAAAAGGAAAATGGGAGCCCAACTTGGTTTTGCCGTGCTTGGCCCTTCATGACACTGTCTAGGACTGTGAACGGGCCCGTGCTGAACATCAAAAGGGTAATCATCATGCGTGTAGTGCCAGGCATGACCTGGGTGCCTTGCACGTAATTACGACACGCAATGATAGGTGACGTGGCAATGTGTGACGTTTGATAGGCGACATCCAACTGGCGATGTGACGTGCCGAGCGAGTCAACTGTGGCACTCACTTGGGTTTGAGGAGTGCCTATATCTCCATATCCCGGCCATAAATTGGGCTGATTTCTAGTGGCAGGTTGTGTCGTGCCTGTCCTCCAGTGAATTGTGCCAGACATGGCACAGTTACTGTGGTGTGCCGTGACAAGCAGACACGTGGCCCCACTTGGGCCTGAAAAAAGTGGCTGTGTTGGCTCAACATGACCCATTTGACACCTAGACGTGCTAGGGCCGCTTGACCCATTTTTTATCTCTAGGCAAAATTGGTTGATGTGTTTCAATACAATAAAACTTAATAATTTTTGATTTTGGTATATATTTTTTAATTTTTTTAAATTTTAATTATTTTGTATTTTATTCATCATAATATAATTTTCTCTTACTTTTTTTTATTGTTTTATGAAAATTTTAAAAAATAGAAAAAAAACTTGTAATCTATTTTGAAAAAGATATATCAATGAATATTTCAAGCAATTGTCAATAAATATGATTAGATTTCTAAATTATTCTCTAGTTACTTTTTTACTAGGTTTTCATACATTTAAGTATAGTATTTCAAATGAATTTATACTCAACTTAAATTGATGTGTAACATAAGTAATTCAGATAAACTTTCTTAACTGATATGTCTCACACTCTATGATTAAAATATTTTTTAGTTTAGTGTAAAATATTCAATGTGATAATTGTTGAGTAACAAAGATAAAAATGTACAAATAAAAAGTTTAATATACTTGAACATTTGGAAGTAGATCTTACTATTAAAGATAAAATATATAATTCATCTTGCTTAATTTCAAATTGAACCTTCCAAAGAGTATCATCATTCTGTAGAAAAATATTAATAGAGGTAAAAATAAAATGAGAGGTAAGTTATTTAAAAATAAAACTTACATAATCTAAAATAATATGATAATCGAAAATAAACAAGACGTATAAATAATAAATATTTAAGTTGAATATTATTATATCCAATAACTTTTTAATATTTATTTTTGATTTATTTTAATAATCTTTTCAGAGTAGAAAAAAATATATTGAATAAAATGTCATTATTGATAATATGAGTATTTTTTTTTTTATATTGATAATCTAGGATTTTAAAGTGAATATACCGATAAAATAATTAGTAATATCTAAAACTAGAAAAGATTTGTTGCTATCTTAAAATAAATTTTTACTCATTTCTAATAAGTGTAAGTATTATGGTATAACTTATCTTATGGTAGTGAGTACATTGAACTAGATTTTTTCTCAATTTATCTTTATTGTATCATAAAATTGTATCATATGGTATAACTTAAAATAATCTCTCTTCATATTATATCATAAAATTGTTGTTATTTCAAATACAAATTGAACTAGAGGTGTCAATCGGGCCGGCACGAGTCATGACATGGTTCAGCTGTGCCTGGGCCGGCCCAGCACGGAAAAATTCCGTGCCCAGTCCCGTGCCGTGCCTGACCCGGCATTGTTCGGCCCGGGCACGGCACACCGGCACGGGTTTGTCCCATGCCGGGTGTCCAGTGAGCCCTACCCCACGATGGAGCCCTCCCGCAAAAAAGACCGTGGGTCGGGTCTGATTCGACCCGACCCGTGGTCCCCCCCGAATCCCGACCCGTACGGACATACAAGCCCGAGTGGGCAAGGCACGACACGGCCCGCCGTGCCTGCGGGCAGTGCCGGGCCCGGCTATTTTAAACCGTGCCCGGCCAGGCACAGCACGGTACAGTAACCATGCCGTGCCTGGCCCGGCGGCATGCTCGTGCTCAAAAAATTCGGGCCGGCCCGCCCCGGCCCGCCCCGTTTGACACATCTGAATCGAACTCAATTAGGAGCAATGCCTAATTCTTTTTTTAAAAAAATTGCTGACATTTTTTGTTTGGGTTTCTGCTTAAAACAATACCATGCTGTGCACCATTGCATTGCCGCCTTACACCACCACCTATTGCTACTAAGTTGAATTTGGGGGTTTTCCCAAAAAAAAAATAAAAAATGTTGTTGCATGCTACCACCATGCATCCTTTTTTGTGTGTACCAACTTCTTCCAACCACACCCTTGTTGCCACATCATCATGCGTGCCTCTGCTAACACAGCCATCCATGATTGCTGTCATTATTGTGCATGCCTATTTTGTTCAGTATCACACATTGTGCTCATCATGTTGGAAATAACACAAAATAAACTTAGGATTAAATTTTTTCAAGGCTGACTCTTATAAATGTACATAATATTAAAAAATAATACAAAAAAATATAAACAATACTCTAATAAAAGCTATATATCATATTCTATTATATAATGGGCCAAAGTTATTGATACAACACATAAGTCTTGTGTTCTCATCAAAATTATAAAAAAAAAAAAAAAAAAAAAAACTGCAATAAAGATAATTTTATTATCACAAACCATTCATCATGTTTTTTATTTGTTTAACAACCTAATTGTTTTAAAGAATATAACAGCAAGAAAAAATATTTAGTGGTGGAAAATGCTTGTACATTTATATTTAATTTTTTTTTGCAAGCATAGAATAATTGTGGTTATGATTACTAAGTTATTATTTTATTATTCAATGATGGTTTGTATCAAACATAATTTTGAAGGTGCATAGAGCACCTAAGCATTATATGGCATGCTTAGTTGTGTTTTTAATCACATTATAAGTTATATATGTATATATGATTTTATATATATATGAAATATAAAATATAAATTTTAATCAAATAATCTTATAAATTGTTCAGTTCAATTACATCAAATAATATTAAAAAATTGTCACAAATTATATCTATTAATGAAATACAAACTAGTGCAAGTGTATAATATAATTAAAAAAATAAATACTGAAAAATATTTTTTAATATGTAAATCTATATGATTATATTCTCAATAACATACATCACTCTCATATGATACTATATCCTTAGCTCATAATATTTTTATGTTATCATCTATCAAGAAATGAGAAGATGTCATTAAATTAGAATTTTTTCTGCCTAATGTAGATATAATACTCAATTTTCTACTAATTATAGTATGTAAGAATGTCTCATGTTTATCAAAAAATTAGATTGAGTAATGCTAATTGTATCTTTATTTAAATGATATGTAATGATTAATATACATTAGATAATTAAGTTGCTATAATTTATTGTGTTTGTTATTATGTGTTTCTAATAATTTTTAAAAGTATTAAGTCAATTTCTTGCATTTATCATGAAGTATTAGTTATAATAATCTAAATGTTGAATTTCTAAGCCACATAAATAATAAACACTAAACACACTAGGGTGTGTTGGGCCATTTTTGTTAAGGTTACATATTGGGGTGAGCTTTCCTTTTCGTAATATAAAAAATTGTAAATCATAAATTATAATACTCTCTCATGTTAATGCTTAAAGATTCAGAATATGAAGCTCAGAGGAGAGACAAGTAAGTTGATGTTTGTTTAAGGTTTTTTGCTTCTGCAAAAAATATTTGTTTCTCTCTTCTATCTAAATACAAGTTATAATAAAGAAGTTCACCTTCTGTCGTTTGCCCATTCATGAAATATCAATTTGAAGGTTATGTGTCTCATTGATTGATATTCATAGTAAAGAGTTTTGATAGAAGAAAATGAATATTCAATCTCATCGAATATGTATCAAATATAAAGTATCTTGCAAATAATAATTATTATTATCTTGAATTCTATCTCTGCATCATATCTTGAAATAACTACATGCCTCATATTTTTTTGAGAATTGAGATTGTCTCTAAAAAAAGTGTAAAATATTATTGTAAATCATTTTACTATGAAACTTGATGTCTAATTCTAATTTGAATATTCAATTAATTGTAAGTGCTCGTGATTGCTGAAAGAGATTTTAAGTCCTAGAGACTACTATGTAGCCTTAGTATACAAAGTTTTATATCTAGTTAAACTTGTCGAGGACAATCTATGAAATAAATGATTATATTGACTATATATATTATGTGTTAATGGATAATAGCAAAATAGTTAATCTTTCATATAATTCTTCTATAAGTAGTAAAATTAAGTGCAATAGTCTCATCAAATATAAAATTAATATATGGATCAATAAGAGTATATGTTGGAGTACAATTCAAATATTCAACTCTTACAAGAGTATTAAGCTCATATCTTATTTGTGATAAAATAATATATCTCTTGTTGTAAGTTACATCTATATTAAGAAAATATTTAAATTTCTTAAGATCTTTGAATAATTTTTTAATTATCTTCTTATAATTAAAATATTATCAATATATATAATAAACAAATTTACTTTGATGTCAAAATTTCAAAAAAAAAATATTTATAATGTATATGTAAACCAAATAATATAAGTATCAATAAAATTCTCACAAACTAAGTTATTAGTGACTATTTAAAGTCATATAGTATCTTATGCAATTTATAAATTATCTTTAATGTTTTACTCCAAACCTAAGTGGCTACTCTATGTATATATTTTTTTCAAGGTCATCATAAGGAATAATATTATTTTAATAGTGATCAATATATGAGATGATATTAGAAAAATAAGAATTCATAAAAAAGTTATCTTGGCCATTATAGAGAAAGTGCCATGGTAGTTCACATTAAATGTTTGAATAAATTTTTTTCCTAACAAGTCTTGCATTAAGATGATTTACTTTTTTATCTGTAATAATTTTCATAGCGAACACTCCTTGCGACTAATAATGTCAAATTTTCTTGCATGTTGTGGTACTAGTTTTCATATTCTATTAGTCATTGATTTTTATTTATACAACACGGTTTAACTTTATTTTAAGTTAATAGAAATAGATATGTGTATTTTAGTATTAACAAGAGAAATAATAAATGAAGTATAAAAATAGAGAAGACATATAAAATAATAACTATGAGATTTAGTGTTGAATAAAACTCATGTATCACTTTCAGAGAATAATCATAGGGTTAAGTCTAAAAAGGATGGCTGTTGAATCATCTGATTTTTCAAGAGGTGTCAAATAGGTTGGGTGGCTTGGTTCAGCCATGCCCGGAGCCTGTTCTGGTTCAGCCGTGCTTGGCCCGGCATGGCACGGTCTAGGATTGTGTTTGAGCTCTTGTTAGATGAACTCTTGACATGACTCGTGCTGTGTTGTGCCGAGTGAAGTAGGCCATCGTGCCGTGCCATGCATGACCTAGTTCCTGACATGTTGGCATGACACAAGGCATAACTCGACACCTGCCTTGGGGATCCACTAAACTGGTTGGTACTTTGGACCGGGCCCGATCTGATGCCCAATGCGGCGACAATGCAATGCTTGACGGGCGATGCAACGAGCCGAGGGGGTTAGCGGAAGTGCCCGTATCTCCAAATCCTGGCACAAACCAGCCTAAAACTAGACTGACTTCAGGTGGCAGGCTGTGCCCAACCTACCCTCCAGGGAACTGTGCCTTGCTAGGCATAACACAGTTACTATAACCTACCGTGCCTGACATAGTATGTGGGCCCGTATGGGCCTGAAAAAAATGGATCTTGTTGGCCCATCATGACCCATTTGAAACCTGTAGTTTTTTCAGTTGATTCTTTTTTGATATAAGAAGGTTATGTATGTTATCTTCTAATAGTATAGGTTCTAAGTCATTGGTGGTCAATTCTCTCAATATGTAACTTTTCATGAGTATATATTGAAGTAGACTCATGACTTACTGTGTCATTGGATTCAAGGGAGATTGCCTCATGAGGAATCTGATTCTGTCCTGAGTCACCATGTTCTATACTCATTGGTACATATAATGATACTCTATATGTGTATCATCATGATATGGACCAACTAGTTTAGAAGTAGCAAACATATGATTTTCTATCCTAATTGGAGGTCCAAGTGAAACTAATGAGAAACAATAAAAAATTAATTAGTTCAAATGTATGTTTTAGACTTTTATTCTTTTTAAATTTATTAAAAATTATCTATACTCAAAAAAAATAACTACAATACTTATTAAAATTCTAAGTCTCCGGTAAAAAATATTTATATATTTTTTTTCAGGGACTAGATTATATAAGGAGGGCATATCTCATTGCCTTTGGTGCCAACTTATCCTTTATTAGAGAACGATGGTGGATAAAATAAGTATTCTTAAAAATTCAAAATTGTAGGTTAAACAATTTCTTTTCATGATGCATGAGATAATTTGTAATTAAAATTGTATCTCATTAATAATATTTTAGAACACTCCTTTCAATAAGGAGTGTTTGAGTTATTTCAACTAAATATTTATTTTTATTTTCGTTCACCCCATTCAGTGAACGTGTGCTGAAACTTAAAATATGATATATAATTTTATGATTTATATAATAAATATTAAATATGTTTGACATGTATTCTAATATATTTACTTTTTATTTTTTTTTAATATTTTTTTAAAAAAATATTTTTATTTTATTTTATGAAATATCCTAAAAATAAAAATATTTGTGAACTATATCAAAAAAGTACTTGTGTATATCATAAATAGTCACCAATAAAGATTATTAAGTATCTAAAATCATCTCTTGTCACATTTTTACTTGGTCCTCATATATATGACTATAACAAATCAAATGTGTTCCTAGTTTCTACTCATACCAGGCCAATAAGTATGACATGAAGCTCTGATATATTTTTAAAATTTATATTCCTTAGTCTGTATGGTAGAAATATCTCTAAGACTAGAGTATAATATTCTTACCTTGGTTAATAATGAATAACCAAGTTGAAAATATACAAGTAAATATTCTAATACACAAAAATATTTAGAAGAGATTTATATCGTAGGAGGGAGAGGTTCAATCAATAATGCCCAATCTTAAATGAAGTTTTTCTTGAAATTTTCTATAATGCAAACAAATTTCAATAGCAAAAAAAAAAAGTAAGAATTGAGTTATCTAGAAAAATATTTCACAAAAAAAAAAAGACAATCAGAAATAAATTTAATATGATCAAAAATTAAAGAATTGATCTGAATACTATTTTATCTAATATCTTTAGTGAGTTTTTTATTGACTATAATAATATTAAAGCTTTCTCTTGTCACATTTCTACTTGATTCTCATACATTTGATTATAACAAATCAGATGTGTTCTTAATTCCTATTCTCACTAGGCAGGTTGCTAGGATATGAAGCTGTAGTATATCTTTATAGCCAACATGTCTTATATTATGTGATAGAAATATCTTTAAATTAGAGTATAATATTTTTAATCTGATTAGTAATGAATAATCAAACGGAAAATACATAATTAAATATTTCAATACACTCAAACATTTAAAATGGATTCCTATCATAGGAGAGAGGCATAATCAACCATACTCAATTTCAAATGAATTTTTCTTTTGAAGTCTTCTAATAATATACACATACATAAATAGCAAAAAATAAAGTAAACATTGAGTTATTTTGAAAAATAATATACTCAAATAATATTAAAAAGGATATAAATAAGTTTGGTAAAATAATAAAGAATCAATCTAAATATTATCATATTCAATGTATTAAAAGTGTTTGTTACTTGCTTAAAGGACAATCAGAAATTATTATTATTAAAAAATAAAGCATCATATTCAATGTCTCTAGAGGATTTGTTATTAACTATAATAATACTTTCAGAATATAAAAATAGTAATAATAAATATGTAATGATTATCTATGAAGTGAGTATCAGCTCATATATCGATAATTCAATAGTCTTAATAGAGAGCATAAGCAACAACCAACATGATTAATAATACTTGAGAAATAATAAATATTTTTCATGATCTAGAAAGAATTTTTATATATTCTTTTCTAGTAAGTGTTGCGATATATGAATTATCTAAGGATATTTGGATGAATTCAACAATCAACCTAATTTGTGTAGTGTTTTCTATCTTCTTTCCAGGAAATAATTTTCAATAATTATTATAGTGTATAAAATGATGCTCTCATTCATTTACTTCTATTATGAAATTTTTTCATTACTCAATCTATTAATTAAACTTAAGTTTCTCAGAAATACTTTTGAAACTAGATAAATTTGTCCCTCAAATGAATTAATCCTTATTTAACAATTTTTCCGAAACAATGATTTGGATAAAATAACAAAAATTCAAAATTTTCCTTAAACCCCCATTTATTTACATTTTTGAGGCACTTCCAAAATTATTTCTAGAGGTGCAAAGCAATCGTGTGCCTTTTCTTTAGAATGCACGCCCATGCATTGTATTTGTACAATGCATGTGCATAGTCACACTCACACCCTAGCTAGTGATTCTTTTGCACACTCTTATACTTTAGTTTATTTTTTATAGGATATTGCATTGATATCATATAAACATATTTAATTTAGAAATAAACTTAATAAACTTGATAATAAAATTATAGAAATAATACTATGATATAATGATTTTTTATTTGGGAAGCCCACAAGTTGAGTGTTATCATCAATATAATATAAAAATAAGTACAATAAAAGTGAATAAAAATTGTCACAATTTACAATTAGTAAGACAAAATAATTGATTTTTATTAACAAAGAATAAGTATTTTCGAATTAAATTAATCAAAATTAAAATATTTTTAACATGCATGTTTGATTTTTATGGTTTTAATAGTTGATATGTTCACAAATAATCCTTGATACTCATTTAAGTGTTAATTTTGTCATATATATATATTTTTGATTTGTCAGATCTTTTGTAAGTGATATAAAGTATTTGTTTTGATCATCTATCATCTCTACATTGTGTTTTATTTTTGATCTTTGATAAAAAAAATTCTAGGTTTAAAAAGTATAGGTTGCATGTCGTGGCCTATGAAATTGAACATTTCATATTAAATTAAAAATTTTCTTTAGTTCTTTATATTTATCATCAATCTCATTGAAACTTATCACCATTTTTTCGGTAATCTCATTCATTGGATCACAGATGTATCTTATCAATATTTTTGCCCATCAATAAGGAAAAGCTCACAAGGAATGGGTTTGGCCACATTCAAGCATATTGCTCTGGTGTTTCAAAAAAGTGTTTAGAATGATGACCATTACTCTCATTCTGTATTACTCTATTTTTTGAAGAACTCTCTCAATTGATAGTTAATAAATAATTTTTTTAAATTATTTTTTTTTTGCTTGTATAATCGAGCCAATGTGAGGATAAAAACAAATTATTTATTTGTCAACCAAAGCAACCCCTGTTCATTAACATTTCATGATATGTTAATATGAATATTATATTCATATGTATCCATCATGCAATTGTTGTCTTTATTATATTCAAAGTCCTATTTCTTTACATCACCTTAATATATGAAAAGTTATATAAATATGAATATGTCGAGAAAATTTTTGAAAATGATTAATTATATTGATTGTGTAAGTTATATATGATCTTATTATAATCAAATAATTAATCTTTTCAATGATTCTTTTATAAGTAATATAATAACTGGTTAGGTCATAGTAGAAATGAATTAAATACCTAAATTATTAAGTGTATTTACTAATGTACAACTCTAAATATCAATTTTTCTAATAGTATCAAACACATCTATTTTTTGTGACAAGTTTATCCTTATCGTATAATAAGTTATTTCTATAAAAAAAAATACTTGATTCTTTTAAATTATGTCATTATAAATATTTTTATTATCTCATAGAATAATAATCTTCATTTAAAATTATGTCTGATAGTACTATTCAAGTTGGATGGTCAATAACTTTTAATCTCACATAATTGAAATATTATTTACATCCAGCAAAATTATTTTGTCATTAATATTCTAAAAAAAATAAAGAAAAGTTTATATCACATATGTGTAACCTAAATGATATAATTATCTATATAAATTTTACAAACTAGTTCTTAATGATTATAATTGGTCATATAAATACCTTTCACAATATACGAAAATGGATCTTATTATTGTGTTTGTAATTTAGATGAATATTTCATATATACCCTATTCTCTAGCTTATCATGAAAAGATATATTATTCATTTTTAGTTGGTGTATTCTTTAATTGTGAGATGTTATAAAAACAATAAAAATTCATATTAAAGTTATTTTTATTTATTGAAAAAAAATATTATGATAGTCAATGTTAATTATATGAGTGAATACACTCACTATAAGTCTATTCCTAAGGAGATATACTTTTTTAATTGAACTTATTTTCAGTGAATATTTATCCGCAACATGTCATTGAACTTTTTAAAAGTTGTGATACTAGTTTTTAAATTTTATTAGACTGGAGGACATACATCTCTTTCATAATGACTTGAATTTATCCTTTATGAAATATTTTATTAGAAAGAGATTTAGTTATCTTATTATCTTTAAGAAAAATAATATAAGAAATGAAAAATGAGAGAATATGACATTATCTATGAAATTAAGTGCTGAGTATAATTCTTTTTTTTTTTTTTTTTTTTTTGGATAATGTTTGAAAGGTTAAGATCAGGAAGATTAGCTACAATTTTAACTGGTTTATTGGTATGCTCATCTCCGATCTAATTAGACTGGATATGTCACTTTATATTAGTATTGACTCTAAATGCTTGATAGTTAAATCTTCTAGTTATTATTCAATATTAGCATGTACTAAGATAGACTAGTAGACTATTGTGTCATTTGAACGTGAATGACATCTTCTTTTATAGAAAAGTTTATTTTCTATAGAATCAATATAATCTATACCTATTGATAGATATGAAGATTTTATGGGAGAAATATTATATTGAGTTTTAACATGTACATATAAGGAAGGAAGAATAATGAATTTGAGTGCAATTTCTAGATTCATGCTTATCATAAGTTCGTTAAAAATGAACTCTGATAAAAAAAGATAATATTGGTATAAATTAAAATTCTATTAATCTCTGATAAAAATTATTTATATATATTTTTTGGTTATTAGAATAATTAAGGAAGATATATCTCAAGGCTTCGATACTAACTTATAATGTCTTGAAGAGTGATTAAAGACAAATCAAGTAGAGGTGTCAAACGGGCCGGGCCGGCACGGCACGGCCCGTTTTTCACGAGCACGACCGTGCCGTGCCGGGCACGGTTTAAAAAAACCGGGCCCGGCACGGCCCCCAGGCACGACGGGCCGTGCAGTGCCTCGCCTGGCCCGCTCGGGCAAACCTGTCCGAGCGGTTCGGGAAACGGGGACCGCGGGTTGGGTCGAAATTGACCCGACCCACGGTTTTTTTTTTGCGGGAGGGGAGGCATGCGGTTTGCCGTGCCGGTTTGCCGTGCCAGGGGCCGAACAGTGCCTGGCCAGGCACGGCACGGCACGGTCCATGCCAAAGCCGGGCACGGAACGGGCCCGGGCACGGATTTTTTCCGTGTCGGGCCGGCCCAGGCACGGCTGAACCGTGCCTCGTGCGGGCCGGGCCGGCCCGGCACGGTTGACACCTCTAAAATCAAGTATACTCAAAAATTTTAAAAACCAAGCTAAATAATTATTCTCATGATGTAAAATCTAGAATAGTATCCATTAAAAAATGATAAAATGTGACATTCGATCGTTGAGGTAGATTGTGATTAAAATTATTTATCTCCAAAAATATTTTATAATATTCTTTTCAAAAATGAATATATGAGTTGTCTTTATTAGATGTCTATTTTTGATTTCAATAGTCTTATTATGTTTAATTTTGCTTGTATATGAAGCATGATATATAATATTTTGATTAATATAATAAATAATAAATTTATTTGATATATATTCTAATATATTATTATTTATTAAATGTAAACTTTTTTTATAAATTATTTTTTTTATTATTTTATAAGATATCTAAAAAATAGAAAAAATGTAATATATCCCAAAAGAGATAAGTTAAAATCTTATCAGATTTACCTAAATCTCTTTCCATTCATATCTCTACTATTTCTCAATATGCTTGAGCATATGAGATCGAATATAATCCTACTTAGATCAAATTGACATGTATGATTGAAAACTTTGATATGTTTTTTTAATTAATATATCTCATACTTTAGGGTGAAAAAAATATTTAAGATTAGGAAAATGTAGTCTTATCTTGATCAGTGATGAGTGATTCAAACTGATAATACAGAAGTGAATGGTCAAACTCACTAAAATAGTTAGAATGCGGTTTTTACTATCAAAGATAAAATATATAATTTATCTTGCTTAATTTAAAAAGTAATTTTTCTTAGAATTTTTTGATCATGTAAAGAAATATCAATGATAGTAAAAATAAAGTCTAAGTTAAGTTACCTGAAAAGATAAGTCAAAAAGAGTGTACTAATATGACAATTGACAATAATCAGAATATGGAAAAGTACTAAATAATAAAAATGAATATTATCATATTTAATAATTTTTAAATATTTGTTATTAACTACAACAATGTTCTCAAATAAAGAAAAAAATAGTGAACAAAATATAATTATTCATTGTGTAAAGTTCTCATTCTTCTCTTTTGAAGTAATATTCATTAATTATCTCTAGTGTGACTCATTTTCTTATAATGTGTACATTAAAATGAGATTTTCTCTATCTACCTTTGATATGATAATAATTTTTTATGTGCTAATTAAATTAGGAGTTTTTCTTTTTGAAATCTTTAATCATAAAATTATTCGAATTAAATAAATTATAATTTTCAATAAATAGTAAACC
Source organism: Sapria himalayana (assembly GCA_029783825.1). Taxonomy (NCBI): domain Eukaryota; kingdom Viridiplantae; phylum Streptophyta; class Magnoliopsida; order Malpighiales; family Rafflesiaceae; genus Sapria; species Sapria himalayana. The sequence goes on along the minus strand of JAREIK010001563.1, from coordinate 1,446,419 downwards.
TCAACTTAGGGGGTTTATCCATGACCCTAAATTAGGCAACCAAATCTGAGTAATTGCTTTGAAATCCTAATTCTCAGAGCATAGATTCTGTACACACCATTGTGCACCACTACACTCCGTGCACACAACCTTGCAACACTGCACAGTTGAGTATGCTGATTCACAACACCGTGCCATGCATCACCATCATTGGATTCTGCCATAAATTATGTCCAACACCGTATAACCATCGCCATTTGTCACACACAGTAGTTGTGAGATACCCCTACCTTGTGTACTTCTATTGTATACAGTGAGTGTACGACAACAAGGATTGATGCAAAGAAGTGTGCTTTTCTTCTAAGATTTCTAACACTTACACCTACATATATCGTATGGTTAATTTTTCTCTAGGTTATTGATCAGATACCACTTATGTTTTTAGACTACATACAAGCAAGTCCTTATGAAACATTCAAATAGGATTGGGGTAGCCCATAGTTGGGTGCTCCTATCAAAAGATATAAATAAAATAACAAAAGAAGCTATAAAACTGTAAATCACAATACATATCAATAATATTGTTTTCAGGACATTGACTGTCATAGCATTACTATTAATCCTAATTTATAATGTATTTTTTTATATTCATAATTTTTCTTGTAGTGTATTGTACTTTATATAATTTTTATTTATTTTTATTTTTGTTTTATATTATTGATGAGATCAATCGACATGTGGGTTGGATTAATTATTTGTATCCATTATATAAATATATTTGATGTATATATTTTATTTAGACTTATTATATTTATTTTTTAGTATTATTTTTGTAACATAGTATTCACATTAACTTAGAAAAATATGTAATCCTAGGTTTGTGTAGATAAGGTTTATAAATCCTAGGGGGAGATTTGCTTGCAATGACCTAGCACATTACTTGCACGTATTTACAATGGTTTATATGGGCATAGGTAGTGGCGTGCACAGTTGTTGGTAGAGGCATGCATGGTGGTGGTGGTGGCAATGGCATGTATATGTGGTTGGAGACAACCATGAATTATTGGGTTGCAACAAACTAGAGCATTAGCAAACATGTGGTGGTGGCATGTGGTGGTGGCGGCACACAATTCAATTTTAGGTAGAAACCTCAATTAGAGTTTTGGAAAGATAAAAAAATAGAAATTATAGTTTGCTAAATTTTCATATGGTACAATTCTATCATGTTCTTTGGAGGATCAAAAATTTGGTGGCATGATATGAAATGAGTTTAATGCAACATAGTTAGATTTAGGACAACTTTAATTCAATATAAGCATTGCAGGATGGGTTACACCATAAATAACTATTAGATATTATATTCTTAGAGGAAACCAAGAGATTTTCATATTATTAAAAAATATTAATTGTTAGAGTCATTCAGATATCTTTATAGAGTTTATCTATCATGCTATTTTTAACTGCAATAGAGGAGTATCACAATTTCTTTCTGAAGCGGTACTACATCCTTTCCTTTTTTAGTCAAATTTTTTATATACTCATTTCAGACTTCTACATTTTTAACACATGAGATAATATCCATATTATAGGTAAATATTCAAAAAATATTGAATATTGTACAAAAATAGTATTTCTCACATTAACTCATATGCATTTCGATACCCGCTTCATGTCGTCCTGCTATGGAAAAGAGAAAGGGGGCAGAAGGAAGGCGATGGTGAACCAGCGGCTTGAGTTGCAGCATGAGTAACCACTATTTCAAAATGACACCCACACTTGGAGATGATGCAGATATAGTAGGTGAAGGAGGGCTCGGCTCGCAAGATGGAACTAGATTCGACATAGCAGCAACAATTAGCGGAGCAAAAAGCATCGTCGGAGTAGATGCGGGAGGAGAGAAAGTTGGAGTGGGAGGCATACAAGTCGTCCAAAAAATTCACCCACGACTATGCGGAACCTTTTTTTTATTTATTCAGGAGAGAGAGTATTTTTATTACCTAATCTATTACACTCCCTCTCAAGTTGGAGCATAGGTATCAATCATGCCCAACTTGTTACATAAATAGCTAACCCGGTTCCAACTTAAGTCTTTGTGAGAATATTATTCAACTGTTCTCCTATCTTCACATATCCAGCAGAAATCAAACCAAGCTGTATTTTCTTACGAACAAAGTGGCAGTCAAGCTCAATATGTTTAGTTCGCTCATGGAATACAGGATTCGAGGTAATATGAAGAATAGCCTGGTTATCACAAAAAAAATTTTACTGGAACCATAGTTTTAATGCCTATTTCCGCCAAGAGTTGATGGAGCAACATGATTTCACACACAGACTATGTCATTGCTCAATATTCTGACTCTGCACTTGAACGAGAAATGATCTCTTGTTTCTTACTCTTCCATGAAACTAGATTTCCACCAATAAAAACACAATAACCAGATGTGAATCTCCTATCTTCCTTTGACCTTGCTCAATCAGCATCTGTGAAGCATTCAATTCTATTGTGCTCATTATTACTATATAGAATACCTCGTTCCGGAGCTCCTTTCAAGTAACATAGAATATGCTCTATAGCTGCCTAATTGTCAACAGTCGGGGAAGACATATATTGACTTACAACACTGACCGAGTATGCAATATCAGGATGAGTTACGGTAAGGTAGTTCAGTTTCCCGACTAGTATTCTATATCTTTCAGGATCCTTAAACAATCCGCCTTCTCTAGTAAGGTGTACACCTGGAGCCATAGAGAAACTACATGGCTTTGCTCTCAATTTTTCAGTCTCAGACAATAAATCAAGCACATATTTTCTTTGAGATAAGAAGATTCCATGTTTACTCCGCATAACTTCGATACCACCAACAATATCATCCACATACACCACCAATAACATGATACCTGAACTGGAGTTCCGGTAGAAGACAGAATGATCAGATTTATTCTTCTGCATGCCAAATTTCTCTATTGATTGGCTGAATTTACCGAACCAGTCACGAGGACTTTGTTTCAAGCAATATAGCGACTTCCGAAGGCGACAAACCTTCCCAATCTCCCCCTTAGCAACAAGCCATGGGGGTTGCTCCATATATATCTCCTCCCGAAGATCGCCATGAAGAAATGCATTTTTAATATCAAGCTGATGTAGATCCCAATTATAAGTGGCAGCTTGGGAAATAAATAGTCGAACATATGTCATCTTAGCAACAAGGGAAAAAGTATCAGAATAGTCCACACCATATGTCTGAGCGTACCCTTTGGCCACAAGTTGTACTTTCAATCGAGTATTTGAACCATTCAGATTAACTTTGACTGCAAAGATCCATCGACATCCAATAGCTTTCTTTTTAATAGGTAAATGGACCAAGTTCCAAGTATTATTCTCTTTCAGAGTATCCATCTTCTCTATCATAGCACTATGCCAACCATGGTGAGACAAGGCTTCCTGAACTGTGTTAGGCAATGAAATAGAGTCCAAAGAAGTAATAAAAGAATAAGACTGAGAAGACAACTGGTTATAGATGTAAAATGAGGAAATTGGATGAACACACTTACGTCCACCTTTATGAAGAGTAATAGGGAGATCATCATCAACTGGATCTGATGTCAAAGTAGCCGGTGAAGGATCAGAGACTGGTGAGTTCTGGCGTCGCGTGTAGACCTGAGTAATAGGAGGCTTTACTGGAGTAGGAACATGAGGAGCCGGCTTTACTGGAGCAGGAACAAGAGGGGCCATAGGGGAGGCTATAGTATATACTAGCAGGTCATCTGCCTTTCCTTGACTAGTGTGGGTTGGGGTTGAAGAGAATGAGATATTCTCAAAAAACTTGACATCCGCAGAAACCAAATACTTACGAAGATTAGGGCAATAACACTGATACTTATTCTGAACTCGAGAATAACCAAGAAAGATACATTTTAAAGATTTATGGTCAAGTTTAGATACCTGAGGATGAATATCTCGAACAAAACAGGTACATCCAAATATATGAGGCTCAATAGGGAATATGAGTTTATTGGGGAAAAAGATGTGATACGGTGTATCCCAATTCAAGACTGATGAAGGCATCTGGTTAATCAAAATACAAGTAGTGGAAACAACATCAACCCAGAAATATTTGGGCACATGCATTTGAAATAATAGAGCTTTGACAGTTTCAAGGAGATGTCTATTTTTTTCTCTCAGCAACTCCATTCTGAGCCGGAGTATCAACACAAGAAGTCTGATGAATGATACTGTGTTGAAGCATGAAGGACTGAAATTATTCGGAAACATATTCTTTTGCATTATTACTTCTTAGATTTTGAACATAAACATAAAATTGAGTATGAATCTCAGCACAAAAGGCATGAAAATGAGAAAATAACTCATAGCAATTTTTTATTAAATATAACCAAGTAGTTCGTGAATAATCATCAATAAAAGTGACAAAGTATCGAAATCTAGTTGGGGACACAATTGTGCAAGGACCCCACACATCTGAATGGACTAACTCAAAAGGAGCACTAGCTCGTTTATTGACTCTACGACTATAACTAAGATGACGATGTTTCACAAATTGACAAGACTCACAATCTAAGGATAACAAACTTGAAAGCTGAGGATACAATTTCTTAAATAATGGCAGCGACAGATGATCCAACCAGCAATGTATCTCAAATGGTGTAGTGACTCCAGAACAAGTAATAGGTCTTGGGACTGTAGAATAAAAAATGTATAAACCCCCAGACTCACGGTCTCTACTAATAATCTGCTTCGTCATAAGATCCTGAAAGATACAAAAAATAGGAAATAATGAGATATAATAATTAAATGCTTGAGTTAACTTGCTAACAGACATTAAATTAAAAGATAAATTTGGTAAACTCAAGATTGATGTCAAAGGAATAGATAGAGTGGGCACATTTGTGCCTGATCCAAGGACACATGAATGTGATCCATATGCCAAAGTGACAGTGGAAGGTGAAGGTTGTGACTGAAAAGTAGAAAAAAGACTAGAGTTATTATCATGTGATCTGTGGCTCCAGAGTCAATGACCCACTTAGAAGATGCAGAAGACACAAGGCAATTATTTGGGTTACTTGACTTAGCAGTAATCAAAGTAGATGGAGATCTCAATGAATTTTGATATAATTGGAACGTGGCTAATTCCGTGGCTGTTGACTGAATTGACTGATCGGATGCCTCAGAGGTAGAAGCTATATGAGCATACTAAAATTTCTGATTTTGATTCTGTCATTTCTTACAATCACGTATCACATGGCCAAGCTTATGACAGTAATAACAAACAACACCTCCAAAACCAGGCCTTCTAGTGTTATCGCCTGGATCACTATTTTTATTTCGTTGCCTTTCTTGTCGTTCTAACTCAATGGTTTGTCCAATAAGAGCACTGTTTGTCTGGGCAAATACAAGGGTAGGTGAAGAAGAGGATGCTACCTCAGTGCGAAGAATCCTGCTAAAGGTTTCCTGGAGGGATGATATTTCAGGACTGGTCAAAATCTGGGCATTAGTTGAATCATATTCAGACGGAAGAGTAGCAAGAAATTTCATAATTGTCATCTGTTCTCGTTGACTTTGCTGAACTTTGACATCTGGGCTAAAGGGCATAAGCATATTAAGTTCTTCATGCATCTTTTTGTAGGCCATAAAAAATTCTGTGAGTAACTGATTTTGTTTCTCTGATCGATAGAATGCTTTACATACATCAAATATATGAGAAATATTTTTCTTTCCGTAAAACACAAATTTTAAATAATTTATTAGCTCCTTAAAAAATTAACAATGATTAACGAGGCCCAGTACCTTGCTGCCGATAGAATTATGGATTTGGATGAACAGGCGAGCATCCTCCTCCATCCATTACTCTTTCGAATCATCGGCTGGTGGTTCCTGAGTGAGGTGACTACTCATACGTATGCTCCTGATATATATTTGAATTGTTTTGCTCCATTCCAAATAGTTGGGACCAGTTAGTTTGTTTTCTGTGATTTTTATTATCATTGGAACCATTTTGAGCTTCGGTATTGGTTTTTTCTCATCTGAATCACTCATTATGATACCACAAGAAGAATTAATAATTACTTGAACGTTAAGCAAGTCACACAGTATGTATCAGACGAACCTTGGGTTGGTATCAGTCTCCTACTAAGCTGTAAGTCTATATTTAGCCTTCCATCCTTGTTGTAGAGTCTGTCTACGTGAACTGATGAGGATGAGCTGCTGTCTCTGACTTGGTTGGTGGTGTTGTGGGCGGAGCTGCTAGAGCTGCCACGGTTAGGACTAGAATTGGAGCGAAAGGGCCACAAATAAGAAAACGAGTTTCTTCGACATTGAAGCGGTTTTTTGCTTCTGATGATGATCAGGATGCTTTAACAACAGATCCTGATGAGCTGATTGATTCTGAAGGAAGCGAGTGCATAAGCGGAGATCATGTTCAAAAGTATTATTTCTCACTTGAACTCATATGCATTTCGATACCCGTTTCATGTCGTCCTGCTATGGCAAAGAGAAAGGGGGCAGAAGGAAGGCGATGGTGAACCACCGGCTTGAGTTGTAGTAGGAGTAACCGCTATTTCAGAAAGACACCCACACTTGGAGATGACGCAGATATAGTAGGTGAAGGAGGGCTCAGCTCGCGAGATGGAACCCGATCCGACATAGCAGCAACAATTAGCAGAGCAGAAAACGTCGTCGGAGTAGATGCGGGAGGAGAGAAAGTTGGAGTTGGAGCTGTAAAAGTCGTCCAAAAAATCCAATCACGACTCTGCGGAACCTTTTATTTATTTATTCAGGAAAGATAGTATTTTTATTACCTAATCTATTACAAATATAATAGTATGTATTTTAGATCTTTATTATTTTCCCATGTCTTACTTATTTTTAATTATCTTTTTACTTTTTGATAATCGACAATCATTTTTAATTGTTTTTGTTACTCTCATATAATAATATTGCTTGTAAGATTGAAAGACTCTCAGGAAGACTCAATTTAAAATTGAATTGAGTGGATTGTATATTTTTTCTTTAATGGTTAAATCACTTTTTAAATATTTGAGTGCTTTAGATCTTTTACTTGCACATTCTTAGTTTGGTCATTCATGATTGGCTAAGTTGAAACTATACTTTCTAGTTGTCTAAGTATTTCAACTTTGAAGTGTGAAACATGTTTGTTAGGTAAACTTACCAGAGATTTCTATCTTACATGTCAATTCAATTTGAGTAGAATCATTTGATTTGATATGTTTAGATATATGTGGATCTAGTATGTATGTAATCAAAGAAGGATTTAGGTATTCTATGGTTTTCATTGATAAATATTTGAGATATATAGCATACATGAATATATCTTCTTTATGATATATAACATAATTTATTATTATTTTTAAATATTATATAAAATTATAAAAAATATTTTGACAATAATATTAACAAATCAATAAGTGATAATATATTGAAATATATATATTAGATTAATTTAATAATTATTATATAGATCAATAAATTATATATCATACCTCATGCACTAACACATCCTAATATAATGAGGTTGTCAAAAGAAAAAATAAAAATATAATTGAGATGACTTGGATACTCTTATTTGGAATGATTATTTTGATATATTTTGGGAAGATAAGTTTTTAATAACAAACTAATTTATCAATCATATATTTTCTTGTTATTTCTTATTGAATATTCTATCAAATATTATTTTTTAATAAGAAATTATTTAGATTGTTTCTCAAATTTTTTAGATTTTCTTATTTTATTTTTTATTTTTTAGATATCTAGGGTCTTAAGATGTATTTTTCTTGGATACTCCAATATTTAAAAAGGATACACATATTTTTTACCAAAAATTAATAAGATTTTTGTAATTAGAAATATATATATATATATATATTATCAGCACTCATTTAAGGAACCTAAGAAAAATATGAGTCTAGATGTTGCATTCGAATCTAATACTTTTTTTCATCCTTTATCCATAGTTTTTCTAGGCATATTAGTTAGTAGACATAATTACTCATGAGCTATATATGAGCATGTTAGTACACAACATATTTGTAGAGGTTGATATTGTGAGTTATATTCTAGTAGATATTTTTATTGATTTATATAATATTTTTATTTTTGATGTGATTCCTCTAGTTTATTTTACTATTTATTAGAAAATTAAATAAAAATTAACTATCTAACTATGATCAAATTAAATGTAGTATATATACTCAATATTATTAGTAATTTTTTGAATTTTTATCAGAGGCTCATCTTCACGCAGCTCTTTGCATGTGAATATATGTAAAGAAGTTTTTAGGATTCGATATTATTTTTAGGGATCACAATTATTTATAGTTGATTAGATATTTAGATTTGAGTTAATCACTAAAATGTCTTAGATGAGGTCTACATCATGATTTTGTAATTTCTTGTAGATAATTTTTATTTTCAAAAAAATAAGAGACATACAGTTAGTTCAAGATTTAGTACTGAGATAAAGTTCATAGATTACTAACAGTTACTTATGAGATACTTTATATGCATAATCTATTGGAGCTGATTTGATGTGTATTCTTTTCTCAATCTCTCCTTTACTATGACAGTCACACAATAAAATTTATAGTCTTCAATATGATATTTCACGAGCAGATAAAATACTTGTAGGTGAATATTTTTATTATGTGAAAAAAATTATAAAGGATGCAAATTGAGGCTTTTTGTCTATGACAGTCGCCACATATTGGCTGGTGAATTTACCCCTACAAATTGAGTGTGTTGTCCTGTCCAACATTGTGCATGCAATAACATTTTTTATCTTGTTTATTGCATCTCGAATTCTTGTCTCTTATCCATTTGACAATGAGATTTCTGATGCGTGCTATCAAACTGCTTCTTGTCTGACTTGTAACAACAGCAATTTACTATGAAACTCATTGGTAGGTTGAAAATGACGACCTACCTGCGTGAGCCTCCATAGTTCTAACTCTTCAATATGATTACTCAATACTCATCAATGGAATGAGGCTTTATTTAGATTTTTAAGGATCGACTGTCATGAATATAAATTGCTCGAGTATAAAAAATAGTACTGTCAGGTCAGACGATGGTTGTTTCCTCCCACTTCTCTGGCATCACTGTCAATTCAATACTTTGTTGTTTCTCATGGAATGTTGTGGTTGAAATCCATGTCCTGTAGCACATGGCTTGGTAGATATTTTAGTATTGATTTTCAGCAGACAAGAGGTGGTCCTGTTGGATAATGAGATAGCCTTCAATGAGGCAGTAATCGATGAAAGACAACAAGGAATACAAGATATTCAACTTCAAATTGGTGAGGTGAATGAGATCTTCAAAGATCTTGCTGTTCTTGTCCATGATCAAGGAATAATTATTGGTAATTTCTATCTCTTGTCTCGCATATTTTAGTTTTTTTTTTTTTTTTTTTTTTTTTTTTGCTTTTTTTTTGAACGTTTCGTATTGAAGTGGAAACCTCTGAAATTGATACCCTAAGAAACATAGCTTGGGGTTAGAACAAAAAAAAAAAATATTGGGGAAGATGAAAATTATAATAAATAAAGTTGGAATAAAAATTAGTTTAGAAAAGAAAATTTAGCTAGATGTGAAATCCATCATATTAAATGATGAATTAGAGAGAGGGGTAGACATCTAAAAAGATCTCTAGTAATATGCTTCTAGTAGTTTTGAGAAGTGCTAGGTGCACGTGCACCAAGGTGCCAATCCATGGCAGGTGTGCCAAAGGCTCCTAGTCATGCACCTATTCACATTTTTTGTAAGTTTAATCTAATAAAATAGCTATATTAAATAATTATTTATTGATTATGCATATGTATTAATTAAAATTATAATAAATAATATGTAAAGTGTTATCATTTAAGACATATCAATGTATCATATTAAAAATAAAATATAATACTTAATAGTACAATAAAAAATACATAATAAATAATTCTGACAATAAATATTGTATTATAAAGAATGAAGTATAAATTATATTATCTATAATGATAATAAATAAAATAAAATATTTATTATTTAAATGTATAAACTTATATTCAAATCTATGATTGTGCTGACTTGCATATGTTGTGTGTTTCTTCTGTAATGAATTATTATTTTAAATGTTATTCTTCAAAATAAACTGCCTTGGATTCCCAAGAATCCTATACTATCTAGAATTTTGTAGATTATATATATATTTTTAATAAATTATTAGTGTATTACAAAATTTTTTGAAATATGTTTTTAAATTGTTATTCACTTAATTTTACTAATTTAGTTTACCATTATTTTTATTTATTTATTTATTTATATTTTATGGAGAAGAGTTTTTAACATGTGTTCTAACAAATTCAAAGTTAGAGTATATATTTAGTTTAGTATTTTCATTATACATTAATTTATCTTATTTTATAGAGTATGATATTTATGGCTTAGTTGTTCTACATGATATCAGAGTAAAATTCTAAAATATTTAGCGTGGGGCGTACACCTTTATTAGCACAGAAGTTGTGTTAGTTTTTGGTGGGTATTTAATTTGAAGATCAGGCTCGATGTAAAAGTAGAGATGTCAACTGGACCATGCTGGACTGGCATGACTTTAATTTTTTATGCCCAGCCCAGCTACCATGTAGTGCCGGATATGCCGTAGATTCTATCTTTGGGTCCTGGCATGGTTAGCACAACTTTGTGGAAGATAGGCTCGACACAGCTCGATGGTCTGGCCGAAGCATTCGGCCGTGTTGTGCTGTGCTCGGTTGGGTTTTAACTTGGTATAACTGGTATGATCAAGCTATGCACATCTTTGTTCTTGGCCTGCCTCGTGGCTAGCCCAGGTTAGCCTGAGTTGCCGCTGTAGGCAACATGCTGCAGCTTGCAGCAGATGGGCCAACCTGGATGCCTAGGGCCTGGGCTATCCATTATAGCTAACACAAGCACATGCAGCTGGGCTAGTAGCCGCAGCAAGCTTGATTTGGGGTGGCTGCCTAAAAATTATTTAATTTTATAGTTAAATTTATTACACGCACACACACACACACACACACACACACACACACAAAACAAATTTTATTTAATTGCTAATTGTATTATAATTCTCAATATCAGAAGAGAAAACATAAAAAAATATGCCAAAGTTTGGGAAATATGAATTTAATATAAAAAAAAACCATTAAAAAAATACTCGTTAGTCCAATATCATTTTGTCTTATTTGAATCGTCACCACTCATAGTTTTGATATAATCACATTTGTTCATGTTATCATATTTTTTTATTTTTTTATTTTTTAATTATATTTTGAAAATCAATTTGTAAATATTTTTAGCCTTTTACGTATGATAAAATTTTAATAATATCTTATTATGATGTAGTTTTTCTAATATAAAAGCATATTTATAATCATAAAAAAATAATATTTAATTCTATGTTAGATACCAAGTGGATCAATAGATTATATGATATTTTAGATCACACGGAAAAAGTAAATTTATATAATTTTTACAAACTCAATATCTAAGTATTGATTTGATGAATATCTAAAATTTTTTCATATTCTTTTGGGATAAAATAGAATAATAATTAGTATTTAAGTATCTCGATAATTAACTCATATTTAATAAAATTCTCCATCAATTATTATCTAGTTAACATAATTAAAAAAATTATTATCTCTAAATATAGAGTCAATCTTCTTGCTTGAAGATTTATTAAAAACTATCATAATCATTTTATAATTTTTAAATATATTAAGTAATTATTCATAAAATTTACCATCTGATTATTATGGTTGGTTCATCCCTTCCATTTTAATTTAAAGATTCATATCTGCATATGCAGCAAGTAATAAAAAATAGAATAAAAAATTAATATTTTAAATATTTTGTTTTTTGTATCTTAATAGACATGACATAAAAGTTTGAATATTATTTATATTTATTAAAAAGATTATTAATGTTGTATATTCAAGTGTAATACATATGATGAGATTGTATACAGATAATTATATGTTCGTCAGACCATAAAATATTTAAAGAAATTTTAAAAATAAATTTTTTATATTTTAGTTTGCTTTGGTAATTATTATTTTATAAATTTTATTATTAATATAATTGAATATCATGTATTGGTAACCAAAATATAAATTCAATATAAGGTATATATAATTCTAGCGGTGTCTTAATATCCACTTAAAATTTTTTGCTTGTGAGGCCCATTGACTTACATAGTTACATAGTGTAAAATTTCTTTAAGGTTTAATATATTTTAGTATATTATATATATATTTCTAATAAGAGAAAAATAAATTTTAGTCAATTTATACTATTAAATTTATAATGCGACATATATTTAACAGAAAAAAATCTGATTTAAAAAAAATATTTCTAATCGTTATGACGAACATACTTATAGTGATTTTATTTGCCGTATTATTAAATATTATTTTTAAATATTTTACTTTGTATTACATATCCCATAAATATCTTAGATAAATTCTCATATATAATATGGTCATCATAATGATCAAAGATCTCTCATATAATATGCATGCATATGTGATCGTGTGTGTTTGTGTACGTGTAAGGAACAATAAGTTTGTTTTATTAAAAAAAAAAAAATAGTTTTCTTGAACCTAACAGGGGGGAATGGGATTTTGATGTGTGTTACAGATGATATAGGCTCGCATATAGATGGCGCTCAGGCATCAACAGGGCAGGGGAAATCTCAGCTTGCGAAGGCTTCGAAGACCCAAAGATCAAACTCATCTCTAGCAAGTTCCACAGACTTATTTTTCTTCTTCCTCCCCCTCCCCCCTGTTTATTTTTCATTATATCCCTGCAACTCTTTTTTATTTTACAATGCAGACGTGCTTGCTCTTGGTGATCTTTGGGGTTGTTCTCCTCATCGTGATCATAGTGCTTGCTGCTTGACCCCATTGATGAATTATGTCCACAACTTCGCTGAGTCCCAAATGACAACAATCTTTTCCACTACTCTGTTTTTTCTACTTGGCTTACTAAATTGACACTTGTATACGGCCCGCAACTTGCTCATATGTTTGTTAAAATTATCATCCATACGCAATTGTTTTATATCTTGATACAATCATACAAAAACATCTCTCTCTCTCTCTCTCTCTCACTCTCACTCTCTCTCTTACTCTCTCTCTCACTTACTCTCTCTCTCTCTCTCTGTAATTGGGTGTGTGTGCCTGATTGCACCCATGTGTATGTGCATATCTGCATGCAACATATGTTATATTGTCAGAGCAAGTTTCTTTAAAGAATCAATATAAGTTTCTCTCTGTGTGTGTGTGTGTGTGGTGTGCCTGTGTGGTGGAATTGGAATCTCAAATATTAAATTAATTGATATTGGACCTCAATTCCAAAAGATTGTGCTTTTAGGTAAGCCAGCATTCTAATATTGTCTAACAAGATTAATTTTGTTTAAAAAGAAAATATTATTTTTATATTTTCACATATTCTTGTGAAAGTATCTTGTTATGTTTCCTAATAAAATTTGTAATGGTCACAGACATAACAGATGTTATTTTCTCTATTTGCATATATATTTCATTAGTTTTGATACAAATTATTCTTGCCATAAAAATGATTTCTTTATAATAAACAATAAGTGGTCTCTAGTCTCTAGTAAGGTGTTATGGCTGTCCAAATTATGTAAATTTTCAACATAATGTTATAATTCATAGCTAATGATATAGAACTTTTGCCGAATAATATCTTAATTGAATATAATACAAAGATTAAACTGTCCTCATCATGTTCAATCAAGCTTCTTGATCTAAAGTAGACACAAAAACTAAATCTCATAAATAACTTTATTAACTTATTTGAGCATGTTTATATATTTATTAGTCTCAATTATCGAGTGACGTAAAAATATAAACAAAATATAAAAGTTCTCATATAAGGATCTATTATGACTTCGGATTTGAGAACTGAAAGAAAATATCATCGTAATAAGATTTAAGAACACTGCTTATGATATTTAATCTATACAGCATCCTCAAAGTGGACCAGTACAGTACATGATTATCTCACATGTACATATGAGTTGACTTAAAAATTACATATTTATAATCAAAATACACAATCATCATACTTGAAAATATTTTTCATAATCAAAAATATTTCATTATTTCTTTTAGTTTTAGGATTTAGTTATTAAGTCGCACACTTGATTGTCATAAATGAAGTTAATTATGCATGAAATTAATTATCGAAAAATGATAATAAAATGTTTTGTTATCAATAAAGTGTAAAAATGATAGTAATTACCACAATGGCCTAGGAAACATTACTGTTGATCTCTCATTTGTACTAGGCCAATTAAATATGTATCTCATACCCATTATCGTAGCATGACTCATATTTTGCTAATGAGAGTGGCTTTGTTAGTTCACAATATTATCATTTATAGATACTGCACATGTATGTATTTTTCAGTTGTCAGTGATTTCTCAAATGAGATGAAAATATCTGAGAATGTATTTGTATCTTTAATGTGATATTGGTTCCTTAGCATGCATTGCAGGCTCATTACTGTTACAATATAACTCTACTAGATTTTTAATACCAAAAACCATTTTCGACTAGAAATAAACTTCTTGATCCAAATGATCTCCTTATGTACTTCACCTCTCTTCCCTCGCCCCTCTTTCCTCACCCTCTCTCCACGTGCTCCATCGTGGAGCTCGTGGGGGCTCCGTTGAGCCCCACAATGGAACTCGTGGAGAGGGGCGAAGGGCAAGGGTGGGGCGAGGGGCGAAGGGCAAGGGCGAGGGGCGAAGGGCAAGGGCGAGGGGCAAGGGCGGGAGCGAGGGGCAGGGAAGAGGGGCGAGGGTAGTTGAGGACTTATGAATCTAAGTGCACTGATTTTTTATTTATTTATAGTTTGGTAACTTTTTTCCAATATTATAATATCAATTTCACATTTTTAAATATCTTTGGGGGAGTACCCCAAAATATAACTCCCCCTAATTTTTAAGATAGTCAATAAATTCTTAGTTTACTTATTCACCGTCCTCATCTAATTGAAGTTTATGAATATTTGTTCCAAGTTGATTTTGTACCTTATTCTTGAAGATTTTGAATTTTTCGAAAAGCTAACCTTTTTGTTTCTTCATATAGATATAACCATATCGATTGAAATTATATGTAAAGGTAATGAAGTATTGACAATCTTTTCTATCTGTCTAAGTTAATTGTTTACATACATTGCTATATATACGGTCTAATAAGTTGTTAATCATTTCATTGCGACCCATGAAGGGGAGTTTAATTATTTTGTCTAAAAAATAAAATTCACATATTTCATAAAATTCAAACTCAAGTGACCACAAAAGTCTATATTTATGAAGTTTTTAAATGTATTTCTCATTTATATGACTCAAATGACAATGTCAAAGATATGTTATTTCTAAATTAATGAATTTAAATATATACATTGTAAATTAAGTTAATATTATTCTTGAGGGCATGTATACCATTTATATAAGACTTAATAAGTTGTCAATTATTTTAGAATTAGTATTATAGACTTACTTTGTAATTGGATTATCTTGCTTAAGGACATGTGCACCATTTAGCAAAAAAGTACTCTAATAGAATATATTTTTAGTATAAATTAAGTTAATAGTATTCTTAATAATAAAAGTAGATCCAATTATATCCAAGTAAGAAATAGAAAATATATTTATACTCATAACATGAACATAAAAATAAGTTTCCAAAAATAAAATAAGTCAAGCTCCAATTTTTAAAGTAGCAACCCTTGCTCCATTATTAGCATATAGCTCTATCTCATCTCTAACCATTAATCTACTATTTATTAGATCTTTCACATAAACACAAATGTGAAATCCACAATTAGTATCCAATATCTAAGAGCCATAAGTAAATAAATTAACTCTTATAACATAAATATCTAAAAATGTAAACTCACTAACCTTCTTTTATTTTGATCTTCCAAGTTAAGTTTATAATTTCATTTATCAATAACCTTGATCATGACAGAAAAAGTATTCTATATCCATAAGTTTCTTAACCTTAGGATGAGGATTAAATTTATGGTTGAGTATGGATTTCTTAAAATTTTATGTTATTCTAGGAAGTTTAGTCCAATTAGTTTATTCTTCTTAAGTATCACATAGATAAATCGAATGTGTTATATGGCATTATTATCTTCAAAGTTTAGTGAGGAACAAATTATTTTCACTAAATCTCATCTTGAATTAATAACTTTCAAATATTAATTCAATAATTTCAACATTTGAGACTGTTAGTCAAAGATTCATATTTCACCTAATTTTTAGAGAGACAACACTTTACTAATCATATCTCAAGCATCTCTTGATTCATACCAGATTATGCCATCACATGCCTTGTTAAATATCTCATTTAATTCCCTAGGTCAAAACTCATTTTGATAATCAATTATGTTAAACTAATTTATATATATATGGATAGCATCATTATCCATCTTATCTTACCAAGATAGCCTAATATACTTTATTTTGGTAGACTCATATATAGATGATCGAAGTCTTGGCAAAAGCCAGGAGAGGGATTTTTATTTTAATGCATTTATTTATGACCACGTGGATATATGTATAGCAACATACATACATACATACATGCGTACGTACGTACGTACATACATACACACACACACACACACACACACACACACACACACACACACACACATATATATACATATACATATACATACATACATACATACATACATACATACATACATACATACATACATACATATATATATAGCATAAAATAAATATATCATAATATGACTCGAAATGTAGATTGATCTTAATAAGATCATGATCAACCTACTAAAATTTTATCTCGATAAATTTGCATTAATATACAGAAACTAAGTCAGTCATATTACTTTAGGGTATCATACCAGTATGTATTTTTGACAAATGATGGCATCAATAAATATAAAGTTGTTAATCACATAATGACAATTTCATATTTAATTAAATTAAAATTATAGAATTCATATTTATAATGAAGTTAAAGGTGAATCAAAATAGAGGTTACCCTAGGCTATGAAGAGAAAGAGATGAATCAAAATGAAGTTAAAGGTAAGTTTTTGATGAATCTTCTATTTTTAGTAATATTTTAAGAAGGAGAAATTTGATGAACAGTTTGAGAAATTTATAAATATTTCCGAAACTCTAACTCAAATATATATATTGTTTGCCGAAACTCTAGCTCAAATACCAAATTATATGAAATTTATGAAGTATATCATGAGTAGTAAGAGTAAATTAGAAATACTTGGATGTTATTACTTAAAATGTTTTGGTTAAGATTGATATCTTTATTTTTCATGTAAATTTTATTGTATTAGATCTGAAAGAAGATCATTATATACCATTAATCTTAGGATGATCATTTTTTGGCCATTGATCAAGCCCTTATTGATATCAAGAAGATGTAGTTTACTCTTCATGTTGGCGAAGAAAAAGTAAAGTTTATAGAGACTTACAGATTCAAAATGATGATGAAACAGGGTGTTGGAGAGTGGATAATCTCTTCCATATGATAATGCAACAAAAAATCAATTCTTGATGAAAAGATTATATAGAGGAATGCTAGCTAGATGAAGATGTAAGAGATGATATGGAAGAATAACTTTTGAAGCTATGAAAGTGATAAAAATGAGGAAGATGACATGAAAAAGTCACTTTAAAGTTGTTAAAGTCATGAAAATAAAAATATGACTATTACGAGGTCATGCCATTCTTAAAAGCTACGACTTCAGAGGAATCTAACACATACGACTTCAAGGAAGTCGAGGAAACAAGTGAGGGAGACATGGCTTAGATTAATTTTGAAGGATTTGAATAATGATAAAGTTGTGGTTGAGCATAGTGCCACAACTTTGGTGTCATAAAATAAAATATTTCATCATAAGCTCAATGACAAAGTTTTGGCAATGCACAGTGTCATAACTTTGGAGTTATAAAATGAAATGGGTCATACTTAAAACTATGACTTTTGGGATATAGGAAGAGAAGGGCCAAGCTAAATCCTAAAAAAAAACCACAACATTCCTCAAAGCCATGATATCCAATCAAAGGAAGGAAAGCCCAAAGAAGGAAGTGCTACTAAGATAAAACAGAAGGAAAAAAAAATAAGAAAGAAGAAAGTTAAAACATATACTAAAAAGCTAGCATGGATGGTAGAGCTCACAAAAATAGGTGAGAAAGTATTTATGCCTAGCTATGTATATTAAACAAAGAACTACTTAGGAGGAAACCCAATGATTTTTGTTTTACATGTGTGATGTAATAAATACCCTATACCCAACACATGAATATACACACCTAACTTACCCATAGGTAAAGTTACAGATCTCGAATCTCGCCGTAACTATCTATATGTACATAATAAAAAAAAGTTGCTCTACAATTGTGAGATCCTATGACACTCAAACCTAGTCATAGAAAAAATTACCAAACATTTTTTTATTTGAGATGATTGTGGAAGATTATTTTTTTTGTTAAAGGAAAGTTATCTTAGAGTTGAAAAATATTTTAGTATGTGAGTTTGTTCAATATATAAAATACCTAACATTTTTATGTATTCAGGCTGATATTAGATGGTGTATAAGTATTAAATGACACATAATTATATTGATTTCATGACTTTAGAATTTTGGTAGATTTTGATGAATAAGTATGAAATTATTATGTTTTTGGAGCTAATTGATGACTATGTGATATGTGGATCATTGAGTAGTTTTAACATTCATTCTTGGCCAATACTCTATATATTTAGTCATGGAAATCTTTATATAGACACGACTCTACTACCTTATTAGTACAATTATTCAACTATGTAATACTTTTTTATAGCTATGATATTATCATAGAATTGCAGCCATACTTATCTTTAGACAATTAAATATGTATTACATTAATTTTATGTCTGAGTAACCAAATACCCTAATGGTGCTAAAATTCACTACTTCCTAACACAATAAATTTATCTTTAATAAAACATTGCATTCTCAAGTCAAAGTCAGTTTTTTCACAAAGTCATAACTTTTGAGCTATAAAAAGTTATAAAATCAAAATTACTCAGGCCATAGCCATGATAATTATCCAGTATCATGACTTTTGGATACAAAATATTATAAATAGTATTTACTCTATTTCAACAATTCCCCAAGACCATGACTCTTATCCTTAAGAGAAGACAAAATTGTAACTTTTGTGTTTGGTCTAATTGATAATTTGTGGTCTTCTGCAGCATCATTACCAAGTGTCCATTCTTAGTATCGTAATCATATTATCTACAAGAGAGACCATTCTCAATTTTGTAGCTATTTCCAACACTTCAACTTTATTATGTGCATGAGAGATCATTCCTAGTATTATGACTATTCTTAGCACTATAGTCATATAATGAATGAGAGAGACTAGTATTATTTCCAACACTTAAACTTTATAGAGGCAATATGAATAAGTTGGGGATTCTTCCCAGCACTGTGACTTAGTGTTATAAAAAGAATAAAATATATTTCAAAGCTATGGTCACTTTCTAAAGTCACGACTTAGAGCCCAAGAGATGAAGGCCAAAGTTCATGCTTCTTTGGAAGTCATAACTTTCTACTAAATAAAAGATATAAATATTAGAGCATAAAGAGGAAAGGGAAGTGATTCGGAAGGAGCTCAAAAAATCTTTATCTTTTCCATATACTTTTTAGGGGATCCACGAGTAAGCAAGAGACATAAGACATAAGCTAAATCTTAGAGTTGGAGGGCTCGATTTTCAACCCCACACTATCTAGGGTAGATTCATAAAAATCAATTAAATTACCATGAGATTATTATTTGCATTCTAAATTATCATGAGGGATGTCATTGGGAATCTGAGTTTTATGAGACTTCTTCTCTTGTATCTTATGAATCTCTCCTCAATGTAAGACTAAATTAAGATTCATGATTTGTATAATTTTTCTTTTGTGATGTACATATAGTTTTGACAATAATAAATGTGTTTATTTTATGTTGTGATATTAAAAATTGATAGATATGATGATTAAATAAAACTTAATTAAGGATTTGAATATTGGTGAGTTTGTTCATATATTCATGGTGGATAGTGATAGATAAACCATGTGACTCTCTCATGCATATAATAAAAAGGAAGTAATAATAAAGGTGTCAAGTGGGATGGGCAGCCTGAGCCCGACATGAAGCATGGCTTGACTAAACTATGCATGGACCGGCACGGCAGTCCAGAACCATGCATGGGCCCGTGCCATCCCATCTCGAGGCACATCTCGTGTCGTGCTGGGCCAGGCATGACTCGGTTTCCTAGCCCGAAGGCATGGTCCAGTAGCATGACCAGGCAACTTGCCCTAGAACTTGTGTAGAGTTTTGGGTGCGATACGATCGGACCAAGCTAGACTACCCGAGCTCCTGTGACCATTTAGGCTCGTGCTTTGCCTCGCCTCCTCGGCCCTCGCATGATTCAGTGATTCCAAAACTTCCTAGAATCATCAAGGTCAAACTTACCCAATGGTCCAAAAAGAATTTAAATTGAGACACATCCAACATGCTGTATATGTAATTTGTTTTTATTTAATAATCTGTTTGTATAATAAAATATTTTTTCTATTTTAATATTTTCATATAAGTGCAGGAAAGGAAATATTAAGAGGTTGGAGATGCAACAATAGCACAATAACGGAGGTCCCGCTGTCCGGTCAGTGAGCCAAAATTTTTGGAGTAAAGCCAGACCCGTTTCATGATCTGTCCCGCTGCTGTTAAATGAACCGAGATGTTCTTTAATATAAAATGATTTGTAATTTTATTTTCGGGTGGCTGTTTTGGACCTGTGGAACTGTTCATCGTCTCTATCTTCTCTCTGCACGATTTATCACGACTGTTCTGTGTGCTGCATACTGTAAGACATTTCTGTTTGGTTTAATTTGTAACGCATAAGCGTTTTCTGGTGGATGTAGCTAGTCGTATTGAGCGACTAGCGAACCATGTTATTTTCAGTGTTGATTTCTCGGTTTTTTGATTTTGTCGTGGATGCTTGACGGATTGGGATATATATTATTTGTTTTCTGTGTTTCTGTTGTTTCTGTATCTTAATCTCATAACCATGGAAGCGCAATTGCCCAACACAACCATTGGATGCATCCCCAATGGCCAGGGTAGAAAACTTGATGGCTGCCGGGTTTCTACCCTAAAATATTATTAAAAAATTAAATAAAATTTAAAAAATGTTTTTTTTTTAATTCTTAATAATATCTATGTATATATAAATATATATTTCCTCACTTATCAATCTCACCTCACACTCACTCTCCTCTCTTTTTCTAATTTCTATCCTCCATTCCTCCTAATTCCTATTAGGAACCTCATTCACTCTCTCTCTCTCTCTCATCTCATCTCTCTCTCCTCTTAGAGTTCAATTCGGGCATTTAGCTTTTAGCTTTCCTATCACGTCTTGGAAATTATTGACATTGAATATTGGACATCAGCAATCAACATTCCATAAATGATCAAATTGGTATTATTTTTAAAATTTTATTTAGTTTTTAAATTTTAATTTTTATTTATAATATAATATCAAATATTATTTAATTTACAAAATAGAATTTAAAATATAATTAATAAACTAACAAAAATCTAAAATGACAAATAGTGAATTTAATGATGATAATGAGACTAACATTAACGTAAACATATATAATTTTAATATTGATAACGAAAACCCTATGGAAAGGTCCAAAGCCACTAAAACTTTATTTTCTCTCATGGTCTTGACCCAAATATTTATAAAACAAATAACAAAAAGAAAATTTTCAATTTGAACTCACTTTAACATTATACAAAATAGAAATATTAGGGGTATCAATGAAGAATCAGCATAATGCAAATATTGTTAAAAAATATTAACCTATAAGAGTGTATGTGGGACTGGGCATCTAAAGAGATTTGCTGAATAATGCACCTAAAGAGGCATGCCAAACAATACACCAAAAAATATGGTGCATTATATCCTAGGAAAATCCAACAGAGTAGTGGAATTTTTAAGGTTAGATTTAGTTCAGCTTCTATGTTAGCCCCCTTCATATACTGCAATGAGTTAGGGAGAGAAATCATAGCCAAACTGATTACCATGATTGATCTTCTAATTAGATTTTCGGAGGATCTAAGGGTAGTCAGTATCATACATACCTATTTGCAGCCTGCATATCATAGGAATTTAATGTCCACATTCTAGGAATGACAAACCAAAATACTATAAGTTAGAAAATCAAATAATAACTAATAAATTTAGAGAATATAGTGGCATGATGTCAGTGATTTTCTATATCTAGACTAGTCACGAAAATATATCTTATTTAGATTCTAAATTGACACTAAATAAAATAATATTAGGGTTTTTAGAGATTCTTCATCATCATGATGGTCTAGCCATATATGAGTGCATGATAAAAATCTTTATAGAATATAATATTCAGAATAATATATATAGTATCATAGTTGATAATACATCTAATAATGGAGTAGCATTAATATATTTGTTAGGATAATTAAAGATAGACAATTTGTAGAGATTTTTCATGTTAGATGCATGTGTCACATATTAACCTGATAGTACAAGTAGGGATGAAAGTTGTTTCTCCTACTATAGAAAAACTATGTAACTCACTAAAATATCTTTGGATTCCTAGCAGACAACAAGAGTTTGATAGTCTATGTTTGTTTGTGGGTCTAAAGAAGAAATTCCAGATGGATCTGAGACACTATTGAAATTATACAAACCTAATGTAATTTTATTGATAATAAGAGCAAAAACTTATTATTGATAAAACTGACTGAGATATAGAAATTTTATTTATGAAATTCTTGTATATTATTTATGATATGACAAATATATGTTCATCAGTTTATACTCTCATGACTTACATTATACTCATGTGCATATGTAACATTAGTAGCATGTTTAGGAAGTTTAGAAATAACCTGACATTTAGTGACATGACTCTTAAGATGAAAACCAAGTACTTAAAGTACTAGTCCACCATTTCATCTTTTTTTTATCTGATTACCTACATAGACCCGAGGGTTAAAGTGAAAGGGGGTATAGAGTATTTTGACATACATATTCTCATGTATGAACCAGGAATACCAACCTGAAGAGTTTATTCACAAGAAATTAACTGAGTTATTTACATATTACAATACTAGGTATGGTCATTGTAGTAGTCATGCTTTGAGAATAGACATGGATACCTTATTTGGAGATAATGACATCTTTATTTATTTAGTGAGGAGGAAATGATGGGATGGACTATCGAATAGGAGCAAACTGTCTTGGTACTTAGATATCAATTATTATTCAATCCTATCACATATCGATAACAAGAAACCCGATATTTTAAAATAATAAAATTATATGATTCTACCTATCTCGTATTGTCTAACATGACATTGGATTTATTGACTTTTCTGGTGTCAAGCATGACATCAAAGTCTACTTTTTTGTTGTAGTCAATGTGATTTTAGATAAGAGATTGAGATTGCAGCTAGATATCATTGAGGTACTAGCATGTATGAAGGATTGAGAGAATTTTGAGGTTGGACATCAATGATCAAGTTAATGCTGGAAAAAAAGTGCAAGAGTTACTAGCAAATGATGTCTCATGGGACTTTGAAGAGGTTAAGCCCACCACTAGTGATACCATCAGACGCTTAAGTGATGATGATCAGTTGCATACTCATATGGATTAGCATTGAGATTGTTCCATTGAGATAGTTGAGCTTGCATCATCATTATT
This sequence comes from Sapria himalayana, assembly GCA_029783825.1. Taxonomy (NCBI): domain Eukaryota; kingdom Viridiplantae; phylum Streptophyta; class Magnoliopsida; order Malpighiales; family Rafflesiaceae; genus Sapria; species Sapria himalayana. The sequence continues at coordinate 1,422,561 of JAREIK010001563.1, read as the reverse complement.
ATTATGATTAAGATTGATGATGTTTATTTTATGTTGTTGTTATGATTTATGAGTTGTGACTTTGTATTATTTTCTTTATTTTTGGATTGAATGATGAATGAGAAATCAATATACTTTTTTGATATTTTTTTGTGATTTATGTCAACATAATAAATAATATAATGTAATATTGCACTCACAACTCATAAATTTTAACTTAAAATATGAAATTCATAAAAAAAATTAAATAATTAATTATCAATTTCGAGATCAAGACGAAGAGTCGAGTGTGACTGTGCGAGTCGGTCTCGAACTCAAACTTGAAGTCCTAGCCTCTTAGGACCTAGCTATGTTAAGGCTATGTTAAGGTGCTAAGTTGGGAAGCTTGGCCCAAACTAGTCCGACTCGACATGGCCCAACACTACCCAGCATTAATCCGGCTAAACTAGGGCCATCGGCCATGCCGGGCCGGCAAAATTGACATGACACGACTCCCCTACCATAACTTGCTAGACATGGCACGGTGGCCAGATTGGGCCACCAAAAATTGGGCCATGCTGACAGAGCACGACTCATTTGACACCTCTAAGGGATAACCATTCTAACCATAATATACAAGATAAACCTATACATTAAACTTGAAATTTGAGTATGTTAATCATTGTGAGTATGATGCTCATGAATGATTTTATTTGTTAATCTATTATAAATGTCTTCGAATAACAGGTTTTCAATTAAGGTGGATAATTTATAGAATATTCTCTTAAGGGTTTAACTAGAGGTGTCAAACGGGCCGGCCCGGCACGGCCCGACCCATTTTTTTAGGGCACGTTCGTGCTACCGTGCCGGGCCGGCACGGTTTAAAAATTGCCGAGCCCGGCACAGCCCGTAGGCACGGCGGGCCGTGCCGTGCCTTGCCTGGCCCGCTCGGGCTTGCCTGTCTGAGCGGTTCGGGATACGGGAAGACCGCGGCTTGGGTCGAATCAGACCCGACCCACGGTCTTTTTTTGCGGGAGGGGCATCCTGGGGTCGGGCTCACGGGACACTCGGCACGGGACTGACCCATGCTGCGTGCCGAACCGTGCCGGGTCAGGCACGGCACGGCTCTAGCCAGGCATGGCATGGCACGCGCCTAACCAGGGCACGGCACGGGCTCGGACACAGAATTTTTCCGTGTCGGGCCGGCCCAGGCAAGGCTGAACCATGCCGTGCCTCGTGCCGGGCCGGGCTGGCCCGGCCCGGTTGACACATGTAGGTTTAACCTTTAGTGTAATATTTTTATCATTATCATGGAGGATGGTGATAAGTAATTAATGAGACAAGTATAAGTATATTGTGACTCAGAAGGTGGTCTCAACCCTTTGAGTTACGTTCACTCATATGATTCCAAATAATTAAATTCAAGAGAAGCATATGTTTTGTGTGAGTTTGATACTTACGAAGATGAAAGTTTAAATCCTTATAAACCATATTAGTTCTTGGTCTTTATGACAAATGAGATCATAGAATAAAAATATACATATGAAGCAACTATCAAGGGCAGTTAGAGAGTTGCCTAAAAGGTATGAGCTCATAAATGACTCTCAATCAAAAATAATTTATTATCTCGGCAGTAAAGTACCAATGAAATAGCTATGAAGAGATCATCATTAGAATAAACTAAATGGTGATAACCACCTTATATACTATTAGGGAAAAGAGTCATTGCATAACAAATCAACCATTATTCTAGATCCACACCCAACATAACTCGAATTATTTGAATATTCATCACATTATTCAAGTGGACAAATCCTACAATCGAATTAGGGAAAAGAGTCGTACTAAAATCCCTAAAATCTTTTTTACTAGGAGTATGTTATCTCAATATTGGTTGACCAATGTACTAATATAATTTCAATGACATCAAAATCTAGATAAAAGTTCTTTTTACTACTTGTAGATCTTTATTGATGAGATACACTCATTATTGAGCTTTTATGATACTATCTAAATAATAAAATTGAGCAATATAACAAAGTTATAACAAGTTGTTTGAGCCATTGGTTGAAAATTTTTAGTTTGGTTAGTGAATGCTAGTTGACATAATTATCCTAGAGAAAAAATAATTTTTTTAGTAGTTTAGAAAGTATTAATTTTGATAAATTTTTATGGATATAATAGTTAGTCTTGTTATAATGTTTGAAAAGTGAATTGTATATTTTTTATTTTGCTTGTCTCATTTCTTGTCTTTATTTAACTACTTTTTAAGAGCATAAGCTCTAGGACTAAGATAACCCCTCTAGACCTTAAAATTAAAAGAATCAAAAAAGAAATTTCAAAACTAAGAGTTGATAAAGTACTTCTAGAGGGGACTAGTTGGAGAGCCCTAAAGTGGTGATGGGTAAGCTATCCAATAGTACATATACCACCACATATTAGAACATTATTGGTGACTCAAAATAATGGATAAGTTATTTAGGTATTTAGATTCAATCAATATAAATAAATTATTTTGGGTTGAAGCCGAGTCGAATATCGATGATTCAAAATCTCCAGTATAGTAGAAGAATATTAGAAGATCCTAATAAATATGCCATAATATTTTTGAAGCTATATGAAAAAAAAAGATGATTAGAGTTAGTACCGATATAATAAGATTACATCTATTATCTTTCTCATTAAGAGATAAGGCATGAAGTTAGTTCTAGTGTTTATCTCATAGCTCCATTGAGAGTTAGGATGAACTTGTGAGGGGATTTCTCACTATGTTTTTCTAATCTCAAATCACTTTTTGGTTATAGAGCGAGATAAGGTAATTTTAGTAAGATAAACAAGAGACTTTATTAAATACTTGGGACTATTTTAAAGAGTTATTGAGGAGGTACCCTCAATATTGGTTTGAGTTATGGTTCTAAGCCCAAACTTATATAATGAGATAAATTATATGACAATGTATATAGTTGATGCAGACATGGTTAGTTCAATTATGAATAAATCACAAAATGAGAAACATAGTTTATTTGAGAAGCTAGAAAAAAATAACAATCAAGCTTCAACCAATTATTTATTTGGGAGAAGATAAGCTAGAGTATCAGAGTTATATCAATTCACCACAATTGAAGCAAAAATGAAGGTTTTCCTAATGAAGCTTGAAACCCAAGAGGAAAATAGAAGGGCATCAGTGAAAATTACAATTGTGCAACTATATGAAATGATGAACTTAAATATCATATATCAAATAGAGGAAGCTAAAAGATTACATATGAAAGAGTACATGTTTCATCCTAATAATATTTTACTAACATATTATTGCTCGAATGTGAGAAACTAAAAAAATATTTCATATGGAGACTATGTGAGTAAGCTAGAGACTATTGGGTTAACTCTGAGAAACTTTGGAAATAATTTGGTAAATTATAATAATTAAGAAGGATCAAACATGGATTATTAGCCTTCACGAATAGAAAAGAAGTTAACTATAGAAGAAAATATGAATACCATATTAATAGAACTAAGAAAGAGAAATGATAACACAGACATTTGGATAGAGATGTTTGAAGTAAAATTTGATTACATGTGTTTGATAATAATAAATATACTAAATCAAATTGGATAATTGGTGTTGTCAATGATAGCAGAAAAAGTTAATACACTACTAAGTGATAAAAAGGCAAATCTAAATAAGGGGCTATCTATATTTATTTGACACATAAAGATTCTAAAGGGGCAATGTAGTGAAAAAAAAAGTATTCTAAAAATTTTGGAGTTGATAGTACCACAACTTTTTCAAAAGTTATGACTCTCACAAAAAATATTTTCAAGGATGACACCTCACGAAGTTGTGAATCTAGTGGATTTGCAAGTCCAATTCTCTCCCTCGGCTATGAATGAAAAAAATGAAGAAATATAAGACTGAATGGAGATTGCTTGAAGTTATGGAGATAAAGAAATAAATCAAAATGGAGTTAAGGATAAGTTTCTAATTAATCTTTTATTTGTATCATATTTTAGGAATTGAAAGTTGAATGAGCACTAAAAGAAATTTCTCAACACATTTTGGAAACTAAACACCAAACTATATGAAGTTTAAGAAAGATATCATGTGTAGTAAGAAGAAGCTAGAGATGTACTAGAACATGAATATGTTCGAAAAGTATAATATGATTATATAAAGAATACTTCTAAGGAAATTGAAGGTTCCTATAAGTTTTACTATACCATGTTTCTTTAGAAATTACATAGTTTAGAAGTCATTATGTAATATAGGATCAAGTGTCAAGTTGATATCTTTATCAATTACACAATAGATGAGTTTTAAAAAAAATCACTCTAACATCTCTCTCACTCCAAATAGTCAATTTGAAAATCAAGTATCCGAATGAGATTATTGAAGAAGTTTTGGTTAAAGTTTTATTGTATTGAATATGAAGGAAGAAGATAATTATACACTATTAATTTTGAGGTGACTATTTTTGGCCACTAGACAAGTCCTTTTTATTGACATCAAGAATGGATAGTTCACTCTCAATGTTGGAGATGCGCAAGTAAAGTTTAAATCTTTATAAAGGTTTATGAGGTCTAAATGATGATGATATATGATATTAATGAAAAGATAATATCCTTCATATAATGATACAACAAAAAGTGGACTTTCAATTGAAGGATTTTGTAGATAATTTCTCGCCAGATGAAGATAAATGAAATAACATAAAAGAATACCTTTATAGCTATACAAACAATGAAGATGAGAAAGATGCTGAGAAAGAACCACTTTAGAGTTGTAACATTGAGGAAGATGAGTAAGATGAGTGCTATTAGGTCATAACATTCTTCGAAGTCGTGTCCTTGGAGAATCGAACATAGACAACTTCAAGAAATCTAAAAAAAAGGGAGAAAAATTTGGTCGAGATAGAAATTATGGAGGATCCAATCAATGACAAAACTCTGGTCATTTCCAGCACCATGACTTTGGCAATACATAACGAAATTGGCTATTAGAATCTCAAATACAAAACTAAGACTATGTACAATACTACAACTTTGGTGGTATAGAAAAAAAATTAGCTAAGAAAAACTCAAAGATAAAATCATAATCTTGAACTGTGTCGTAACTTTGGGGGTACAGAAAGAAATGAGCCAAGATAAGCTAAAAAACAAAGCTATATCTATTCTTAATGCTGCAACTTCAGGGATATAGAAAGAAAAGGGGGAGACTAGCACCAAAGAAGGAGTCATGATATTCACTAAAGCCATGACATCTAAATAAGAAAATGCCAAAGAAGGAAATATAAATGAAGTAAGATAAATGAAAGAAACAAAACAAAAAGAAGTAAAATAGCATATTAAAAAGCTATCATTGATTACAAAGATTGCCGATAGATACAAGGAGGTATTGATGGTCTATCTGTGGGTATTAAACATATCACTACTTTGGTGGAAACCCAAGGAATTTTTTTTTGCATGTGTGATGTAATGAAGTTCCTATATTTATCAGATAAATGACTATACACACCAAACTTTCCTATAAGTATAGTCATAAAACTCAATTCCCATTATAACTATAATTTGTCCACTTGAAGTGCTCCACTTGTTAGGAATTCCACTTCCAAAGTTTGTAATTTTACAAATTAATAAGAAAAAGAACATAGTAAAGAATATATCCACAACCACAGTATATCAAACCACAATCCAAGAACACGATAGAAAATTAAGTCATAGTAGAAACATAGAAAATAATGAGGTTCACTAGTCATTCAACATGACTTACTACATCTACCAGAAACATGCTCATGCATTTATAGATTATAACCAAAATCAATATCAAACAGAGGCAGCATTCGGAAAGAAATTCACGTAGAGGAGAGGGAGAAAGATGAGAGAACAGTCACACATAATTATTGGTAGTAGTCAAAAAATAGAAATTATATATATATATATATAGTTTCTCAATATTTTTAAATGGAGCAAGTTGAATCACTTGGATGGACTAGGTTGTGCTCCAAAATTTTATTCGGCCCACTAACTGGGCAGCGGGACCCCCATTATTGTGCTATTGTTGTTTTCGCAACCTTTCACTATTTTATTTCCTACACTAACATTAAAAAATATTGAAATAGAAAATATTTTGGTTATATAAAATAGTTTATTAAAACAAACTATATACAACACCACTATTTTGAGATACTATGTCACTAAAACCAAGTCAAGGAGTGAAAATATTTAATATATAAGTTTATTGAATATCAATATGTAAGCATGAGAATGTACCATAATTAGATTGATTTAATGACTTTGGAGTTTTGATTAATTTTGATGAATAGTCTTGTAATTTATAAATTCTTTGAAGCTTTTGAATACTTTGTATTTTATGGATCACTGATTAGTTTTGGCTTCATTTCTTAAATGAAAATCTACTTAATTAGTCTTGGCAGTCTTTATATATCATGACTTTATCATTTCTTTGGCATAATCCTTCAAATATGTAACATATTCTTTTTGGTTGTAATATTATCTTGTAGTGACAACCACCTTTATCTTGTAATAATTAAATGGCTGCAATATTAATTTCATGTCATAATAACTAAGTATTCCATTATTATTAAAAATCATGGTATTTTTTCACTCTTATGACTTTATTTTTACCAAGATTTTATATTCTTAAGTTTCAGCTATGACCTTTTTCCAAAGCCAAAATTTATATACTACAAGAGTTATAGAGTCAAATCTAATTAGGTCAATTCCACAACAATTATCTAACATCATGAATTTTGGACATATGATATTATAAAGGGTATTACTCAAGCACAACCACTTCGAAGACTACAACTCTTGACTATAGCTAATTACCAACTTAAATGTATGAGCTAATTACCAAAGGTTTTCCTAGTACTATAGCTATTTGATGCAAAAAAAAGACCAAAGCTAAAGTCATGAACATTCTTAGCATTGTGGCCATTTAATGTAAAAGAAATACCAAAATCTAAAATTATAGTCATTCCTAGCATCATGATCATTTGATACAAAAGAAAGACCAAAACTAATACTTATTCACAAAGTCATGACTTTGTGTTATAGACACAAAGTTCACTAGTCATGAATACTTACTAGTGTCATGATTTTGTGTGATAGAAAGATTATAAGGCATTTCAAAGTTAATGTCTTTTTCCAGAGTTATAACCTCAAGCTTAAAAGACCAAAATCAAAGTAGTGGCATCTTCACAAAGCTATGATTTTCTACTCAAACAAATATCATATTTATGGAGTATAAAAAAGAAATTAGGAAAAAAATTTGTCTACTTCATTCTTTGGAACCAAAAGCAATTAACGCACCATATTAGAACCCTAACCCCTATGTAGGATTTTCACACTCTAAACAAGCAATGGATACAAGAAAAGAGCTAAATTCTAGAGGAGATTATCTTAGTGATAAAGTACTGAGGAAACAACTATGAGGAGATTATCATTCGGATAAGCTTAATAGTGATAACTACCATATATATCATTGAGGCAAAGAGATATTTTAATAATAATTCAACATTCATTCTATATCAAAAGTTAACATAAATTAAATTATTTGAATATATATCATACGAATCAAGTGGACAAACCTTAGGATCTAAGAATCTTACCAAAATCTCGAATTATCTTTTCTACTAGAATTATGTTATCTTATTGTTAGTTGACCAGATTACCGATACAATCCCTAAAAGATTAAAATCTAGATGAAAGTCTTATTTACTACTTATATGCCTCATATATTTATGGATTTTTATCGATAGAATATTTTTGTCAATGAGCTTTTAGGACACTATCTAACCAATAGATTTAGGCAGTATAGCACATTCATAATAATTAATTATATGGAAAGAAAAAAAATGAAGTTCAAATCAACCACCATTGAATCAATTATAGTATTAGATTTAATTTATAACAAGGTAATACATGTCATTTGTTGATGATTTTTCTAGGTAAGCATAAGTTTTTTTTCATTAATAATAAGATGAAGTATTGAGGAAGTTCAAGGAGTTCAAAGTATTAGTGAAAAACTAATTTAACACGAAGATAAAGGTTCGACACATGGATAATAGTATAGAGTACTTTCTAGTTGATCACTTCTTGGTTGAGCAGTGTATTTATAACTAGAAAACAATCAGGATGACATCATAACAAAAAGGAATAATTGAAATACTGAACATAATATTAATGGAGAAGGCAATGTGCATGAGGAATTGGGTAGGTTCGAACCTAAAGTTTTAGATGAATTAGTTATCATAATGTGCTACCTAAAAAACATCATTTCTATTCTAGAAGTGAAGGATTCAACATCATTTGAGGTACTCTATGAAAAAAAATCCAAGCATAGCTCATCTTTGGATACTTGGGTGTAATGCTTACGTCCATGTGCCAAAGCATATGAGAAACAAGTTGAACTTCAAATCAAAAGAAGTGCAAGTTCATTGGCTACAAGGAATACTTCAAAAGCAATATTATTTGGAATCTAGGGATAAGAATAATCATTTTTAGTAGAGATATTATGTTCTGAGAGTGTAAGAGTATAAAGACTCAGCCAATCATAATGTGGATGATCTTAATGAAGAAAGTGAGTCACGACATTATAAAATGTTTTACAGTATTTATTTGTCATGACATTACAAAATTTGTCATGACATCTTTTAGTCATGATATCACCAAATGTGTCATGACTCTATTTTACTAGTGACACGGATACTCATGATGAAAAGATAATACAAATAAAGCTTGAAGATTCTATTTAAGAAATAAGGTATGTTGATAGAGTATATCATGGTCTTTATATCATAGGAGATGAGCACAATACTATGAAGGAGTCAAGAGCCTTTGATGAATCAAAGTAAGGAATGCATGTCAAAAAAGAAGAGTTGTAGTCATTGAAAAATAACAACACATAAAGCCTAATGAAGTTTATCTCGAATCAGTAGACAATAAGAAATAAGTGGGGGTTTAAATAGAAAATATAGAATGATAGAAAAATTGAAAAGTAGGCGACAAGGTTAGTTGCTAAAGTATACTCTTATGTCGAAGGTACTGACCATGTTGAGATTTTCTTACCAATAGCAAAGATATCTTCTATCCAAGTGGTGTTGACTGTCGTAGCTAGGTATGATCTAGAGGTTGAGTAGCTGAATATGAATACAACCTTCTTCATGGAGACATGGAAGAAATATCTATATGAAGTAGCTGCTCATTTTTGAGGTGGAAAGCAAGAAAAAATTTGTATGCAGGCAAGAAAAATTATTGCACAAGTTGAAATAGACTTCAAGGATGTGGTATCAAAAGTTTGATTTGTATATCTTTTAGCTAGGATTTAAAAGATGAGAGGCTGATCACTTGTGCACACAAAAATATTAGATAAAAACTATGCTATTAGTTAGAAATAGCAAGGAGATAATTAGTGCATTGAAAAGATTTCTAACATAAAGTTTGACATAACAGATCTTAGGGCAATGAACTTTATACTATGCATAGAGCTTCAAAGAGATTGGGAAAAAAGAATATGTTCTCTTGGGTAGCAGAAGTATATTAAGTGAATACTTTAGAAGTACAACCTGTTTGATTACAAACTGGTGGAAAGTCTTATGGTGATTGTAATGACATTGATAGTGAAGCAGTAGTCGCCTATTACTTAGTAGTAGAAAGAGAGGATGACTCTCACTTCATACGCTAGCACTATTCGGAGTTTGATGTATACTATGGTATGTATGATCGACTTGATGTTTTACATGTTGTAGGAGAATTGTGAAGGTATATGTTCAACCAAAGAAATGAGCATTAAAATGTCATTAATAGGATACTCAAGTATCTATGTGGAATACTTGATTTTGTGTTATAATTTGGTGGTAATAGAAATAAGATAAATTTTTAGGTAATTGGAGCTTTTGATGCAAACTGGGACGGAAGAAAAATATATGGTACTTACAAAAGTAAGGAAGCTATATGGATAAAAAAATTATGTGTAGAGTTTGGATTTGTGCAGAAGCAATTCATGCTTAGATGTGACAATTAGAGTACTATTCATTTAACAAGAAATCCAACATTTCATACTCAAACAAAATACATCAACATTCAATACCACTTTAATAGAAAGCAAGTCGATAAAAGGCTTATTCGAGTAGGAAAAGTCAACATGAAAAAGAATTACACTATTTACTTGAGAAAGTAGTATGTGCAAAAAAGTTTATGTGGTATAAAGTTGAGATAGGGATAAAGAAAAAGTATCTATCATGTAAGATAATATTAGGATTGGCTCATACTTCTAAAGCTATAACATATGTTAGGTATTACAACTTGAATTATGAATTCACTAACCAAAATGGAGTTATAACCTATTTTGTGTCATAGCGAATGGAAAACTTTGTCTTCGGTGTTACAACATGCATTTTGATGTTACAACATATTTTGTGTTGTTGTGGCCAAAAGAAATTTTGTTCAGTTTCACAACCTAAATTGTGAAGTCATGTCCTAAATGAAGTTTCAAACTAAATTACAAAGTCATTACTTTATTAAAGTCACAACATGTGTTCGATGTCGCGACCCAAATTATGACGTTGTGATGTTGCAAGTTTAGATCTTTAGTTTAAAGATATATTTTTTTATTTTGTTATAAAAGTATCTGTAAATGTAAATGTAAAAGTAGTTAAATGTTTAGTAAAACTTTTCTCTCTCAATTTTTCGCATGTTCATTCTATTCTCCACACATGTTCTCTTGTGCATTGTATGCACTTCATTTTTGATAGTTGTTTTCCCTATTTCTGAAACCAAAAATCAACATCACAAATTCCTTCCATAAATTTATATCAATTTACACATGCGTTGTACCGATCATGCTTTATCAAATTCTCATTAATCTTAATTGATGATTAGTTATCAACAAACAATGTCATAGGCTTTCCAAAAAAGAAACCTAACTCCCTCATATGCCTTTTTAATCATTTTCGTTCACAAATACCTTAACCATTGCTTAATACCCAACTTCTGTGCTTGAGAAAGAAATAACATTTTGTAACATGATCTTCCAAGTGACAAGATTTCTTCTAACAAAGGTTAGATAACCTAACATTGGTCTTTTATCCCTTTTTACCGGCCAATCTGAATTTGAATACCCTAGAATATTTGTATTGACATGTTTTGAAAACAAATGACTCTTTCCTAGTGCTGACTTCAAATACCTCATTTTCCTTACAACCACACTTATATGTTGTTTATCAAGATTGTGCATGAACCTACTTACCATCAATATATGTAATATCATGCTTGATATGAGATAAATAAATTAAGCATCCAACATATCTTTTATATCATCCTTTGTCAGCTAAAGTTTGGTCAAGGCATTCTTCCAAGTCATGGTTCTCCTCAATAAATGATTTGATTGACTCAACCAAACATCCCTTCTCTCCTAGGAAGTCTAGTACATATTTACATTGTGAAAAAAAAATACCTTGTTTGGAAAGATTAACCTCAATACCTAAGAAGTACTTCAATCTGCTCAAATCCTTCATGACAAACCCAAAAGAGAGATGATCCTTTTCTTTACTCATTTCTGTGAGATGATTCCATTTCACCAACATATCATCCATGTATATAATAAGAACTATAATTTTATTATCTCTTTTCCTAAAGAACAAAACATGATCTGCATCGCTATGTTTATACCCATACTTCATCATTGTAAATTGAAATCTACCAAACCAAGCACACAAAGACTACTTCAAGGCAAATAAAGCCTTCTTCACCCTACACAATACACTACTTCAAGCCAAATAAAACCTTCTTCAACCTACAAACTACACTACTAGAAGTATTGAGTGTGAGGTGTTCGGCATCAATAGAACTAACACTCTCTGATATCAAATGTCATGACCAGAACCTAGAAATGTCTTATACCAAAGTGAAGAGAAAATGTATTGGCCAAGATATTGTTGTTTGTTCATTAGATCTACATCAGCATACTATTGGATGACAATAAATATTAATGGTTAAAGTAAATCCATGATGTGATTGACATCACAATTATATATGAGCTTCATGAGAGAGAACAAACACACTCACATACACATGGGGATTTACATAGAAGAGGGATAACAAAGGAGAGAGAGTACACAAGAAATCACTCATAGAATCATTCTTTCTTTCTCCCATTTTTCTATTATGATAGCTCATTTACTAATCACTTAAATAATAAATATGAATACAAGTAAATGGAATCATGACAATATATTTTTTTTATCATGAGACTATTTTAGTCATGACAACATGTTCCATGTTGTGACCCAAAGGACAAAGTTGCGACTTTCACAAGTTAAGTTGAATGTTCATGCAATTGTCATGTAAACGAACCAAGTCATGATGCCGACATGTCATGATGCATGTTCTTTATATCATGACTCCCTTTTCCACATCAATTATCTCTCAAGATCTCAAATGATGTATGAGCTAATTTGAAAATTCTCCTACTTAGCGAATACTTTGATAATCATGTCTCACCTATGCACCATCATAGCTTCTCAATGCCCACCACCTTCATCATGTAGTTTACACTGTTCACCTTCATATGAACTATTTCAAGCTAAATGAAATTCTTTGCAACTTATTCTTTGATAAAATGGTACTGGATATCAATAAACTTTGTTCATGCATGAAATGTTAGATTCTTCACTAAGTGAATAATACATTGACTGTCATATCTGAGAATTAAGTTCTTCAACTAAAAACCAAACTCTACATATAGTCAACTAATCCAAATGATTTTCTTTCTTGCATGATTAAGAGCCATGAACTTTGACTCAGTTGATGGCATAGCTATAAATAGACTATTGCTTACTTCAAAGAAATCCAAGCACCACTAACTTCAAAGATATCTCTATTACTATTTTCACCAAACTAGAAAATGAGATCATAAGTCCCATGAAGAAACATGAGTGCTCTTTTCATTCTATTTGAATGTTCCTATTCTTAGTTGGCCATAAATCTACTGAGAACCCCTACTATATGTGAAATATCAAGTCTTGTACACACCATAGTATATTTAAAACTATTGACTACAATAGCATATAGAATATAACAATTTCTTTTTTTTTCATTCTATGTAGATGGTAGTGATCTACAAACAAATTTAACACAACAAGTATTGGTGTCCTAACTAATTTGTAGTCAAACATGTTAGATTTTCAAAGTATTATTTCGATGTACTTTCTGATACCCAAGTTACATTAGTTTGTTCCTTTTGTATCTTGTAATTTGCATGCCTAGAATATTCTTAACTTTCTTGATATCAATCATATCAAACTTCTTTACAAGTCATCCCTTCAGAAAATAGATAATCTTTTTGTTGTTTCTATTCAGAAGCATATCATCTACATATAAAGTAAGAATCACAAAATTAATGTCTAACCTTCTTTGTGTATACATGTTAATCTATCTTGCTTCTTCTAAAACCCAAATGAAGGATTTAAGCATTGATTTTTGGTACCACTCCTTAGAAATTACTTAAGACTATACAAGGACATATCCAACTTTCAACTAAATCCTTCTTTCCTTTTAGCTCAAATCCTTTTGGTTGTTACATGAGCATCTTTTCTATATGTCATCATGAAGAAAGCTTGTCTTCAAATCTAGTTTCTCCACGTCTATATCATATCGAGCTACTACGTCTAAAACCACTCAAATAGTGATCATCTAGTCACCTTGTTTTACTATCCTCTGATGATTGAATCTCTTCCTCCATTGTGTGTTCACACAACTTTGATTCCCCATAAGATGTGGTCTCCTTCATAGTGTTTGTATCATTATTTGTTATAAGAAGTGCATGGTATGCATTGTCTATATACCTCATTGGTGAGTTTCTAACCCTTGTAGACCTTTTTAGTGTGGTTGTGTGCTTCACAACTTTTTCATCAAGCTTGTCATGCATTGATGAAACAAATCGGCACTCTCTATTTCTTCTTCAAGATTACAAGTCATGACTTCATAGTTTATTATCATAGCATTGTCTAAGTTGTGATGCCATAATTCTATGTCATGACCTCATTTCTACATATTATGGCTTTGAAGAGAGTTGTGACAATCCATGTTTCATCTTGTCACATTATAGCATATTGTGGCATTCTTTCTTCTTGTCATCCCTTTGAGAAGATTCTTGACAACCAGGTTTCATATTGTGACATTTAGTTAAGTCATGGCAACTTAATTTCAGGTCAATATTTTGAGGAGAGTCGCAAGAACTAACTTGCTATGTGGAGTCATTGAACATGACATCTATAGAATAGATGAATATTTTGGTCTTTGAGTTTTACAACTTATAGTCTTTGATTCCTTCATTATAGCCAATGAATACATACTTCATAGATTTTAAGTTCAACTCATTCCTCTTCACTCTTGTCACATGTGCATATGTGTCACATCCAAATAGAGTTTTCCCCTTCACAACATACGTGTGAGTATGGTTCTTCATATAATAAGCTATAGATACAAATTCTACCGAAAACTTTGACTCCAAGCCTACCTATCAACTCATCCATCACACATTCAGCATTAGTTTTCTATTTAGTCTTTCAAATATATCATTTTGTTGGGGTGTCATTATGAGTGTGTTCAGCCTCATAATTCCTTGCTTAGCATAGAGTCAATCCACTAGAAAATATTTAGCCCAGTTATCCATTCACAAAACTTTTATCTTCTTCTTGAAAAGATTTTCTACTAGCACCTTAAACTTTTTGAACTTCTCCAACACTTCCAACTTTTTCTAAATGAAATATACTCAAACATATTTGAAGAAATCAATAACAAACATGACATAGTATATTGATTTCCTAAGTTATGCATCTAGTTTTTTTCTAGATAAATCACTATGTATCAAGTCTAATATTATCATTTTTCTGGTGGCTATCAACTTGAACTTTACCCTCTTCTATTTTTCATACAAATAATTTTCATAAAATTCAAACCCTTGCAAGCAATCTAAAACTTTTTTCAAACATATTTTTTGAGTATGCAATCAGAAATATTTTTCACTGATGTGCCGAAGTCTCTGACATAACAACATTTTCAAATCTTCTACTATAGATTCCTTCTCACATGTTGTAGTTCATTCATAAAATAGAGCCACATCTCTAATCTTTTGGATCATGATATCATCTGAGTCATGATGCCATTTGATCATGTCATGCTCTTTAGTAACCTTTTCCTCTGTTCTCTAGAGTCCACATGATTGATGTTGAATTTCTTCCTCTTAGATATGTCCTCATTATCTGAAATTGAGTCACTTTTATAACTAGGGATGGTGATAGTCATCAACTTGTATAGTGATCCAATCATAATTACTCAAGCAATTACCCTTGCTCGATTAGCCACTTTACGTGACTTGTTATCATGAATAAAAATCAAGTCTTCCACTATCATCACACCAACTAAGATGAGGATTTTGTTGAGGAATTGAACATGCATTACTCCCAGGGGCTTCTTTAGAGTTATACCATGCATTATTATCTTTACTCTTGTATGACATATAATGTTGATAGTAGAGTCATTACCCATTTATACCCATCCACCATCATGGTTTTCATATTCACAAAACCATTCTGAATGTGAAGACATATGATATGAAATGCCAGAATCAATAAACCATGTGTCCTCATAAGTATGAACGTCAACACTAGACTCCACAGTCTTCATCGAGCTACTTATACCATTTACAATCTTAGAAACATCTCCTCATTAGTCCCTTCTAAAGTTCCTTAACTTATTGCATTTCTAGTACTTGACTTTGAATTTTTCCACACCCTTCTACATTCCTCTAAAATATGATTTGTTTGATGATCGAAAAGAATTATTATTATCAGTTCTACCTCTCACAAGCAACACTTAACTTGAAGCTACTCACATATTATATTTTTGCATATCCTCTAACAATAGAGTTGTAATCATGCCCTCGCATTTCAACTTCATCAAATCACTACTAATTATGAAAATTAGGTTGTCTCATGTATTTGACAGCAAACAATGCATCAATACCAATATATCATTATCATTGTTGATTTCATAGCTATTCGCTATTCAAATTACTAAATCACTTGTGTCATATATGGAGTAAAATATAAAGTGGTTGCATGAATACTAGTGGTTATAAAAGAGATTTCATTTAAAATCTTATTTTGAAGTGAAAGTAAAAAATATTAATTAAATCACACAGAATTTGAGTGAAATTAGTGGACTCAATGGAGAAAAAATTGTAGGGGAGATAAGAAATGGAGATTCATGATAATTCTCGTCATGACTTATACACACCATTCATTATAGTCTTGGGTAGCAACAACATCCTTTTTTGCCATAATTCTACTAAAAAAATCATGTTATTTTTTGTATATTATAACTCAACCATCGAGTTAACATAATCATTATATTCATGACAATTTCTTTGAGTCATGATTAAACTAGCTATAAATCATTTAATGATCATGATATTATTTTAATTTCATGGTAGCTAAGTACCCCATTAGTATAAATACTCGCAACATATTCTAGAATCATGACTATTCAAATAAAAACAAAATAATAACAATTGTAGGTCATGACATTATTTTTCACCACAACATTTTGATCACAAAGCCAAAGCCAGACTCACAACCATTTATTAGCATCATCAATTTGTATTATATAGAGCTAAATATTAGTGTGGGCTATTCATGGTGCCATGAAAATTGTGCTCTAGAGAGGATTTAAAGAGATTGCATAGTTGCGACCACAACTTTATACCGTGACTTCCAACTTAAAGTATCATACATATTCTTGAAGTATATAAGCTACACAAAAAACAAAAGAGAAAAGAAAAGAGAAAAATAAGATTATGATGAATTCAAACCAAAGTGTCATGAATTCAAATTCAATAAAGGAATGATCCAAGGTGAATAACAAGAAAACTCAATTTGAATTAAGATTTTATTCTTGGAAATAAATTTGGTCATTCATTGAGAACCCTAGAATGAATTATATAATCTTTTACTCTTCTAATGTGATTTTATCCCCAATGTTATAATAAATTGAATTGCATGGTTGATTATGTGATTGCATTATATTGGATAATTGACTGAATGAGTTTATATTTTATTTATAATGTATTTGGATTTTGATGGATTTGGATGTACTTGAGAAAAAGAATTAGGGTTTTCACAAATATGTTAGTTTATATATGTTGATCGTGATGAATGGTGATAGGTACGTCATGAGACATACTCACATATTTCAAATAGAAGAAAGTGACAACTCTTGTAATCTTAAAGCATGAGACAAACTAACATGTCAAAATCCTAAGTTGAAATATATTAATCATTATGAGTATGATAATTATGAAGCTAAAGGTGTGAACGTATTAAAGTCCAATTCATTATATACTATCTAAATTAACTAATCTCATAGTAATATGGGGGTTAAGTTGAATGTCTTATCTAGGATTTTTATAATAATGTGTGTCATGTGTCGGCTATGGTAGATGATAAGAAGTATGTCATGGGACACATGCCAGTAGGGAAGACTCGTATTGTGGTGAAAACCTTGAGAATCATTCATGCTTGTATGATTTTAATGGGTGAAATTTTTGAGAAGATATATGTTACTTATGAAACTAAAATTACCAATGAATTTAGTACTATAGTATCCCAAGCTATGGAGATTATTATAGATTGAAGAATATAAGTATATATTTGAAGCAATCATTAAGGGTAGTTGACATTTTGACTAAAAGGAGTAGGTATGATAATGGTCATGGCATAAAATGATATATTTTTTTGGTATTGAATACAAAAGGGATAACTATGAATGGATTGTTATTATGAATTTGTTATAATGCCTAATTTTTAAGGTTAGGAAATGTCCCAAAAACTCATTGGGTAAGGGTCGTTCTTCCAACCAAACCAACAAGTATATAGGTTATATAAGTAATAAAGGTAGACTTTCATCCAGACATTGATCCTATAGAGATTGTGTAAAGAGTTTGATCAACCAATGATGGGTCAACTATTTCTCTAGTTGAAAAGATAAATTTAGGTTTTTGGTAAGACTCTTACCTTCTATGGTTGATTTTCATTACATATGATGGCTTATTTAAATTTTCTGATTGTTATTGTGCTTTGTTACATAATGAAAGTTATATTATTATGAAAATTATTTAGTTCCCTACTTGCATACAAGGTGGTTGTCACCTATTAGACATTTTCCAATGATAGTCCTCTCATATTTTTCATGTAGGTACTTTACTAATAGCATACAAAATCATTCACAAGTCCATACTTCAAAGCAACTCATCAATTACCCCATGATGATTGATTTGTATACATTCTTATTATTCAATCTCATGGGTCATAATGATGTGAAATGATGTGGTATTAAAAATATTTTTAGTTCAAATTTGTAAGTATCATGCTCATACAATTACCTTATGTTTTTCCTTATATCTCACATTTATAAGTCTTATGATAAAAATCACTTCCACTCATGTGTATCTTGTGGTTTTCATCTAACCATCCCCCAACATGACATGCAACTCTCATACTAAAGGTAAAACCCTTAGGACAATGTTCTATAAAACTCTCACATCAAGTGAGGGTCTGTTCATCTAAAATATGCACAATAGATTGACTTATAAAAATATTCATATTTTTGGCTTCATAAGCACCAAACTCGCATGATTAAACTTATATCAATAATGAGTTTTCACGTATAGGTTATCTTGTGCATCATGATTGAAAGGGTTGTCATTTTTTTTACCATTAAGCACTAATATGAATCAGGGCTTACATATCACCTTCAACCATGATAACATGCACAAACCTACTAATAGTAAAACTCTAATTTTAGTTCTAAATAAATACTACATCTATTAATTATAAATACATCATATGAAATAAAATATACCAACCCTAGGCCTAAACTCAACCTGATATTAAGGAGGCATTCACATGAAATAATTTAAAAGAAATCTCATGAAATTTTAGGTTCCTAATGATAACTTTCAAGAGTGTTTAGGAATCAAATCATAAACCCATAATTCTTCTTCATGTGTCTTGGATCTAGCCCTAGGTGGGATTTGAAATTTATGCCCCTTCTTCTTAGGGTTTATGCTTGTGTCTTGCATAGCCTCTTTTCTCATGGATCTCTCCTTCGTTTGGGTGAATTTGTGCTCCTCAAACCCTAGTTTTCTCATTGTTTTATTGTCCATTGATTCCTATCTTTTTGTTTACCCAAATCTCTTCTTTTATATTCGAATGGTTGCTTGAAATTTTTAAGTAGAAAGTCATGGAATTGAAAAATTCCATAGCATTGGCTTTGCCTCTTTGTAACATAAAGTCATAACATAAAAAATGAGTCATGGCTTTGATCACTTTATTATATTAGATTTCTATGACATTGAGAATAAACATAGCTTATGCATTTTATCTCCATAACACAAAGTCATGACATTGGAAATAAGTCATGTATTTAATCTCTCTCTTGCATTAGATCATCTTGGCGTTGGGAATAGTCTTGGCTTGTGCATTTCATATCTATAATATAAAGTTATGGCACTTAGGATAACTATAACTCATGCATTTCATTTATGTAACACAAAGTAACATTGCTGGGAATGACCAGAGCTTTAATCATTTCTTGAAGGAAAAAAGTTATAGCCCTGGAAATATCTATAGCTAGATTAAATACTCTCTAAAACTATTTGTAGCTAAAAGGAATAGTACTTGGGAAGTTTCATGGCTTTTACTTTTGTATTTATGCCTTTGTAATAAGAAAGTCAAGGTGTTAGAGGATGTCGCAACTTTTAGTACCAATGGGGTACTTGGTTGCTATGACATAAAATTAATGTCACAACTGTAAAAAATTATATGAGTTTGTGTGGCTATGACTCCAAGAAAATTTCATAATCAAAAAGAATATATTCAATAGTTAAATTATTATGCAATGAGGTGGTAAAGTTATGGAATATAAAAATTATCATAACCATTTGTGTAGAGCTTTGGCCAAAAGTAGATGCTGAAACTATCTTATAAGATCTTGGAGGTGTAATAAAATCATAACACAGAATGCTATGACTTTACGTGACTTCTTGTTCTCCTCTTACTCAACAAATCCACCAAGTCTCACATTTCACATAAAAAAATACTCAATTTTACTAATATTCATCATGAACCATTATAAATACAATTTCATTAAATAATTCTATTTAATGCCATATTTCATACAAAACATCATGCGTAATCACTAAAATAACTAAGGTTATTTAGTATTTGGCATACTAAACAAATTCTCACACTAAAATAATTGTTCTTCCTCTAGCAATTACTCTTCCTCTATATAAAAAATATAATTTTCTATTCATCGTACATAAGTATTTTTTATTACTAGGTTTGAGTGTCATAATATATCTAGGTATGGGGGCTACTTCTTTTTTGAGGATATGTAAATGAGTCAAGGTAGGATTTGAATTCCATGACTAAATTTGTGGGTGCAAAAATTGTGCAAAATGATATGTGTGAGTGAATACATTTATTTCATCACACTATGTAGAAAAAAAATTATTAGGTTTCCTCCTAAGAATACTACATTTAACTTCCATAGCCATATGTTGTCACCTTCATCAATAATCTTAACTATCCAAACTAGGATTATTGTATAATCTCTCACTTCCTCTCTTTTTTGTTTTAATTTATTTATTATTTAATCATATTTATGTTTTACTCCTTGGGACCTCTTTATTTTCTCTCTTTTCCAAGATGACATAGATTTTTGGATCCCAGGTTTTATCTTCCCTAGATGTCATGCTTTTATGGATAATAATTGATTTTTGTTGTACCCTTGAGCTTTTTCTTTCTAAATTTTTAAAGTCACGGTGATTGGGTTTTCCATAGTTTCTTTCTATAGCTTATGTATCTCCAATGTGGTAATGTTGGTCAATGCTATGACTTTCATTATTACCTCTATTTCTTTTTCTCATTGCTTTAGACCATTCAAAATTATTATTAAAGTCATGTCTTTCTCTATTATTTCATTAGCCACCAAATGGGATTCTATCTGTATTTTTTACTACTAATATATTCTCTCAATCCTCTACATCATTTATACATGCAATTATAAAGTGAATTTAGGCATTTCACTTTCTTTTTCTACCTCTTCTATGTACACTTTTGTTAAGCCTTCTAAAGTCGTGACTTTAAAGAATGCCAAAACTTCATAGTAGTCATTCTCCTCGGTTAAAATTTCATTTTTTAAGCTCTATGTCTACTCTTATACATTATTTTTCTCATCTTCATTGGGATAGTAGTCTTCTACAAGATCTTTTCACCTAAAGTCCATATTTTATTACCTCACTTTGCAGAAAGATTATTTATCATCCAACAATCTTTCTCAGCATCAATTGGACTCTACATGCTTTTGTAAATGTTGAATTTCACTTGATATTTTATTAGACGAAATGTGAACTTTTCTTTTTTGACATCAATGAGGGCTTGCCCAATTACTAAAAATTATTATCCCAAAATCAATAGATCATGTTGATCTTCATCCATATCCAACACCATAAAATTCACAAGAAAAATGAAAACATCAATCTTAAACCAATACATCTTCAATAATACTCATTGTGCACTTAGTTGATCAATCATCTATTTGCGGTGAGAGAGAGGTTGGAGTGATCTAGTTGAGGTTTAGACTTTCAGCTATTGAAATAGGTATTAAGTTGATGCTCAATCTCAAATCACTTAGTGGATTCTAGAATGTGTGCTCCCCAATTATGCATGGTATCATAAAACTTTTATCCTTTAACTTACTTAGTTGTTTTAATTGAATAGTATCATTATATTTTTTTTGTCATATTCACAGTTCTATATGTCTCCACCTTTCTCTTATTACTCATGACATCCTTTATTAATCTAACATAGTTTGGCATTTGAGACAATATTTCAATAAATAATATACTTACTTCCAACTTAAAAAAATATTGAGAAACTTCTCAATCTATTCATCCAATTTCTAGAATATTATAGAATATGAATATTTAAGGGGAGTTTACCTTTAGTATCGTTCTCTATCATATTTGTATTTTCAATGCTTCGAGTAATCATTATTCTCTCTTCTATTACTCCTACTACTATCACCACTAGGGGGTTGAGATGGGCATTTAGTTCAGTAGACTCCATAACTTTGAAAAATATCATGCTATTAGGGGTTGTGGCTTTCAAAAATATCTTGGTGGGAGCTATGAATTTTGGTAATATTGTGGAACTATCAGTTCCATCTCCCTCTATTTAAGTTTCCTCTATTCATTTCCCCTCAAGCTCTTTACTACTTTTAAGTATAATTGATAAATATTTTTTTGTTTGTCTCAGTATCACTTAGTAGTTCATTGATATTTTTTATTTTCAGTGATAATACTAATTGTTAGATTTGATTCTCCATGCTCTTCCTTGCTATATTCAAGTGTTCCAACTTCATCTCAAGCATCTCCATATGGTCCTCTTGAAAATTATTTCATTTTTTCATCTTGAAAAGTAATTCAATCAATTTATCACTGTTAAAAAATTTTTATTTATCTTTTAAATATTGATAATGCTAGCTCAATCTTCATCCTCCTTAAATATTGTGTCCTAAGAAATTATTCCCAAAATTCTTTTGGACTTGTCTAATATTTTGTTGTCCATTTCCATAGTCTTCACATAAATTTATTTTCCGTGATTTCTCACGTTTAGATTGCAATTATTGAGATATTAATATTGGATTAAAACACATATCATTTTATTTGTGAATTATTGGTCTTATCCACTTGATAAATAGAGTTTAAATTTGATACCTCTTGCAATTGCAAAATGCTGATTTCTCTCATTTGTTTACTTCTCCTCTTGGGCTTCGAAGTTTATAATAAATACTTCTATCATTATCTCTATTAAAGCAAATCAATCTAACTCCAACACTTCATCTTATTTTTTTGTCAAAGATATAGTCATTTGAAGTTTGTAGTTCTTCACTAACTCCTCAAATAAATAATATACTTTGTTAGGTGACCTTTTCATAATCAACCTATTCAATGTCACATCAATTGTACACCTCATCATATAATTTAGCTTGTTGTAGAAGGTTTGAGCTTAAAATCACAACTCAAAACTATATTAATGACTTCTCCTCAACATCTCCTTAAAATGGTCCTAAGTATCATACAAAGTCTTCAACTTCTCCTGATAGAATTGACTTGTCTCACTCCATAATTATGAGATAATTTTGGATGAAAATACTTTTATGAGGAAAGCTTCCACAAGTTTGTCTCAAATCTCAATTGAGCCGTGAGATAAGCATTGAAACTAACTTTATGTCTTGTCTCTCAAAGAAAAGGAGAATAGAGATAACCTAATGGCATCAAGACTAACTTCATTCATTTTAACTATGTCTCATAAATCTAGAAACATTGTGATATACTCATTCAGATCCTCTGATATTATCATGTTGTACTGATGTTGTTGAACCATCACTATCAGATTAAGCTTCAATTCAAAATAATTAGCTTCCATTGGTTGCATCCAAATTTCAAAGTAGATATCCATCATTGTAAGCCTCCAATAGTTACCTAAGGTGAAATGATGATTAGGCTGTTGGATAGCTTTTTCATCAGCTCCTAAGGCTTCTCTATTACTTCTAGTTCTTTCCACATTTTATTTCTTAGCTCTCTATCTCAAAGATTTCTCTTCTAGTTCTATCAATCTCTCGATCCAAATGTGTTAGATAAAGCTTATAGTCTCTGCTCATAAATGTGGAGGTTAAAAAAATAAAAAATACCAAAAGTAAAACTATCTTTTTTTCAAAGATAGTTATTATCAAATCAAGTTGACTAATAAAACTAAACAATCCTGATGATGATGCTAAAAACTCGTTGTAACTTTGTTACAATGCATAATGTTTAGAATTAAACAATATTACAAAAGCTTGTTGGGCAAGGGTCTTTAATCCAACATGTCCCCCGAGTATATTGGTGTTATAAGTAGTAAAGTGAACTTTCATCAAAATATAGATCTCATAGAGATTATATAGATAATTCGATCATTGACATGTTTAAATTGAATTTTAAAACATGTCATTATGTATCATGACATGTTTAAATTACTTAGTTATTATTGTGCTTGGTTATAAAATAAATGTTGGATTATTATTAAAAATACCTTAATTTCCTCCTAGCATACAAGTTGGTTATCACCTATTGGGCCTTCCGAAATGATGGTCCCCTCATTGTTATGCTCTTGGTACTTTACCATTAAAATTTAATTTATCCTTACTCAATGATCATTCATAAGTTCATATCTTTTAGGTAACTTATCAACTATCCTTGATGATGACTTCATATATATTCTTATTCTCTGATCTCATATGTCATAAAGACATAAATTGATATGGTATTAAAAGTATTTTCACTTTTATCTTCCTAAGCACCATACTCACACTGTTAAACTTGCCTCAAAGTTGGGTCTTAATATATAGTAGTATCTCAGGTATCATGATTTGAAGGGTTATCACTTTCTTCTTTTCATTATGCATAAGTATACTTCATGACTTACTTGTCACCATTCACCACAATAACATTCAAGAACCTACTAATAGTAAAAATCTAATTTTAGTTTTAAATAAACATCACATCCATCATTAATCAAACCTTAATATAATTTAAACATAAAAATTCATCAATTATGCATCCATCATATGAAATAAAATACACCAATCCTATGTCCCAACTAAGCCAAAAATTGGGAAGGAATTTACATGAGATAATTTGATAATACATCTCATAGAATTTTGGGTTCCTTATTATATCCTAAGAGTATCTAGGAATCAAACACTAAATTCATAGTTCTCATCCATGCACCTCAAATCTGCCCTTAGGTGGGAGTAAAAATTAATGTTCCTCCCCCCTTTTAGGATTTATTATTGTGCCTTATATTACTTCTTTTCTTGTGAATCTCCCTTGGGTTTTGGAAAATTTGTGCTCCAAAAACCCTAGCTTTTTCATTGTTTCTCCTATCATAAATCCTCTCATTTTTTCTTCCCAGATTTCTTTATAAAAACAAATGACTAGGTGTAATTTCTAAGCAAGAAATCACAATACTATGAAATTTATGACAGCCTTTATCTCTCTGTAACACAAAGTGGTGGCACTAAGAATGAGTCATGACTTTGGTTTCTTTTTTACTTTAGATTATCATGACATTTGGAATAGAAATAACTTGTGTATTTTATATCTATAACACAAATTCTTTGCACTAATAAAGAGTCGTGACTTTGGTCTCTCTCTTTCTCTCTCACATTAAATTATCATGGTGCTAGGAATAGCCTTAGCTTGTGCATTTCATCTCTGCAACATGAAATTGTGGTACTAAGAATGGTCATGACTCATACATTTTGTCTATATAATACAAAGTTGTAGCACTAAGAATAGTCATGCCTATAATCATTTCTTAAGAGAAAAAAGTTATGGCCTTAGAATTAGCAACAGCTCAAGTAAAATACTCTTTGGAACTCTCTATAGCTGAAAGTCACTATGTTGGAGAAGTGTCATGGCTTTTTTCTTTTTTTTTTCTTTTTGGCTCTATAATGAGAAAGTTGTGGTGCTAGAAAATACTATGGGTTTTAGTACCGGTGGGGTATTTGGTTTCTATGACATAAAAAAATTTCATAGCCAAAAAATAATATTATGAGCTAGTATTACCGTGATTGCAAAAAAGTTTCATAGCTAAAAAATATGTTGCATAAAAAAATAATTATGTTAATAAGGTAGTTGAGTCATGGTATACAAAGATTATTATGCCTATTTGTGTAGAGCTCCAGCTAATAATGGATACCAAAACTACCCTATAAGCTCATGAAGGTACAACAAAGTTATAATCCATAGAATTTTATAGCTTTACATGACTTCTTGCTCCCCTCATGCTTAACAAATCCATCAAGTCTCACATTTTACATAAAAATTACTCAATTTTACTATTATTCATCATATTTCATTAAAAATATAATTTCATGAAATGATTCTATCTAAAACCCTTTTTTATGTAAAAACATCTTGCATAGTCACCAAAATAACTAGAATTATTTAGTATTTGGCAAACCAAACAATCATCATTAGTAGTGATAGTTTAATTAATGATAGTAATCTCAAATGCCAAGAGGGCACATGGTCATTTTAATAATAATTTACTTTTCATCCAATAGCCAAATACAATATAAACCAAACACCAAAAAACATCATCACACACGTAAGTATGTGTGTTAACCCTAGAGTCTAAGTATATTCCCTTACATAAAATACATCTATTCAACTAGTATAATCATCAATTCATTATTGATCAACCAAACTATCAATCCCTCTAGGATTGATATTTGGACTTATATCCACTTTATTACTTATATGATCCTTATACTAGTAGAGCTATGTTAGTTAACAAACCTTCTCTTAACTAAGTTTTATGATCAAGTCAAATAATTGTGAGTTTTGGCACCCTCACAAAGTCACAACAATAGCCTATAAACACAAGTTGGTTGATTAGTATGTTGAACTCATGCAGGTTACTAGAGAAAGACACTTCATACTTCATACATAGATTGTACAACTTTTATTTCAAGAATATCTAGTTAACTAGTAACTTGCTCTGATATATATCCCCTAATGCCAGTCATAATCCCTTTTGTTGTTTTTTCTCTACTGATATTCACTAATATGGAGTCATCCAAGCATAATCAAATCAAGTCTCTAACTTTTTGGCCTACCTTTTCCAATTTACCAATGGTAGTTGACTTATATTCTACTTCTTTACCACTAATAGACAATTTTGAATTCTTAATTGTAAACTACAAATCACAATCCACCAACAAGTCTTTTATTTTTAGCTTTTAGAGTTTGAAATCCTTGCCTAAAAATTTCTTTTTATCCAATCTCATTGACCCAATCATTTTAGAATTTTTTACTTAACATATATTGTAAACAAAGCTTCGAAATTATCTACATATGATACCAAATGTAATGCATTAGTAAGACTAGCAAGTTTGATACTAAGTATCAAGATAAAAACCAAGTAAGGTCTGATGCCAATGTGGAGGGAAAACATTTTGCCCATGATTTTATCCTGAGAGCATTAAAGAAATCACTCTTAGGATAAATCAATAATGAAATTGACATTGGAATTATATATGAGCTATAGAAGAAAGAACAAGCACACCCACATATATAGAAGGATTCACACAAAAGAGGGAGAGGGAGGAGTGAGAGCATAAAAGAAATCACTCTTAGAATCATTTCTCCCTATTTTCCTATAATAATATTCCATTTACTAATCACTTAAATATAAGATATGAATACGAGTAAATGAATTAGTGATAATATATTTTGTGTTGAGAGACCACTTTAGATAAAAAAATATGTTTCCTGTCATGACAACAACTTGTATCCTGACCAAAAGGATAAGGTCATGCATTTCACAAGTTAAGTGAAACATTGATGTAGTCATGACTTCCATTTCTAGAATAGATATCTTCCAAGATCCTAGATGATGTTTGAGCTAATCCTAGCATGAAGATTATTATATCTTGGAGGTAATGACATACATATTCCTTCGTTTAGATCTCCATGAAGAAAAGTATTTTTCACATCATAATACTATAAATTCCAATCAAGATCTATATTCAATGATAACAAAACTCATGTAGTATTGATTTTTGTCATATGAGTGAAGGCTTATTCATAGTCAACACCATGTGTTTAAGTTAACCCTCAATCATAAGTCTTGCTTTGTGCTTATTGAGCGGACCATCTTGCTTTTGTTTAATGGTGAACATCCACCTATAACCAACAAATTTTTCCTTCTAGTAGTGATACTAATTCCCATGTCTTTTTTTGAAGAGCTATTATTTCTTCTTTCATAGTTGTAGCACATTTTACATCGAAAAATATCTCAATAATTTTAGTGAAAATATGTATTGTAGATATATTATTGACAATATAAACAGGAATTTAAAAACATTGATAGTTTGAGTAGACGCAAAATAGGCATTCAATTATGGTGCTATTGAAATGATTTCCTTAAAAATACCATCAAATTCAGGCAAGTTTTTAGGAGTGAAAATAGAATCAATCTCAACCACCATCATGTTATCTAGAAATAATTTAAGTCAATTCACTTCTTCAACATTATTACTTTCCATTTGAAGAAGTGAATTTAAGATGGTCAAAGCATTAACCATCTCTTGTCCATAGAATGTAATCTCCACGAAAACATAAAATATATGGGCAATAGGGTGATAACAATGATATATTCTGAAAAGAATGATAACCTATTAAGATACACTAGAAGGCATATGGATAAAGCTTCATACACATCCAAAAACAAGAGGAGAAATAATAAGTTAAGTGGAAATATCTACATAATTACAAGCTTATCTGATGGTGTTTGCAAGTTCAAAACACTTGTAGGCAAATGGATGAGGAGATAAATAATAATAGTGATGGTGTTTCCCCACTAATGTGGCTTCATATTTACACCTATCAAACTGGCTTGTGCTATCTCAAGGATCTATTTATTTTCTTTCAACTACATCATTTTGTTGTGGTATATCAACATGAGTAGTCTCATGAAGAATGTCACACTCATAAAATGGCCATAAAAATACTTGTTAACAAATTCTCCACCATTATCCAAATGAACAATTTTTAATGTAACAAAAAATTTTGTCTAGATCATTATTCAATACTATATGTATCAACTTTTTTGGGTTATTTGCAAATGTAATTCTTGAATTTTTTTTGCACTTATTTGAGTATTAAAATGATAGCTTTTATTAAATGGCTATTTTGATGAAATTTCATGAATATTAGTAAATTTAGTCATATTTTAGGTGATATTAGTGAACTCAGTATAATGATGACTTGGAGGGGAGAAAAATATTAAAGAATCATAATATTTCTCATGTCATGACTTATTATGCTTTTCATAAGCCTATCAAGTAGGTTTTGGTATTCTTTCTTGGCCATGACTTTACAAAATAAGTAATGATAATTTTTATACATCATGACTTTATCACTTAGTAATCATAATCTTTTCATCATGGAATATTATCTTTATAGTGGTGCTATTTTATTAGAGGCACGACCACACTATGTCTAAAACATAATGGTAGCCATAACCTTATTTTCACTTCATGGCAACCAATTGCCAAATTAGTACATGAAGGCATGATATTTTTTAGCAGCATGATATGATATAATCATTACATAACCAAAAATCATTGACATCAAGTAATTTTTAGTTGCAAATTTATTTTTTGCGATGACTTTATGATCTAAAAGTAATTGTCTGAATCATAGTATTCTGTAATGATATAATCATTACAAAACCAAAAATCAATGACATAAAGTGATTTTATATTACAAAGGATAAGTGCCTTAGTTACGACCATACTTTCCACCTGAATTTTATGTTTTAAAGAATAATTACATCACTTTTAGTCATTCCTAGCACCAAGATATTACATCCTAGGAAAAAGTTATCTTAGTCACGACATTCCTACCATCATAATTCTATGCTCCATATAAAAGATACTTGAGTCATGACATTCCTGCCACTATGACTTTTGTACTCTATAGAAGATTCAGCAAGACAAGAAAGTCAACTTCAAGCAAATATTGTGACTTCCAACTTAAAGAATCACATAAAATCCCAAAGTATAAAAGCAAAACCTATATTTTTTTTCAAAAGGAGAAATATGGTAATCTGATTTAAAGGCAAGAGCATGCAAAACTATAGGCAGGCTAACTTCTAAATGCTAATAAAGGCAAATCCAAGATGAACACAAATAAGTATTAATCAAAATTATGTTTTTATACTTTGATCCTCACTAGGGTTGGTTTTATGTACTTGTGTTATGATGATGTGGATATTTAATATTTATATTTTTGATAATATTATGGTATGAATGTTGATAAATATAGATGCTAATTAAAACTAAAATTTAGGATTTTTACTATTTCATAGGTTTATTCATATTAGTCATGGTAGATAATGAGAGATAAGTCAATGGATATATTTATGATGTATGTTGATAATCTTTACATATGTGATAGGTCTATCTGCGAATACCCAATTAAGATAAGTTTAATTATAGTGACTATGATATTTACATAGTTGAAAGCAAAAATATTTTGAAGAATAATTTATTGTGATGTGGGGGTTAAGTAGAATGGCTAACATAAAGATTTCACTATAATTTGAGAGTCATGTATTAGTTGTGGTAGATAGTGACAGATATGTCATAGGACATATGCAAGTAAAGGTGTCTTGTATGGTGGTGACAATCCTACGAGTTATTTACTCATATATAATTTTCATATGTAGGATTCATAAGAAGAAGCATGTTAATTGATGTAAACATCATACTTACGAATTTGAAATGACAAGCATATTTAGTACCACATCATTTTGTGTCATTAGGACATTAGAAGTTAGAGAATAAAAATACATACATGAAGTAAACATCAAGGGTAGTTAACATATTACCTAAAAGGAGTATACATATAAATGACTCGTGAATAGAATGATATATGATTTAAGTGTTAAAATATTAAGGGCACAACAATGAGAGGATCATCCTTGGCAGTTATAGTCCAAGAATGATAGCTAACTTGTATGCCAAGAGGGCACTAGAGCATTTCAATACTAATGTACTTTTCATTCAATGATCAAAAACAATAATGCACCAATACTAAATAAATATCATCATATATAAGTAAGTTTGATAACCCTAAATATAAGTATCTTTTCATAAAACTAAATCTATCTATTCACCCTAAGAAGTAGTTAGTTCATTATTGGTTGTTCAAACTATCTAAACAATCTCCATGGGATCAATATCTAGAATTATATCTAACTTTACTACTTATATAACTCATATACTTGTATAACATTATTTGAAAAAAGATAATTTCCCAATGATCTTTTGGGATCATGCCATAAATGATATGTTTTGGTACCATAACAACGTAATAATAATTTTTTAGCATCATTTCCCAAAATTATTTAGGTTGATTAGTCAACATGAGTTAATATAACTATCATTGCAAAAAAATAGTTTATTTTTATTTGTTTGGATAATAATTTTTGCATAGTATTTGTATTTTATTTGTTTTTTTATTTTTTATATTTGTTGCCACTACATAACATATGAGCTGAAATTCTAATACTAAATTAATACTTTTAGACCCAAGAATTAAAAGAACTAGATGTGTCAAACGGGCCGGGATGGGCCGGCCCGGCCCGAATTTTTTGGGCACGAGCGTGCCGCCGTGCCGTGCCTGGCCCGACACTATTTAAAATAACCGGGCACAACACGGCCCGCAGGCACGGCGGGCCGTGCCGTGCCTTGCCTGGCCCGCTCGGGCTTGCCTGTCCAAGCGGTTCGGGATACGGGGGACTGCGGGTCGGGTCGAATTAGACCCGACCCGCGGTCTTTTTTTACGGGAGGGGCATCGTGGGGTCGGGCTCACGGGACACCCAGCACAGGAGAAACCCGTGCCGGTGTGCCGTGCCCCGGGCCGAACCATGCCGGGTCAGGCAGGGCAAGGCACGGGCCAGGCACGGCACGGCTCGTGCCCAATCCGGGCACGACATGGGCCCGGGCACGGAATTTTTCTGTGCCGGGTCGGCCCAGGCACGACTAAACCATGCCGTGCCTCGTGCCGGGCCGGGCCAGCCCGGCCCGATTGACACCTCAAAAAAGAACAATGAGGACAATCTTGGGATAAAGAGTTGATAGAGAATATAGAAGTGAACTACTTCAAGTTGAAACCTAATTTGATAGCATGGTGTGACAACATTGGTAAGGGTGGACAATTTTTAGAATCCAAATAGTCATGTCACAACTTGCATGGTATTGTGCAAAATGGTGAATATATACGAAGTTATCCTATATGGTATAAAGTTAAGGCTTTCACATTTTAATAGAGAAATATGGCACATAATTGTTTTTTTTTTTAAAAGGTTTTATTTATTATTTAGAACCCTCTCTTTTGGCGGAGGAATACCATTTGTACAATCTACTTCTACCCATTTCCCTTTTACACCCAATTTTTAAAACTAAAAAATAGACAATCATAATTTTATTAACTCATAATCTATTTAAGATTAAATCAAATTGAAATGATGATTCTTCTTTTTTTTTTTTATTTCTGATCCATTAATTAACTGCAGCTTCTCGATTATTTTGATAGATTAAGCTGTAAGAGATACCCTTCATATTGATCTTTATGTAAATCTTTCCCATACTATGTTTATACTTTAATTCTTTATGGAGTGTCTTCCTGAAATAACTTCTACCAGCCTGCTCCCACGCAACTTCAGGAATCCAGAATCAAAAATCCAGCAACTACCTTTAAAATTGATGTCCTTGCTCCTTCTTTATCATTTGTATATGTCTATTCTCATATCCATTTCTTTAGACGTTCCCACTTATGATAAAAGTATATCCTGCATAAAACAAAAGTATCAAGATTTATTGGATAGAAGATCCATTACTTACCTATCCTTTACCCAATACAAGAGAGAGCGTGTCTTTTGTTCTTCGTAGCATGCTTCCTCTTAAAAATCAATTCAAGCTATCTTTAAGCTCCCTTTGCTGCTCACCCTTTAGTAATAATGCATAGATACATATACTCATTGACTAGGACTCTACTAAAATAAATACAGACTTCCATCAAAAGGAACTAAAAGAAACAGACCACCGAGCCTAATTAACAGACATCCACAACCGACTCGAACCAGCAAATTTGAACCTCAAAAGAACTAACTCAAAAAAACAGCAAAGTGTTTGTGCTGTGTACCCAGCTTTCTGCCCCTTTTGAGAGCTTCAATACCTGTAAAATATAAAAGAAATACAGCCCAAGCCGACAGTCTAAAGCTTAGATTTCTTACATGTTTATTCCTTTTAGTTATTCACCTCGATTTCATTAATCACCCCTCAGGACCAGGGAGATTTTTGAAATACAATCCTGCATATATTAGAAGCAACAAAACCGAAAAAAAAAACAGTGGAGATATAAAAAATAAATGTTATTCTGAGAACCTTCTAAAACAAGGAAGTTCTTTGCGGTCCAATATTATAAATCCTACTAGTTTTTTTGGAAGAGTATCCTCATTAAACTCTTGATCTCCTCTTAATCTTCCTTCCTTGGATAACCAATCTGCCAATGTGTTAACCTATATATATATATATGATTTATGGTATAATCTAGAGTTTTTGTTATTTTCCGGATTTCCTCGATTTCCTCATCATATCTCTATAATGAAACTTGTTTATTAATTAAATTAACTAAGATTTTTGAATCTATTTGAATGTCTATGTTCTTAATATTAGATTTTTTACACAATCTAAATAAGGCACATAATTGGTTCTATTGCTTATCTTGAGAATTGATTGAGAGTTAAAATAAACTTGTGTAAGCTTTTATAAGTAAATTCTTGCCACCTCAAATTATCTCTCAACTAAGGGGAGAGAAGTCAATTTTGAAAAGCAGAGCATAAAACTTTATATCATGCTTGGGATCGATTCAAAAACTTTTGAGGAGGTGCTTACAATATGAATTTGAATTGTAGTTTCAAGCTCAAACCTTCTATAATGGATTATATTACATGATGGGGCACATGGTTTATGCAGCCTCAAGTGATTTTATCATGAATACGTTGTTAGGGTTACGGGTAGAATATCCAATCTAATTGGATCATAAACATAGCAGAATTTATAATTTTTATCCCATAATCTACCAATGATCGTATATGTTTCATAAAAATATGAAGAAAGGGTAAATGAAACTTACTTCTTATAGATATATTCGTCAATCCATCAAGTCTACATCTTGGTTTATTTAGATCTTCAAAGGTGCTGCCTTTCTAAAAAGGGACCACCCTCTTCAAGTATCCACACACACACAAATAAAAATGATCTCGTTGAATGCTAATTTAGTTTCATCTTCTCAAAAATAAAATTAAGGTTTTTCATTTTCACTGTTTTGCATGTTATTCGAGTAAAAGATGACGGCTACTTTATATATGTCTCATACACACACACACACACACACACACAAGTCTGTTGAGGTTTAGGTCAAAAACACATTTAATATTATTATATATTTAATACTTTTTTAAATAATAACAATTTAAATTCAAATCCTTAAAAAACTCTTTTGAATAAGGAAACAAATTTATATATTTAAAACTCTTTTAAATAAGGAAACAAATTTATATATTTAAAACTCTTTTAAAAAAACTTTATACAGATTATTTCCTTATCCAATAAAAAATATAACATAATAATTATTTGATTAAATCATGAATTTAAATTTTCTCAAAATTAAATTTGAATTTAAATAACTATTTGTTATTTATAATTTAAAACAATCGCATCATTTTAAATTACTACAAAGAGTAAAAAACTATAACCATTATTATTCGTTCTTAATGTGTGATCTTATAGGTTCAATTAATATTAGAAGAAGACCTAAATCACATTTTGATCCTACAAGTCATAAGTGGCCTCTGACAAAATATTATGGCTACCCAAGTTAAATGAAAGCTCATGATCCGAGAAAATCTTTATATAACTAATGACATAATCTCTTTGTCTCATGATATCTTGATAGAATATAAGGCATGGACAAAGTCAACCTTATATCATTCTATCTTTGATTACTCGAAACCCAATAAGACTAACTAAACAAATGACATTGATCTCCATCAATTCATATGAGCATGACCATACATTTCTCAGTCTCAATTGTCGAGAGACCCAAAGATATCTCTCTTATAATAAGAGGGACAAATTTCATCTTAATCACTTATATCTCAATACATAATTCTTATTATGTTCAAGTATAACCTTTATAGTTATATGATTAAAGATAATGTTTAATTATATCAAACACAATATTCCTTATGTTGAGAACTATATCAATTTTGGGTCAAAAGATTTAATGACATAACCATTAGAGATTAAATTATGACTTTGATCCATATTATAATCTCAAGATGGGTCTGTCCAATATTTATTTTCAACAAATAGATATAAAATTGGTTTGTGTCTCATACATATATTCATCCCATAAATATCAATCAAACTTATACTAATCTTAATTCATTGTTATTCCCATAACAATAATTGTTTAGGGATATTTAGAATAATTAATAATATTATTCAATGATATTATATATAATAAACATGTAAATCATCATAATAATTAATTCTCACAAATAGTCAAAATATCATGTCCATACGAAAGGCCTAGAGCATTATTTCTAACATAATTCAAATGTGAAATTACATTTATACTTAAAGAGCTAATAAAAAACAACTATCGAACTTATAATCACTTAGCATTTCGAAGGAACAAATGAATCACCGAGCATTTATGGGAAAAATTGCTATTTTACAATATCATGAAATGACAAATTTTGAACTCGTGTATCAAGTGGAAGAAGCCAATATTTTGTAGAATAAAGTATATGTAATCCAACCCAATAACAATGAACCCATAAACTATTATCCAAAGATGAGAAATCACAAAAGCTTTTTGTTATGAGTTTGTTATGATGCCCAATTTTTAGGAATATGTAATGTTCTAAAAGCTCATTGGGCAAGGTTTGTCATTAAACATAATTTCACAAGTATAAGAAATCATATAAGTAGTAAAATATACTTTCATCTAGACATTGATCGCACATGATTTGTGTAGTCAATTTGAGCAAACAATAATTAATCAACTACTACTCGAGTCGGAAAGATAAAACTAGGTTTTTGGTAAGAATCTTAGATTCTAGAATTGGTCTATTTTAATATGCATAATAGTATGTATATTTTACTTAATTATTATTATGTTTGGTTATAAAATAAAAATTAGCATATTGTGAAAATATCTTAGTGCCCTACTAGCATACAAAGTGATTATCACCTTTTGAGCCTCAAGTCGACACAGACTAGGACAAGACATGGTTTTAGACCATACCATGTCAGGCTATGCATAGTTGAACCATGTCATGCCATGGGTCATTCCCAGGCCGCTCAACCTAGTTGACACCTTTAGAATGAGGAAATGTAATGATCATGAGGGAATTTTAATCCAACCTAGAAAACATGAAAAACAAGAGGTAGTATATATCAGAGATTGAGTTTGTTTTGATAGATAGTTTATAAATAAAGTATTTTAATTGCAAGTGATCATGGATGGTATGATCTTCAAATCCCTAAGGATGAAATGAAATACAATGAAATCACCAAGATGTTGACAAATAAAAGAACTCTGAGAGTTTTGTCAAAAAGTATATATGGACACTTAGTATGAAAAGAACTCATTGAGGAGAGTAAGGTTCAATTATACTTTCTATGCTCTATTTTGTAGTTAACTCTCTATCTCTTCACCAATATGCAAGATGGGGTGATCCTACTTTTCACCATAATGAAAGGATATAAGATCTATGTGGGGAACATCTTAGAGTAGTTTAGTCTTAATTTTAAAGAGGAAGAATAATTAAGCCAAATAATTCGTATCTTTGATTATGATGCTATGTCAAATCAAAGGAGACCCAATAAATGAAGATAGAGATGAATGGTACCCACTGATATCTCTCCCGACATTAGCAAGTATGAAGAGGGGGATTAAAGGAGATAATAATAAAATGGTGATTCTAAAAAGGGAAGAATCAACTGATGAAGAGAAAGAAATATCTAGCTTTCCCAATGTCAACATAAAAGCAATGAAAAGAAGTTGAGATAAACTTGAAAAAAATCAATACTTCGATTTGATTTTTTTTTGTCTAGATAAGGAGACTTAGGAGAAATTCTTAACATTTTGAAAAATATTAAGTGAGAATAGTACATGAGAGAAAGGAGGTAGAAGACAAATATATTGAAAAGCAACATGATGCATTATAGGAGAGGTAATAGAAAAAGTAGAGACAAGAGTGAAAAGAAAGCACTTGAGCATTTGCGAAGCTCTGACTCAATTGAAAGTAAGTAATAAAAAATGATAAAAGATTGAAATTAAGATATTGAGTCTAATGTACATTATAAAAAGAAATATTGGATTAGATATTTGAGAAAGTGCAATGAAAACAAGAATCACATGTACTTTGCACTAGGATCTTTTGAAAATTCATTGAATTACATTATGCAGTGTGATTGTAAACATGATGGAATAGACAATGAACATTAAGAGAGATTTAGAGAGACCTTCCACATCTATGCCACCATTTTAGCCCTCTAGAACAAAGTTCTTATTGAAAATTTTTAATCCTCATTGCCGAATCAAACCTTCCGCCATTTTATCCATGTTGATACATTGTATACTTGTTTTTATTTCTGATATTGTACTATATTTTTTGTTGTTGTTGTTGTTGATGATTTTTAAAAAGAGTGAGGAAGATTCGTTGTTCTATGATGAGCAATATTTTTAATCTATGAGTTTTTTTTGACACTCTATGTACTATCTTTTTTTCTTTGTTTGGCATAAAATTCTTGAAGTGTCCTAATTGATCAGTAAATAGATAGATTCCACTAAATATTTATTTTGATAGAATTTAATAAATATCAGTGAAATTAAACATATTTTAGGTGAAATTGGTGAACTTAATAAGCAATAACTTGGAGGAAATAAAAATAATGGAGAGTCATGATATTTTTCATGTTATAACTTACTTATATTTTCCACAAGCTTATGGAGTAGTTGCATTATCTTTTCTTTGTTTTAACTTTATAAAATAAATCATAACAATCTTTGTTTGTCATGACTCTTAGACTCTACCACTAAGTAATCACATTCTTTTCACTATGTAATAATATTTTCATGACTATGATATTTTATTTGAGCCACACTATTTCTAAAACACAATGATGGATACAACTTTATTTTTATGTTGTGGTAGCCAAGTATCACACTAGTCAAAGAAGTTGTGGTATTTTTTAGTGCCATGATATAATCAATATAAAACCAAAATTTGCATAAAACTAAGTAATCTTCAGTTGTGCCAATATTTCCTACCATTATTTTGTGATCGAGAGAGTAAATGTCTAAGTTATGATATTCTTATAGCCACCACTTTGTATTACAGAGGGTAAATGCCTCAGTCATGGTTATACTTGTCATCACAACTTTGTATTCTAGAGATTAATTACATGACTCACGACCTTTCTTAGGACCATACAATTTTGTGTTCCAAATAGAAATTGTCTCAATCTCGGAATTCCTACCACCATGAATTTGTACTCTGGATGGAGTTAGTTAAGTTATGATATTACTACCACTTTGAATTTTATACTATAAAGAAAATTCAATAAGAAAAGAAAGTCACAACCTCAAGTCAGCATTGTGACTTACAGCTTAAAGAATAGCACATAATTCCAAAGCATAAAAGTAATACAAAGAATTTTTCAAGAGGAAATAGAGGGAAATCAATTTTCGAGCCAAGAGCATACAAAGTCCTAGGCAATGCAAATTCCTAACTTAAATTTGAGGCAAATCCAATGTGGAATAATCAAGAATTAGTTAGGATTAGGTTTTGAGACTTAGATCCTCACTGAGGTTGTAATTAGGAACTATCAATTCCATGAGATACCACTCCAAATATCTCACATAAATTCTTCCCCAATATCATACTAAATTATGATCTATGGTTAGTTTGATATACTTGTGTTATGATGATGTGAATATATAACTTTTATATTTGTTATAATATTGTTGTTTGAATGTTGATGGATATGGATACTTATTAGAACTAAAATTTAGGATTTCACTATATCATAGGCTTGTGCATGTTGGTCATAATGGTTAATACTAGTATGTAACATGGTACACTAAAGAGGTAAGATAAGAAAGAAGTGACAACTCTTTTAACTTACACTACAAAAAAATCCCATATAGCTAGGGACAATTCCCTAGCTATATGAGAATTTTCCGTCGCTAAATGGGAAATAACAACGAAATACTGACGAATCGGGTCCCTTTCTAAAGTGCTTCTTGCTAAATTTTAGTGACGGAAGTTTCCCTAGCTAAAAATTTAGTGACGAAAAAATATCTTGCTAAAAAAGAAAAATTCCGTAGCTAAAATAGCAAGATAAACGAAATATTCCGTCGCTAAACAAAAATAACGATGATTGATTCCCAAGCTAAAGTCCCTAGCTTAAGAAAATTAGCGACAAAATATCCATCACTAATTATAATATTTCCCTAGCTAAATTAGCTAGGAAAATTTCCCACGCTAAATTAGCGAGGGAATTTTCCCTAGCTATTTTAATTTCAAAAATATTTATAGAATTTAAAAAATTTTAAAATCTTTTAATTAAATAATTTATTATTTTTAAATCATATTAAATAAAAATTGAAACTATAAATAATTTATAATAAACAAAAAATAAAATCATTTAATATCTTATTCAAATTCAATATTTTACATAATTGAAACAAAAAAATAACAAATTTTTATTTTTATTCATCAATGTATCTACCGACAGTGCATAAAGTATAATATATCTATTCATTGACATTGCTTTCTCTCACTCTGCTCCTCTGATCATCATTTTTCTACGGCGACAAAACTGTCTGAGTCACGGCACGTAATATCTAGTAAAAAATCTCATCACTTATAGAAGCTTTGTATGAGGAACAATGTGGTATCATATCTATAAAAAAATTAAACCACTCAATCAAATTAAAAAAAATTTATGTTTTGATACATATATAATCCAGTAGTATATATGTAAATATATACTAGCAATTCACTCGTACATATATTACTATAGTATATGTACATATAAACAGCAGTATTAAGTGTACATATAAATTGAGTACAAATATACTCAGTATATACGTACATAAAATATTGTAGTATTAGATGTAAGTATATACTGACTTTATTTGTACGTATATATCTCAATAGGTGCTGTTGCTGCTGCTCTCATTGCCACTCCTGCCACTACTGCCATTGCCGCTATTACTGCCAATAC
Source organism: Sapria himalayana (assembly GCA_029783825.1). NCBI lineage: Eukaryota > Viridiplantae > Streptophyta > Magnoliopsida > Malpighiales > Rafflesiaceae > Sapria > Sapria himalayana. Next base: position 1,382,526 of record JAREIK010001563.1, on the reverse strand, counting down.
CACTGTTGCTGTCGCAGTTTCCACCGCTGCTGCCACAACTGCGGCAGCTGGCCGCTGCGGTGGCTGACACCGTTGGCCCCGCTGACGGAGCTACCGCTACATGTCCCAGCGGCCGTTGCCGCCACTGCTGCCGCCGTTGCCACCTATGTCGTTGCTACCGCTGCTTCCGATACTATCGTTGCTTTCTGTGTAGCTGCTGTTACCACCGCTGCTTCTGCTGCTGTTACCACCGCTGCTTCTGCTGCTTTCGATGCAACTGCTGCCTTTATCTCCTATGCTGCCGCTCCTGCCGCTACCGCTCCCGCCGTTGCTGCCACCGTCTCTACATCCCCCGCTGCTACTTCCTCCACCTCTGCTGCTGCTGCCGCTTCCACTGCCATCGCTGCCGCTGCTACTACTGCTGATAATAGGCTTTTACATACCTATAATAGGCTAAAACTCTACCCAAAAATTTTGGAGCCACACAAATATTTTCACAAATATATAAAAAATAGTTATTATAGACATGAACAAACACAAATTAAAGTTGATTTTCATACAACTTAAACTAAAATTTAATTTAATAATATAATATTTTTATATTAAATTTAATAAAAACTGAAACTATAATGAAAATATTAGATTAAACAAAAAAAATTCATTTTATAACTTATTCTAATACAATCTTTTAAATAAAAAAAATAACAAAAATTATATTACATCTTAGTAATCAATGTATCTACTGACTGTGCATAAAGTATAATCTATCAATGCATTAACATTACTTTCTCTCCCTCTGCTCCTTCGATCACCAACTTTCCGCTGCGAAAAAGCTGTCCGAGTCACACTGCTTCATGTCTGTTGAAAAATCACTTCGCTTATACAAGCTTCGTATAGAAAATAATGTCGTACCACATCTGTAAGAAATTCAAACCACTAAATCAAATCAAAATAAATTAAAATTAAAACTATCTCTTGATAAATATATATTATTGTAAAAAAAATATACATATATACTAGCATTTCACTCGTACATATATTACTATAGTATATGTACATATAAATTACAATATTATGCGTACATATTTACCGAGTATATTTATATTTAGTATATATGTACATAAAATACTACAGAATTATATGTACGTATATACCACATTTGTTGTCGTTCTTGCTGCTCAAGTTGTCACTGCCGCCCCTGCCGCTACTGCCACCGATGCTGTTGCTGTTGCTGTCGCTGCAGCCACTGCTGCCACTGATGACGCCGTTGCCACTGCTTCCTCCACTGCCTCCACTACAGCCGCTGCTGCCGCTGCCGCTGCTGCCCCCGCTACCACTGATGATGTCGTCGCTGTCGCTGATGCTGCCACTGCCTCCGCTACATCCGCTGTTGCTGCAGTTGCTGTTGCCCATGCAGAAGAAGTTGCCAGAGCTGCTGCCACCGTCACTGCCGCCGCTTCTTGCGCCACTGCCGCCACTGCCGTCACTGCCCCTGCTACCGCCACTGCTACCGCAGCTACATCTGATGATAATAGGCTTTTACATACCTATAATAGGCTAAAACTCTACCCAAAAGTTTTGGAGAAACACAAACATATTCACAGATATATAAAAATAGTTATTATAGACATGAACAAACAAAAATAACAATTGAATGTCATACAGTTTCAACAAAAATTTAATTAAATAATTTAATGTTTTAAAATTAAATTTACTAAAAACAGAAACTATAAATGGAAATTTTAAATTAAAAAAAATTCATTTAATAACTTATTCTAATACAATATTTTAAATAACTAAAACAAAAAAATAATAAAAATTATATTACATCTTATTAATCAATGTATCTACCAACTGTGCATAAAGTATAATCTATAAATGCATTGTTATCAACAAACTGACCATCCACTTTTTTCACATGCATCTACCTAAAAATCTCATAAAAATTTGGATCTCGACTCAATTCTCCAGCCTAGAAAATATTTTTATTAAGTCATTAAAAAACAAATAATCAAAAAATTTAACAAAATTAATAAAACCATGCAAAGATTTGATTTTTAGAACTATTAGGACAACCACTAAATTTATAAATATTTAAAATTTTAAAATTGTACCATATCTCGAGCATGCTCAATGCTCGACTTTGACCCTCCTGTGTGTCGACAAATTCCTGTACCTAGTCCAGCTACCTCACTTCATCAATTTTTGCTGGCAATATCTGATTTTTTCTTCACATCTGGCTCCTCTCAATACTTAAGCTACTCGGGCCAGTCATCCTCGGATATAAAATCAGGCCATTCTTTCATATTCTTCAATTTATGGATAAAATCAGAATATCGTTGAGCAACTTTGATTTCCCATAATGACTTTATCTTTCCATCTAATTTGGGTCCCCATGTGCACTGATTCTATATATATATAAATCATAAAGAATTTATATTAACAACAAGAACGTAATTATTTACTGCTTGAATAATAACCAGCATAATAGTTAATTAATTTGATATTTATTTTTCAATTCTTTTGTTTTGTTATTTTTACCTGAAAGTCAATAAAATAGGACTTCTTTGTCGATTCTGAAACTTTCTTCCAGGAGAATGCTTTAGAATCAGCCATTTTCTTGAAAGACTTTATAATTATAGTCGAACACATGTGAGATGTAATAAAACTGTAAAAATCAATAAATAACATTAAAAACAAGCAAATCATAATAATATAAAAAAACTACTGACATTAACATCAAAATTTTTTTTTCAAATCATTTTAATATATTTTTATTACCTCTCATCCACAATCTCAATTTCTAACTTTGCACTAATTGCAGATGAAGGCACAACATTTGATGATGTCGTTGGTATTGTAAATGGGGGAACAATTTGTATAAAATATGGTGTAGAAGATAGAGATGGATCAAAAGTGTGTGCAGGAAGCACAATCGGTGGTGGGCTTACATCTGATAAAGGTGATAATAGAGGTCTCAATGATGGTGATGGTGATAGAAATAGAGATGGTGATTGTGATGTTGAAGTCTGGATATAATGGCTATGAGATTGTACTGATTCTGCAACATGATGTAACTTACTAGATGAATTTGGTTCATTTATGTGTCCACCTCCACCACGGCCACATCCTTTAGACATCATCTACTTTACAAAGTAAAACATAGAACAAAAAATAGAGATATGATAAACAAGCATGCATTTTCGAATAATTTTACATATCTATACATATAGTTATGTATAGGTATAGATATAGTAAAAATGTAAAATACATTTTTGAATACTAATATTTACAAATGTATATTAAATATAAGTTATAAATTATATATTTAAATATAGTTATGTATAAAACTTTTATAGTCATACATATAATAAGATACAATTATTTATAATTATATGTTATTATACATGTAGTATATATAGCTATAAATATTTTTATATAGTTATACATATAGTTATATATAGATATATTCATACAAATAGTTATATATAAATATATAAAGTAATAAATAAATATATAGATTTACATATATGTATACATACTTACAAATATAGTTATATTTAATTATATAGAGTGTTATATAGGTATATAATTATTTATATATAGTTATATAAATATTTATATATAGTTATACACATATAGTTAAATATAATGTTGTATGTATTATACATGTAATTATAAATATAGTTACATGTTGTTATAAATATAGTTACACATATAGTTATACTTATATTTATACTTGTAGGTATATATATTTATTTATATAATTTTATATATCTATACATATAGTTATGTATATGTATAGATATAGTAAAATATATTTTTGAATACTAATATATACAAATGTATATTAAATATAAGATGTAAATTATATATTTAAATATAGTTATGTATGAAACTATTATAGTAATACATATAGTCAAAGACAATTATTTATAGTTATATGTTCTTATACATTTGGGATCCAGTGGCAAAAATACAAAACAGAAAACAAAAAAGTTCGGCTTACAACAGATCAGAACAAAATAAATACGGTCTTGTATTTCAGCCGTGCAATATATAAATATAAATACAATTTGAATCCCCCTAAAAATAGATGATGTCATCCACATAAAAAAACAAAACTTTAGCAAAATAGGCAAAGATTAGATCCACATCCAGATATGTCAACAAAGTTTGTCTCATCCTGCATAAATTGTTTATGACTTGCTGGCAATGTATTGGAAAGCCAATCAAGACCCTCGTACAGGCCCTCGCCAGAGGTAGCATAGGTGCTCTGAATGTGCCAATGGCATTTGAGAAAAGAGTGAAGTCCTAGCTTGTTAGTAATTTCAGCTGCATTCATCGCATTAGGAAGATCTGGCTTATTGGCAAACACCATCAAAAATGCATCTCAAAGCTTTTCCTTGTTTAGCATCCTATGCAACTCATATATGGCTTCAACTACTCGATCTCTATCATTGCTATCCACCACAAATATGAGACCTTGGGTATTTTGGAAGTAATCCCTCCAGAAAGGGCTAATCTTGTCTTGACCCCCAACATCCCACACAGTGAAATTGATGTTTTTGTATTTAACAGTCTCTACATTGAAGATAATAGTAGGAATTGTGGTGACAATTTCACCAAGCTTCAACTTATACATAATGGTTGTCTCTCCGCCAGCATAAAGACCTAGCATCAAAATCATTATCTCCTTGTTGGCAAATAGCCTATTGAACATCTTTGTGAGCGTAAATCTCATTTCTTCCACTAAATCTCAAATCCTTTGTCATATGGTAGTAAAGAGATCTGATGAGAAAAAAAAACAAAATCAATAGACCTCAAGAGATGGTCACCAGAGAGGGAGGTCAACCTCTATATGTTATTATACCTATAGTAGACATAATTAAAAAAAGAGTTATATATAGTTAAACATATAATTATATATAGATATATTCATACAAGTAGTTATAAGTAGTTATACATAAATATATACAAAGTTATAAATAAATATATAGATTTAATTATATGAATACATATATGTATATATAGATACAATTATAATTATATTTAATTATATAGAGTGTTATATAGTTATACAAATATTTATATATAGTTATACACATATAGTTATAAATATGTATGTAATCAAAGATATAGTTATATATAACATTTTTATAGTTATACATATAGTAAACTACAATTATATATAGTTATATATTATTATACATATGATATATTTTGCTAAACATATAGTTATATATAATTACTCATATAGTTATAAAATATTATATAGTTAAAAAAATAATTATATATAGTTATTAATATAGTTATAAAAATAATTTACATAGTTACAAATATAGTTAAATATAATTATAAAGAGTTTTATATAGTTATACAAATATTTATAAATAGTTATCATATACTATGATAACAACACACTCTCAAATGCCCAATTGAATTACACCACTATAGAGAAAAAACTTGTATAAACAATCTTTTCTTTTGGCAAGTTAATATCATATTTAGTGGGAACCAAAGTCATAGTATATACTACATATTCTATAATCAATTATCTTATAGAAAAGAAAGATATCAGGCCTAGATTGATTTGATGGATTTTACTATTATAATAGTTTGAACTAGAGATATTAGATAACAAATGAACATATAATCAAAATTTAAAATAGCTTATCAAAACTAGAAAAAGAAGATAGAAGAGTTATTGAAGTAGATATTAGATAGATTTTTTTATTTGAACAAATTATATTATTGAATGAAAATATAACTCCATGGTAAATAGTATTGAATGAACATTATCATTACAAGTAGTACTCTGATCAAATTATGAGCCAAAGTATTATAGATGGGAGATTAGTAGTATATTGCAATAATATCACTTTTTGCTCGTGCTCTAATAAATTTGTGGAACATGTTAATAATTTTGTGCACAAGTATTTTTATTCTCAAAAATAATGTTGATATTTACATATATATGCATAAATATATATGTGCATATACACTGACACGCACACACACACATTTATACATCCATATACATTACTATACATTATATATCACAATACACATTTTTGTACTTTTGTATATATTCACACATGTATCTACATTTTCAAAGTAGTGTGTATATATAGTATGCATGCATATACTACTAAACACCCACACAAACACACACATATATCTATATACATAATGTATTTTTAAAGTTACACATGAAACTATTATATATGTGTGCGTGTGTGTGTGTAAATATATTTAAAATTTTATGATTTTGAAAATTTAATTAAAATAAAATATTATATATTATACAAAATTTATATTTTAATTATAAATTCTTTATATTTAAATTAAATTTTTGTGTGTGCGTATATGCGTGTGTGCATGTGTGAAGCATATTAATGCATAAAATAAAATTATAAATTAACTATATGAGCTTATATTTTATTCAAATAGTTGTTTTTTTAATATTTATATTAAAATAACTATCATTATACTCATATAAATAAATGAAATTGACATATTTGTAAATTATGTTGTTTTTACAATTATGTTAAAAATTAAAATATTGGTCATAAATAGATAATATTGTTTTTTTTTCTATACAATTTTTTTTAAAAAAAATATTAATGTCAATGAAAAATATCTACTTATTATTTATTGTTATTAATAGATTTTCAGAAACTTTAAAAATCAAACAATTATAATGTAGTACATATAAATACATGCCTTTAATGTTTTACAAAAAATTAATTATTTATTAATTATGTTCAAACAAAACAGGTTACCATATAAATACATGAGTAAATTTTTCTACAAGTTATTATTTTTTTTATTCAAAATATATAAATGACCTTATAAGTATATGAATTTATTTTTTAAAATAATTATTTAATTTTTTTTTAAATTGAATACATGATAATGTTTTTATTTGTAATTAATAGATATATTTTAAACATTGTTTATTTATAATAAATATAACATATTGCATATAATGAGGGGCAAATTTTATTTTATAAATAAATTTTATTTTTAAAGTTTTATCTTTGTAAATTGAAACTACATCACATATATATTTTAGAAATTTTTTATAATATTTATTACACAAACATATTGTTATTTGTTTTAAAATTTACCACATGAATTTTAACAAATTTACATTTTATTATAAATCAATTTTAGTTAAATGATATTAAGTGATACAAAAAATACAAACCCAAAATATATTAAATCATAATGATTTATACAAACATATAAAAATATATTAAAAATACATTTAAAGTTGAAAAAATTAAATTTAAGTTGCTAAATTATATGAAAAAAAATGCTAAAGATTTATACAATATCAAATATATATATATATGAATGAGATGAATGATATGAATGGATATTAAGTTTCTGAAGCATGTAGTTATACATGTTGTGGATGTAGTTATATTAGTTTTTCATGTAATTTAATATATTTAGACATGTGGCTATGTATAGGTATTAATGCAGATAAATACATTTATATATAGTAATATGTTGATATACATATTGTTAAATACATTATATATAGTTATATATAAATGTATAAATCTTTATACATTTAAGTTCCTCAAATCAATAAGTGTATTTAAACATAACTATACATCAATATGCATGTGTGGTATAATTCGAATTTCTTATATAAATATATTTTACTATATCTATTACTATAAAAACAGTATACATAAACATAACTATGTATAAATATAACAACATATATTTAATATACATACATACATACATATATATATATGTATATATATATTTGTATGAAATTAATTGATGATAGACACCTTGCGTTTATTGTTATATTTTGGAAAGTGACTGCATAAAAGGTAGATATAATTGTGTGAAGTGGGTAGATGTAACAAAAAAAAATAAAAGATCACTCTTTGTCATCATTTTTGGCCAACAAGAGACTCTAATTGGCAAAATAAGCTAAATATAAAAATGACATTGGATTAATCATATATATGTTTGGAAAAATATAATTATAAGACTCTAGTTGATATATCAGTGTTTTTTTTTTGTTTTTTTTTTATTTTTTTTTTGTTTTTTATTTTTTGTTTGTTTTTTATTTTTTGTTTGTTTTTTAGTTTTTTAGTTTTTTAGTTTTTTAGTTTTTTAGTTTTTTAGTTTTTTAGTTTTTTAGTTTTTTAGTTTTTTATTATTTTATTATTTTATTATTTTATTATTTTATTATTTTATTATTTTATTTTATATTTTTTTTTATTTTTAATTTTTTTTTAATTTTTTTTTTAATTTTTTTTTTAATTTTTTTTAAATTTTTTTAAATTTTTTTAAATTTTTTTAAATTTTTTTAAATTTTTTTATTTTTTTTATTTTTTTTATTTTTTTTATTTTTTTTATTTTTTTTATTTTTTTTAAATATCATAGTTTGTTATAATCAAGATGTTAAATTAGTTGATTAATAACATTTATAATATTAATGAAATATATAATATTTTCTTATGTCCTCTATGTTACATATGGAAGTTGTTAGAGTTTTATATAAATGAAATAATGAATGATTAGCCAATATTATAAATAAATCTTGTAAAATTAAATAAGTTGAAACTATTTTAGTGGCAAGAATCTTAGTAAATATATTTTTTGACAAATTATCGATATTCATGATTTATTTATGATAATAATCAAAAACAAATATCCTATTCTGAGAATTAATGAAATATTTGATTAGTTGGATATAATAAAGCATTATGTAAATTAGATTTGTGATTTATTTATCATGAAACAAAAATTAAAGAATCTTTTTTTATGAAACACATGTGCCAAAATATAAAACACATATAAGTGGTCGATATATTTAATGTCAAAATGGGGGGCGTCTACTCCCCATTTTTGTCAAAAAAAGAAGCATTACATCTTTTTTTTGTTTTATTATTATTCTAGCATAGATCAACAGATAATAAGCATTGAGATTTCAAAAGTATATATTTCTTACATCTTTTGCATTCGCCTAATTCATAGTAAATAAGAAAGTAAAAGAGAAGAGCCCATAATATAGGCAAGCATGTGCTGAACAATATAAATTTTGTGTTTTATTTAATATATATATTTTTGTTCTCTTTCATAAATCTAACAAATAGGAAATCATGTTATTCTCAACAATTGGTATTAGAGGTTTAGGTTGTGCATTATGATGCCCCATTGGGCAAAGTTACTATTGATGATGATAATGAATATAATAAATAGAATACATTTTGCAGACAATATCAGCATGTCAAAAGAGATGTTCTCAATTCTCATACACAGTGTTTTGCAAGAATTCTCTAGAAAAAATCATATTTTGTAGACAGTAATGACTGCATATAAATGGAAAAGTGAAAATAAAAAAATCTATATAATGAAATTTGGATTCTAGAAAATATAGATAGAAAATTATATATACTAGAAAAATCTATATCAACCCCTTCTAAGGAAGAAGATAGAATCTATGAAGAAAGAAGAGTACATACTAGCACTTGAATTCATCTGAAAAATGATATCTTACCATCTTAATTTCAATATAAAAAATGAGAAGAGCATAGTAAGGCTTACGAAGGCTCTTGCTGGTATATACGAAAAACTAATTGATGCTAAAAAAGTGCACATGATGAGGTATTTTTTCAATTTGAAGTTGACAGAAAGCATGTCAGTGACCCAACAACTCAATGAAGTCAACACAATCACAATCCAATTAAGTTTGTTTGGTATTGAAATCGATAAAATATGTGTATTGATACTTCTATGTTCTCTATCAAAAATTAACGTATTATAATTGTAGTTGTACATAGTTCATCAAGAACTAATAAATTGAAATTCGATGATGTTAATGATCTAATTCTCAGCAAGGAGATTCAACGGAGATAGACGAATGAAACATCAATCTCTTTAGAATTATATACAAAGTAAATTGAAAGAAATTCTACCAAGAGAAAACGTCAAAGCAAATCAAAGAACAAGAGGTATAAATCTAAGAATCATTGTAATTATAATAGCTCAATGACCATTAAGCATTGAAATTATAGAGAGACAAGACACTACAAAAATCAATGCAAGTGTTAGTTATTTTATAGCACAGTAAAATATATCACAAGTATATGAGTTAAACAAGTAATAAAATTAACTATATGAATCTGGATTATCATTTCATAGATATTGATTATATGTGTTGGGAAATTGTGCTTCCACGGTAGTGAGATTAAGATACAGAAACAACAAAAACACAGAAAATAAGCAATATATATCCCAATCCAGCAAGCATCCACGACAGAATCAAAAAAACGAGAAATCAATACCGAAAATAACGTGGTTCACTAGTCGCTCAGTATGACTAGCTACATCCACCAGAAAATGCTTATGCATTACAGATTAAAACCAAACAGAAATGTCTTACAGTATGCATCACACTAAACAGTCGCGATAAATCGCGCAGAGAGAAGAGAGAGATGATGAATAGTTCCACGGGTCCAGAACAGCCACCCGAAAATAAAATTACAGAATATTTTATATTAAAAAAAATCTCGGTTCATTTAACCGGAGCAGGTCGGATCATAGAATGGGTCAGGCTCTGCTCCAAAAATCTCTCCGGTCAGCGGGACCTCCGTTATTGTGCTACGGCTACATCCCCGGTCTATTAATATTTCCTTTCCTACACTTACATTCAAAATATTAAAATAGAAAAAAATATTTTGTTATACAAATAGATTATAAAATAAAAACAAATTACATAGACAGCATATATATATATATATATATATATTATTTAATGTTTTTATAATTAAATAATATATATATTTTGGAAATATATATAATTTGTTATTTAATGTTTATTTTGTCGAGACTAAGTCCTCCAACTTTCTCTCAATATTTTCGAATAATAAGTGAAGCAACTCCTCCGCAGTCCTCCATCCTTCTCTCGTCACCGATGCAACATAAACATATTCGAATTAAGCGATAATTTGTTATTGATTTGAAGTAAGTTTTCTACACTAATTCTTCATCGATTATCTTAATCCGCATTGATTCTGTTAACTTTTTTCCAAAATTCTTCTTCTTTAATTGTATACATTAATTTAATTATACTTATTGCGATGCATACCTAATGCATTTGTGTTGTGTTGGGCAGTTGGTATGCTTATATAAACATAATTTAATAATACTTTTTTTAATACATATTATGTTAATTTAATTATACTTTTTTTAAATACATATTTTGTTAATTTAATTATACTTAGATTGCTTATATAAACTTAATCGTATATAACAAATGGGTGTTTTGTGTTGGGCAGTGTGCATATAACACATAAATATATAAGTGTATTTTATTATATCTATAACTATAAAAATAGTTTACATAAACATAACTATATATAAATATAACAACATAAATTTAATATATATATATATATATCTATCATAATTTTATATATGATACATTCAATATACATGTCGTGTATTTAAGATATAATTAATATTATACATATAATATTATATACATATTTTACACAAATAAAGTTATTCTGACTTTATGATAGGATTTTAATAATGTATATTTGAAATTTGTAAGTTATCATTATAAAATACACGTCTAATAAATTTGCATTATGAAAATATCTATTATTCCATAATGTCATACCTACCTAATAAGTATAATTAAATTAATATATGTAAACTATATTTTATACATGGCTTTATGTACAAGGAAAAACACACACTCTTATAAAAATGTAAGAGTGTATTTAATATCTGTAAATTTAAAGTAAAGTCACATTAATATTTGTAAATGTCAAATTAATATCGGTAAATATTTATTGACCGGTTTTCAATTAGTTCAGATAAAAATATAATAGGCTTTATATATACATATACTAATTTATAAGACATTTAAATACATGTATATATTTGATTATATTTTAATTACTATGTTTAATTAAATGCCGCATAGGCTCCCTTATAAGTACCCTATCATTGACTATCAATATGATTCATACTAGATTAAAATATAAGATATCCAGCTCATCTAACATACATTATTTCCTATATGAATTGATCTGATGACTTTTTGATGGATTTGAGAAGTTCCACCTATATGGATGAGTAGATCTCACATATTTTATCACCGTTATAGCCATTAACTCATAAATTGTATACCCATGGACTTGAGACTATTTACTTATTGTAAGCTAACCATAGAATTGTTTACTTGAGTAAACAAGTAAACCATAGAATTGTTTATTTATTGTAAGCTTAGATAATGAATAAACTTTAATAATTAATCCATATTGTTGTCTATGTAATTTGTTTTTATTTAATAATTTGTTTGCATAACAACATGTTTTTTCTATTTTAATATTTTCATATAAGTCTAGGAAAAGAAATATTAAGAGGCTGGAGATGCAGTAGTAGCATAATAACAAAGGTCTCACTGACCGGAGAGATTTTTGGAGCAGATCCTGACCCGTTCCATGATCCAACCTGCTCCGGTTAAATGAACCGAGATTTTTTTTAATATAAAATATTCTGTAATTTTATTTTCGGGTGGCTGTTCTGGACCCATGGAACTATTCATCATCTCTCTCTCTTCTCTCTGCGTGATTTATCGCGACTGTTCTGTGTGCTGCATACTGTATGATATTTCTGTTTGGTTTTAATCTATAATGCATAAGCTTTTTCTGGTGGATGTAGCTAGTCATACTGAGCGACTAGCAAACCACGTTATTTTCGATATTGATTTCTCATTTTTTTGATTCTGTCGTGGATGTTTGCTGGATTGAGATATATATTGCTTATTTTCTGTGTTTCTGTTATTTCTGTATCTTAATCTCACTACCGTTGAAGCACAATTTCCCAACAATAAATATATATATATAATAAAAATAAATAATTTAAAAAAATATATGTTTAGCCTTATAAAAAAATATATCAAATAGCTACAAAATTAACAAACTTCATATAATAAGACATACATAAAAAATTGATCTGTCTTCTAGATACTCTCCTAAGAGTTATAAAATATTTTTAATGTTAAAAAATATATAAAAATTTTTCGTCGCTAATACGTCGCTAAATCCATCGCTATATTCTCTGCTTTTCTTGAGTGGAATTTATGAAAAATTTTTCGTCGCTATTCCGTTTCTAATTTTTATTTCAATGATAAATCATAAATTTCTTGCTTCCCTAGCTAATCCATCACAATTTAGCTAGGGATTGATCCCTGGCTAAAATTCCCTAGCTAAATCTATATTTTCTTGTAGTGAGGATCTCAATAGTAAAACACATGCATTACATTTTACATATACTCATCCACAACATCATAAAGTGAAAAATCAGCAACTAAGAAATCAAGATGATTTATTAAATATACATCATCATCTTTGTAATAATTAAAACAACAATGTAGCAAGTAAACTATTTCCAAACAAACAAAAATATCGAAATTAATGTTCGATATTATTATTTAGATTTTCTTGGTTTGTAGTAAACTTTTATCTAATTGTGGCTTTCAAAAATAAAATTATTTTTCTGAGGAAGACTATAGAAGAATTTTTAAATATACTTTATATAAATAATAATTTTTTGATTATCAATAATAAGGTAGTTCAATTGGTAAAGAGATGAGTCAGCTAGCCATTGGAACACGGATTCGATCCACATAGATGGCGAATACACATATTAGAGTATCTTTGAAATCACTTCATTCATACAATTGGGACAGAGGTATTATCAGCTTTGACCTTGGGATAGCTTATTTTAAAAAAAATTATTAAAAATATTATATTATTTGAGTTGTTATTAGTTGATTTATATTTAAAACTTGAGAAGTCTTGAATATATATATATATATATATATATATTGTTTGAAGTAAACTAATTTATTTGAGTTATTAATAAGTTATTGTTGACTAATTTATTCTAAAAATTTATAAAATTGATTTATTTTAGAATTGCTTTTCAAAAATTATTTTCAAAATACGAATTCATTTTTGTAATAATACAACTATCAAAGTTTTAAATAAATTATTTGAAATAAAAAAAAATGTTTTTATCAAATTAGGAACTTAATGGCTTCCATATATACATATATAAACCAAGTGTTATACCTTTTTCCCACTAAAACAAAAGGGAAGATACATATTTTCCTTTCTAAAAGATTCACTTAATTCCATTATAGATTATGGCGATATTTATCTACAAATATTGTGTGTACATTCTAGACTCGACCATAAGCCTAGATATTATGGTCATATTTATCTTCAAAAATTGGATGTTATGGTTTCACTATAATGTTTGAATTTAATGATTTAAAACTTAAGTTGGAGATGGAGAATCAAAGATCAAAGAAATAATTTCACAATTATGAGATCTTGGATTGTCCTTGGTTCATGGTTGTTTCATGTTTGATTATGGTTCATGAAATTCAAATCAATATCAATTGATCAACTACCAATTTGGTTCCATGTTTCACCTAGGTTGGTATGTTTTGCTTTGAAACTACTCTTGTCCAAGTCTAGTCTACTCATTAATTTTGTAACCACTAGATAACTAATCTTCATTTAAATGTGACCCTAGAATCTAGATTGGGTGCACCTCTCACTATACGATTTCCTAGATTTGGCTTGAATTAGATAGCCCTACAATATGTAAATTACATAATGAAAGCTCCAGAAGAAGAATATTCATCACAAATAACTCTAAGAAACTAGAGTTATTCTCGTTTTTAGCTAAATTTAACTAAAAAGGAAATAAAATTTAAATTTTGAGTCTTTATAGATATGTATTTTCATATTTAACTTTTTTTTGCCTGACTCAATTTGTTAGAGAATAACTCTAGTGTGTGTGTGTGTGTGTGTGTGTGTGTGTGTGTCTTTATATTTATGTAGTTAGATAATCATATTTTATTTCTTTGTATGTATTAAGGCATTTTTTTTGTGTGGCTTGTATTTAAAATATAAATTAAGTAATGCAAACGTAAAGAAAACGTAAAATGTAAATATAGAGGATATAAAAAGGGAGAGAAGTTACAAGATGAGAGTTTTTTTTTTTTTGAGTAAATGATCTATCACAAAAAGAAAGAGAGTGAGAGTAGAAATAAAAAAAACACAAGAAAAAGGCAAGATGTGGAAACTTGAATTTTTACAGAAATCACATGTCACAAAGGTATATATGAAAGGAAGAATAAAGCAACAAATAGAAAACTCATGAGAGGAAAAACATGAGACTCAAAGAATAGATACAAGGAATTGAAGAAAAATAAAAACATGAAGTGGAACTTCACAAATACACATGATGGATGATAGGAAAGACAAAAAAAAAAACCAATAGTAAAAGAATCAAAAGCATGTGAGGGAAGCATAATACAAGAAAAGAAAAAATATAAAAACAAGAAGGGAGACTTGGTTAGAGTCATTGGAAAAAACTAATAAAAAGTCAATAACAAGCATCAAGCATATACCCTACAACAACTAAGCATCTGTTTTTCCTTCTCTTCATCCATTTGCATGTTTTGTTTTAATTTTTAATTTGTTTTTATTTTTTTGAAGAATGAATGAACTAAACTCATGTGTCATTTTTAATTTAAGTATAAGATAAATTTATTTACACTAGAATTTGTGTTAACTTAAGTTATTGTGCATTTTCAGATTTATATTTTAGAAAAAATCTTTTATTCATCTAATGGTTTTTATTATTTAATTTTTCTTTTTATTTGGCCAACATTAGTAAAATGTAGTATTAATGTTAATCATGGAAAGGTTGAGATTAGTAGATCAAAGTTGGATGAAATTCTTTCAATAATCTTAATTCTAGAAAGGTTGGCATTATTGATTCATAAGTGATATAAGAATATATTATTTTTCATGAAACCTAAGGGACTACTACTTTAATATGTATTCATTTTATTAGATTAGCATAGGAATATATATAATCTTGATGAAAGGATTATTATAAAACATGTTAGATTTGAAAATTCTAAAAGTTAAATTTGATATGTAGTTTATTAGGAATATTTGTAGTATAATACAAAATAACTTAAATAAATTTGCCAATTCTAGAGTAATCCATTATATATTTTTAAATTTTTTAACACTTTATTACCTTATTATTTTTATTAATTTCTAGTGCCTACTTTTTATCATACTTTAGTTTTATATGTTTTACTATTCGGCTTTAGCTTTTTAGTTAATTGAAATTGTTTCTTTTTGCATTTATTTTCATATATATTCATTACATATGGAGACATTACTTAACTCACTTCTATATTACTTGTTGATATTGTGCACTTGCATGAGCTTTTACAAGTATCCCATTACAATTCAAAATAATAAATAAGTTTTTAGCTCGGTTGCCAATTATTGAGTTCAATGAAATTGTTGTAGAAACTAGTTTTCACTTGAATTTCATTCATAATATATTTCTTTATTTCAATTTTCTTGCTACTTTATTTCAATACTTATATGAACAATTAACAATAGCCTTAATCACTCTTCTTAGACCTTGAAATTGAATATACTTTAAGATGGATATAAAGAGATCAATTTTGTTTAGATTGATTAGAAAAAATGCTAACACAAAAAGGTTTTAATGCTGCCAGTCAAGCTATAGCAATAACTGATGACAAAGATAGGGCTATAAGGGATTATGTTATCCCAATGCTTCATAAGTTGAATCCAACCATGACGAGGCTAGAAATTCAAGCTTTTCCTTTTGACCTAAAACTAATTATACTGCAAATGCTTCAAACTATAAGACAATTCAGTGAAAAGCCCATGGAAGATCCTTACCTTCATCTATTTTTGTTCATGAAGGTTAGTGATTCATTCAAGCTACAAGGAGTCTTGGATTAGGCTTTATGATTGAAATTTTTTCTTTATTCATTGAAAGATATGGATATAGTGTGTCTGAATACTTTACATCTTCATGAGTTATGAGAGAGGTTATTATGAAGTATTTCCCCCAACCCAAGAATGTTAAACTGATGAATCATCTTATTTATTTTAATCAACTCGAGGAAAAATTACTTTATGAGGCATGAAAGAGATTCAAAGAGTTGCAAAGGATGTGTCCATATCATAGGATTCTTCATTGGATCCAAAATAGATTTTTTACATTAGACTTAATGCTAAACTCGTGTTATGGTGGATGCTTATGCAAATAGAGTTTTCATGCTAAATCTTAGAATGAGATATATGTTACTCCATTTATATGTATGAATATCATAAATTTATGACACAGACTAGTAACATCAAGTTGACTTACAAGCTTATCACATGCTTACTTGCATGAATATCATGTGTTAGTATGTATGATTTTCATGTCTTGGCTTACATGAGTGATAAGTATTGATTATGTGCTTACTATGTGTTCTCGTGCATTAATGCCAAGTGCTTGAAAGTGTGCTTGTTATATGATGATGTGTATACCTGCCAAGGATTGACTTGACATGTGAAAACTGTGTTGACTTACTAAATGTTACATCAAAAATTAACAAACTTGGAATCTTGCCTATAAATAAAAGTGATTTGGGGTTCCTAGCACACAACAACACATATCATGAGAATATTTCAAAGTAAATTAAGAAATTCTTGCTCAATTATTTTCAATTACATGTGTGAATATTAGTGAGTTTTCTAAAAGTTGGTAGAATAGTTCAAACTGGTTCAATTGAGTATACTCAGTTTAATTTAATTTGACATGCTAAACTATTATTTTATTTATTTTGTTTGCTTTGTTTGCTTTGTTTGCTTTATTTATTTTATTTATTTTATTTATTTATTTATTTTATTTTATTTTATTTTATTGTATTTTTGAATTCAATCATTACTGTTTTTATAGATATCAAGTCGGCATACCTAAGTATATATAAAATAAGCATGCATATTGATGTATACTGTTTTTGTAGATATCAAGACGGCATACCTAAGTATTTATACTAGTTATGTATAAAATACACATGCATATTGATGTATACTATTTTTGTAGATATCTAGTCGGCAAACCTAAGTATATATACTATTTATATATTGTTTTTGTATATGGTCACCATCAAAATCCACACAATGTCAACGCATCATATTACAAATGCATGAAGCATTGGTACGAATAAGTTTAAATACGAAATCCAAGCATACCATGGTGCTTAAAGAAGAAAATCAGAAACAAAAAAAATCAGAATAAAAATGCTTACTATTCAATTAAGCAATACGAAGATAATCAATGAAGATTATATGTATAAATGTATCTCAAATCATTAACAAAGTAAAACTTAAACCTCGAATTGATTAAGTTGAATCGTCGTCGAGAGATAGAGGAATGCGGAGGACTTCGGTTACGTGTTAGAGATGCATCGAGTCGAGAGAGAGGTGTATATTTTAGGAAAATATTTATATTTTTAATTATTAAAACATTAAATAAACAATACACACACACACATATATATATATAATACAATAATACTCATTAATTTTATTTACTATCAAAATTTTTTCAACAAAATTAATGTGCATGTAGCAAGGTACAAATGAAAAACAAATATTTTACAATTTATTATTATTATATTAATTAAACAATAAATATATAAACACTAAAAAAATATGTTTTGCATAAAAAAATATCAAATAGGTATGAAATTAACAAACTTCATATAATAAGACATGAATGAAAAGATGATTTGTCTTCTAGCCACTCGCCTAAAAGTTATAAAATACTCTTAATGTTAAAAAAATCTATAAAAATTTTTATTTGATGGTTATAAATTTTTAAATATTCATATTTATTTTTACAAAGTTAATATGAAATAAAAACTTAATGTTTAAAGCTAATTGTAAAAATATTACTCAATTGTTTAATTTTTATAAATTTTAGTAGGATTAAACATCTAAATATTTATTTATAATTATTATTTTATTTTCTTTTAACTTTATTGAAAAAAATTATATTTTTATTATATTTCAAGATTTTCAAGATTTATATTTTTTATTTCTCTAAAAGTTATCTATAATCATAAATTTTTTTTAATACTTATAATAATATTAATATTACTAGTTTATTCATCAATTAAGATATTTATAAAATTATTTTATATTTTATCATACAATTAATTAATTTACATTTAAATTATTAGAAATTTTAATGTATGTAATGTAATTTTTAAATTATTGAAAAAATTAGTATACTTATTGAATTAATTATTTAATGTTACTTTAATTTAAATTATTTAGTTTCTTAATTAAAAATTTTTTAAAATTTTTTTTGATATTTTTTTAATTTTTATAAAATTAATACATCATTAAAATAGTTATTTTTAGTCCTTATTAATATAATTTTTTTTATATTTTTATATATTTTAAATTAAGTATTTATAATATCATTTTTTTTGAATTTACTAGGAGAATGTGTATTTCAAGGATTGCTCATCTATAGACCAATAACATAAATTTAATAAACAAATTTAAATAAAATATTTAAAAAAATAATAAATAAAAAAATTATATAATTAAATATTGGCTATGGAAATACCGTCACTAAATCTGTAACTAAATTACGGATTTTATAAAGTAGGAAAAATTCATCGCTATATTATGAATTTTACTAGCTTGAGAAAAGACGTCGCTAAATTACAAATTTTATTAGCTAGGGAAATTTCGTCCCTAAATCCATCGCAAAATTTAGGATTTTATTTTCTATGGAAATTCCATCGCTAAATTCGTCACTAATTTATGGATTTTATTAGCTAGAAATATTCGCTCACTATATATGTATCTAGAATACGGATTTCATTAGCAATGGATAGTCCGTCACTAAATCCGTCGCAAAATCAAGGATTTTATTAGCAATGGAAAGTATGTCGCTAAATCCGTCGCTAAATTTGTCACTAAATCATGAATTTTATTAGCAATGGAAAATCTGTCGCTCAATCCATCGATAAATTATGGTTTTTATTAGCAAGGAAATATCCGTCGCTAAATCATTAATTTTATTAGCAAGAAAAAATCTGTCGCTAAATCAATGATTTTATTAGCAAGAGATATTCTGTCGCTAAATCCGTTGCTAATTTCAAGGTTTTATTAGCGAAGAATATTCCGTCGCTAAATCCGTCGCTAAATCAAGGAATTTATTATCAAGGAAATATATGTCACTAAATCCATCGCTAATTTAAGGCTTTTATTAGCGAGGGATATTCCGTAATTAAATTCATCGCTGAAATCCCCGCTTTTCTTGAGCGGAATTTACAAAAAAATTTTCTCACTAATCCGTCGCTAAAATCCCCGCTTTTCTTGAACGAAATTTACGAAAATATTTCATCACTAATCTGTCGGAAAATCCGTCGCTAAATCTCCAGCTTTTCTTGAACGGAATTTACGAAAAATTTTCCATCGCTAATCCATTTCTATTTTTTTTTTCAAAAAAAAAATCATTAATCTCTTGCTATTCCCTAGCTAATCTGTCGCAATTTAGCTAGGGATTGATCCCTAGCTAAAACTAATTTTTCTTGTAGTGTTAATATGTGAGATAAACCTTTGTGTAAAAACATAAGATTAAGATAAATTTAATTGTTGAATATTATGCTTATGAAATTGAAAGTACAAATATATTTAAGCCCAATCCATTATACATATTCTAGAAGAATTGATCTTCAAATGATGTAAAGATTAAATAGAATGTCTAACCTAGGGGTTTCACTATGGTGTGGGAGTCGTCTATTGGTTATGGCATATTTTGATAAGTAATTCATGGGATACATGTAAGTGGAGGTATCTCATATGGTGGTGATAGCCCTAAAGTCAATTTTCTTTATATGATTTTGTTCAACTGCATTTACTTACTATTTTGGCTGGTTTGGAGTGAATGTCTCAAATGGGTCGGGCGACCCAGACCCGTCATGGTCCAAGACAGTGCCTGGGCCCATGAGAGGTGGAACCTCAGCACAAAACATGACGTGTTGTGTCGAGGCACTTCGGTATGAGTTTCGTGCCAGGAACGACTTGGATACCTAGCACGTGGGCACAACATGGGCGACGACGTGACGAACGATGCACGATGACTATCGTATAGTGATGCCCAATGGTGGATGATGCGGCGATGCCTGATTGGTGATGGTAGCACATGCGCACCATGCCACCATTCCTATTTTTGTTCTAGGTTAAGAATTTTCTTAACCTAGAGCAGGCCCAAACAGCCTGAACATGAGCTGATTTTAGGCCGCAGGGCGTGTTGGGCCTGCCCTCTAGTTTACCCTGCGGAGCCATGCACAACACATGAGCCCATTCGGGGCTGAAAAAAATATGTCATGCTATCCCGGCATGACCGATTTGACACGTAGTTTGGAGTGTATTTATTGGTGTGTTTGCATCTATTTGTGCTTATGTTGAAGTTATTTCTCTAACTTCATGTTTTGAGTGACTTTGATAAAGATTAGCAAAATCATATCTATTTTGTTAGAAATTATTAGATTTGGTAGGGTGAAGGCTTAGACAGGAAAAAAGGAGAGTCGTGATATTTCTCAAGTCATGGCTCATGTTCATCTTTTATCATCTTACCAAATAGTTATGATATCTTTCTAAGCTATAAAACTCTATAAAACTTGTCATTATAATCTTTATATATAATGACTCTACTACCAATTTTATATAGCCAAAACACTATATTTTTTGAGTCGTGATATTATTTGTTGCCATGACATTTCATTCTAAAGAATATTTACTATGGTTGGATACTTTTTCAAAGTCGAGATCATGTGCTCTAGAGGGAATTCACTAAAATCATGGTCAACCCTAACAATGACTTTGGGTTACATAGAATAAATAGATTAGTCATGATTATTTTTAGTACTATGACATTGTAGTCTAGATAGAAATTAATTCAGTCACAACCATTCCCAACACCATGAGATTTTTTTAGAAGAGAGTTGACTAAGTCATGAAATTCATCACTATCATGATTTTTGTACTCTACATAAGATTCGAAGAGAGATGAAAGTCATGACCTCGAGCTAGTTCTACAATTTCCAATTGAAAGCTTATATAAATACCTTGGAGGATTTAAGTAATACATAGAAGAAAATAATAAAAAAGGAAATAAGGAGAATTAAAGTATTTAAGTATTTGAGCCAAAAGCTACAACAAATTTTAGGCGCATGATTCCAATGTCCACTAAGGAGCAAATTCAAGGAGAATGATGCAATATTTTAATAAGTTTTAGGTTTTGAAGCTTAGATTCATGTTAAGGCTTGCGTTATGAACTTTCAATTCATATGAGATGCCTTTCAACACATCTCACATAAAGTATTTTATGATATTAGCCTAAATTGATTTATATAGTTGGATTATATATTCATGTGTGAGGATAAATTATTTTTATATCATTGAATATTTTTGTTGATGTTGTGTGGTAAAAGGTTGATAGATATAAATGTGTTATAGAATTGAGATTTAGAGTTCTCACTATATCATATTTTTATGCATATTAACCATGGAAAAATGATGACATGTATGTCATGGAATACACACATGATATATTGAGAAGGAAGTGACATTTCTTTTAACTTTAATGCATGAGATAAATTTATGTGTGGAAACCCAAAATTGAGGTAAGTTTAATCATTATGAGTATAATACTTATAAATTCAAAAACATGAATGTACTTATGACAAGTTCATTATGCATATTCTAGAAGAATTGACCTCGAGTAATATAAAAGTTAAGTAAAATATCTTACCCATGAGTTTCACTACAGTATAAAAGTCATGAAACAATTGTGAAACATGGTGACAAGTAAATCATGTAGCACATGTAAGATGAGGTGACTCATAAGGTAGTGACAACCATATAAATCATATTATTTTATATAATTTTAATATGTAAGATTTATAAGAAGATATATGTTAATTTTTTTGAGTATGGTGATTTTTGATAATCAAAATACGAAATAAATGATATCATTTGGGGAGCAACATATGGAGTGTTTGCATGAATACTATTAGTTATCAAAAAGGTTTTACTAAAAAACTTATTTTGAAGAGGATGTGATGAATTATTAGTGAAATTAGAGAGAATTTGGGTAAAATTGGTAGACTTGTTGGAGAAATACTTATAGGAAAGAGAAGTGATGGAGAGTCATGTCAATTTTCTTGTCATGAGTTATATATCCCCTCTATATTATCATTAAGTAGTTATGGCATCTATTCTTGACCATGATTATATCAAAACAATCATATTATTTTTAATACATTATGACTTTATTATCGAGTTGTCATGACCCTATGTTCTAGTCTTAGCTTCTAGAAAGACTCATAGAAGACATATGTAGGTCATGATATCATTTTCTATTGGGACTTTTTATTCTAGAAAGTAATTACTCTAGTTATTACTTTTTCTAATTTCAAGTCCTTGTGCTCTAAAGATAAAATATCAAAGTTATTATAGTATTTAGTGCTACAACTTTATGTTATAGAAAGTATTTGACATAGTTGGGGTATTAATAACACTATGATACTTTGACCCATAGAGCCAACACTAAATTCACTAAAAATCTCAATGCCACAACTTTGTATTATAGAGAGAATTTAACACAACCATAGTAATCATAGTGCTATGATACTTTGCCCACAAAACCAAGACCAAAGTTGTGGTCAATTCCTAGCATCTTGACTTTATGTTAATGACTGTTTAAGCATTAGTCCATATTATTCATAGTGTTGCAACAATTATGCTTCAGAGAAAATTTGGTGGAAAAATCATGACCTCAACTTTGTGTCAGAACATCCAACTTAAAATGTCACATAAATTTCTAAAGTATAAAAGCTACACATAAAAAAAAGAGAATGAGAAAGAGTAAGGAATTGAGAAAAAAAAAAGATCATGACATATTCCAAGCCTAGGCATCATGACCTCAACCTCTATTAGGAGTAAATCAAGTGTGAAAAACAAGCAAAATTGATTATAAATAGGGGTTTCTTCTTAGAAGTTAATTTGGGTATTTATTGAGAACCCTATAATCCACAAGATTAATGTTCACATATCTCGCATAATTTTATCTTTATTGTCTGACTAAATTGAATTCTAAGGTTGGTTATGTAATTATTGTGTTTTGGATAATTAAATTAAAGAGTTTATATTTGGTTTATAATACATTTAGATGTTGATGAATGTCGATGCACTTTAAAACCTTAAATTATGGTTTTCACAAATATGTTAGCTTATGTGCATTGGTCATGATAAACAATGAAAGATGTATCATAGGACACACTCATATGGTTTGAATAGAAAAGAGTAACAACCCTTTTAATCTTAATATATTAAATAAACTCTTGAAGCCAAAAGTATGAATGTATCAAAGACCAATCCATTATGTATTATCTAAAAAAACTAACCTAGGACTGATGTGTAGGTTAAATAGAATATCTTATTTAGGACTTGCATCATAGGGTACGAGTCATGTGTCAATCATGGAAGACAATGATAGGTATGTCATAGGATATATGTAAGTAGGAAGATCATATCATTGTGACAACCTTGTGAATAATTTGTGCTTATATAATTTTAAAAGATGAAATTTTTGAGAAGACATATAGTTAATTAATGAGAATATGATACTCACGAAGCCAGAAGTATACATGAATTTAGAATAATATTATCACAAGTCATTGAGGCAATTAGATATTGGAGAATAAAAATATATACTCAAAGAAATCATTTAAGATAGTTGACGTATTCCCTAAAAGAAGTATACGTGATACTGACTATTGCATGGATCGACATGTTACTACAGTGTTGAAATACCAATCGGACAACTACATGGAGATCATCCTTGGAAGTGATAGTCCAATGGATAATGACAACCTTGTATGCCAATAAAGTACATGGGTATTTTCACATTAATTTACTCTTTGTCTAATAATCAAATACATAATGAACCAAATACTGAGAAATATCATCATGTATAAGTACCTGTGCCAAACCTAGAGTCTGGATATATTTTTTAAGACCAGATATAGTTATTCAACTAGTATAGTAATTAGTTTATTATTGATTGACCAAATTATCGATTAATTTCTATGGAATTGATATTTGGACTTACGTCCTCTTTATTACTTGTATGACCCAGATAATTGCAGAACTACATTGGCTGAGAGATTCTAACTCAACTATGTTTTATGATCATGTTAAAAAACAATGAGTTTTGGGTCCAACACAAAATTTCAATATGTTTTTGATGTCATTGATATAGATTATCTTACAATAGTTTAATTTGTTGACTTAAGTTGACATAATTGTCCTTGCAAAAAGATAATTCTATTTCAAAGTTGTGTGGATGCAGTTTTATTTATTTTTTATATTGCATTTGTAATAAAAATGTGCCCTTTTTTTGTAGCTACCAAAAGAATTAAACAAGTATAGCTTTAAGATCAAGTTGAAACCTTTGACCCCATAAATTTTAAAATTATATAGATGAACTTATTTAAAGGAAAAGGGTGGTACTTTGGACCATACAATGAATTTGATTCATACAATCAATCTAACTTTCAAAATGAAAAAATATATTTTATTGGAATCTAGAACAAGCACTTCAACATGAGTGTTTGCATTGGATAGAAGAACTATCAATTGAAGACCATATTTTAGAGTTATTGATAGAGACAAAAATGAACAATGATGTGAATAAAAAATGTTGTTATTCATACTGAGAAGACACTCTATCAATTGAAGACCATATATTGGAACTACTGGCCGGAATAAAGAAAAGTAATGATGCAGAAGAAGAGTGAATGAGATGGATGGAAGAGAAACTTGAAGAAGTGAAAATAAAAAATTCATAGCTATAATTGCAAGACCTATAAAGAAAGTTGTGACACCTAAAAAAAATCACAACTACAATCACTGAACCTCTGAAGATTGATATTGTGAAAAAGATCAAGCAACTCAAAAAAAAATTTAAATTGATACCCATAAAAATAAATAAAGTTGGAAGATATTTTATTTAGCATTTTTGATCACACAAAAAAATATGAGGAAAGAAAAAAAAGATTATATAGAAAAAATAACATGGATTTATGAGATTGACAATGAGTAATCTACTTAAAAAAAATAAAATGACTATAATCACAATACTCACACCTAGCCACGACTTTTTTTTAATGAGAAGCCTTAGTCGTGCAAAAAGTCATGGCTAAAACCAAACCCCTTGTTAAAAATTCTAATCCTAAATTATTATATAATTTCAATTTTCCTTCTCCCCCACTCTGATGATAACCTCTGGAAAGTATTTATTTGAATATTTGAACTAACATGGAGGATGAAACATTGATTTGAAAGCTATGAAAAAGATGATATGAGTCTAAATCAAGCAAAAAGGAAAAGGATAAGAGATAAAGGCGATCTACCTCTTAGGCTTCAACCAAAGTTATGACACCAAAGACGACATTCCTTAATGAAAATGGAAAGAAATAAATGACTCCATTAATGGAAAAGAAGTTTTATAGGTGAATGTTATTTCAAAGAATTTATTCTCTTTTTCCAAAAATCAAATGAGATAAGTGGGAAATTGTATGCATGCATGTGGAAAGAAATAATGCTTCAATTGTTTAAGAATTTTATTCTAATTTGAAAGATATAGAGGAGAATAAATACTATGTATGATGAATTTGAGTACCTTTTGATAGGGAAACTATCATTGAGATGTTTGGGTTATGAGGAATAGTAGATTGTGTTAGTTTTAAATCTCTAAACTTGCAACCAGACTACCAAGCAATAATGTCAAAATTGATGAGTGAAAAAAGAGAATGGAGAGTGTCATCGAAAAGTACCTAGGAATTAAGGTTGATTATATTTTTTATGCTTTGTTTTGTAGTTGACCCTCCATATCTCAACAATAAGTCAATGTGAACAATATTTTGTAGAAATATATCCTCAACTTTTTGGAATGTGAATTCTATAAATAATTAATTTATCCTTCATTGACAAATGATATTGTGCCAAGCCACGTAAGTCCAGATTTATAAAAATATAGATGAAATGTACTTGGTGATATCCCCATTGACATTAATGAGTGTTAAAAGGGAGATTAGAGGAATTAAGAAAGACAAAGAAACTCTTGGAAGGAAAACTGAAGTTGGGGCAAAATGTGTGATAGTTTCTCGAGGCAAACATGAAGAAAATGAAAGAAAGTAGAGAACAACTTGAAGAAGCATGGATAGAACCAATAGCATATTACTTTTTGAGGAAATAAAAGAGAATTAAAAAAACTCATGCTTATATTCAATAGAATAATATGAGTAGGTAATTTTAAAAGTGAGTATTTAAAAATAGAGATAAAGCATGTGCATACCTCCTTGATGGAAAAATTATAGAAAAGAGACAATAAGTAAAAAGAATATGTCAAAAGAGTAGAAGAGAGAGATCAAGCAAATGTAGAAAGAATGAAATCATTATGGAAGATGCATCTCCAAAAGGAGCTTCTATTCATGTTTGTGCCAGAGAGATTTGAAGAACAAATTCTAAAATTTTTGAAGGAGAGAATGAATCAAATGGAAAATGAAGTAATGTGAAGATCTAATTTAATTAAAAATTTGTACAAGTCCATTACAGAGAAGTAGCAAAAAAATAATCACGAAATGAGATAAAAATGGAGATAAATATGCATTATAGGAAAAAATAGTGGATTACAAACGTGAGAAATTTACACAAATCAAAAGAAAATGTACTTTGCTTTTGATTCATTTGAAGACACTATGAACTCTATTGGACAAAAATGGAATATATTTTATAACATGATTGCTCATATGATGAAATGGATAGAATAGAAAAGAAGAGTTGGAGAAGCCATTCACATTTATACCTCCTTTTGAACCCTCCAAAGCAAAGTTCCAATTTCAAGATTTTGTTTTTAGTGACCACTCATACCACCCTTCTCTCTCACCACATTGATATGTATACATTTGTTTTGATGATGATGCTATAAGATATTTTTCTTGTGATATAGATGTTATGAATATTTTGTTTTTATGTTTGGAGGGAGATTTCATTGATCGAGAATAATTAATAATTTTTGTATATGAGTTTGATATACATAATACCAAATAAATAATATCATCTGGTAGAAAAATCTGAAGTATTTATATAAATATTAGTGGTTATCATAAATATTTCACTAAAATCTTGTTATGAAGAGGAAGTTTGAGTATTAGTAAAATTGGAGAGAAATTGGGTGGAATTAGTGCATTTGATGGAGAAAAAATTGTAAAAGAGAGAAGTACTAGAGTTATGATAATTTTTTCATCATGACTTATATACCCCCTCTATATTAGCCATTAGTAGTTATGACATTTTTTCTTAGTTATAACTCTACCAAAATAACTATGACCTTTTTGTATATCATAATTTTACCACCAAGCTAGCATAATTATTTCACTATATAACATAATCATTGTGGATATCATAATTTCTTAGAGTCATATTTACACTAGCTCTAAACTACTTAATGATCGTGATATTATTTTCATATTGTAGTAGCCAAGTACTTTATTGGTACAAGTAGTCATGACATATTCAAATAGAGCCAAAATATCAATAGATATAAGTCACGATATCATTTTCTGCTGAGACTTTTCATTCTAAAGACTGATTACTCTAGTCATAACTTACCTAATGTTGCCACCTAGTACTCCAGAAAGAAATTACAAAAGTCGTGATTGTATTTAGTAGTATGAATTTGTGTTCATAGAGTATTTAACTCAGTCATGACAATCATACTACCATGACACTTTGATCATAAAGCCAATAACAAAGCCATAGTCAAATCCCAACACCATGACTTTGCATTACGAAGAGAAATTGACTCGGTCATGACTATCCCACCACCATGACACTTTGCGCACAAAGACAAGACCAAAGTCATGATCAGTTCCTAATGTTGTGAATTTTTAGAACAAAAAGTCTAAGCATCCATCACATCTATTTATAGTCTTGTGATAATTATACTTTAAAAAGGATCGTAAAGGATGACAAAGTCGCAACCTTCAACTTTGTGCTATGATATCTAACTTAAAATATGACACAAGTTTTTGAAGTATAAAAGCTAAACTTAGAGAAAATCAAAGAATAGAGAGTGATGAGAAGAGCAAAAAGAAGATCACAATGTATTCCAAGCCTAGGCACCACTATCTCAACCTCAATTAGGAGCAAATCCAAAGTAAATAATAAGAAAATTTGATTAGGATTAGGGTTTTCTTCTTTGAAATTAGTTTGGGAGTTTATTGGAAAATTTAGAATCCACAAAAAAAAAGTTCACATATCTTACATGATTTTATTTCTAATATCTAACTAAATTGAAATTTAGGATTGGTTATATAATTATGTTGTGATGGATAGTTGAATTAATGAATTTCTAATTGGTTTATAATGTGTGTGGATATTGATAGATATGGATATACTTGAGAATCTAAAATTAGGGTTTTCAAGAATACATTGGTTTATATGTGTAGATCATGGTGAATAGTTAATCATTGAGAGTATAGTACTCTTGAAGCTAAAAGTATGATATATTAAAGAACAATCCATTAAGTACTATCAAGAGGAAAAACCTATGAATTATGTTGGGGTTTAGTAGAATATCTTACCTAAGAGTTATATCATAGTGTGGAAGTTGTGTGTTTGGCATGATGATGAAAACACATAGTGACAATACAAGGATGCCATATTCGAAGAGATTGGATATCATAGAATAGGAGTACATATTTGAAACAAATTTCAAGGGTATTTAATCATTTGCCTAAAAAAAGTAGATTTATAGATGACCTATGAACAAAATAATGTATTGCATTGATGATAAAATGCCAAGGGAAAAACTATGAGAGAATTATCCTTGGTAGTGACAATCTAAGGATGATAGACATTCATGTATGCCAAGAAAATATTTGATCATTTTCATACTAATCTATCCTTTATTTAATAATCAGACACAATATTAATCAAATACTAAAGAAATATCCTCACACACAAAGAAGTGCATCAACCTTAGAGTATAAGTATATTGTTGGAAGTTCAAGTTTATCGACTCAATTCAAATAATAGTTGATTCATTATTGATTACTCGAACTATCAATTCAATTCTTATAAGATTGATATATAGATTTACTATTATTATACTACTTGTATGACTATTATGACTTTATTATAATGCCTAATTCTTAGAATTAGATAATATTCCAAAATATCATCAGGCAAGAGACTCATCCAACTAGTTCTATAAGTATATAATTTATATAAATAATAAATTAGACTTTTTTTAGATATCAATCTCATAGAAATTATGTAGGCAATTCGATCATCCAATTATCAATAAACTACTACTCTAGTTGAGAGTATAGAATTAAATTTTAGGTAAAATTCTTAAATTCTAGCATTGGTGCAATTCATTATATATGATGTCTTATCTAAATAGTCTGAAAATTATAAAACTTGATTATAGAACAAAGATATGATTATTATGAAAATTTCCTAGATGCACTATTGGCATATAAGGTGATTATTAACTATTAGGCTCTCTCTAATAATTATCTTTTAGTAGATATCTTCTTAGTACATTACTACCAAAATAACAATTCATCCCAACTAAAAGGTCATTCATAAGTCCATGCCTTATAGGTAACTCATCAACTATCCTTAATAGTTATTTTATGTGTGTACTTTTATTCTCTAACATTACATGTCATATAGACATAAACTTCATAATCATTATACTCTTACAATTAATATTTATTTTTCTTTAAATATCACCAATGGTAATCTTTCAATAAAAAGAAACTCATAAAACTATCACTACCTTATGAGTCACCTTTAATCACAAATATCACATGGCTTACCTATCATCTTCTACCATAATAATATGTAAATCCTACACTAAAGATAAAACTCTTAAAAAACATTATATAAAATATCAAGTATAATTGAATGTTAGTTCTTCTTAAGATATGCATAATGGATTAGGTTATAAAAGTATATGTACTTATAGCTTTGTAAGCACTATACTCATATATTAATATATCTCAATATTAGGTTTTAATATATAAGTTTTTCTTGCATGTCATGATCGAAAGAGTTGTTACTTCATTCATACCATTATACATGAGTTTTTTTAGTGACTTACCTCTCGCCATCTATATCACACATAAATCCACCAATAATAAAATCATAATTTTAGTTCTATATAAATATCACATCCATTGATATTCAAACCATAATAAAATCCAAAATTAAAAGTCATTCAATAAGCATCCATCACATGTAATTAAATATAATAGTCATATATATCAATTCAGTATAGCATTGGAAATAAATTCACATAAAATAATTGGTGATACTTCTTGTGAAATTTTGAGTTTCCAATAATAACTCTCAAGAGTATCTAGGAATCAAATCCTAAATTCACAATACTTAGTTGTGTGAGTTAGATTTTTCCTTAGAGTAGGTAAAAATTAACCCTCATGAGGTTTATGATTGTGTCTTGTATTGTCCCTTTGCTTGTGAATCTTCTATACGATTGGGTAAATTTTGGCTATCAAAACTCAAATTATCATCTCTTTTCTTGTGCCCTAAAAACTTTCTTTGGAATTCTTAGGAATGAGTCACGACTTTAATCTCTTTCTAACTTTAGAATGCCACAAAATTATACATAGCTATGGCTGCACATTTCATCTATGGAATATAATTCATAGTGCTAGGAATAAGTTATGACTTTGATCTCTTTCTTGCATTAGATGGTCATGACATTGGGAATGGCCTTGGTTACACATTTCATTTCTAGAAAAAAAAGTTATGGTGCTAGGAATGGGTCATGTCTTTGGTCTCTTTCTTATATCAGATAGTCATGGTGTTGACAATGGACATGACTACATATTCTGTCTCTATAAATACTAGGTTATTATGCTAGGAATAGGCATGGCTTATGCATTTTACTTTTGTAACCCAAAGTTACATCACTAAAAATAGGCCATGACTTTGGTCATATCTTAAGATACAAGAATAATAGTCATATAAATTGATGTGGATTGAGTATTACTCTTTAGAACTTTATGGTACTAAAAGTCATGGTACTATGAATAGTATAGTGAGTATTTCCTTTGACTTGATGGCTCTACCATGCAAAAGTTGTGACACTAGAGATTTTTCAAAGCTTTGAGTACTAGCGGGGTATTTGGTTACTATGACATATAAGTAATATTATAGCCATACAAAACATTATGAGTTAGTGTGCCTACAATTCCAAGAAAGTTTTGTAGCCAAAAAAAATGTGTAGTATAGTGAAATGATTATATCAACAAGTTTTATATTTGTAGCATATAAAGATTATCACAACTATTTGTATAATATTTCAAACAAGAATAGATACTAAAATTATACTATAACTCAATGAGATGTAATAAAGTTATGATACAAAGAATATAATGACTTTATATGACTTTTTATTCTTCTCCTTCTCGATAATCCATGAAATTTCTTTCAAATTAAATTACTCAATTTCATTACTATTCATTAGATATCAAAAAACACAATTTAGTAAAATTATTCATTAAAAAGCTATTTTCTATATGCATATATTATGAATAATCACCAAGGTACTTAGTTTTATTCAATATTTGGCATACCAAATAAACTCTCACACTAAGTGATTGCTTATTCCTAAGCAATTAATCCCCCTCTATATATAAAAAATTGTGCATTTCATCCACTACACACAACTTTAACACAAAATTGATTTAGCACCATAATATAAAAACAAATAAAAAATACAAGTCAATGAGGTGATATAGGTCACTAGTATGACATGTGTTTGTATAGAAAAGAGCTTTAGCATAACATCATTTTAGATTGTTAAGATATTAGAGGTCATAAAATAAAAATACATACATGTAGTAGTCATCAAAGACAATTAATGTATTATGTAAAAAAAGCAGACATGTGAATAACCCATGAACAAAAGATGGGTAGTTTCGGTGATGAAATATTATGAACACAACTACACGAGAATGATTATTTATAGCGATAGCCTAAGAATAATAGCCACCTTTATATGTCAAGATTGTACTGGAGCATTTCCATACTAATTTATCTTTTATCTAATGATTAAATATTATATTGTTCAAATACTAAAAAGATATTATCATACATAAAAATTTGAGCCCACCTTAAAGTCTAAGTATCTTTTCAAAAATTCAAGTCTATCTACTCGACTCGGGTAATGATTGGTTCAATGTTGGTTAATCAAATCACCTACATAATTCTTATGGGATTGATATTTAGACTAACATCTAACTTTATTACTTGTGTGATTTATATACTTGTGGAATATCATTGGACAAAAGACATCTCCTAATGAGCTTTTGGGACCATATCATAAATGATGACAAGTTTTGGAAACATAATAAAATCATAACAATCATTATGTCAAAATTAATTAAATATTCAATTACTTTACTCGTGGTTTAGTAAACAAAACCAATTCATGTGGATGTAATCATCTATAAATATAATAAACCATTGAAATTACATGGTTGTTGCAATTAGAGTTGATCCCCAATCATTTGAATGAACCAATGAGAAATGGATATTTTTTTTGGCTAGAACTAGGAGGATAGAGAACATGGTGACTTTTTGTCAAAACGCATGTTTCACATTGAAATTTTGGAGATTTACATTTTAAAAATAAATTAGGATATAGATGTGCTAAGTACCCAAAAGTGACACGACCCTACTAATGATGTCATAACCAAATTTGATCTTATTCAATATGAGAACCCTTTGTATATAGAGAATAACTTGCATAAACATCATCGATATAGTACAAATACTCACTCTTAGTATCATGCCCAATGATCTCCCCACAACTATTATCTTGAATAAGATAGAAATTAGCATAGATTTTTACCAAATTATTTAATTGTGAAGTTACTCATGGTACGGATACTAACTTATTAGAGAAGACATGATTCAACAAGGCACGTTCCAATGATAAAAATGGAGTTAGATCAACTCTTCAACTCTAGTTATAGGATATGACATACCATTGGTATTGGTGATAAAGGAATATTTAGACTTAACAATGATCACATGAAGTATTAACTACTTATTGTATTATTAACAGTTAATACTTTACCTCTATTGCCTGATTGTTGCAAAAGAATGAAGTCTACCATAGAGAGATAACTTTCTATCGAATCTATCACCAGAATAGAGGATTGTGTTTGGGTACACTAAGCTACTTTTTCTTTGCTTCTTGTCCTCACTATTCTTTATGATCACACCATCATTATGGATACACATTCTTCTTGAAAGATGAATCCATAAGATGCATATTACTTCCACAATGAGAATACAATCCATCACCTCTCATTGAAGAACTATGTTGAGAAAATGATGATGGAACAAATTTCATAGCTATTGTGGCAACTTGAGATATATCTTTCTGATTCAGCATAGGATTTCGACATTACTCTTCATGTTGCAAGCTTGAGAAAATGGTTTTGGTACCAAGAACTAGAGCAATGTAGATAATTTAATCTCTAATGAAATCATATATATTATCTAGACCAACAAGGAACAAATAAACATGTTCTTTGATCTCAACTATTCATACCTTGATAACCTCTATATATGTAAAAGGGATAGGTTTATAATGGTTAAGTTCCGACAAAATAAATTTTAGATCACAAAAATATGTTGATATAAGCCTTCTCGCCTTTTTTATTGCAATAACTTAATGAGATAAAACATTAATTATTTACTTATATGCACCTTCATATAAATTGCAAAAAATAAAAAATAAAAAAGCATGCCTAACATCTTTTATAATTGTTAGTCGAATGAATAATATTATTTCATCCATAAGGTTGTGGAGTTGTACTAGTAAGATATCTCTTCTTTCCTTTTCCAACAATGAAAATAGTCACAAATTATGACCAAACATCAAAGTTGAGGCCTTTCAACTTGATCCCACCTAGAATTGACATTGGATTTTATGCCGCCATCACGTTCATCATTGATGGAACAACAAGAGCTTTAGATGTTGAGGATATTAACATCATATAATACATGGAGCAATATGTTCGTAGTAATCTACGAACAATATGCTTGCCTAGAGGGTAGGGATGAGCGCTCATTTTACACTGATACCAACTAAAAATGAGGGAAAATAATAATGGAATTTTTTTTCTTCTTTTTTCATCACATACAATGGTTATATAGATAGAAATGAGAAGTAAAGTCTTGTACACACCTATACAATAGTTGTACAATATTTTACAAAAAAAACATATATAGATAATAATTCTTTGATTTAGCATAGGGTACAAACCTACTCAATAACTATAATATTTGATATATATATATATATATATATTATTTTTAACACACATACTTATATGTATATAACTTAAGGTCTAATTATATATGTGTTACATTATATATATATATATGCAATTTTACATATATTTATGATTTAATGTAATAGTGTTTAACATGTGTGTGTGTGTGTATCATTTATATATGTTATTTTAGTTCAAAATATTTAGATATATATTATGATATCGTTATATACATATATACATACATATACATATATGTATATATATGTAATTTTTAGCATTTTTATCACACACACACACACACATCCATATATATATATGTGTGTGTGTGTGTGTGTGTGTGTATTTTATGTGAACAGTGTGTTCAAAAAACACTATTAATGTTCTTGGCAGTATTTATTGAAAATATTAATTTTTTTAAAAATTAACAAGAGTATTTTTGGATTTACACATAAAAATTGCCAAAACATAAATATTTTTGATTTTAGTATCATTTTCTAATTTTTTTTTTTTGAAATGGGACGAAAGTATAAATATTTTTATTATAGGTCCTTAACATAATTTTCTCAAAAATGTACCTACGCACATAAATAATAATGTGACAATTTCAAATAAAGAAAATATATAAATTTGTAAATTTAGATACACTAAAAAAGTAAGCAAATTTAAATTAAAATAAACTAAATTTAATTTTAAATAAATCAGTTATTTAGAATTCATTTGATAGACACGATCTACCCAACCCTGCATGTCTAAATATATATTTTAATATTAATATAAACATCATATATACATTAATATAATTTTGGATTTTATCATCTTATAATGGTAAGAATTAAATATTTTAGTTTTGATGCAATTATTATTGAAAATTTTTAAAAATGGAAATTTTTATTAAATATTTTCATATGTTTTCAACTGTCCATATTTGTCAACTGATATAAAATCGTG
The DNA here is from genome assembly GCA_029783825.1 of Sapria himalayana. Lineage (NCBI taxonomy): Eukaryota > Viridiplantae > Streptophyta > Magnoliopsida > Malpighiales > Rafflesiaceae > Sapria > Sapria himalayana. The sequence continues at coordinate 1,346,216 of JAREIK010001563.1, read as the reverse complement.
CTTACGCAACAGAATTACAATATCACCATAATTACCCAACTGCCCGACGAGAAACTGTGCTAGATGAATGAGGGCAGTGCGCGTCATTAAATGACCTCTTCCACTGGACACTTTCAACTTCAACCTCCACCTCCATGATAATTGTCTCTCCTTTATATTCCCAACTTACCCACTCATACAAGTGTGTGTTTGTGTGAGCCCGCGTATAAGCCCCCCATACACACATATACTCAAAGATATATACACCAACATATATCTATCTACATCTTAAAGGAAAAATGAGCTCGCCATTTTCAGGGAAAGAAGAGACCCGCGAAAAAGAGAAGAGTGAAGGAAGAAAGAAAGAAAAGAGAGTTCCATTTTTGAAACTGTTTTCTTTTGCTGATTCTTACGATTATGTGTTGATGGCGGTGGGATCTATTGGTGCTTGTCTCCACGGAGCTTCTGTTCCTGTTTTCTTCATTTTCTTTGGAAAGCTAATAAATATAGTTGGCATGGCTTATCTTTTTCCTAAAGAAGCTTCCCACGAAGTCGCTAAGGTTTCTTTCTCGTTTTTCCCTTCTCTCCAACGATATCTTTTCCCTTAAATTTCTCTCATAGTTATAACATAAATAAACACACACAAATACAAGACATACGCACATATATATTTAATGTAGTTGATCTTGCAGTATTCTTTGGATTTCTTGTACCTTAGCGTGGCTATATTATTTTCATCATGGGTAGGTATGTTTCTTTATCCAATTTCAAGTAAATTTTATTACAATCTACTATGCTTCAAAAATTTTTTTTTTTTTTGATGTATAATATATTTCAGAAAAGTATGAATTTTATACAAAATAAAAAAAAAACTAATAGTTAAAAATTAATTGAATGAATTCATATATATATATATATATATATATATATATGTATGTATGTATATATATATATATATTAATGCATCTGTTAATACATAAATATATATTTGTCATTTAAATGCATCTATTAATACATAAATATATATTTTTTGTTATCAAGTGGGACTCCTGGCCCCAATTGAGCCATGGGCCAATCAATCCGACCCTATGAAATGTCATGACAATTATTTTTTAGTTGTATAATATATAGTTGGCAGGATTCAAACTCGCAATCTAAAAGTTACTTACGAATTATGTATCTATCCAACTCAATTATCATGTGGTTGATATTAATTTATATATTAGAATATCTTATTTTTGAATTATAAGGACATTACTTGATAATTATATATGTAATTAGAGGTGTCTAAGAGTTCTCAAATAATGTGTAGAGGTTGCATGTTGGATGCACACCGGAGAGAGACAAGCATCAAAGATGAGAATGACATATTTAAGGTCCATGTTATGCCAAGACATAAACTTGTTTGACACAGAAGCATCAACTGGAGAAGTCATAGCTACGCTTACAAGTGATATCATTCTAATCCAGGATGCCATCTCTGAGAAGGTATTGATTTTTGTTCACTAAATTTATTATGTTTTTTTTTTGTTTTAAATTTTTTTTTTTGATGAATAAGGTGTCTAGTCTTTGCTCCAAATAATTTTTTTTATTCCCATCTCTTCCTCCTCAAATTCAACTCATACTATCTTAGAACCATAATTGAGTCATGGGGGCTCGAGATCAGAGTAGATAAGACTCTCATCCCAACGATATGATATATCTCATTGGCATACATCATGTGGAGTGTATCCGACATTTGTGGTGATTGAACTTATGACCCTAGGATAAGAGCATCCATCATATTTACCTAAATGATTACCATATTATTGATTGCTCCAAATAAGTTTGAATAAGAGATGCTCTCCATTAAGAGTTAGAATTCAAATGTGTCACCTTTAACAATCCCATGAGAACAAAGTATATTATTATTGTTATTTGTATCTTAGTTTCAAGTTAACTGATCACATATAGATTATATATATATATAACAAACACATTTATAAATTTTTAATGAACATAGATGAAGGTAGAAAATGTGTGTGTGTGTGTGTGTGTGTGTACACTTGGGTGAAGTTATGAAGGAGAAAGGGCAAAATAGTAAAATGTCAAATAGAAAATAATAGAAATCATTAACAAAGTTAATTGGAAAAATATAATCCATACAATAAAATCAAATATATATCATAAAAATTGATTGAAGTCAAAGATGAAAACAACAAATAGGACAGATGGGTTTTGATTGATGATGATGATGAAGACAATATAAGAGACATAAATTTTGATTTTATTCTCAACTTTAAATTTGATGTATAATTATAACTATTCTCTAATGGGTAGTTACAATATGTTATACTAATATATTTAATTGGGAATACTTTTGTTTTTATTTATTTATTTATTTATCAGAGCTAGTCCATATAATTTTGATATTTTTTGAGATCAATTATAGAATTAAATTTATAAATCTTATGGGATTTTAGTAGATAGCTTATAACATGGTTCTCTAGTAAATTTGACTGGAATTTGGTTATCCTTTTTCGATGGGAATATAGAAAATTCCCATTTTTATCTTCTAGTCCTTTTAAGGCTAAATCTTGGGTGGTCACGCTATCTGGTCTCTGGGTTTTGAGTCTGTTACGGTCCTACTGAGCCACTCTCGTAATCGGCTATTAAATAGCAATGAATATTGGTTATAATCATGACTGACACCTGACCGCAGAAGAAAGTTGAACCACGATTCGAGTCATTCATTGCGGTAAGAAGAGCATTCTTCGCTTTTACGGTAATAGCATTAATACACTAGCGATAACGTCCGTTTTGAGTCAGCTTCACACGTCTGCTAGATCAAGAAATGTTAAATTAGTTTGTCAATTAAATGCGGCCGTCAAGTGTAATTCCCAGGTAATTTTCAATTTCAATAGATGCATGTTTTTAGGCTGCTTGTTTTGGCTCTGTTGCTGTCACAGTGATGAGTCGAGAGTGTCACTGTCACCCGAAGTTTTCACGTGGTGATCTCCGCGACATTGTTGGGTGTTTTATGAAAAAGATTTGCATGCCCGAAAGGTGTTCGACGTTTTGTTTAAATGAGATATTGGGGAGTTTACGCATTTTGCTATCTGGGTGACATAATACGGAGACTTCTGTTGGCTCCCAGTCCAAAGAATTCTTAGGTACACGATACTGAATAATGGTTGTACTGTTGTCTCCATGTGCTTGGTTGGAGTGGTTGGTAAGGAATTCCAGGACATGATCACGTGGGTTCGATCCATATTCTTGTGGGCATAATTAAGTTGCCTAACCTGGCTTGAGTAAATCTATGATCATAAAAAATAATGGCTGATTGTCATTTTATAAGAGATTACATGCCACGTGCTTGAATTTATCTTTCAACATAACGGCTACTCATAGAGGGATTGTAGAGTTGTCTTGGATTTGTGGGTACTCTCAGTCGCTAGCCTCTCTTATTAGACTTAGAGATATGGGTTACACTGGGAGTGGAGCTCCTGCCAATTTTTGATTTACACGGGAGAATACGGCTGATGTCTCAGATAACGTGCCTTATGAGGGCCAAAATGTGAAAGTGCCCTTCTCAAAGTCTAGAGGTAAAAAAAATGATTTTTTTCTGTTGTTTTTGGACAACAAAAACTATTTTTTTTTGTTCATTTTTTATATTCATTTGCTTCTAGTTAAAATTCATCATAACCATTAAGCACATTCTCAATACTTCTTTTTTGTTTGAATTAATGTCATTAAATTACGAACAAAGGCATTAAATTCTGTTCACACTACACCAGCATGATGAGAAAGTAGATGAATATCAAATAAAATGAAGTTGAACATCCTTATTTTGCACTTCACCAAACATGTCAAATGACATAACTGACGTTGGTTTTAAAAGCCATGCCTTTTGGCACCTCATGTGAGGTATACTTGGCATGACGTGTTGTTATAATTACATAGGAATCATTCCAAGGTATTTTTGTACTAGTTAGAGGGCATGACAATGATTGGCAGGTTAGATGAATGAATTTATTGGAGATTGAGTGAGATTAGATAATACATATTTTTCTTCACTCATAGATAGAGGTGTCGAAAGGATAATGATGGGCTGACAAGGTCCATTTTCAAGCCTAGCTGGATCATTGTGCCATTGTCGGCACGACTCTAAAGAAGAGTAGCCTGGCACGACTTTAAAGAAGGGCAGATTGGCGTGGCTCATTGGCTTGGCTGCTCAAGTTGTGCCAGGTCATTCAGGCTAGGTTGGGACCATGCCAAACTCAACACACCTGCACACTAGATATGACTCGAATGCATGCTAGCCTCGTTTGTGCCAGGCTACCCTAGGATAGTTTCAGCCATCTAGGCTAGCCTGGGTCAGGTCCAAACTAGCCTGAGAAGGCTATTCATCTTGAAATTGGTCTGCATAGGCTAGTGTTACATATTGTGCCACATCTTTTGTTGCACACATGTCATAAATCCTGGCTCATCTCATGTCTATTCTAGACATGGTTTCAATCGTATCATGGCTTGCCTGGCCTGTTTTAACACCTATACCCATAGAAGATCGTCTAAGTGTTTGATTATAATTGATTAAGTGATTATGTATTCTTTGCTTTGAATCCTTCCTTAAATAAGCTATGATTCTTGGATGATATTCTTGTGTATAATAAAATAGTTGGAAAAAAGAATTAATATGTGATTGAGATGACTAGGATATTTCAATGAATAAAAGCGTTCTTATAAATTTTTGAGGAGAAACAATACTAATTGTTAATTTCTTAAACAATTAAATATTATCTTTTTTTTTTTGTATCTTTTATTAGATTTATATTCATATGAGAAAATTTGTTATCTTTGACTTAATTTTTGGATATACTAATTTTGTTTAGGATCTCTTTATTGGGTAGAGATAAGATAGTTTCTTGTACCAATAAGTTTGTTTTCTTTGACTATTTTAGTACTCAAAATAAATACATATGATACTTATTAAAAGGTAGGAGAATCATTATGAGTATAGATGTGATGCTCTTTGAAGATAAATTATTTTTTAAAGATTTAATTTAAAATAATGTACATTATTACCCCATATAAATAATGTTATCTTCTTGTTTATTTATTATTATTTAGAGTGATAGTTGACCTTGTTCTTTCACCTAATATTAGGTGTACAATTGATTTTGAGGTGAGTAGTTAAGATTTTTTTGTAGATCTGTGTTAGTAGGAGCCTAGTATGAGTTTCTCATAGGATATACAATATTAGTCTTCATAGGATTGAGAAATAAATATTAGGAGTCTCGATGATTCCAACTCAAGTTATATACTAGATAAATATATCTATAGTTTTCACTTAGATAATTCCTTGCCTTGTTAGTTAAGTCTTGTTCAAAGTATTGATTTGGAATTTTTGATTACACTATGAAATGGAATAAAATTTTATTCTTCATAATATTTCATGTCACATGTACTCTATTATTTTTGTTTTGATATTAAATATTTTGAAATATTTAATTATTCAAGATGATGATCATCTAAGAAGTCAGATGCTATTCATCCCATAGTGCATTATTACACAAATAAAATATGTTAATTTATAAAAATTTTGTATTAACAATGTTTGAGCACAAATATTATTGAGATAATTGATTACATAAAAAATTTTTGTGTTGGATTCATATGTTAAAAGTTATATTTTTTTTTTGATGATAAATATTTTCATCTAATGTCCATATTTAATTATTTAGGATGATGATAGAGTATATTGTATGAACTAGGTGTAATTATTTTCATGGCTAAGAAAATCAGATGGGTCTGGCTGGTTGCACTAATCTGGCCATCAACTAATCACTAGACCGGTATAGTTTGGTCAATTGGGCTAGTTTCCCATCAAACTATAATCAAACCAGTTGAATTGGCGATTGAACTAGCTGAACCAATTAGTTCTAAGGGAATCGGCCCAATTTGCTCGTTGGGCGTGCCTAGCTTTAAAAATAAATTATTGATGGGATGCAAACCTTTTACTTGGGGGTCAAAAAATATTTCTATTGCTACTTGGCTACTCATTCTTTATGAAATATGTTTTAACATTAATTTATTAAAAATACATACATATTAAAATAATATTTTAATAAATGAATTAATCATAATAATTATATTTTATATTTTATTTAATTAATTACTAAAATATACAAATTATTATTTAATATTTTAAATAATTTTTTTATATGTCATATGATAATTAAATATAAAAAATAGAAATTTTAAAAAATTATATGCACATATATATATTTATATCATTTATTTTACATTATTTAATATATTAAAATTAAATTAATTCTACATCAATTATACTTATAAATTATACTTAAAAAAAATAAAAAAATTTATATATATAAATAGTTTGATGTATACTTTATTTTATTTATCTTTTTATAAGTGTTATAAATATTTTCATAAAAAAATTATATTTATATCTACATCAATAATTTTTATATTTTTGTTGATATTTTATTTATATTTTGATATATTCATAAAATTTATATATTGTATATATATATAAATATAAATATATATATATATATATATATATATATATATATATATATATATATATATTATTATCAATCAAATTTTATTTCAACTATATATATATAATTTTTTAAACTAATTTTAATTTCAATAATATTTAAAATATATTTATGATATCATTAGTTTGATAGTGGTTGGATCATAGATATTAAAGGTGTGCCTTAAATACATGCACCAACAATTTAACTACCTTGCCATAAATCAAACATTATACATGCCTTATGGAAGGTGTGCACATTATACATGTCCCCTCTCTTAAACATTATACATGCCTTATTTAATATATTTAAATTAAATTAATTCTACATCAATTATGCTTATAAATTATGCTTATAAATTATACTTCAAATAAAAAAAATTATACTTATAAATAGCTTAATGTATACTTTATTTGTTTTATCTTTTTATGAATTTTATAAATATTTTCATAAATTTTAAAAAAAATTATATTTTTATTGATAGTTTATTTATATTTTTGATATATTCATAAAATTTAGATATTATAGTTATATATATATATATATATTATCAATCAAATTTTATTTCAACTATATATATAATATTTTTTTAATTATTTTTAATTTCAATAATATATAAAATGTATTTATGATATCACTAGTTTGATAGTTGTTGGATCATAGATATTGAAGGTGTGCCTTAAGCACAAGCTCCAATGAATTAACTACTTTGCCATAAATCAAACATTATGCATGCCTTATGGGAGGTATGCACATTATACATGCCCCCCTCCCCTTCTCTCCTCATCCCCCCAAACTTCCATATCATTAACCTAATGCATTAAACCCCTCTTGGTCTCGCTCACAAAAAATGTACGTGCCTTAATTGTGCCTCAAGGCTTCAAAAGGATTTGATATCTTGGGTCTAGTTTGTTTTTTGGGCTGAACACTAAAAGTAATTTGCTTTTAGTGTTCAGTTATTTTTTTTTTCAAAAAATTTATGACTTAATGTTATTTTTTAAAAAAGTTATGAATAGAAAAAATTAAAATATTGGTTTTTTTATTCAGAAAAAATTATTTTTTATCAAAATAAAAAAAACATTAATCATTAGCTAATAAGGAGGAGATCTAATAATATTCACTATTATGGATGACAACAGGGTGAGACAGGATCATCTTGACCTGTCTCATTTATATTTTTTAATTTTGTCTTGTTACCATCCTTACTTATTACTCAATGTTAAAAAACAAATAACTTAATACATAATGCTATTAAGTACCATTCAACATTAAGCTTAAAAAATATTTTATTTAACATTAAATAAAAAAAACAAATACTATTTTAGTATGTTTTGCATCTCAAATAATTATGAATTGATAATTTTTTTTGCTTTTATCGCATGTTTAGTTTTCTCGATATTGATAATTTTCAATTATATATGAGATTTTATTTTAATACTATTAGATAAGCATGTAATGGGTGCATGAGAGAATGTTGTATACATGGTGAAAATTTGATATGAAGGAAATGTTGATTTATTGAAGGCTAGGATGTTTGCCAAAGAGTTTTTATATGTGTTTACTATTTTTGATCTTAATAAATGTGTCAAATTTTTTTTTACTAATATAGATCAAAGGGATTATATGTAATATTAGTAATATATGTTAATAATAATATAATATAAGAGATGATTAATTATATAAATTTTAATTGTTGTTGTTTTTTCAAAATGAGTTTTAAATAAAAAATTTACGATATCTTTAATATTTCTTGGACATTGAGGTTTGATATATAAGAGATAATTTTTTTTAAGAAATGAGATATGTTTAAAATATTGTCTAATATTGATATATTATGATATATATTGATCGACTTATCATTTGAATTTGATCTGAGTGTATCCTTGTTTATAGGTATTAACTCTTCAATTGACTTAACTTGATATAAGAAAATTGTATGAAAGTTGAACTATCTAATAATGATCTTATCAAAAATTATTTATGCTAGTAGAATATTCTAGTTATTTCATTTAAATTCTTCAAGACAGATACATATGAACATAATTGTCAAGATTCTCATGTGTATGAATTGAACTCAAGGCATGATATTTAGAGACAGTCATAAAGAGACACTCAAATAATAATTGTGCTTCAATGATTATATAGAGAAGATGCACTATTATGTTTTATGGTTCTCTTGGAGGTAAACTAATTTTTTGTAAATATAAGCTATAAAATAGTATTTCCAAGTTCAATGAAAAAAAAAGAATATAAAACTATGACATTTATTACTTGTAAGTTTTAATGAATAAGATACTTATAAAATGAGTTAAGCTTAATAGTTTAAAGGCTAATGATTTTTTATTATGATACAATTCAATACAATGATATTAATTTGGTATTTTACGAGTTGACGAAGCATATTGAAATTAATTATTATTTTATTTGAAAAAAAAAATTATGATGATTTGATAGTTGTTACATATGTGATTTGATAGTTGTTACATATGTGATTTGATAGTTGTATATGTTTTTATGAATGTGCTTAGAATTTATAGTTGCCTTTTCTCTTTTCGAGGATGTATTTGTGACATATACGTACTAGCATGAAAGGATGTGTTGATGCTTATTATTATTTTTAAATTTATTTTATTTATTTTTTATTTCAATTCATATGAGAATATTTGACATGTGGGCTACCTTAACTTGATTATATATTTTATTTTCTCCCTCATTTTTTTTATTTTTCTTGAAATGCTAATTTGGACAAAAATCATAAATTCAAAAATAGCAAATACAACGCCTGAAATTCAAACCTCATGATGTCCGCCATGAAGCAAGCACATTGCACCCTTAATTGTGCAAGTCACTATCAGCAATAAAAAATTTTAATAATCTATTGATATATCTTTGAAATATCCTTAATACATTGTGTGTGCATAACACATTATCACAACACATATGTGTGTCGGCCACCTTGCATTTATATCGACGTAGAGGGTGTCAACGTCACACACGCACACACTATTTTATCATTTTGATGTCAACAGTGGGTTGGTGCCATTGTTAGAGAGGCATTGACGCAATGCTACTTTACATCATGCACACAATACATAAAACATAGGGTTCATGTCTTGCTCCTTTAGGTCTCATTCTCATCTTATATGATATTATGTTGAAAAATTAAAATCTGTTCATTAACCTTGAAAGAAAGAGTAAGAACTCATATATATATAGCTAGGGTTGGTGCAATTCACATATTGTGTGCTCTCGTCTAAGTGAATAAAATATAATAAATAAAAAAAATAAAAAAAATAAAAAAAATAAAACTCTCAATACTTGTAATTTTAGTTTTATATGTATACAAAATTGTAATTATTTTGTAGTGTAATAAAAATAAAAAAAAATTGGTCATTTATTAAAATAAAAATACTCAAGTATTATGTGAAAAATTATTAGTGAAGGCTATAATTATTTTATTTTATTATAAATAATAATTCTATATGATTCTCAAATATTTATATGTATTAGCTGAAATTGTTCTCAACTACTATTCTCCTAATTTGTTAGATAAAAAGTTTTAATATATTTATGTAACTAATATGCATGATTATTAAAGGAAATCATTCATTTTTATTTGTTGCATCACTTTTAAATAAAGTAGCAAAGCATGATGAAGTTGAGATGTGCTTATAATTAATAAATGATATCTAAATATTTGACATGTTTTTTGAGGGTAGAACAAGGGATGTACAATCTCTCATGCTATATACATGCTAGATATCTAAATATCTAGCATGTTGATCAAAATGAGTGACATCTAAGTGTGATCATTTGTGATGTAAGTGTTGGTCTATAAATTTTAGACATCAATGTTACAATATTCTTTGGCTCACAACAATACTATTACCTACAACAATATTGATGGCTTTAGACATGAAAAAGGAAATAAACAAATTGTGATCACTTGTGATGTGAGTTTTAGTTCTGAAGGTCATTTCCTAGGAGTCCGAAGCAAGCTTGATTATAGAGAGAGTGCTGATACTTGAAACTCTTTGTAAGCATGTTATCTACACGGAGAGTAACATATTGTACTCCTCTTTGATGATGGTAACCAAATTTCTAGATGTATTTTGTGAAGATATTTTTTAAGTAAATCTAGTAACGTGTAGTACAATCTATGAATTCAAGAATTTTTAATCATGGTTATATGGGCACTTTAGTTTAATGAATATATCAAACATATATTGATGAATTTTTTCTTATTTTAATCTTATTGATATTTCTTTAATTTCTTTTTTTGTAAGTATGAGATAAAAAATATCTAAAACAATTTAAATTCAAAATCAAATTGATTATGTAAGTAAAATGGAAGAGAAAAATACATAAATACTAATATATTTGATTTTATAAGAATTTTGAAGTTTAATATATTTGAACGAGAATAATATTTAGATGATTAATCATTTGGAAAGTCTTTATGTTACATGCATATATTGGAGATTATATCTTGATTCAATTGCATGTGTTTTTGTTGGATGACGGTAAATCTCTGGTTTGAAATTCATCAAATGTGGTCTTTCTAAATTTCATGAATAAAGATATTGATATATTTATTTTTTTTAAACCATATGCTAAAGTGGAAACTTTGTGCACTAGAATGACTTTTTACAATCTTCTCAAAAAATATAACTCATGTATCAAAATGAAATCAAAATTATGAAAACTAATATAATGAAAATAATAATACAAAAATTCATTCTTTTATGCAGGTTTCTAGATCTCCCATTACTATTTCTAGGAATAATCCTCTACTAATACACATCCGTAATACAATAGTGAACAGTTTGAATATTTGTGCCTGGTGGTCCCCAATTGCTTTATTATAGCTTTACCAGAAAAACATGTTCTTTGATTGTTGTGTTTGTTTCTCTTAACTGTAAAAGATGATTGGTGAAACAGGTGGGGAACTTCTTGCACTATATTAGCAGATTTCTTGCTGGCTTTATTATTGGATTTGTTAGGGTATGGCAAATCAGCCTGGTGACATTGTCTATAGTTCCTCTAATTGCACTCGCCGGAGGTGTCTATGCATACGTAACAATCAGCCTTCTTGCTCGAATTCGCAGGTCTTATGTCAAGGCTGGGGTAATAGCAGAGGAGGTACGTCATAAAAAAATGATTTGTCAAATAAAGGTATTGGCTTGGTATTGGCTTACCAAACCATAAGCTGAAATTATCAATGGTTAGATTTTGCTCAAACACAAACATGTGCGACGGCTAACCATTCATGAAGGTCCTGATATGGTTTCCATGATCGAAGAACTAAAAGATATGATTCAGTTACAAAAATGAGCCATGCTCAACCATATGAAAAATCATTGAACTAGTTGGTTACAAATAGGCTTGGTTTGCTTAAATTTCAGGTAATTGGAAATGTTAGAACGGTACAAGCATTTGTAGGAGAAGAAAGGGCAGTGCTCTTATATAAAGAAGCTCTTAGCAATACCCAAAGTTATGGGAAAAAGGAAGGCTTAGCCAAGGGCTTGGGACTTGGGACTATGCACTGTGTTCTTTTTCTTTCATGGGCAATGCTTATTTGGTTCACTAGCATAGTTGTTCATAAGAAGATTGCAAATGGAGGCGATTCCTTCACTACAATGCTCAATGTTGTTATTGCTGGGTTGTAAGTCTTCCGCTTTTTTTTTTTTTTCAAAATGACTTTTTGATGGAAGTAATTTTTTTTTAACAAATCATTGTCAAAATTTAAATAAATTTTTATTTAAATTTGATTCATTATTTTCTTCTCTTATTATATTTATCTTAATATTATACTTCCTTTTTTATTGAGAAAAATTTAAAAATAGTTTTTCTCTAACAAATTATCATCAAAGTACATTTATAATACAATCGAGATTGTTCATATTAATTTTAGTTCTTCAAATAATATGTTCCCCACAAATTTTCATCTAGAGATTGTATCAAATACACAAAGTTCTTACTTAGCTTGAAATCTAGAAGAATTTATAATTTGATAATCTTATTCTTGAAATTTAGAAATATCATTTCTAATAAGTCTTGAATATGAGATTTATCATTTATAGTCAAAAATACTTGTCATTGTACTAAGACATAATTATTATTTTTTATTTTTGTATTTATTTAAATTTTTAGTAGTATATATATATATATATATATATATATATATATATAGTGAAAAATTAGAAAATAGTTTTCTAAAATAAATCATCATCAGAGTACATTTATAATACAATCAAGATTATTCACAAGAATTTTAGTTTTTCAAATAATATGTTTTCTATAGTTTATATATAAAGATCATATTTAGTACACAAAATACTTGCTTAACATGAAGTCTGAGATAAATTAATATTTCGATATTCTTATTCATGAAAATTAGAGATATTATTTCTGACGAGACTCGAAATTGAGAATTACCTTCCCTAGACGAAATCACGTGCCATCACACAAAGGCACGATGTCTATAAATTTTATTTAAATTCATTTAGTTCTTATCTTCTCTTTTTATATCCATTCAAAATTGTAATAGTTTATTTTTTACTTCTTTCATTAGCTCCACATATATGTATTTTAGTTCTGCATCCTGTCTCTCTCTAACATAATTCTAGCAAAATCACGTCATGTTTTTTTGTCAGGTCTCTTGGGCAGGCAGCACCAGATGTGTCTGCATTTATCAGAGCAATGGCTGCCGCTCATCCTCTATTTGAGATGATAGAGAAGAAAGCCATGATGAAGACAAGCGCACACCAAAAACTGGGCAAGTTAAAGGGCCACATTGAATTCAAAGACGTGATTTTTAGCTACCCATCACGTCCACACATAACAATCTTTGATAAGCTGTGTCTTGATATCCCTTCAGGAAAAGTTATTGCTGTAGTTGGCCCAAGTGGGTCTGGGAAAAGCACTGTTATTTCATTGATTGAGCGATTTTATGAGCCATCATCTGGGCAGATACTATTGGATGGGAATGATATCAGTGGCCTTGATCTGCAGTGGTATAGGATGCAAGTCGGGCTAGTTAATCAAGAGCCTGCTCTTTTTGCAACCAGCATCAGGGACAACATTTTATACGGAAAAGATGATGCCAGCCTTGAGGAAGTCATTCATGCTGCTAAGCTTTCCCAAGCCCTCTCCTTCATTAATAACCTTCCTGATAAATTTGATACTCAGGTATTGATGTATCATTGTTAATTGCTCTTATGGGTTAGTTTTAGTGGAGAAGTTTTTACCGTGCATGATTTTGTTTAGGTTGGTGAACGGGGAATACAACTCTCTGGCGGACAAAAGCAAAGAATTGCTATATCGCGTGCCATCATAAAAAACCCAGCAGTTCTTTTGCTAGACGAAGCTACAAGTGCACTTGATGCAGAGTCTGAGAAAAGTGTTCAGGAAGCACTTGATCGTGCCATGGTAGGAAGAACCACCATAGTCGTTGCTCATCGGCTATCTACCATTAGAAATGCTGATGTTATTGCTGTCATTCGAGAAGGAAGAATAGTGGAGGTGGGAAGCCACGAGGAGCTCAACTCAAACCCAAGTAGTTTTTATGCAACACTTATTCATCTCCAAGAGTCATCTTCCTTGCGGTATTATCCCTCACTGGATCGTAACAAACAAAGAACACCCAGGTATTTGTTTTTATTAAATGTAAATATATTAAATGAAGTGTACAATTATATAAATATTAACATACTCGATCTCATTAAAATTTAGAAGCTGAGTGTGTTTAGTTGAGAATAGTACTATAATAATTGATTACCTGCGAAATTATTGTGTTATATGCATATTTTGGAGGCCATACTTTAATACGATGATAAATACGTTAATTCAAGGGTGTTAAGTCTTTGGTTCGAGACTCATTAAGTATAATATTTTGATTTTCGATAAGGTTGTCAAAATATTAATTTATCTTAGACTAGTACTAAAGTGGAAGTTAGTGCATTGGGTGCAATCTTCTCCTAAATATATTAAATAAAATAAACATATAAATCATATTATATTTTATAATAAAAGGATACGAGCATTCTTATAGATTCAAATATTTCATATACAACTCAAGAAAAAAAACTAAGAGAAAAAATAAAATCTAATATACGTAACTACTACTACAAAAATGATTTGTGTTAAATAACATTATTATTTTATGGCATCATAGTTATCAGAGTATGTTCATGATATTTATCTATCCGGACAAAATAATTTCTATAATAAATACTAATGCAAAATTCATTAATATATATTTTTTATTATTTTTGTTTCTGTTTTAAAATGAATGTAATGCCCAACATAAAATGCTCTCGCTTTAGCATGAGATTTATGAGAAGCTAATATTTTTATAGTTTCTTTCCTGAAAATCAGAGATGTTGCATCTGATGAGTCTCGAATTTGAAATTAATATTTTTGGACGAAGATATTTGTTATCACATCAATGTATGATTTCCAATAGATGTATTCAACATAATAATTTTTTGGGTAATCAATCATTTTAGTATTATTCAACTAAGCTTTTAATCAAAGTCATACCCAATACTTAATTCTTCTACTTTAGCATAAAATCTAGGAGAGAGATTAATATCTATGTAGTTTGTTTCATTAATGATGAAAGTCAGAGATGCCGTATCTGATGAGTCTTAAATTTGAGCTTTATTATCCGTGAACGTGAATATTTGTTATCATATCAATATATCATCTCCAATAGATTTATACCACGCAAGAATTTTATAGGTAATTAATCATTCTAATAATATTTAAATAAGTTTTTAATGATCTCTTTTTTGTATATTTTACTAACTTCTTAATTTAAATATTTTTTTAATTATAAATATTTATAATCTTATTTTTATTGCATGAATCATATAATATGCATACTTTTAGTTTTATGCTCCATTATTGTGATATCTACTTGTTTTGTTTTATGTAATTGGATATAAAATGTTTCTAATTCCTCCTATGTAGCATACCAGGAAAGAAATAGGCTTTTTTTTTTTTTTGGAAATTTAGGGAAATTAGGTGAAATTATGCCTCATTTTATGCATATTGTGTCTCTAAATGATCATATTTCTTTCTTTTTTTTTTTTACTTTAAGTTGCTTCTTTTTTCTTCATTAGCTTTGCATATTCTCAAGAATTATCACGCACGAGATCGAGCTTTGGTGAGAGTTTTGGTTCTGAGAAGGATTCCCTTCATCAAGTGGGGTCAGAATCAGCAGCAACCATGAGCCCAAGGCATGTGTCAGGGAAAAGGTTGTATTCACTAGTCAGCCCTGATTGGATCTATGGGGCCTTTGGAACTTTTTGTGCTTTTGTGGCTGGAGCCCAAATGCCACTTTTCGCCCTTGGCGTCTCACAAGCTCTGGTGGCATATTACATGGACTGGGACACAACTCGATACGAGATTAAAAAAATTGCTTTCCTGTTTTGCAGTGCAGCTGTAGTAACTGTTATTGTTCATGCCATTGAACATTTATCTTTTTCCATCATGGGAGAGAATCTCACTCAACGCATGAGAGGAATGATTTTTTCTGGTACTTTTTTACTCTTCCACATTCTCCCCTTTGATTTTTGTTAATCTTGTGTTTTCTCGAGCCAAATTATCACCGCAAACACCCATTGGACCCCCAAGATGGGAGCCGAGCTATCCCCGTAAGTGTGCATAGAGGTGTAGAGCCAAATTATCACTTCAGTATTCCTACCAGTTGAACTTTTGCCTAGAGGTGTCAACTAGGCTGGTCCAGCCACGGCCCATGGCACGTCACGGTTGCGTCATGTCTGGCCTGACACGACATGGTCTCGAACTATGCCTGGTCCTTGACCATGCTTCCCCATGGCATGGTTCGTGCCATACTAGGTTGGCACGAGATGTGCTTCGTGTTGTGCTAGGCATGCGCATGACTCATGTGTTTGGCCCGGTGGCACAGTCCATCAGCCCGGGGACTCGGGATCGGTTTTGGGTCACCAGTCAAGTCTCGTTGGGTGACCACCAGATGAAGCGGATTATTTTTTTTTTAATATTCGGCCACGTAAGCCAAATCTTGTTTATATGATCGATTGCAATTGGACGACCATGTTATGCCAGTTACCCGTTGTGTTTTCATGCAATTGGTTCTAATAGGGATATTCCAGCATGGCCTTGCCACCGTGCTGTGCTGGGCCGACTAGTTAGTTCCCGTGTCATGCCTGGCATGGCACGTGAATCACACCATACCGTGTCTGGCACAACACGTGAATCATGCCGTGCTATGTCTGGCACGGCATGATGACATTGTCGAATAAACATTAAATATTCTTTTTTTTAATACGAAAGATGAAATGCCAAGAGTCAGCAGTTACCTTTACGAGTGATAATGATTTTTAATTTTCAATTTTAGAAGTGTAAATTATAGTCTATAAATAAATCATTGTATTGCTTATAAGAACATAGAATAAAAGAAAAGACATCTCTTCAAAAATAATTCTTCTCAGTTATAGTTTGCGGCCAGTAATTTTTTTTACAACTTGATATCAGAGGGATGGGGAGTATAATCAATCATGTCCCACTGCTCTGATTAATGAATGTGAACTATGAGAATTAGAGCATCCAAATAAACACTCATCTCGATTATGTGGATTGTTGGGAGGTAGTTTAAGAATGTTTCGAAGAATCAGAATATACCAAAGGATATATGACGGCTCAAATTAAGGTGTTGAAAGAAATGTGATCAAAAGATAAAATGACATTGTACATATTGTTCCAAGCTGTTGATGGCTTTGAGAAGATTGCGAGTGCAAAAACTTCAAAAGAAGCATGAGACATTTTGGAGATTACGTACAAAGGAGCTGACTGAGTTAAATAAGTTTGCCTTCAAACTCTTCGCAATAAGTTGGAAGGAATGAAGATGGAGTCAGAAGGTGTATTCGATTACATCAAATGTGTTTAAATCATGGTGAATCAACTCAATCGAGATAGAGAATAGTTGTTTGATGTATGAGTCGTAGAGAAAATTTTGAGGTCGTTAACTGATAGTTTCGAGAATGTGGTATGTAGCATAGAAGATTTAAAGGATCTAGCAACGTTCACGGCCGATGAGCTTGTCGGTTCCCTAATGGCACATGAATATCGTAAGAAGAATGAGGAGGAGGAGACACTTGAGCATGCACTTCAAACCAAAGCATCGATCAATGATGAAAAAATATTCTATTCTCAAAACTTTTGAGGTAAATGGAATGGTCGTGATAGTCAACGAAACAGTCGCGGTGGTAAAATCATAGTCAAGAAGGGTATCATGAGGAGAAGGGGCAATCAAACCAATAAAATTGGCACGGAAGAGGATGTGGTCGTGGAAGAGATGGTCGGTCAAATTATTTCAAAATCGAGTGCTACAAGTGTGACAAATATAGTCACTATGCGAAAGATTGTAATTCCGATAAATATTATAATTGTGAAAAGGTGGGATATATTGCAAAAGAATGTCGAGTCAAGAAAAAGATGGAAGAGACAACCAACTTAGACATGGAAGATGAGGTGGAAGAAGGTTTTTTCTTAATAACATATAACAAAGTCAACACCGACAACGACACGGTGTGGTACTTTGACATGGATGCAAACAATCATATGTGCGGGCACGTGCATTGTTTCAAAGAGATGCAAAAGGGTGAAGCTGTATCTGTATTGTTTGGAGATGGCTTGAAGGTTAAGGTCAAATGCCAAGGTATGATTTATTATGTACAAAATGATGGTTTCATTGGGTCAATTCAAGATGTGTATTACGTACCAGATCTCAAGAGCAACAATTTATCAAATCTTACTGGTGGGGGGTATTAGGAATATTACTTACCTGCTCGGTTCTCCGGTGCCCCAAGGGGACGTAAGGGTCCACGTAAGTGGGCCCTGAAGCCCTTGGTTCTCAAAAATAAAAAATCAAGTGCAACATATTAAGTATGGGGCAACTCATAGAGAGATTATTTCATTTTTATGAAAGACCGGATATTACTATTGAAAGATAAGCAAGGATGTTCAGTCACACAAGTTGAAATGAGAAGAAATCGGATGTACAAATTGAATTTGAGAAGTGTACGAGAAAAATATTTGCAAGTCAACGTAGAAGACAAGGCGTCACTATGATATCTCCGTTTTGGTCACCAACATCATGAATGCCTAAACAAGTTAGCAAAGAAGAACATGGTGCACGGACTATCGGACATGGAATACGAGGAAAAATTTTTTGAAGAATGTGTGCTTGAAAAGCATGCACGAATATCATTTCAAAAGAATGTAAAATATCAGGCTAAGCAACTTTTCGAGTTGATTCATTCCGACATATGTGGACCAATCACACCTGAATCTTTAAGCGGCAAAAAGTATTTTATTTCTTTTATTGATGATTTTTTACGAAAAACTTGGGTTTACTTTCTGAAAGAAAAATCCGAGGTGTTTGAGGTATTCAAAAATTCAAAGTACTGATGGAAAAGACAACTGGTAAACATATCAAATTTGTACGATCCAATAGAGGTGGCGAATATACTTCGATGATTTTTATGGAGTATTGTGATGAGCAAGACACAAGGCGATTTCTAATCGCACTCTACTCTCCACAGCAAAATAGTGTGGCTGAGAGGAAAAACCATACTATTCTCGACATGGTTTGGTCAATACTCAAAAGCAAGAAAATGCTGAATGAATTTTGGGCGGAAGCTGTGCAATGCACCATCTATGTTCAAAATCGGTATACACATGCGAAGTTGTATGATCAAACACCACAAGAGACATGGTGTGGACAAAAAATGATAGTTTCTCATTTCAAAGTATTCGGCAGTTTGGCCTACGGACATGTACCAGATCAGCGAAGAATAAAGCTCGAAGACAAAAACAAAAATATATTTTTATTAGGTATGATGAGAAAATAAAAGGATACAAGCTATTCGACCCAATAAGCAAGAAGATTCTAGTAAGTCATGAATTAGGAGTTCATAAAGCAAATGAATGAGATTGGAATAAAGCAACAGAGAATATCATTAAAGTTGGAAAATCAACTGCTATAACAACAATTATACTGAAAAATTTTAAAATTATTGATGATGAAGATGAATCGCGACAACCCAAAATATAAAGTTTACAAGATTTGTATGATTTGACAAATGAGATACATCTTGTATGTCTTTTGGTTGATTTCGATAATTTAAGTTTTGAACATGCGGTGCAAAACAAATGTGACAAACTGTCATGGACGAGGAGATTAAAGCAATATATCACAAAAACACATTGCAGTTAGCAGAATTTCCGAAAGGAACTCAACTTATTGATGTCAAATGGGTATTTAAGAGAAAGATAAATGCTCAAGGGGAGATAGAACGGTATAAGGCGAGACTTGTAGCAAAGGGTTACAAGCAAAAGGTGGGAATCGACTATGACGAGGTGTTTGCTCCCGTTGCAAGAATGGAGTCAATCATATTGCTCAATTTACAAGCGGCTCAATTCAAATGGTCGATATTACAAATGGATGTTAAGTCGGCATTCTTGAATAGTGTGCTTGAAGAAGAAGTTTATATTAAACAACACCCGGACACATGAAAACCGAGAAGAAAAGAATGTGTTGAAATTGAAGAAGGTATTTTATGGGTTGAAGCAAGCATCATGGGCGTGGAATACTCGTATCGATACATACTTTAAAGAGAACGGGTTCAAGCACTGCCCCTACGAACATGCCCTATATGTGAAGAAGAGTGGAGGTAATACATTATTTATTATTCTTTATGTTGATCTCATTTTTATGGGGAATAATAAGAAATAATACAAAAGTTCAAGAGCACAATGATACGAGTATTCGAGATGACAGATTTAGGCTTGATGAAGTTTTTCATTGGTTTGGAGGTAAGACATATACAAAGGAGATTTTAAAGAAGTACAAGATGAAGTCTTGCAATCTGGTTTCAACACCAATGAAACTGGGTATAAAACTCTCTAAGTTTGATAGAGGAGAATGAGTTGACGCAAGCAAATACTAGAGTTTAGTGGGAAGCCTTCGCTATCTCACATGTATAAGGCTGGACTTTGCATTAAGTGTCGACATTGTAAATCGGTTCATGGGGGAACCAATTTATTCATATTGGAAGGTGTTAAAGCGAATCCTACACTACACAAAGGAATGATGTCACTCGGATTATTCTATATAAATACGACATATTACAAGTTGGTCGAGTAATTTGACAGTAATTGGTGCAGAGACTTGAATGATTGAAAAATCACATTGGGTTATGTATTTTTTATGGGTGACATGGCATTTACCTGGTTTTTAAAGAATCAATCAATCGTGACAATCTCGACATGTGAAGCTGAATATGTTACAGCATCTTTGTGTGTATGTCATGTGATATGACTCAGAAATTTGTTGGGCAAGATAAAACAATAAAAACTCAGTGCGACTAAGATACGAGTTGACAACAAATCAGCAATTGAGTTGAGCAAAAACCCAGTGAAACAAGAGAGAAACAAGCATATTGACGTTCGTTTTCACTTCATTCGAGATCAAGTGAATGACGGAGATATAGAATAGTATACGTGGCAAGTCGGAACCAAGTCACGGATATCTTCATGAAACCGCAATCTATGATACTACTCGACAACTGCAAAAGATAGTTCGGCATGAAAGATGGTAGAAGTATTTAACTTTATGGAGGAGTCTTGTTGAAAAAACATTAAATATTCTTTTTTTAATACTTAAGATGAAATATCAAAAGTATTCAGTTATTTTTACGGGTGATAATAATTTTTAATTTACAGTTTTAGAAGGGTAAATTATAACTTATAAATAAATTATTGTATTGTTTATAAGAATATAAAATAAAAGAAAAAACATCTCTTCAGAATTAATTTTTCTCAGTTATAGTTTGTAGTCAATAATTTTTTTTTACAGGCATGACCGTGCCTTATTCAAACATGTCGTGCAGGCACGAAATGACCTGTTTGATACCTCTACTTGTGCCCTTTGGTGCATAAGGCTAAATCTTGAATCTGATACTTGTGAACTTGTACGAAAATATTTGTCATCACATCAATATCAAGTCATGATTTATAAGCCGAGATGAGCCTTTTTATCTAATTCTACCCTCAGGTAAGCCTGGGTGAGTGCACATTGCTCTGATCTAGAGCCAAATTAGGCACCTCAATGTTAATCTTGTCCTTCAACTTACATGATGGTGTGTGTTCTTGCAGCCATTTTGAATAATGAGATCGGATGGTTCGACGATGCAAACAACTCGAGTTCTATTCTAGCCTCGTCCTTAGAGAGCGATTCAACCTTATTACGGACCATCATTATTGATCGTTCCTCAATTCTCTTACAGAATGTTGGCCTGGTTGTTACTTCATTCATCATTGCCTTCATTTTAAACTGGAGGATTACGCTTGTGGTCATGGCCACGTATCCACTTCTAATTAGCGGTCATATCAGCGAGGTGTATTTCTTCTTCCTTCCTGTAGGGACAGATCCTACTGTTATTGATTCTAAGCTGACATTGCCTTTTCTGAAAAGATCAGAAGCTATTCATGAAAGGGTATGGGGGAAACTTGAGCAAAGCGTATCTGAAGGCAAACATGCTGGCTGGGGAAGCTGTGGGCAACATACGCACAATTGCAGCTTTTTGTGCAGAAGAGAAGGTGCTTAATCTCTATGCCGGTGAGCTTGTGGATCCATCCAAACGCTCGCTTTTTCGAGGCCAGATTGCAGGCATCTTCTATGGTGTCTCTCAGTTCTTCATCTTCTCTTCTTACGGGCTTGCTCTGTGGTAAGCTTGTACATGCATCTATGGCTTCCACAGCAGGCATGGTTCTGTTTATGGAATCAAAGCTGATTATGGAAACCTGTTGGGTTCTTCAGGTATGGTTCTGTTCTGATGGAGAAGGAGCTGGTGAGCTTCCAGTCACTGATGAAGTCGTTCATGGTGTTGATCGTGACCGCCCTAGCCATGGGGGAGACTCTGGCGCTGGCTCCGGATCTTCTCAAAGGCAACCAGATGGTAGCGCCTCTCTTTGAGATGCTGGACCGCAAGACAGCTATTAGAAGCGACATGGGAGAGGAGGTGATGAACATGGAGGGCACAGTTGAGCTAAGACGCATCACTTTTAGCTATCCATCAAGACCCCAGGTGTCAGTCTTGCATGAGTTTGATCTGAAGATCTGTTCTGGCAGCTGCATGGCTCTTGTGGGTCAGAGTGGCTCTGGCAAGAGCTCCGTTCTTGCTCTTCTGCTACGGTTCTATGATCCTACGGCTGGCCAAGTGATCTTCGATGGTGCGCATGCTCCAAAACCCAACTCTTCTTTGTTCTCTCTCTTTTGCCGTCTCCTTTGTCTGATCAAACGTGTGCAGGAAAGGATGTGAGGGAGCTGAATCTGAAGTCTCTGAGAAGGCAGGTGGGTCTGGTTCAGCAGGAGCCACCTCTTTTCGCCACGACGATCTATCAGAACATCTTGTATGGAAAAGAAGGAGCTCTGGAAGATGAAGTTATGGAGGCAGCTATGCTCGCCAACGCCCATGGGTTCATAAGTGCGCTTCCTGATGGGTACCAAACCACCATTGGAGAACGTGGAGTTCAACTCTCTGGCGGGCAGAAGCAAAGGGTAGCCATTGCTCGAGCCATTCTGAAGAACCCTAGAGTCTTGCTCTTGGATGAGGCCACCAGTGCTTTGGACATGGAATCAGAGCGTATCGTGCAGCAAGCTGTAGATCAAGTGATGAAGAATCGGACAACAGTAATGGTGGCCCATAGATTATCGACTATAAAGAATGCCGATCGGGTAGCAGTTATACAAGATGGAAGGGTAGTTGAACAAGGGACCCATTCTAGCCTTGTGGAGGACCGTGGGCCATATTTTAAATTGGTGAGCCTTCAGCATCAAGGGAACCATACCACCATCCACAACAATAGTAGCAATGAGAGGTCTTAATGAAATTCTCTACTTTATCAATTATGTTATGTTGATCAGCATGGCTTCATCTAAATCAAATATTGGTTTTGCAATTCAAAAAGAGGTCGTGATAATGGGAGCACATTGGTTGGTTAATAATAAATATGTAGAATTAAGGTAATAAAATATATAAAATTTTTGGGAATGATAAATTAACTTTGAAAAATAGTGGGAAGTAAAAAAGTTGATTTTGCAACCCAAAATGCTAATGTATAATTCTCTACTACCAAGGTGTAGCTCTTGCTCTCTCTTTTTTTCTCTCTCTATCTCAATTCTTCGTCTCTCTCCCTCTCTCTCTATCTCTTCTTCACTCCCTCACACTCTCTATCTCCACCCTCCATCCCCCCTCTATCTCTCTTCCTCCTCCCCCCTCTCTCTCCTCATCCTCTCCCTCCCTCCCTCTCTCTGCCTTCCCTCTCCTCTCTCTCTCTCCTCCCTGTGTCTCTTCACTCTCTCTCTCTGACTTTGTCTCTGCCTCTTCTTCCTCTCTCTTTCTCTCTCTCTTTCTCTCTCTCTCTTCTCTCTCTCTCTCTCCCACCTCCCTTTCACCACACTTCCTCTCTCACCTTCCTTCCACCTTCTTTCTCTCTATCTATCTTCTCTCTCTCTTTCTCTATATTCTTCCTCTCCACTTCATATTACTCATGCTACACACATTGCATAAATATGTGCTACTTAGCATGTACACCACAATGCATAAATAGCAGGCTCGGCATAAAAATGGGCACTCACTATGCAATTCATACTATTGAAAAAGATCTAAATAACACATTATTTTTATAAACAAATGTTTTTGGCTAGTGGGAAATTGAGTTCATGCTTTCTTCGGGCCATAATTACTACTATAATCCAACTCAAGGCTCCCACTGCCACCCCAAATTCAATCTCCAACTGGTATTCCTATGAGTGCGAGGATGGAAATAGTCATGCTCCCACCCCAAGGCAACTAGTAAATAGGATCTAACTCTGAAAGCTACTTGCATATAAAAATTACTACCACTTATTTTGCCAAACTATCTGGGCTTATTGATATGCATCGACCATAAAACAATGCTAACTTACAAAAATTATGTGCGGTCACCAGTGTGTAGCTGACTATAATCCACTATGTTTGGCATATTGAATTAATACAGCCAAAGAGATGTTATAATTTCCAATAATTGTGTTTGGGTTTGCTAGCGTGCAATTGACTAAGCAACCATAATAATTTTCAATTCTCAACCACTATATCTAAGCTTATTGTTGTGCAGTTTCCTAAAAAAGTACTATAATTTTAAGATCACTACTTATAAACTTATTAGTATAAAGTTAGTTAAACAACTTTCACAATTTCTAACTATTCTATCTAAGCTTAATATCATGCAAGTGACCAGATAAATCATAATCAATTATTAGGATTTTTATTAGGATTGTTGTTATTCTGTCAACCAAATAAAAACTACATGAAGGCTAACTTAAATGCGAGCGAAAAAATAGAATATTAAAATTCCTATGACATATAGAAGAAAGTCTATGTATTTTTATTAACTATGTAGTTTATAATATCACAAACAATGAAATAGCTTAGACGAGCAAATGGGTGCCCAAAGAGGTTAAATAAGGTTGTTTCCTTTATTTTAACCTTACGAAAAGCATGATGCTTCAAAACAAATTTTGATCTTAAACTGACACCATTAAGTATTTTTGTCTACCAAGATAGGTCAGATGGCCTCGACATCTAGCAACAAATATAAGGCATCATGGGTACTAGAAATGCCTCTAGACAATAGACTCCACCATCAATGACATCTACCCTCTATCATGGTCCAAGGATATTCAATCTCCTTTGAGGGAAATTACCCCACATTGAGGCATCAATCCCTATCAAGAACATATAGTCCCTTTCGTTATACCCACCTAATTTAGTTTTTGAAAAAAAAAACCCTCCACGCCATAGAAACAGCCTATGACTTAATAAGGGACAACTATCCATGTAGACATGTCATTGTCAAGTCATCATTCATTTTGGTTCATCATTAATGGAATGGCCTATTAAATAAGATTCAATAAATTTATTGAAAAAATATTTTCTTAATACTAAAGAACCACAAATCACACCTAAAATTGAGAATTATAATCATTACATGACATCTATAAAGGGACCATAAATGAAAATTCAAATGATGCAAAAATTCCTTTATTTCCCTTGATAGAAAATGCTCATTTTATTCTCATGACTAACTTAAAGTATCGAAGAGTTTGATTTACTAACTATGGTACACCATAACTTTTATGGGAAAATATCCCTCGTTTTTTTAGGATTCATCACATGATATATCCTATACATCAAAACTTGAGATCCATAAGATTTGTAGTTCTCAAAATTGAGTTCTAGTGGTAATGAGGTCCAAGAGATTTGGACATATCAGATGATGTAATATCATATTCTACTAAAGGCTTGATATAAGCTTCAACAAAACATGGAAGTAGAGTCCTTTAAAATCCTACAAATTTGTTAAATGGTCATGATATTTGAAGATGGATTTCATCTCAAAATTTATTACTCGGACAAAAATAATAACTCATATCAGAGGATAAAATCACTTGCACTATTTTTAGACACTTAAATGGATAAAGATGTACTTGACTCAATTTCTCATTGTCTCTCTTCTAAAAATTTTATTTTAAAACACATGAAAACTCAAGGTGGAAGACTATAAGATTTCTTTGTTCTAGATATAAAATGTGATATGTCACTCAATATAAAAGGATATACATAAAATTGTAATTTATCAAATGGCTATCAAATGTCTTATCCATTTTGAAGATGTATATTTAAATAAAGAGTTTAGAATATAATTCTATGATTCAAATAATTGAATTTAAATGATCTTAATGTATATTTGAGAGTATCGTTACTTATCAAAATTAAAATATAATGCTTAAATTGAGTTTTTATATGAATAAATATAATAAGGTATAGCAAGAAGAATCATCAATAAAAATATGAAATAGTAAAATTCATTGCAAACAATAATCATATTAGGTTCCCAAATATATTTTTAAATTAAATGGAATTGATACATATGAACATCATTTTAACATATGTTATGGGAAATCTTGTATATTTTCTTAACTAACTCATCTCATATAAATGATGAGTGGTACCCTAGTCATACTTGGCTATATTGATCTCAATTTGGTCAAACTAGGATAATCAAGTTGAAAGTGAATAAGAAGAGAATCAGCAGTAGCTAGACACTCAATAACTTCTATAAGATATAGGACACAAATAAATTAAAATTAGAAAAGTGTTACTTGATAATGTGTCTCATAAAAAGTAAGTTGCTAAGAAATTCAAAAATATATGACTTAAGAGAGCCTTATAGTGTCTAAGTTAATATGTTACTATTTTCTATACAATATTATAAGTTATATAGTAGAAGAAAAAAATTATGAATGAATACCTATTATAACCTACGAGAGAAGGAAGTAGTTGGTCATCAATTCTACGAGAAAAAAAATGTTTCCTCTTGAGATGTTAAGCATAATGAATACTTAGAGTGTACCTTATTTTCTAATATCGAACACATTTAATTAGTGAACATATTTTACATTGTGTCCTACCTGTTAGAATCAAATTGAGTTTAAATACTAAATTCAGTTTCAAAACATTTCTCATACCCATAAATTAGTTTTTTATTTTTTTCACAATTTTAAATCTCTTAATTTAACCTTTTAAATCAATATCGAATGCAATGGACGTGGAACTACATAATATATTTTGAGTTCCTAAAATATATTTTCTTATTTCCATGACAAAATAATTCTTAAATTTAGCCTATATTAACTTGTAAAAGAATTAACACTGTGTTAATTGACAAGTTGTAGTTTTTTATCCCTTTCACTAGTGCTATTTAATATATATCTGTGTGTGTGTGTGTAGACCCTTACCAAATTATGAGTATTAGCACTCATGTTCCACATAACTCTTATATGTATAAACCCTTACCAGATTATTTATCTATATTTTTTTTCAACGCAATGTAACATCATCAAGGCATTGCCATGATTAGTTTGATGTCAAGGTGAACTATTTTCTATGAGAATTAGGGTCTTAAATTATGATATTTGTCATTTTGTGTGAGAATTGAGGGCGTATTAGTTTATTCAATCAAAATATCTAAAAAAATTTTTGAATTACCTCCCAAGCAACACAACATTTAATGTTTGTAGCTAGGCATTCAATCAATCTCTAATTTGGTCTACGATCTCAGTGGTTTATGCAATCTTCTCAATATAATATTTCTCTTCTTATTATCTTTCATATTCCTCCTCAATCATGTAGTAATCCTCTAGAATATCTTTATTAGAGTATTCTTTCATGAATGCCACAACTTCGGAAGAGGTCACGACATAATTTCCTATTATCTTCTTTGATTGCACCATAACTAATTTTGAAATCATGACATATGAAATTGCTTTCTGGATCATATTAGTCATAACTTTGGAAAGAGTAATGAATTTCTTTATAATCTTCTATTTTTCCTTTGTCACAAATTTATCTCTTACTATAATTTTCTATGTTACAACTATTACATCTTCATAAGCTTCCAGATATCATACCCTTGGGGCTTCTACATTGTCTTTATCTTTTAGTGATCCAACTATTAGTTGTGAAATTTCATATGCTTGTTTTTTTTTTATTTCAAAGTTTTCCTCAAGAATTTCTCAATGTTGTTGAATTGACAATTCTATCAATTTCTTCTCTTCTGTCGTATCCTTGGAATAGTTTAAATTAGATTTTCCTAAGTCGCATTTTTGAAAAATACTATGACCCCATAGTAGTCTTCTTCTTCTTTGTCACTTTAACCATTTTTTTAATTCATAATACATCTAATTTATCATTTTCTACATCTTTCTCGGACCAATAATCTTCTACAATATCTTTTCATCTAAGGTTCATATTTTGTATCATTATTATGCATAATAGACTATCTATTTTTCAATAACCTTTCTTATCATATTCTAGATTCTACAAGTTTTTGTAGAGGTTTAACTTCACTTATTCTTCACTCATATTAAATGTAAATTTTCTTTTTTTGATATCAATTAATACCTCCCTAATAGCTAAAAATGGTTATCCCAAGATCAATGAAATATATTAATCATTTTTCATATCTAACAAAATAAAATATATTTTAAAAATAAACTTACCAACCTTGACTAATATATCTTCAATAATATTATTCATAAATTTTACTAAATGATTGGCCATTTGAAGTAAGAAAGTCATTGGAGAAATCTCACTAAAGTTCAACCTTTGAATTATGAACAATGACATCAAATTTACACTTCATCCTAAGTCAGATGACACCTTTCAAAAAGTATGCTACCCAATAATATACTAAATCATAAAATTTCTTTTAACTTTCTTAGAAGTTTACATTGGATGATAATAATATATATCTCAACCATATATACTATCTCATAGATCTATAACTTTCTCTTACTGCTAATTATATCATTCAAGAAATTCACATAATTAAGCATTTGAAATACTGCTTCAAAAAATAGAATATTGATTTCCAACTTCTAGAAAATATTGAAAAATTTCAAAGATTGTTTGTTCATCTTTCCCTTTCTAAAATGATATGAAAAAAGAAGATTAGGAGGAAGGGATTTATCTTTTATAAAGTCTTTTTATAGCATATCCTTTGGATCATCACTTTGATCATCTATACTTCCTCCTTTTTAACTTCTTCAATTGTCACAACTAAATGAGTGAGCTTGATAACGAGCTTTATGGGTGCTATGACTTAGAAAAATATCATGGCATATTGGATTGTGATTATGTGTTGTGACGTGACTTTGGAAAAAGTCATAATTTCCTCTTATATTTTAATTCCCCCTTTTTATCTCCAAATCTACTATAACCCTTCTAATTCTTTGCATCTTTTTAAGCATAATGGATAGATACTTCTTGGGATTTACCTTAGTATCATTGGGTAATTCTTTGTACTCTTCTCTTTCATCAATAATACTAGTTGTCCAATTTGATTTTCAATAATTTTTAATACCATAAGCAAGGAAAATATAATATCTTTTATTGATAACTTTTTTACTTCATTCAAGTGGTTGAAATCTGAGCTAAAGTATTTTGGAAACTAAGAACCCATTGAGTTATTTCTAAAATTTTTCTGAAATTGCCTCACATTCTGATACTCATTCCCATAACTCAGATATATTAGGTTTTCATAATTTCTTATATTCGGTTGGTAGTATTCATGACATTATTGATGGGTCAAAATGCACACTAATTATTTTGCAAAATAGTATCTTTCTCCACTTAATACACGATGTCAAAATTGCTTATTTCCTACTATCACAAAATAAGATCTTCTCCCACACTTAGTCGCTTCTTATTTTGGTCTCTGAATTTGTTGAAAACTTCATCCATCTTTGTTGCCATTGTAGTCAATCTGTCTAACACCAAAACCATAGCTTGTCTTTTTATAAATGTTTAATCATCCTTTTCTAGCTCTTCAAATTAATAATGTGTTTTCTCATGTGAATTGTCCATGATAGAAAAACTTGATGCTACATTAATAGTGTACCTTGTTGCCTATTATAGAAAGTTTGAGCTTGGAATCATGGTTCAAATTTATGTTGTGGGTATCTTCTCAGATACTCTTTGAAGTGGTCTCAAGCATCATACAATATCTCTTGCTCCTCTTATAGGGATTGATTTATCTTTCCTTATATTTGAGATGTGATTTGAGCTGGGAAAAACTATAGAGAAATGCTTGTATATATTTTTTTCTAAATCTCAATCAAACCACTTAATAAGTATTAAATTCAACTCTAGAATTTGTCTCTCAAAGAAAATGGGAAGATATATAATCATATAATATATGAACTAACTCAATTCAAAATAATTTACTTATATATATTACATCTTACAACTGGAGTAGTTGTCTATCATAGTCAATTGTTAATAATCACCCAAGGTACAATTAAGAATAGGTTGTTGGACAACTTGTCCTACACTTCCTTAGGGGTTTTTATTGCTACCAATTTTCTTTATATGTTCTCTCTTTCAACTATTTATCTTAGTAGTGTTCTCATTATTCTTTTTATTTCCTGGTCTAGAAGTGCTAATTCAATTCTATAACCTTTTCATATGTATGTCAGTATGTGTGGTGGCGATCAAATAAGAAATAAAACACAAAAAAATATATAAAACAAATACTAGCAATAAATATATTCAATCAACTAGAAACAAAACTATCCTTTTACAATAACAATTATATCAACTCAATTTGACTAATAAACTATAATAAAATAAGTAATCATTAATAATATTGTCAAAAACTTATTGAGTCCCTACAAATATATGAATTTTACAAGTAGTAAAATAGACATAAGTCTAGATATCAATTTTATAGAGTTTAAGTTGGTAGTTTGAATAATCAATAGTAAGTCAACTAATACTCAAGTTGAGTTGATAAGCTTTAACTTTTAACAAAATACTTAGATTTTAAGTTTGACTCACTTCATTGTGTACAAGGATATTTTTTAATATCTGGTGAATGTTATATTTCATTGTTAAATGAATAATAGTTTAATATAAAAATACCCCAAGTACCCTCTTGGCATGCAAGGTGACTATTTTTTTCTGGACTATCCCTACCAAGAATGATCCCCTTATTGTTGTCCTCTTGGAATTTCACAAATGAAGTAACCATCATTCCATTTTGTGGGCCATCAGTAAATCTATTCTCTTTAGGTAAATTATCAACTATATTTCATGATTACTTTGAATATACACTTCTAATCACTAACCTATAGTATCTTAAAGATGATAGATAATGTGATAATAAATATATTTACACTTTCAGTTTGATAAGTGTTATACCTGTGAAAATCAATATATATATCTTCTTATGAATCTTATCAATACAAATCATACATGATGATAACTTGTAGGATCTTTACCATCATATGAGTTACATCTTATTGTATGTGTCTTATGACTTATATATCATTATTCATCATGACTGATACATGAATCTTATACTATGGTACAACTTTTAGGCTAGATATTCTACTTAACCCCTACATTACTTGAAATAAGTTCTTATAAAATATGTACAATAGATTAGTTGTAAGTGCATTCATGCTTTTAGCTTTATGAGTGATATACTTGCAACAATTAAACTTATAATAATTTTGGGTTACCACACATAGATTTTTCCTACCCTTAAAGATTAGAAGGGTTATTACTTTTATCTTACCCTATCACATCAGTGTGTCTTGTCATATAACCAACACTATAACCAACACGCATAAAATTATGATATAGCAAAACTATAAATCTTAGTTCTAAAACACATCTATATCAATCAAGATTTTACAAATTACATCAACACGAATATTCAATAAAATAAATAATATATTCATCACACACAAGTACATAACTCAATCCTAAATATCAATTTATCCTAACATCATGCAAGATTTTGATTGAGGTGTGTTGAATGGAATCTTGTGGAAATCGTGGGTTCCCAATGAAAGCACAAAAAAATCGATGTAGGTGGGAGTTGGAATCATGCACTTAGTATTCTAGCTTGAAATCCAATTCTCCTTTTCTCTTTTTTTTTTCTAAGTGTTGCATAAATACTTTGGAGTATCCATGTGATACTTTGAGTGAAAGTTGTTGTTCTAGCATGAAGTCATGACTTTCATGTCTTATCAGATCTTTTCTAGAGTATCAAAGTCATGGTAATAATGAATATCATAATTCAAGTAACTTCTCTCTAGAACAAAATGTCACAATGCTTGGAATGGTCATGATTGTGACATCTTTTCACTAGAATAAAATGTCATGTCACTAGGAATGGACATGACTAATATATTTACTCTTTGTAAATAAAAGTCATGGTATAAAGAATTACCATGTGGCTTTGGTAAGTTTTCTTTAGAGTACAAGGTCGTGATGCTAAAAAAGATTGCTACTAGAGTAAATGTTCTCTAGAATGAAATGTAACTATAAAAAATAATATTGTGACTCAAAATACTTAATATTTTGACTCTGTAATAAATAAGTCATAGCATTAGAATTTACTATGACTAATTATACTAGTCAGATATTTGTCGTTAGTCACATAAAGATAGTATGATGAACATTAAATTGTTTGAGAGGTATTGTGGCCGTGACTATAAGATAATGTCTTGGCAATGAAGACTATATTATATGTTATGACTTTGTTATTTCACCTAATTTTATTGGTTAGGAAATTACTGAAAACTTATTAATAAGAGTATCTCGTCAATTGAAATCCACAAGTGAATGAGTCATTTAATTACTAAAAAGAACTTTCATCTAGATATTGATCTCATAGAGAATGTATTAGTTATTTGATTATTCAATAGTGAGCCAATTATTTCTAATAAAATAGATATTCAGATTGTGGAACAATCATATATCTATGGGTTTATTCATTTAATTTATATGATGCATACTTAAATTAGCTAAGATTACATTATGTTTAGACACAAAATAAAGGTTGAGATATTATGTAATGACTCATTGCCTTAATAGCATACAAAGAGGATATCGCCAGTGAGCCCATCCTAATGGTGATCCCCTCATAGTTGTCCCCCTGATACATCACTATAGAGATAATAAATCATCTCTACCCAAGAGTCATTTATAATCTCATACCTTTTAGACAACTTCATCAATTATTCTTAATTATTATTTTATATGCATACTCTTATTATCTGATCTTAGGTATCTTAAAGACTAAAGATTGACATAATTAATAAGTATATGCATATATCTTAAAGACAAAAGTATAAGTATTTATACTTTTGGCTTCATAAGTATTATACTTACATAATTAATATTCACTTCCCTAAGTTTCATTTGTGAGAATCATACAAGTCAAAGCTACCTGCTGCTCACAAGGATTATCACTACTTTGTGAGTCACAACATACTCACACATATTCTGAGAATTACCTATCATTATCCTCCTTGGTGACAATGTGACTCACACTAAAGGTGAAACCCTTAGAAGAATATTATATATTATATTTATCCCAACAAAAACTAATTCTTTTAAGACATGTATAAAGGATTGACATGTCAAATCCAAATTTCAACTTTTAACATATATTTATCTTATGCATCATAGTCAAAAGATTGTTACTTCTTTCTTAGTATATGTATGTGTGAACCTCATAGTTTAGCTTTCACCGTCCATCACAATAATCTCGCACAGATTTACTAACAGTTAAAATTCTATTTTATCATTCATCTATCAATATCAATAATACAAAATAAATCAAACACATTCACTAATAAAATACTATTATCACATCACATAAATCAAATTATACAAACCCTAGACAATATACTATTTTGATAAAAGTTCCTAAATGTACTCTAGTGGGTGTGGTTTGAGAGTTGCACCCACTAAATCTAGGGATTACCATTAAGTCTAGCATTCCTTGTTTACTTGTGGAGTTGTGGAGCTCTTAGAGAGTACAACATTTACTCCTAAGTAGAAAGTTATGACTTTTAGAAGAAATACATTCATCTCTTAAGTTTGAGATTGTGACTCAAGAAAATGATCATGATTCTAGAATGTATCCCAATCTATTTGAAAAACAAAGTTTTGAAACTTAGCAACAACCATTACTTAAGCCTAATATCTATGTAACACAAAGTCATGGTGCTATAAAATAACCACAGCTTCATACATTTGTCTTATTATTCATAAAGGGCCATGACATTGAGAAAAGTTACAGTATGGTGAATGACCTTTCATATTGTTTTATGGCTAAGACACTATAAAATAGCCATGATATTAGCATTAATTTTTTTTGATCATTATATGGTCACGTTACTAGAAAGTACATGTATGAAAAAGTCTTTCATGTGTAGCCTATGGCCATGGTACAATGAAATGACAAAAGCATAAAAAATTTATTTTATGTCTAAGTGTCCACAATAATGTGAGTGACGATATAATACAAGCTTTCACTTCTCTCATATTTCATATCACCCATGCACTATAAGGATGTTGTAATGCTGCTAATTAGCCTAGTTTGGTATCATTTTAGAGTTGACATATCATTTAATGGTAAATTTTGGTTTCTAATTTTTAGTGAACCAAAATACAATTATTTATGTTTTGATTCATTTTTAAAATTTTTTAAAAAGATTATTTTTTTTCAAATATCTTGTGTTTGATGCACGGTGCACAAAAACACAAATACCCCAAATTTTAAGCATTTCTTCCTATTTTTTAAGAGATTTGTGTTTTAGTGAATCAAAGACAAAATATTTGTGTTTTTGTACAAAAAGAAAAAATATTTGTGTTTTGGTAAATCTATCTTTCTATAATTAAAATAAACTACAATAAATTCTAAAATAATTAAGTTTGTGTGTACTAAAATTCATTAACTCAATTTTATCCTCGGAAATTAAGAAAAAAAATAAAAATTAATTTAATTATTTGGTAAGATGTCATTAGAAACCTAGTAACTAATAAATGCTTTAGTAGTGGAAACATAGGATTCAATCCAATGTGTTGAATGTGCCAAAGCCACAACAAATAACTTGATCACAACATTATTATCAAGAGAGATACAAATTGAAATATTTATTATATAGATACAAATATAAATGGAAACACATATATAAGTATACATAATATATTTTGATATATAAACATATATGTAGATATAAAAACATATATAAATCAATAAACATATAGATACACACACACACACACACACATGTATATATGTATATATATATATATATATATATATATATATATATATTTATACATAATGATATAAAATATTTATATATAATTATATATCAATATATGTATGTATGTATGTATGTATATGTGTGTGTGTGTGGGTGTGTTTATGTCTATATATATATATATATATACATGATTAGAAATGGAATTATAAATGCCCAATTTAGTTTCTAATTCCATCACAATGTTCAAATAGTGGCGTAATAAGAAGCAAAAAGAATTCATTTCTAAAGTGCACCTTTCTAAATTTTAGAAATAGATAATGTTTAGGCATTTCTAAAATGTGCGACAAAATTTTTCCATCGATAATTTTAGTAATGGAACTGGGATCTCGGATTTCATCACTAAATTAGTGATGGAATAAAATTCAAATGCAAGATCCATTTCTAAATTAGAAATGAATTTTGAAATGTCATTTTTTATTTCTATTTTCTGCAACATGAACATGTCACATTTGTATTAGTTTCTCTATGTTGTATTCAATATAAAAATACATATAGAAATTATATAACCTATAATCAAATAAGTACATGGACATATTATTCATCAAATAATTTTTACATAACATCTACTATAGAGTTACATATCAAATAACAAACATAAAAGTCCATTAATTATAGTACACACTCATAACTTAATTAAAAATATAATAACACACAAATCAAAATTGCATAACATAAACTTTCATTGCAAAAAAATTAATAACACATCACAAATAACTGAGTCCTTATCGAGTTGAGTATTGTCCTCCTGAGATCTGGATGGATCCTCATCAAAATGATGAAAAAGAGATGGTGTTCTAGTCAACTTGCACATTATTTTCTCCATCTCCAAAATCTTCTATTATATTTCCTCATCTCTTTTCATTCTATCCCCCTCTATTTTCATTCTTTCAGCCTCTCATTTTTTTCATTTCTTCAATTTTTCTACATCTCTTTATTCTTTTGTTGCATTTCTTCAATCTTTTATTACATCTCATCATTTTTCCTTTCCAAAGTATCATGAATTCTCTACATCTCCTTGCACGACCTCTCATCAAATAAATTATTATAAATGGAAGATGATGATGAAGAAATCCAAATAGGACCTAAATAAAATGTAGATGCTTGGGTACCAATATCGTACACTCAACATTTTTTTGGCTCCACTCCGATACTCTAAAGGTAAATATGTGCAACATCAAACTCTAATACATCTATAGAAGGATTTATCAATTATGAAGCAATGACAATTATATTATTCATAGCTTTCTATAATTGCTAAAATATAATATAACTCATCATTACTATATTCATATAAAATGTATACCAGCACATGAAATTGTCATCACCCTACAAAAAAATAACATACAAATGAAGTTAGTTATTATATTTAATGAGTCTATATATAATAACTCATCAGCTATGGTAAAAAAAGTACTTGAATTTGCATATTAATTTTTTTACATTATTTTCATTCATTAATTGTAATTTACAAATGATGCTACAACTATAATTTGAGAAACTCACATTAATATCATTTAACCGCTTGTCCATAAATGATCCATCATTCTTCTTATGCATTTGCTTAAATATCTCAAATGATGTTGGTGGACATCCCAACTTAGCCACTTAAAAAAATAATAGTTACTATTGAAGTATATGATACATTATCATACATATATTATCATTTGCATTCAAAAAATTCAAATAATAATAATTTATGAAAGACAATTTAACCAAATCTACTAAATGTTGGTAGATCACCTTTGAACCTATAATATTTTTCAAAGGTTTTGATTTTTCACTTGCTTTCACTGATCAATGATTATGTGAGGCCATATGGGATAAAGCTTTGAACTCCTCACTATTCTTGTATTGCCACCACTTAATACAAACATTAAGGGGATAATAGTAGGCTTTGCATCTTTACCATACTTATTTCTCCATTTGCAAAGCTTATCATTATATTCCATACAAGCCATATGTTTCCATATATCCTTCAACCTAGATCATCAAAGCATTATTCCTTTTATATTTTTTCAATAAAAATCAAATAAAACAAGAATACATTTTATTGCATTTATTTTAAGAGTATTTGATATTAAACCAAATTGAAAAACAAGTAAATATATGAAAATTATACCTCAAATTCTTTCCAATAAATTTCTTTCATATTTGGGGTACTTTACTCTACTTTATACCATCCGCTAATTATTTCTCCTTAAAAATATCTTCTCGATTATATGAGAAGTAGAAGAAATAAACATGTAAGTAATTTAATGTTAGCACATGCATATATAGATATATATATATATATATAAACAAAATATACTCATTTTTCTATTACTAAGTTAATTTTTAATTAGTTTTTATTTCTTATTCAAAACTTCACAAGGCAAAATTTATTTTAATTTTAAAAGATAATGTGCGATAAGTTGCAAAATCATTATTTGTTATTAATTAAAATTTTCATATTTTACCATACTAATTACATATAATTTTATTCATAGTTGCTAATTAAATTTTTTAGAAACAAAAAAATGAAAAATTATAATGCATGCATGTAGTAAATTTTAAAAAGCTACGTACTGTTTATTGTCAATTGTGGGCCGAATGAAGATTTTCTCATAACTTGGCATGTAAATTATGGATTATGAATATCTAAACATTGTCGATACTGAAGTACTAAGACTTGGGCATCCTAAGATAGGTGAGATAAAGCTAATAATACCTTTCGGCACAAAATGAGATAAAGATGAAATATCAGTGATAATTCATGTATGTCATGATGAGGTGATGTCAAAGTATCTTCACTACTAAAATTCATCGAATTACCAACCAATTATTTGGTCGCTAATTCGGTATTTTTTTGGCCGGTAAACCAAATAGCGACCAATTACCAACCAAAATATTAGGTCACAATTTGTCTCGTCGTTAATTTTTTTTACTGACGAAAAATTAGTCGGTAGGTAAATTACCGACCATTTACCAACTCTCTATTGACTATATTCAGACAATTTTCCAACCAAAATAATTAGGTCAGTACATAGTCTCCAAATGATCGGTAATTAACGATCATTTATAGACTATTCACCGACAAACAATTACATACTAAATTCCAACCATTTTCCAACTAAAAGTACTTGGTCAGTATGTTGTCTCAAAATGGCCGTTATTGCCGACCATTTGGAGTCCATTTACCGACAAATAAAATTCGACTATATTCCGACTATTTTCTGACCAAAAATATTAGGTCAGTAAATTATCTCCAAATGGTCGGTAATTACCGATAATTTACCGATTATTTACCGACAAATAATTTTTGACTATATTCCAACCATTTTCTGACCAAAAGTATTAGGTCGATAAATAGTCACAAAATGGTCAGTAATAACTGAAAAAATTGTGACCAAAAACCAACCAAAATCTTTTAAAATCATTGGTCAGTAATTGACCTCCAAAAGTATTACCGACCATTTAGTGACCTTTTACCAACCATTGATATTAACAAATCTTGGTCGGTTTTGGTCACAATTCGGTCGGTAATTACTGACCTTTTTTTTGTGATTTTTCTGTAATTGTTGCAGAAACTAGAACAAATAACACAACAAAAAAAACTTTCAGTTTTGATGTAGTTACAATAGAAACATATATAGATAACACAACAAAAAAAAATTAATTAACTCCAACAAACAACTATATATACTGCATATATATATTAAATACATCAAGAGAAAATAAAAAAATGAAATTCAAAATCAAAGTTTAAGGCATTGAAAAAAAATGTGTGTAATACACCCAATCATCCAACCTAGTTTCATAATCATTATGCTGTGACGTTTCTGGTCCACGGGGTGAGATGTCAGATACTAGGGTAGAACTGTTTGCTGCTAGTAGTCCTGATGTAGTTGATGCATGTGTTGCTGTAGGTGATGGAGTAGATGCTATAGCTGGAGCATTACGCCGAACAATCCGAGGTAGATCATCATGGTTGAACTGCAATCCTCCTTTCTAAAACTTCTTTGTAAGCCAGTCAAAATGTACACTCAACTCATCCTTATCATCTTCATAGTCAATCATGCATCGCTTGGTATTGGCCAACTGATACTATATCGCATTTCGCATCACATCCTGAAATTCCTCCATCGTCGACAATAGATTCGAAAATGGTTCTGAAAATGTAGCTTCATAATCTGGTCGTCTATGCGAGTAGAATGATGATGTCGATGAACCGATGCCATAGACGGGCATCTTCTCCTTGCCATCAACAGCCGCATACCAAATTTGATTCGTATCAACTGGTGGAGCTGATGAATGAGAACTACCTATTACACTATCACATGAACTTGAAGTAGACTGAGAATATGCTTGAGTTACAGCAGCTAACATTTTCTCATATCTCACCTAATAAAAATGTACGAAAAGTATTTCAATTTATATTCAAAAAAAAAAGAAAAGTTAATTTTTTTAATGAAACTTACATTTGCTGCACGAGATCTCTGATTAATGAAAGTCTGATCATCATGAGCCTTTGTGTGCATGTATCTGAATAAGTGATGAGCACTAGGCTTCTTACCCTCTTTGCGTGTCTATAATTACACACAATACATACGTCAATTCTATTGAAAAAAAAATTCTTATAAAAAATAAAATTTAGGCATAATTGAACACATTTCATAAAGTAATAAATATAAAAAGTATAAATTAGAAATAATACCAAAGCTCGTTAATGCTCACGCATAGAGCGAGATCCACAAGTGTGTGTAGACATGCCACTACCATCCTCAGCCCGCTCTGAGCGATGATTGCCACTCTATTTATCACACCTCTTCCTATAATCCAGATCTAGATATCTGCTCCGCCACTCCTTGAAAACATGATCCATGATACTAGAATCTTTTTCTTTTGTCTTCAACCATTTATCTTTGATCTCATACACAGTGTCTTTATACCGGCTACCAGCATGTTTGTAGAACACACTTTTGACCACCTCCTTTGGTAGTATCCACCTGTAAACTTTCTACAATTATAAATAAACAATTTTTAATCAGTGAATAAAAGAATAAATAGAAGATGTAAAAATTTTAGGTGGTAATATTTACCTTAAATTCTCTCCAAATCATCAATTGATCTCTATGTATGAGTGACTTCTAATTATGTCCATTAGGTTTAAAGGACTTCCTGAAAATTGTTCTCAGAATCTTAGAAATAGAACCAGACGGCTCAAACTTCGTTCTGTAACTAAAAATTTATTAGCAAGTAAGAAATAAAATAATAAATTGATAAATCATTTGTTAAGTTTTATATCTTACGAATTATCAATTGTCGGATCAAACTGAGTAATAGAAAGAGTCTCGTCAGTATGGTTCTCTAAGGAAGACTCTCCAACATCTCCATCCTTTCCCTCCTCTCCCTCCCACATTTTTTGATCATTCATCAAAATCTTAGGACCATTATGTGGATCGGTCAGCTGATGCTGCTGCTATGGTACATTCACAGCCTTCTCTATTTACTGTGGCGTCTCATCCACCCATGACCCTCTACCAGTTTCGGGCATACATGAGGCTGTACTGCCTATACCATAACTGGTATGACCTTGCAATGTGCTGCCTCTACCTCGTCCACATGCCATATCTATAAAAAATACGTGAGGCAATAAAAACAAACAAAAATAATTAATGATTAAAATAACATAAAACTCACTGTCTACTAATTATCATCAGAATCATCCAAATCTAGTTCTTCTTCTTCTTTAGATGTAGTAACATCATTTTCAAACTCCTCTTCATCACTCGTTTCTTCCTCATAATCAAATTAAATTTTCATCAACATTTACATCCCCACTTGTATCCATCTTAGAAGATGCGATTAAAAGGACATCTTCGTCCCACACTATAGCTTCGATTATAATATCATTGTCATCATTTTGAAAAGATGGTTCTATGAAATCAGAACTTGGTGATGCGTGGATGTCAATTTGAGCCCTTGCTTTAATCTTGTACAGAGCTTTCCAATCCTTTCTATGACCAATCTGACCCAGATATTCACAATAATAAATCTGTGATGCTTGTACTGCTAAGACAAAAGGTTCATATTTGTTTAATCATTTTTTATCGTGCACATCGACAAGTTTATATCAATGATGGACAACAATACCAACATGTGGTGTTGGGTCGAACCATTCACATTTGAACAACACAGTTTTTTTAACCGGGTGGACTTCAAATTCTAACTAGATCACTTCGACTAGAGCCCCGTAATAGTCATATTTGGTTTCATTGTATACGGATCCATTAATGCATACTCCCATATTGTCTTTTTCCCAGTAACTACCATATGATTTAGTATGAAATTTAAAACCATTCACACATTAACCGTTGTACGTTCTAACCTCTATTAGGGGACCTCATGCTATAATTCGAAGATAATGATTGGAAATTTTATTTGCACAATTATGAACCTGTAATTAAAATTAAGTGGGTTGTTTAGATTATAATTATAAATTTATATTAGAATAATACAATTATTTTGTGATTTTCATTATAAGTAAACATACATATTTTTCAAAAAATGATGGAAATTCTTGCTCCGTCATGCATTGATAGCTTCTTCATTCATGTTTGAAAACTCTTTAAGTTTATCTGTAACAAAATCACTAAAAAAATAAATTAAAAATAATTGATACATTGATAGAAAATAGTAAATTATAATGCTAAATAGATCTCATTTGACTATTAAGAAATACTTACTCAATAAATAGTTGAACCTCTAGAAAAATCATTAGGACATATAGATGAGATGCAGTATATTCATAGTCTGCTAGATACCTTTTCCCTTCAGCACCAATTACTTTACCCGGAGGCTTGAAAATTTCAAACATATCATTATCCACATTGTCATAAAGATAAACTTTATTCCGCTTTTCCTTAAGTGGAAGAGTTGGATCTCCTTCTTTGAAATAGAATGATGCAAATTTTGTAGTCTCATCCATAATATAACCTAATGATAACCCTCAACCTGAGCCTTATTCATTATTATATACTTTATTTTTCTCAAATATCTACAAAAAGATTATTAAAAATTACAAGTCATTTTTGAGTGTATATATATTTGTGTGTGTGTGTGTGTGTAGGAAAAGAATTGGTTTAGTGGATTAATA
The DNA here is from genome assembly GCA_029783825.1 of Sapria himalayana. NCBI lineage: Eukaryota > Viridiplantae > Streptophyta > Magnoliopsida > Malpighiales > Rafflesiaceae > Sapria > Sapria himalayana. Next base: position 1,303,768 of record JAREIK010001563.1, on the reverse strand, counting down.
TTATCTTACTGGAGGATACATCCAATGATAATGGACAAGACCAACAATCCTAGCTTCGTAAGCCAAGTGCACTAGAAGATGTTCCATTGAGTCAAAAAAACTAGGAGGAAAGATTTTCTCAAAATTGCATAAGATAACAGAAATTTGTTCATCCAAATTTTTCAACTCCTCATCAATCAATGAAGAAGAAGTCAGTTTCTTGAAGAATAAAGAAATCTCAATTATCGGCTCTCATATTCTATCATGCAAGAATTTTTGAAGAGCAAATGGTAACAACCTTTGCATGAATACATGATAATCATGACTCTTCATGCCAAACATCTTAAGTTTTTTCACATCCACACATCTCCCCAGATTAGAAGCATATCCATCTGGAAATATAAGTTTTTTTACCCACTCCAACACAACCTTCTTTTGTGATTTATTCAAAACAAATGGCACATCAGACTATTTATTAGTGATAAGATTTTTTGCAAATTGAGGATGACGACAATATTTATTCAACTCATCTCTTGACTTGTAAGTATCCTTAGTTTTCCCTAGAATGCTAAACACTATATTGAAAATATTGTCAAACACATTCTTCTTAATATGCATAACATCAAGATTGTGCCTGAGCAAGTGTTCATGCTAGTAGGGCAAATCCCAGAAAATACTTCTTTTATTCTACCCACAAGTCTTAGATATAGCTGCATTCACAACCTCAGCATCAATATCTATCACCTTCCTCAACCCTCTGTTATTCAATTCCTGTAGAATTTCATCCCCAGATCTAACCCCCAAGAATTATTTGGTAACCTTTTTATTCTTAATGAAGTCTTTGGTGTTACGTCAATACTGATGATTAATGGGCAAAAACTTTCGATGGTTGTTGAACCACTACTATTTTCTACTCTTAATTAATCTAAAAGCATCAGAATCTTCCATACAATGCGGACATGCCAACATACAAGTTGTATTCCACCCAAACATCATAAAATATGCTAGAAAGTCATTTATGGTCCACATGAGGGCAGGGCGCATCTGAAAATTTTGCCGTTTGAAAATATCATAAGTTTGAACCCTAACACCCCAAAGACTTTTCAACTCCACCTTTAATGGCTGCAAGAAAACATCTATCTTCCCCTTTCCATTCGTAGGCCCCAGCACTAACACAGTCAAAAATATAAATTCATTCTTCATACATAAGTCTGGAGGCAAATTATGCGGCGTCACCACCACAAGCCACGTAGAATATTGTTGTCCAGATTATCCAAATGGTTGAAAACCATCAGCAAATAAACCCAGCCTAACATTTCTAACTTTAGAAGAAAAATATGGAAAACACCCATAAAAATATTTCCAAGCAGGGGCATCAAAAGGGTGACACATCTTACCATCCTCTATATGATGCTTTGAATGCCACCTCATTTCATTAGTTGTTGCGGTTGATACATATAATCTCTGCAACCTAGGTGTTATTGGAAAATAGTGCATCTTCTTATATGACACCTTCAACTTACGTATATACAATCTATTTTCATAACCCCTAACCTTTTGCTTGTGCTGAGCATACCCACATATTTTACAACTGTTAAGGTCACTGTCATCACCCTAGTATATCATACAGATGTTCACACGGTAATGAATGACCTGTACGGGTAATCTCAAGCCTCTAACTAACTTATTCGTGTTGTAAAAATCCAATGGCATCAAATTATATTGTGGAAACAATTCTTGAATGAATTTAGACATATCATCAATTTATGCTTGCGAACACATGTGTTTGCACTTTATTTCTAACATCCTCACGGTTGTAGAAAGTTGAGTATTCTTAGAATTTTCCTCATATACAGGTTTGTCTCCAGCTCGAATCATGTCATAGAAATTTCTTGCCTCAGCATTGGGTTCCTCATTCGGGTTGAATTTAGGACTCGCGGCATCAAAAACTATTTTATGGTATGTAGTGTTATTAATATTATTCGAGACCATCTGATCAGTTTCATTTACTGACACCCATACTGAATTTGAACACCTCTGGTGGACGCTTCTCACCATGGTATATCCAAACATAGGAATCCGCCACAAAACCATTTCTATACAATGCATCTTCACAGTCTCAACATTCAAAAACTTTTTATTATGATAGTTAACTAAAGTGAAAGGACACCTTATATCTATACCACCATTCACACACTTAGGATGTCTCAGAGCAAACTCAACAAATTCATCAACTTTATCCCCCCATTCATTTACAGGTGTCAAACGGGTCGGCCCGGCACGGCCCAGCCCTTTTTTTAGGGCACGAACGTGCTACCGTGCCGGGCCCAGCCCGTAGGCACGGCAGGCCATGCCTTGCCGGGTCGGGAGTCGGAACCACGGATCGGGATCCAATCAGACCCAACCCGCGGTCTTTTTTTCGGGAGGGGCCGGGTCACGCCCACGCGTGCCCGCGTGAAACCGGCACGGGAAGAACCCGTGCCGCCGTGCCGTGCCGGGCCATATATGTATATATAGTTACAAATATAGTTATATATAATTATATAGACATTTATTTAGTTATACAAATATTTATATATAGTTTTACACATATAGTTTAACATAATGTTGTATGTTGTTATACATGTAATTATAAATATTGTTACATGTGGTTATACATATAGTTACACATATAGTTAAACATATATTTATACATGTAGGTTTATATATTTGTTCATTTAATTTTATATATTTATAAATATAGTAATGTATATGTATAGATATAGTAAAATACTTTTTTATATACTACTATATACAAATATATATTAAATATAAGCTATAAATTTAATATTTAAATATAATTATGCATAAAATTTTAAAGTTATACATATAGTAATATACAATTATTTATAGTTATATATTATTTTACATATAATATATATAGTTATAAATAGTTATATATAATTAAAAATATAGTTATATTTAGATATATTCATACAAGTAGTTATAAGTAGTTATACATAAATATAAACAACGTTATAAAAAAATATTGTGATTTAATTATATTAATACATATATATAAATATAGTTACAAATATAGCTATACATAATTATATAGACATTTATTTATTTATACAAATATTTATATATAGTTTTACACATATAGTTTAACATAATGTTGCATGTTGTTATACATGTAATTATAAATATAGTTACATGTGGTTATACATATAGTTAAACATATATTTATACATGTAAGTTTATAAATTTATCAATTTAATTTTATACATTTATACATATAATAATGTATAGGTATAGATATAGTAAAATTAGAGGTGTCAAACAGGACATGACGGGCAGGCCTGGGCAGTTTTTAGCCGGCCCGACCATGCTTTCGTGCCGGGCTAGGCACGGCACAGTTACTATAACGTGCCGTGCATGGCCTGGAACGGTTCTGTGGAGGTCAACCCGGCATGGGCCCTCGGCACGGATACGCCAGGTTCTGCCCGGTCGGGACGAACCTCTAATTTAAAAAAAATAGGGTTTCGGGGCACGCCGTCATGCCGCCGCCCCGCCCGAAACCCTAATTTAAAAAAAAATTGGTTTCTCTACTCATGCTGAGGTACCGTGCCAATGGGCCACTGTACCGTGTCGGGCCAGGCACGTCACAAGGCTCAATTGGCCTCAGCATGGTAGAGGTGTCAACCGGGCATGGCCGGCCGGGCCTGGCACCAGGCATGGCACGATTCGGCCGTGCCTGGGCCTGCCAGGCACGAAAATTTCTCGTGCCCAAGCTCGTGTCGTGCCGTGCTGAGGCCAACCAAGTCTCGTGCAGAGCCTAGCCCGGCACGGTACCTCGGCACGAGCCGAGAAATTGAATTTTTTTAAAAAAAATTAGGGTTACGAAGATGCCAAAATCCTAGTTTTTTTAAACTAGGGTTTCGGGCATGCCAAAATCCTAATTTTTTTTAATATTAGGGTTTTAGTCATGCCGAAACCCTAATTTTTTAAATTAGGGGTTCGGCGCAATGGTACGCAGCAGAACCCCTAATTTTTTTTATATTAGAGGTTTGGCTTGACCGGGTCGAACCCGGCGAATTCGTGTTGCGGGTCCGTGCCGGGCTGACCTCCACGAAACCATGTCGGGCCAGGCACGACACGGTACAGTAACCGTGTCGTGCCTTGTCCAGCATGAAAGCACGGTCGGGCCGGCCCGGCACGTCCTGTTTGACACCTCTACGGCAAGGCACGGCACGAGCCCGAGCACGGGAAATTTTTGTACCGGGCCGGGCCGTCCCGGCCCGGTTGACACCTCTAAGTAAAATACTTTTTTAGATACTACTATACACAAATATATATTAATATAAGCTGTAAATTTAATATTTAAATACAATTATGTATAAAACTTTTATAGTTATACATATAGTAAGATACAATTATTTATTGTTATATATTATCTTACATATAATAATATAGTTATAAATAGTTATATATAATTAAACATATAATTATATGTAGATATATTCATACAAGTAGTTATAAGTAGTTATACATAAATATATACAACGTTATAAATAAATATGTTAATTTAATTATATGAATACATATATGCATATATAGTTACGAGTATAGTTATATTTAATTATATAAAGTGTTACATAGTTATACAAATATTTATATATAGTTATACACATATAGTTATAAATATGTATGTAGTTAAAGATATAATTATATATAATATTTATATAGTTATACATTTAGTAAAATATAATTATATATAGTTATATATTAGTATACATATAGTATATTTTTTTAGAAATATAGTTATATAGAATTATACATATTGTTATACATTATTATATAATTACAAATTAGTTATGTAAAGTTATAAATATAGTTTTAAAAATAGTTTACTTTATTATAAATATAATTATAAATACTTTTATATAAAATGGCATGTGATTATATAATTAAACATGTGTATCGATATAATATTTGTTAATAAAATATTTTTATAAATGTTACTTAAATATTATTATATTTATAAGTAACACTTTTGTAAATAATATATAGTATATATATCACATTTAATGTTACATAATTGTATAATCATTTAATGTTCTATATTTACAAAATTGTATAATCATTTAATGTTACATAATTGTTAAATAAAAAATTATATAAATGGATAGTTTAATGTAAATGTTGTATAGATATTTATAATTATTAATACATATGTATAAATATTTATAAATGACATTATATGTTTATATAAACATATCAATGTGTATTTATAATGTAATACGTTTATATATATTAAAGTATAAACATTTATACATAATGTCATACGATTATATAAATATAAACAATTAACATTAAGATTATTCAGATGCAAACATTCTGTAATTGAAATCAAAATCAATAATACCCTAAAAATCTAAATAGTAGAAGAACAAAGATTAAACTGAAAAATTATAATTTGATTAATTGTGTCGAGTCAAAATTATGTTAGGTTAAATGAAATTGAAGCAAAAATGAAGAAATTCGGAGGAGAAATAAAAAAACCTAATACCTGAATATAGTGAAAAAATGAAAATCTGATTGTCTATATATAATTCAGAGAGACGAAGATATGTATAAGCAATTTGAAGGAGAAGAACAAAGAAAAACTTACTTGGATTCAAAAGAAGAGAACAAAGTTTATCGATTTTGTGCTTGCAATCGCGTCTGATTCAAAAAAAAATGATGGAGTTTCGAATGAATGTAGGTGTTAATGACTTAGCAAATAAATTTTAAATCAAAGAATTAAAACAATGAATTATCGACAAAATTATGGTCGGTAAAAGGTCGTTGAGAACAAATTTATAAGTATTTGGAAGTCTACTTTACTGACCAATTTTAATTGTAATATATTTTTGGTCATTAAATGGTCGATAATTTGTGGGGAATTTCTATTATCTATTTCCATCCTAATTTACCGACCAATTTCCGACAAAAATATTTGGTCGGTAGGTATAGTCAGTATTCGGTTGTGAAATGGTCAGTAATTGCTGACCTAAATATTTGATCGAAAATTTGGTTGGTAATTATGACGTTATAAATATATTGGATAACCACATTACCGACCATTTTTAATGGTTGTATATTTTTAGTCGTTAAATGGTTGGTAATCTTTTGGGAATATTTTTCACTAATTCCCTCCTAATTTATAAACTATATTTCCGATCATATATATTTGGTCGGTAATATATGGTCGGTAGTTGGTCGAAAATTTGGTCGGAAGTATTTTTTTCCGATACCCTTCTTTGGATCTCTAAATTGATCATGAATTGGTCAGTAATTACCAACATATATATATGGTCAGTAAATGGTCGGTAAGTACAATGTTATAAATAATTTGAAAACTCACAGTACCGACCAAATTTAATGATAATATATTTTTGGTCATTAAATAGTCGATAATATATTAGATAACCACTCAACAGAGTGATTTCCAACCAAAAACATTTGGTCGGTAATTATGGATTTATGGTCGGTCTTTGGTCTGAAATTTTTTTTTGATACCCTTTTTTTGTCACTAAATGGTTGTGATTTAGATAGCAATTACCGACCAGATTTTTAGGTCAGTAATTTGGCCGGTATTCTCGTAATTTTTAGTTGTGATTCTATGTGTGTAGGAGAATGCATAGAGATATTTATAGTGTTGTTGTCACTTAATAAATACATATTTTCTCCTTCAAGAATTATTAGTTGACTTTTTCTACCCTCCCATTATATTGAGATCCTCAACCACATGAATGGTTACCTTTCATACATGTATCCAGTTATATAAACATCAAAAAATGCAAAGATAATAAAAACATGTCATTAAAATATCATAATAATAAATCATAATGATAAACACATTGAAATTTACAATAGCCAAAAAAATCAATAACATCCAAATTATAATAGTTACAAAATCAATGAATGTTTAGTCATCATTGAAAAATTCTAACAAATCATCTCCTTTTATATATATATTGTCATCTTATTCTAAAATTAATTCCTCATTATCTTCTTCAACATGACCATCATCAATATCCAAATAGTTTCTATCTTCACCTAACAATATTTAAAGCTCATCATCAGCCCCAAGAATAATTGGATGAAGTTCCAATTATTCTCTTGAAATGCAGGTACACATGATGGTTTGATAATAATATTTTTTTTAATTTTCATAGCTAATCTAGGTTTTATTTTACATATTGCTCACTAATCACAAGAATTTCTTTTGTGGTTGGATAAGTGATATAATACACTTGTTCAGCTTGCACCACAAAAATAAATAGCTCATACTTACATATTTCTTATAATACACATCCATAAGGTTGTATTGATGATGAATTATAGTACCCATATTTAGAATATGATCAAACTATTAATGCTAAAATAGAATTGTCCTTTTAATTGGTAAAGTAGGATACTCCACGTATAGAATTTCAATTAGTCAACCGTGAAAATCAATAATAGATGCAGTAAAGTTAGACCCATTGATTCATACACCACTATTCATTGTAGTTCTATTTGAACCATGTATTGAAGTTTAAATTTTGTATCCATTTACATAATATTTGGATGCGTCTATAAACTTTATAATTGCCCATTTTCAATATCCTTTATTTATCTATTACATTTATTTAATGATGAAAATTATACCTACAAAATAATAAAAGATAAAAGCATACTTATATAATGTTGCATATTACTTTTTAGAAGTAAGAATTATAAGTTATATACTACAAATTTTTAAAAATAATTTGCGAAATTATTTTCAAGCTTTATATTAATGGAAGTATCATCAATATCTGGTTCTCTTTGCCTTAATTTCTTAGCATAAATTATTTAAAATAATATTGAGGGTATTTTGAATTATTAAAAAGGTATATCATATACCATGACAAATAAATAAGAATTTAAATTGATTATAAATCTTACTCAATATAAAGTATAACTTTTTAATTGTTCAACAAGAAGTATGTGTGCACAATATGATACTCTTGGTCATCTAAAAAAATTTTGATTTTGCTCTACCATATATGATCGACTCACATGTGTAAAAATAGAAAGCATATTATGTTTTTCTAATCCACCCTCCATACCATTATTATTATTTAGTAATATTTTGTTATACTGATTATACAATTATGGCCAAAAGTAGTGCGCACAAGATGCCAAACCTCTTTAACCAAATAGCCATTGCATATCAATCCTTTCACTTTGGCTTTATTTTGAACATTGTTTTTCAATTTTCTAATATATCTAAAAAACATCTTCCCTAGAAAAAAAATATTCATCAGATACATTTAAATTTTTATATTAACAAATAAAAATTATATAACCTCTCAAATGGATATATTCATCTGTATTGTTGTTAGAATTGCTTATCTCTAGTTAGTGATTATGCGAAACTATTGGATTGCACAGAGATATAAACAATGCACGCCACATAATTAAATACTAGTTTCAACATGGTTTACTAGCCATTCAATATGACTAACTATGTCCACGAGAAAAGTAATTAGCGCTTATAGATAAATAACCAAATATTACTATACAAAATCACATAATTAGAGAGAGAGAGAGAGAGAGAGAAATAAAGAATAGAGCCTGTTGAACAGATTATGCATACAATGAATTTATAGAAAAAATAAATAGGATTATATAAATGGAACAAGTTGGATCAATAGAATGGACCAGGTCATGCTCCAAAATTTTTTCCAGCCCGCTAACTAGGAAATAGGACCCCCATTATTACCCAAGTGCCATGTGACCAATCTCTCAACATAACAGTACATGCACCTTTAAATAAAATAGATAAACAAGAAAACAAATGGTTAAATAGATAATAAAACAAATTATACATTATAATTGCACAAAGCCTGCTATCATGGATTCATAAAATAAATGGACTAGAAGATGTTCTATGGAGTCAAAGGAGCTAGGAGAAAAAATATGCTCAAGTCTATATATAAAGTATGGGGATGTTATTTTTAATTTCTTCATTTCTTCCTTTGTCATGACATTTCAAGAGAGATTCTTAAAAAAATACTTATTTCAATTAATACTTCCCAATATTTTCAGGAAGTAACTCACCAAATGTTATGGGTATTAGTCTCTATATGAACACATGACAATGATAATAATTTATCTCAAATAACTTATGCTTCTTCATATCGACATATCTTCCCATGTTAGATGCATATCCTTCAGGAAACTTGAGCTTCATCCATTGGCCATATGCACAAAACTTCATTTGCATCCTTGTCAAGACTATTATAAGCCTTAGGAAATTTAATCATTGATTAGTCCCTATGTAACTCTTGACATGAACAAAACTCTTTCAAATCCTATCTTCATTTGACATTATCTTTTGTTTTTCCTTCCATATTCATGATAGTATTAAAAATATTATCAAAAAAATCATCTCAATGTGTATCACATTTAAGTTGAGTCTAATTAGGTTAGTTTTCCAATAAGGCAAATCACAAAAGACATTTCATTTCTTCCAACCACAATAATAATTCTTCATGATTTAGGCATTAATGCAATCTGCACCAACAACTATAACATTTTTGAACTAATATATTTCAAATACATCTATTATTTCAGCACTTGACTTCAAAGATGATGCACGTTTTATAACTTTATTGTCATTGCTAAATCTATCAATATTCATATGAAATGGATGTTTAACATGCATGAACTTACAGTGCTTATCAAATCAAGAAGGCTTTTCACCTTTGCTCAGAAAGAATGCATATGAGTCCTCTAAGCAAAAAGGACAAACTAGTTTTCCTAGAGTAATCAATCTTGATAATATTGAATATAAAGAAAAATTACTTATAGTCAACATAATTGCTACTAGCATTTGGAAGTTCTGCTTTCTAGATATATCATATGTTTTAACAGCAACCTTCCATTAATTTTGAGCTCCATAATTAGGGGCTAGAAGAAAATATCCAACTTGTTTTTTGGGTTTCTCAGATTGGGCATGATAACACACAAAAACATATACTCATCTTTCATGTACATCCATGATGATAAATTATAAGGTGTAACAATAATCAACCATGAAGAGTAGTATTGTCTTGTTTGTCCGAATGGCTAAAATCCATCTGTGCACAGCCCTAAATTAATATTTTGACTTTTATCTGCAAAAAATAGATAATAATCATCAAAATATTTCTAAGAAGGATAATCTGAGTAATGCCACTTCACGATATCTTTAATAATATGCTCTTTGTGCCAACTCATATCATTAGTAGTAGCTTCAAATGTTAATAATCTTTGCAAACGAGGAGTCAACGAGAAATAATATATCTTCTTATGAGATATTTATTTTCTATCTTTTACATGTAGTATTTCTTTTGTACTAAAGATAGTTACAAAAATTAATTGCAATTCTTTCACCATCTATGCTCCACCATATCATGCAGCTAATAATGTAGTAATATATTTTTTTATAGGCATACCCAAACCTCACATTAACTTATTTGTTTTATAAAAGTTATCTATCATGATGTTATTCTTTAGTAACAATTAAAATAACAATTGCATATTTTATCAAAACATCTTTATGAAAAATGATATTTTCTCTTTAAATTCAATAGTCTAACCACCAAAAATAATTTTGAGTGGCCATATAGATTGCCTAGCCAAATATTTTTTTTTGATGCTTTTAGCATTTCATAAAATTATTTTGCCAATGCTATTAGGATGTCATTAGCGATATCAAGATTGAATGAAGGACCAATAATATTCTTCAATATTATTTTACATGCATCGTTGGGATTGACATATTCCATTGTAATATTTGAATCAATACTTATATCTACATAGTACTTTATTATTTTTGGCACAACTATTTTCTCATATTTATGTCAAATATAATTGTCTCTAATAAATCTATTTTTTTTGCAAGATGATATCACATTGAGCCACATCTTAATAATTCTTATTTTGACATTTATGATCATTACATGAGCATCTTATTTTTATTTCATCTATAAATTTAGGTTGTTTTTTAGTAAATCCAATAAACTTTTCAATCTCATCTATAAACTCATTAGTCAAAAACTCATCTTTCAGTCTTACATTCATCCATTGACTATCAAGTCGTATAATATGTTCCATTCCTATAACACATTACACAAGACATGTTTTGAATTATAATAATGTAGATAAAGACTTATTTGTAATAAAGTTGTAGTAACATATTTAGGACATTATATAAATCAAATAAAAAACTTATAGTCAAATCATTATTAGATAAGTTTGGATTAAAATGAGATAAGGAGTTGCATCAATCTCTTAAATATTTTATCAAAAGCTTTCAGTTGTAATTTCATCATATATATGATGAAATTGCATTAATTAAGCAAAAAAGAAAAAAGTCACAATGTGATAATTGATGATTTCAAAATTAATAATATGTACTTGCACTAACTAAAGTGACAAAAGTATGTTATATAATAGAAATTCTAAAAAAAAATTTACATTGCCAACAATGTATATGACTATGTTAGTGAAAAAAATGATTAAAAATGTCAATTAGTGATAGAAAATATTAAGAAATAAATAGGGATATTAACTAATTCATATGAAGCATGTAGTATAAATAGTCATCTACCATCTATGATATTTAATAATTAATATGCATTTTTATAAATATAAAATAATATGAGGTATTATTTATTGAATTGCACCTTTAGTGAAGGGAAGATCAATCAACTCTATAAATTTTGAAATGGGGTTCTAATTTTTTTTAAGTTGTTCATTTGTTGTTATGTTTCAATTTTTGAATTGTAAACCTTTAGATTTTTTATGTTATTCATTGTTATTACATTTCAACATTTAGAATTTATTAAAATATTTATAAATTGTTCATTATTAAAGTTGCTCCTTTAGTATAAGTTATTCATTTGTAATTTATTACATTTCAACAAATTCTAGTAAGAAAACTAAGTCCATATTAATTAGCATGATCAAAACTATAGGTAAACAACAAAATGCACAAAAATTTCATACCTCAATTAGGTAACCCAAAAATTTAATAAATTCTAGTTTGTGTAAAAAAAAAATAAAATATTAAATATATCAATTAAAATGTTATAAATTCAAGAAAAGAAGAAGAGAGAATCTCTAAAGATGTTAAATATGAAAAAAAACTATAGGTAACAACAAAATGCACAAAAATTATAATTCTCAGATAGAATATATATGGGAAAATTGGAAATATTAAATCAGATACCTTAATGATGGTTGATTAGTGTGATGAAGACTAATTGGAGGAAAGTAAACTCAAAAACAAATCGGATAAACTTTGAATCAAAATTATAAATTCCCAAACCATAAATTTTTTTTGGAGTTTTGAAGTGTTATTCGATAAATTAATTATTAAAATTTAGCAATGAAATTTATTTCTATTTCTAAATTAGTGATAAAATATTATTCCCCTGTTGAACTTTTTAAAATTCAATAGTGATGAAATCTAAAGATTTTTCACATTTTGTGACATTAATAATTTCCATCACTATATATAGAAATGAATTAAGATTCCATTTCTAAAAAAATTTAGAAACATAAATGACAATATTCCATTACTAATTAGCAATGGATTAGGATGCCACACAAGCTTATCCGCCCACGACCATGTATCACAAATAGCTATGAAATGATAAATCGTTTCAAAATTCATTGGTGATTTGCAGCATATTATTTTCCATTTTTAATTTTTCAACAAATGTCATTTCCATCTCTAATCCATTTCGATTCTGGTCCTTATTTTAGAAATGGAATTGGGTGTTTCTAATTTCTATTTCTAATTGGCATATTTGCTTCTAATTCATATGTTCTTTTAGTTGCGAAGAACTTAATGAAAAATGATTATATATGTTCTTTCCAATTCTCAATCAAACCACTAGATAAGCATTGAAATCTACTCTAAACTTTGTCTCTCAAAGAAAATGAAAAGATGTATATTCATATTATATCTGGAGTAACTATATTCATCTTTATTATGTTGAACAACTCCAAGAAAGTAGTGATGTGTCTTTTCAAATTTTATAAAATTCTTTTATTATATTGATATTGTTATACCATAACTATCAAACTTAACTTTAACTCAAAATAATTTACTTACACATATTACATCTGACAACCTAAGTGATTGTCTATCATAATCAATTGTTAATAATTGCCCAAGGTACAATTAAGATTAGGTTTTTGGACAACTTGTCCTACATTGCATTGGGGGCTTATATTGTTGTCAACTTAGTTCTATAAACCTTTTCTTATGTGCATGTGGTGGTTATCAAATAAAAAATTAAAACATAAAAAAAATAAATATAAAACAAATACTAGCAATAAATATATTAATCATTTATATCAATGCCAAAAACTTGTTGAGTTTTTACAAGTATATGAGTTATACATGTAGTCAAATAGACCTAAGTCTATATATCAATTTCATAGAGTTTAAGTTGGTAGTTCGAGCAATCAACAATAAGTTAACTAATATTTAAGTTGAGTCGATAAACTTTAACTTTTAATAAGATACTTAGAAATGAAAATAAGCCAATTAGAAATGAAAATTGGAAACACCCAATTCTGTTTCTAAAATTAGGAACGAAATTAAAATGGATTAGAAACAAAAATGACATTTGTTGAAAAAATTAGAAATGAAAAAATTCCATCGCTAATTAGCGATAGATTTTGAAATAGTTTATCATTCCATAGCTAATTATTATAATTTGCTGTCATGGGTGGATAAGATTGCATGGCATTTAGTGATGGAAATTTATGTTTCTATGTTTTTTTAGAAATTAAATCCTTATTCATTTCTATATTTAGAGAAGAAAATTATTACCATCGCTAAATGCAAAACATCTTCAGATTTCATTGCTGTTGGATTTTAAAAAAATTTAGTGAAGAAATAATATTCATTCACTAATTTAGAAATAGAAAAAAAATTTGTCGCTAAATTACAATAATTAATTTATCAAAAAATACTTCGAAACTTCGAAAAAAATTTAGGGTTTAAGTATTTTTAATTTCAATTCTTAGTTCGTCCAATTTATTTTTGTGGTGCTTTCCTACAATTATTGGATGTTGCACTAATCATCCATCATTGAGATATCTAATTTAGTATTTCCAATTTTTGCATATATATTATATTTGAGAATTGCAATCTTTATGCATTTTATTGTGATCTATAGTTTTTTTTTTCATGTTTAGCATCCTCAGGGGTTCTCTCTTCTTATTTTTATGAATTTAGATTATTCTAATTGATAAATTTTATATTTTATATTTTTTGCTCATACTAGGAATTGTTAAATTTTAGGGTTACCTAATTGAGGTATGAACTTTTTGTGTATTTTGTTGTTTACCTATAGTTTTGATCATGCTAAATAATGTGGACTTAGTTTGCTTACTAGGATTAGTTGAAATGTAATAATTTATAAATGAACAACTTATGCTAATGGTGCAACTTTAATAATAAACAATTTATAAATATTCTAACACATGCTAAAAGTTGAAATATAATAAAAATGATTAACATAAAAAATTTTGAAGGCATGCAATTCAAAGGCTGAAACGTAACAACAAATGAACAAATTAAAAAAAATTAGAACCTCATTTCAAAATTTATAGAGTTGCTTGATCTTCACTTCACTAAAAGTGCAATTCGATAAAAAATACCTCTCATTATTTTATATTAAAAAAATGCATATTATATCTCATAGCTGGTAGATAACTATTTATATTATATGTTTCATATGGATTAATTAATATCACTCTTAATTTATTAATATTCTTCATCGATAGTTGACCTTTTTTTGTCTTTTTTCATTAACATATTTATGTGCATTGGCAATATGGTTTTTTTAGGATATTTATTACATAAAATATTTTTATCAAATTAGTTAGTACATATTATTTATTTTGAAATCATGTATTATCGCATTGCAAAATTTTCTTTTTTGCTTAATTAATATAATTTCATCCTGATTAGATAAATATTAAATATTTAGTTTTATGCATATGAGAAAATTACAATTGCATGTTTTTGATAAATATCTAAGATTTATCTCAGATATTACTTAATAATGATGTGACTATAACTTTTTTATTAGATTTATGTAATGACCTAAATATAATACTACAATTAAGTCTCTATCTACATTAATATAATTCAAAATGTGTTTGTGTTATGTGCTACAAGAATTGAAAATATTATACGATTTGATCTTCAATGGATGAATACAAGACTGAAAGATGCCTATGTAAATTTTTGACTAATGAGTTTGTAGATGAGATTAAAGAGTTTATTAGCTTTGCTAAAAAATAGTCTAGATTTATGGATGAAATAAAAATAAGATGCCTATGTAATGACTGTAAATGTCAAAATCTAAATTGTTAAGATGTGGACATAGTGTGAAATTATCTTGCAAAAAATAGATTTATTAAAGATTATTATGTTTGGTATAAACATGAAGAAATAGTTGTGCCACAAATAACAAAGAATTATGTATGTAGAAGTATTAATTCTAATGTTGAAATTGAATATGTCAATCCCAATAATGCATGTGAAGTAATATTGAAGAATAGTATTGGTCATTCATTCAATCTTATTGTCACTAACAATATTCCAATATAATCAGTAAAAACATTTTATGAAATACTGAAAGCATAAAAAAATGTTTGACCTTAAATCCATATGGCCACTCAAAGTTATCTACGGTGGCCAGATTGTTGAATTTAAAAAAAAATTATTTTTTCAGAAAGATATTTTGATGAAATATGCCAATAGTTATCTTATTTGTTATCATAGAATAACATCATGACAAATAGCTTTTACAGTACAAAAAAATTAATTCGAGATTTGGGTTTACCTAAAAAAATACATCAATACATTAATAAATGTGTGATATATTAGAGCATAGACAATGAAGAATTACATATAATTTCCTATAACTATTCTCATTACAAAAGAAATACTACATGTAAAAGGTAGAAAATAAATCATACTAATCAAAAGATGAATTATTTCTCGTTAACTCTTCATTTGCAAAAATTATTTGTATCTAAAGTCACTACTAATGATATGAGGTGACACAAATAGCATATTATTGAAGATAGCATATGAAACTTGAAAAAAAACTAAAAAAAATAAATAATATAAATTTTCAACAAAAAATAGCAAAATGTTAAATTTTCTAGAAGAAAAGTCTAAAATTTTTTTAGATTCCAAATGATAAAATAGACTTTATCATTGAATCCATCTCATGAAATATAGCTACAATGAGAAATTTTATCGAATTCTAATGAAGTCAAAATTTAGTCATTTTTTTATTTATATTATTTTATTATTATCAAGTGAAATTATAATAAAATAATAAAAAAACTAGAAAAAATGGTAATATGGAAAAAAAATGGCTGCATGCATGTGCAGCCAGAAATTTATTTTAAGATTATTTGAATAATTAAAATAATAATATTAAAATAATAATACTTAAAAAAATTGAAGGAAAACATAGCTACGCACATGCGTAGCCAAGGTTTTGAAATGTAATTATTATTATTATTATTTGGTTTAAAATAATAATAAAACAATATAAAAAAAGTGAATGACTGTGAAAATGTGAAAATGTGAAAACGTGAAACAAAAATATGGAGAGAGTGAGAGGTGTGTAGTGTAGGAGAGAAAAAAACTATTTAAGTTATTTCACAGTTAGTAGAATATTTTGAGGTTGAAATAAAATAGTCCAAGAACTAAAGTTTCTCCATGTGATGAGAGCCTCGAGTTAGTACTAAATTCAAGGAGTTTCAATGTTGAATATTCTAAGAGATAGTGATTTTCTCTTATTGGAAATTCTTTCTATTTAAGGACAATAAATGATCTGGAACAATAATTCAATTTGAAATTGTTTTGTGAAATATTGTTGTGTGATTTATGTTTCGTGATTTATGTTTCATATTGAGTTAAATGTTGTATAACTATAATTCAATCTTAATTACAGTGGTTAATTGCTGAAAATTTTTGTATTTAGTTAACTAATAAGTATAAATTTCTGTGTGATTTATGTTTCGTGTAGTATAACTATGCATAAAATATAGTTTAATCATAAATGACATTTGCATTTCATATGTACGGGGACATCACAAATAAATAGGTATGTACATGGTTGCTATATATAATATTATAATGGATATTATTTATGAGGACTCAAAATGGGACAACATCTAAACTGAGTTATCCTGTAATTTTCAAAGAATTTCCAATATTATTTTTCAGTGAAAATCTATATTATTCGAAGAATATCCAATATTTATTGAAGAATGTCCAAGAAAAAAAAATATATTTTTTCGGAGAATATCTAATATTATTATTGGAAGAATGTCTATGTTTTTCGGAGTTTGTTCAATATGTATGCATGCATGCATGCATGCATGTATGTATGTATGTATGTATATAATATGTCACATTTAGCTTCGACATATATGGGATAGTCGATGAAACTCAGGGGCATAAAAACATTCTATCTATATTTACATTCATGTAAATATTATACTTGAATGTGTGTCGATATGTGTGCATGCTTTTATTTTTTTACATGCACTTAGGTGGGTAATAGCCCTATATGAGTTTATCTCTATTGAGCTTTGCTCATTCCATTATGAGACCCCATTTCAAATATATGTCTAGTGTAGATGATAGACCCACATGCAGGATCATACGGGTAATGAAAATTAGTTGTGGCTTGAGTTGTATTAGATATTTTTTTTATTTTGCTGAGCAAATGAAAAAAATTTGTGTGAGCAGCATTAGTAAGAAAATAAAAATAATATTTTATTATATATTTTTATTGTGTGATAAATGGATGAATAGGATCCCATAGGGATTAGGGTTTCACAACTTGATATCAGATATTAGATATATGATTACCTGTAGCTCGAAGTTGGTACAAGTTTCATAACTTGGTGTTAAAGTCTAAGAAGAAAATTACCTAGGATAGATCACAATATAAATTATATTTTTTAATGTATACATTGGTGTGTTGTATGTTGTGTACTTTATATTGTATGGATTATATGAATGATGTGAAATGTGTATAGGAAAAAAATGAACATTAGGATGAAAAAAAATAACCTTAGGTTCATGAAAATGAAAGGATAACTTCAGAATGAAAAGTCTGTTATTAGTTAGCATATGCACTAATAATAGAAAATGAATATAATTTTTAAATTTTTATTTGACTTGTGTAGATTATAAGTTGAGAACAAGGACGTAGAGGTTATCCACAAAGTGAGGGCCAACCACTGAAAATCTTTGACCAGCAAGCCTTAATAAATGCTTTGGGTATCATAGTTGTCACATTTGCATATGATAGTGTAGCTACAAGTCAGGAAGAGCCGAGTAACTTCCAAATGTTCAAGGCCCATCATCCTCCGATATTTATAGGAGGAGGGGACTCGATGGATGCCGATCATTTATTTTGACAAGTTGAGAAAATCTTGGAAGTAATGGAGATCAATTCAAATACCACAAAGATATGGCTAGCAGCATTCCAGGCTTCCAGCAAGAAGGTGAGTCCAGGGTTTGGTGGGATTGGATCAAGGTCTCGAAGAATATAGAGACAATAAAATAAAAAAAATTCTAAGAACTCTTCATGAAGAAATATTTTTCAACTTCAACTAGACATGCTAAGGCCCAATAATTCCTTGAACTTAGACAAGGAAATATGATAGTGTTTGATTACATGGCTAAATTCACAAAGTTGACATGTTTTGGAAATGATTATGTGGCCACTAATGTAGCCATGGTTCAAAAATTTTAGGATGGGTTGAAATTGTCCATCTAGAGCAAGAAAGTGGGATTTCTCATCCAGGATATGAATTCGATGGTTAAAACAGCTTTAGCCATCGAGCGAGAGGTTGAGGATACATGGAACATCCATGAGATAAGTGTGGGTACTAGTGGAAAGATGAAGGAGCATTAGTATTCTTCTAATTCTGGGAAGTGGCAGAAACCTTTTATTTCCCAAGGATTTTAGAGAAAATTTCATAGTTTTCAAGGACAAGACCAATTATGGAGTTCTAGCTAGATTAGACAAGGTATTTGTTTTCATTGTCATTAGGCTAGATATTGGAAATATGAGTGCCCACAAAAGCAAAGATCTCATGATTATGAAACATCATAGTTGCAAACATCCATGAGAAATATACATGGTTTATTCTTCATTTATCTTGTATGGGTCAAGGGAACCAATTTCAATTTCAGAATACTACACAAGTACTTCCTATTTCATAGGCATGCCAAAGAGGCTAGGGCATGGGTCGAGATCAAAGAGAGGGCCCACAAGCTAGAACTTTAAGGACCTAAGGACGTGTCTATGTCATTACACCAAGAATAAAGATTAAAGATTAGTTAGTGATACAATGTACTTTTTTTTTACTTTTTCATTTATGAGTAAGAGTTTTAATTGAATCTTGTACATCAAATTCATTTATTTTTGAATCATGTGTGAAAGAAATGAGTTTAGAAGTTAAAAATTTAGATGAGCCATTACATGTGACTTCTCTATTAGGGACTAAGGTGAAAATTGATCAGATATGTCAGGATTATGAGTTAGAAATCTCAGGGATTCTACTCATAGTATACCTTTGAGTTATGGATATATTGAATTTTGATATCATTCTTGGCATGGATTGGTTGATAGTATATAGAGTCATTATTGATTGTGATCATAGAATGGTTGCTGCCTATATACCGAATGATGTTTGTTTTATATTTCAAAAAGATAATCATAATGCTTTATCCCAAGCTATACACAATTTTAGATGGCATGGATAATTGATGGGTTGCTAGCATGCCTCACCTTGAAAGATGAAGAGACACATGGTCTGGATCTTCCCTCGGATAATTTATGAATACGAAGATATTTTTCTTGATGAGCTTCCAGGATTACTTTTGCACAGAGATATAGACTTTAGTATTGAATTATACTCTATTATATCGCCCATTTCTATGATTCCACATAGGATAGTACCGGTGAAGTTATATGAACTCAAGGTCTAGATACAAGATTTGTTGGACAATAATTTTTTTAGACCAAGCACTTCACCTTGGGGTGCTATATTTCTATTTGCAAAAATAAAAGATAAGACCATTCGATTGTATATTGACTATTGATAGTTGAATAGGGTTTAGAGTTGTCAAGTGGGCTGGGTAGCCCTGGCCCGATACAAGGCACAACCTAATTGAGCTATGCCTGGCCTGACACGGCATGATTCTTCGAAATGACCCAATTGCCTGGCCCAAAAGAACAGTTATCCAGCATAACCCAAACTGTGCCCCGAATCTTGGGCCAAGTTCAGAGAAGGTCCAAACCCAACCACTCGTGACACCCATCCACCCAACTCCCATGACTCATTAGGCATCAGTCTGACATCGAGCCTAGAAGTCAAAGCTTGTGGAAATGTCAAGTCGAACTAACCCAACATTCAAAAAAATAAAAATAAAAATAAAAAAATATGCACACCTTCAGTCATTGGATGCACCCTCAACAACTAGGGGCAGAAATCAGATGGCTATCGGATTTATGCCCAAAATAAATATTAAAAAATTTATAAAAAATTTATAAAAAATTAAAAAAAAAAAGATTTTACAAAATGATTAATTTTTTTTTTCATATCTATAAATATACTCTTCTCATCATCTAATCTATATCCTATTTCTATTGATATTCTCTCACTCTCTCTTGTATCATCTCTCTTTCTCTCTCCTCTCGGAACTTGGGTGCAGACTGTGGTGTGGATATTAGATTCAAATATCATACATCGCACAACATAAAGCAATTGAAGTTTTTTGCTTTACGAGTATTATTTTTAAAATTTTGTTTAGATTTTTTTTAATTTTATTTTAATTAATAATTTAATATAAAAAAATATTTAATTTTAAAAATATAATTTAGAATATAATTAATAAAATAATAATTTTAATGACAATAACAAAAATAATATTAATATTAATATAGATATTTTAATATGTATAACGATAACCCTACGGAAAGGTCAAAGACCACTGAAACTTTATTTTCTTTCGTGACATCGACCCAAACATCTAAAAATAAAAAAAAAATAGAAGAAAATCAATAATTTGGACTCATTTTAATATTATACAAAATGAAAATATTAGGGGTGTCAATGAAAAATTTATACAATACAAATATTATAAAAAAATATTAACCCATATGAGTGGATATGAGACTGAGTACGTTAAAAGGCATGACAAATAATGCACCAGGGGATATGGTGTATTAGATCCTAAGCAAACTCAACTGAGCAGTTGGGTCTTTGAGGTTGGATCTAGTTTAACTTCTATGTTGATCCACTTCATATACCTTAATGAGTTAGAGAGGAAAGACATGATCAAATTGATCATCATGGTGAGTCTTTCGATTATATTTTTAGAGGAACCAAGGGTATTCAGTATCATTCAGACTTATTTTTAGCTTGCATATCGTAGGATTCCTAGGTCAACATCTAGGAACAATATACTAAAATATTTTAAGAAAAAGATATAATAATTAATGAATTAAAGAAATATAGTGGCGTGGTATCCATGATATCTGATATCTCAACTAATGACAATGATGCTTCTTGTGAATGCTTCACCGCCTGCTATGTAAATTCTAAATGGATACTAAATAAAAAAATATTAGGATTTTCATAGATTCTCCATCCTCATGATGATTCGGCCATTTATGAGTGCATGATAAGAATTTTTAGATAATATAATATTCAAAATAAAATATATAGTATCACATTCGATAACATATCTAATAATGAAGTGTTCATTAACATGGTTGTTAGGACCATTAAAAGATGATCCATTAAAAGAGAATTTCTACATTAGATGCATGTGTCACTTCATCAGCCTCATAGTACAAGCGGAGATAAATGTTGTTTCCCATACTTTAGAAAATATACGTAAATAACTAAAATTTCTTCATACATCTTACAGACTATAAGAGTTTGGTAGTCTCTATTTATCTGTGAGTTTAAAGAATAAGAAATTCTAATTGGATGTGTGACACCATTGGAATTATACATACCTTAATGTGGGAGTCATTTGTTGGATACGAACACGTGCTATCTGACCATATCAATAGTAAGAGTAATGAACTTATTATTGACAATATTGACTAGGCTATAAAAATTTCATTTATGAAATTCCTTAATATTTTTTATGACATGATGAAGATTTGTTCACCAGTTTATACTCCACGACTTGCATTGCACTAAGGTGGATATACAATATTAGTAATATGTTTAAGAAATTTAGAGATGACACGATATTTAGTAACGTGACTGTTGAGATGGAAACCAAATACTTAAAGAATTAGTCCATCATTATATCTTTTTATTGTCTGGCTGCTTGCATGGATCCTAGAGTTAAGGTGAAAAAGGTAGAGAATATTTCGACATACATATTCTCGTATATGACCAGGAACACCAACCTAAAGGATTTATTCACAAGAAGTTGACTAAGCTATTTACATAATATGATACTAGGTATTGTGATAGTCATAGTCAAACTCTGAGTATGCACATGGATACCATATTCAGAGATGATTACTTCTCCATTTAGTTAGCATGGAAGAAATAATGGGATGAACCATCAAATAGGAGTAAACTATCTCAGACTTAATACTGATTACTGCTCAATCCTTTCACATGCTGATAATAAGAACCTTGATATTTTACAATGGTCAAAATTATATGAGTCCACCTATCCATTGCTGTCTAAGATGACATGGGATCTACTAACTCCTCTAGTGTTGTGCATAGCATCAGAGTCTATTTTTGTTGTTGTTGCGAATGTGATTTCAAATAGGAGATCAAGATTGCTACCGGATATTATTAAGGCATTAACATGCATGAAGGATTGAAAGGATTAGAGCTTAGACATTTAGTATCGTAGTGCAACTATAGCAAGAGTGGTGGAGTTGGTGGTAGATAATGATTTGTGAGATTTTGATGAGGAATGAGATTGGGACTACCACTAGTAATACCATCAGATGTTTAAGGTACTAATCATTGATGTATTGATTTTTGTCTTTTGAGCTTGCATTATTATTTTGTACTTGTATTAATTTATATGTTTATGGGATTGATCATTGATGTATTAATTTTTGTCTTTTGAGCTTGCATTATTATTTTGTACTTGTATTACATTACAAAAATGAAATGATTGAAATTTATAAAATTTATTTTATTTTTGTGAGTTGTGACTTGTGATTGTAATTTTGTATTTTTATTGTATTTATTTATTTAATTAATTAATTTTGTTTTAAAAATTAAAATATTTAGAATTAGAGATGACTCAATTCCAAACAGGCCAAAATGGCATGTCTCAAAATGACTCGACACTACCTGGCACAAAATCCCCAAGGCCCATCATGAACCTATCCAAGTCTGGTAGACTTGAGACAATTGGGCCATGTTTTGAGTCATGTTGTTCCAAGAATGATATAGTGGCTCAAGTGGGCCACCAAAAATTGGATCATGCTAGCTCGACATGACCCATTTAACACCTTTAGGGATATGATAAAGAAATAGCATCTATTACCAAGGATAAATGAGTTGTTTGATCAGTTGAAATGAGCATATATCTTTTCCAAAATATATCTTCTTACCAAATATCATCAATTGAGAGTTATAGATGCTGACATCGCTAAGACAAAATTTAGAATATGATATGAGTATTTTGAGTTTATAGTGATGCTTTTTGGATTGATGAACATATCAGCAGCATTCATGGATCACAACATAAAAATTTTTAGTCATATTTAGATCAATTTGTTGTAATCTTTGTTGATGATATTTTGATTTATTCTCAATTTAAGAAAAAACATGAAGATCATTTAAATATTATTCTCTAAACTTTGAGAGAATATAAGTTGTACTCCAAATTTTGTAAGTGTGATATTTGGCTGACAAAAGTAAAAATTTTGGGACACATAGTACTAGCTACTAGCATCTTAGTGGACCCTAAAAAAGTCAAGGCAGTCATGAGTTGGGAGAGACCAAAGTCAGTTTTTGAGATATGACATTTCTTGGGACTAGCTAGGTATTATAATAGATTTATTGAGAATTTCTCTCGTTTAGCTACTACAATGACTAGATTGACCTGGAAGGAAGTTAAGTATAATTTGACTAATCCATGTGAGAAGAAATTCTAGGAATTGAAGATGAGACTTACTTTAGCTCCTATTATGATAGTTTTAGACAGAGGATACAAATACACAATGTATTATGCTGCCTAGAAAGATAGGCTAGGATGTATTCTAATGCAGTCTAGGAGAGTTGTAGCTTATAGTTCATGAAGGTTAAAGAACCATGAGCAAAATTACCCCACATATGATATATAATTGGTAGCTAAAGTATTCACCTTAAAGATATGGTACCACTATTTATATGGTGAGTAATTTGAGGTATTTTTAGACCACAAAAGTCTATAATATATCTTTACATAATGAAATCTCAACATAAAACAATGTCGATGGATGGAATATCTATAAGATTTTAATTTTATTTTGCATTATCAACCAAGTAAGGCAAATGTGATGGATGATGCATTCAGTCAATAGTTATAAGGTATACTATCTAGTATAGTTGCGTGGGAATGATAGATACTTGAGACTATAAGATGATTCAGTGTCCAATATAGTAATCAAGGTCTGGGTGCTATGGGGAGTTTAGTAGCTACACTTTCCCTATTGAGTTCCATAAACAAGATATAGAGATATTGTCCATCATGAACTGAGTACTGGCTGGTACATGCGACAAGGGCTGGTACATGCGACAAGGGCTGGGCCATTCACACAAATAATAGTATTTGGTTTAGGAAATGGATTGTGGTTTTTCAGATAGTAGAATTGAGAGAGGAGATTCTTAGAGAATTCCACTTTTTTCATTTTGTGGTACATCCAGGTGGCATGAAGATGTATCATGATCTTCATCGCTAGTATAACTAGAGCATGATGAAGAAACACATTGGCGATTTTGTGCAATGATGCCTCATGCATCAATAGATACAAGTTAAGCATTAAAAGCTAGCAGTAGTAGGCTCTGTTCTTCTACTCCATGGAATATCTTTCAATCTACTTTCTTCATGAATCTATGATAATATGTACTGTGCAATACATATGAATATATCTATTTGAGAGGTTATATAATTTTCATTTGTTAATATAAAAATTTAAATATATCTGATGAATATTTTTTTCTTATGAAGATGTTTTTTAGATATCTTAGAAAATTGAAAAATAAAATTCAAAATAAAGTCAAAGGGGAAGGTTCAATATGTAATGCCTACTTGGTTGAAGAGGCTTCGATATTTTGTGCGCATTACTTTCAATCATAATTATATAATCCACATAATAAAATATCACCAAATAATGATTATGTTATGTGAGATAAATTAAAAGAACATGGTATGCTTTTCATTTTCACACATTTGGGTCATTTGTATGGTACAGAAAAATCAATATATTTTTTGGATGACCAGAAGTATGATGCTGTGCACATATACATCTTATTTAACTATGAGAAAGTTATACCTTCAATATTATACCTTATATTGATAACGATTTATAATCAATTTAGATTCTCATTTCTTTGTTATTGTATGTGATATATTTTTTTAATAATTTAAAATACCTTCAATATTGTTTTTGAAGAATTTATGCAAAGGAATTAAGGCAAAGAGAACTGCATATTGATGATACTTTCATTGATACAATGCTTTGAAAAAAATTTCATAATTTGGTTTGAAAAAATTATTAGTATATCTCATAATAATTCTTGTTTATAAAAAGTAATGTGTAATATTATATATGTATTATTTTATCTTTTATCATTATTAGGTATAATTTATGTCATCAAATAAATGTAATAGACAAATAAATAATCTTGTAAAAGGAATATTACCAAGTTTATAGACATATCCCATATAATATGTTAGAGGATACAAATTTCATATTTTGAAAATGGTTTTCATTAGAGATACAAAGAATAATGGTGCATGCATCAAGGGGTCCAACTTTACTGTATCTACTATTGATTTTCATGATCGACTAATTATTAAAATTCTACATTTAGGCATCTTGCTTTACCAATTAAAATGATAATTCTATTTAAGTATGAATGGTTTGATCCTATTCCAAATCTAGGTACTATAATTCATCATCAATACAATCTTATGGATGTGCATCATAAGAAATATTATCGGAAGTATGACCTATTTATTTTTGTTGTGTAAGCCGAACAAGTGTGTTACACTACTCATCCAACAAGTAAAAATCTTTGTGATTGGTGGGCATTATGTAAAATAAAACTTATATCAGCTATGGAAGTTGTTGAAAAGGGATGTTATTGTCACTCCATGGTGTGTACCTATATTTCAAGAGAATAATGTGAAACTTCATCTAATCATTCCTAGGACAAATGATATGGGCTTTAAATATTATTTGGTGAAGATAAAAACTGATTGGATATTAATGATGACCATGTTGAAGAAGATAATAAGGAAGAATTAATTACAGAATCAGATGATGATGAATATGTAGATGGAGATGATTTGTTAGAAATTTTTAATGATAACTAGACATTTATTAACTTCCATGTTATTTTGTCTTGCTTATTTTGTAATCGTTACAATTTAGATGTTAAATGAATTTTTTTACTTTTATGAATTTCAATATGTTTATCATTATATTTTGTTATTATGATATTTTCATGACATATTTTTATTGTCTTTGCATTTTTTGATTTTTATATAACTTGATACAAGTATGAGAGGTAACCATTCAAGTGGCCAATGATCTCAATATGTGGAGAGAGATAAAGAAAGTCAACTTACAGTTCATGTAGGAGAAATTATACATTTATTCATTGATAACACCACTACAAATGTCTCTTTGTATTCTCCTACATGTACAAAGGGTACATTGGTATTACCTCATCATGAAACACATGGATTGACTACCACTAATATCTTATCTTCATCTCAATTTGTACTAAAAGGTATTGTTAGCTCTGTCTCACCTATATTAGGAGGCCCATGCATTGGTACTAGAGTATCGATAACTACTAGATATTCACAATCCATAATGTGCATGTCAAATTATGAGAGAATTTTTTTTGGCCCACAATTGATAATAAACAATACATGGCTTTATGAAATTTACTACATGCATGCATTATAATTTTTCATTTTTTTCATTTCTAAAAAATTTAATTAACTATGTATAAGTAAATTATCAAGGTTAAAATATGATAATTTTAATTAATAACAAACAATTATTTTGCTACTTATCAAACATTATTATTTAAAGTTATAATAATATATGTCTTATGAACTTTTGGATAAGAAATAAAAATTAATTAAATATTAACTTGATATTAGAAATTTGGATGTATTTTGTTTATATGGATATGTACGTGCTAATGTTAAATTGTTTATAGGATTATTCCTTTTGCTTCTCGTATAATCAAAAAGATATTTAAGAAGAAACTAGTTGCAGATGATATAAATTGGAGCTAAGTACTCTCAAATATGAAAGAATTTTATTGAGAAAAATTTAAGGTACAATTTTCATGCATTTACTTATTTTTCAATTTGGTTTAATATGAAATACTCTTAAAATAAATATATTACAATGTATTCTTGTTTTATTTAGTTTTTATAAAAAAAATATAAATAAATAATGCTTTGGTGGTCTCGATGAAAGATACATAAAAATGAGTGACTAATATGAGATACAATGACAAGCTTAACAAATTGAGAAAAATTATGATAAATATGCAAAGCCTAATAGTATCTCCCTTAATATTTAGATTAAGTGGTGAGAATACTAGAAAGTGAGGAATTCAAGGCCTTATCCTAGATGACCTAACACAATCATCAATCAGCGAAAGCAGGTGAAGGATCAAGACCTTTGAAACATATTGGAGGTTCAAATGTGACCTACCAACATTCAGTAAATTTGGTAAAATTCTTTCATAAATTATTATTATTTGAATTTTTGAATACAAACAATAATATATATGTGATAATGTATCATGTACCCCAATAGTAACTATTATTTTTTTAGGAGGTTGAGTTGGAATGTTCACAATACTATTTGAGGTGTTTAAGAAAATGCACAATAAGAATAATAGATCATTTATGGACAAATGATCAGATGATATTAATGTAAGTTTCTCAATTTGCACTTGTAGATTCATATACAAATTACAATTAATGAAAGAAAATAATGTAAATTTTTTTTGGCATTCACTTGAATTAATATGCAAACTCAAGTATTTTTTTTATCGTAATTGATGAGTTATCATATATAGACTCATAAAATATAGTAATGATAGTGTTATGTATTGGTATACATTTTATCTGAATATAGTAATGATGAGATATATTATACCTTAACAATTTTAGAAAGTTGTGGAGAAAATGAATATGCTTGCCATTGCTTCATAGTTGACATATCCTTCTATAGTGGCACCAAAATTTATGTTGTGCATATTTACCTTCAGGTTGTTTGAGTATAGCCAAAAAAATGGTGAGTGTATGATCTTGCTATCCATACAACTATATTTTATCTAGGTTCTATTTAGAGTTCTTTATCATCAACTTCCATTTATAATAATCTATTTGATAAGAGGTTGTGTGAGGAGATGTATGAAATTCAAGTTACATCGCAGAGGAAAAATGTTGAGATGCAACAAAAGAATAAAGAAATGAAACAAAAGAATGAAGAGATGCAAATGAACATTGAATAAATTAAAAAAAACAAAGGTTGAGAGAATGAAAAGAGACAAGGAAAAAATGAAAAGATATGAGAAAATACAACATGAGATTTTGAATATAGAGAAAATAATGTGCAAGTTGGTAGAGACATCATCTTTTTTTCATCATTTTGAAGAGAATATATCCAAATCTCTAGAGGACAATACTCATCTCAACAATGACTTTAATTGTTTGTAATGTGTTAATTGTTATTAATTTTTTGCAACAAAAGTTTTAGTTAGGAAAATTTGATTTTTGTGTTATTATTTTTTAATTAAGTAATGAATGTGTACTGTAATTGATATACTTTTATGTTTATTATCTGATATGTTACTTTGTAGTGGATGTTATGTGAACATTATTTAATGAATAATATGTATATATACTTATTTATTTGTATGTTATATGGTTTCTGTATGTATTTATATATTACATACAACATATAGAAATTACAACAAATGACATTTCAAAATTCATTTCTAATTTAGAAATAGCATTTCTATTTTATTCAACCACTAATTTAGCGAGGGAATCTGAGATCCCATTTCCGTTGCTAAAATTACAGACGGAAAAATTTCATCAAATATTTTAGAAATGTACGACCATTATTTATTTCTAAAATTTAGAAATGAGTATTTTAGAAACATATTCTTTTGATTTTTAATTACGTCTCTATATGTAAATTGCAACGAAATTAGAAATGGAATTGTGTATGTGTATATATCTACACACACACACACACAAATGTATATGCATGTATATATATATAAATATGTGTATAATTATATATATAACTATATAAATATATTTATATAGTAATGTATAATTATATGATTATATATATATATATATGTATGTATGTATGTTTGTCAATTTAATTTATGTTTATATATCAATATATAATTATGTATACTTATATTTATATTTATTTTATTTATTTTGTATTTATATACATGTATTTTGAAATGTTTATTGTGTGATAATAACATTGTGACCGAATAATTTGTTGTGATTTTACAATTGGAAGATATGTTTGAATTGCACATTCTCATTCATCATCATGAATTAGTTTCTTGGTTTCTAATAGTATTTAAATTAATTCAATTTAATTTTATATAATTTTCTAAATTTTAGAGGATAAATTCGGGTTAATTAATTTTAATGGAATAATTTTTGTATTTTCTAAATTTAATTAATTTTGAGTGATATAATTTTTTTTTTAAATTATGAAAAGTAGTTTGGGGTAACAAAACACAAGTATTTTGTGACCCAAACATAATATCTCTATTTTATTATTGTCATTGTCCGAAGAAATTATTAAATAATAACACAAATCTCCACAAACAACCAAGTCCGGGTGTTTGGTTTTCAGATTCTGAAAGCGTAAAAAATGGCTTTAGAAATCGAAGCTCGAGAGTAAATTTCCAATCTGAATATCTTCGTTCTACTTCTACTTCTTTCCTTTTTTCATGTTTCACTGATACTGCTGAATCCATCCTCGTTCGTGTTTTCAGCGTGATCAAAATTGTTCTTCAATTCTGCAAAGAGCATTCGCTGCATCAAACATTCCAGACGTTGCAGGACGAATGCCAAGTGTCGCTGAATACGATTGATAGTATCGAGACGTTTGCTGCTGATGTAAATGCTGGAAGGTGGGATACTATACTTCCTCAAGTGGCCCAGCTCAAACTACCAAGGAATACATTAGAAGACCTGTATGAACAGGTATTCTGTGCCAATAATGATATGAGTTTTGTTTATTCATAGAGCTCTTTTGAGTCTCTCCATGACAGGGTAATAGTATGATCCTACACAGTATATGGAAAAGGGGTGAATCCTTGTGTTATTACATTGAATTTGCTTGCAATTGATAGCACATGGTTAAAGAATGAAAGGTAATCCATCTGCTCTGGTTTACCATAAAACCTTTTTCACCTTTGTGCGGTCTCATTACTCCTCCGCCGGTTGTTAAGGACTTAAGGTTATGGGAGACCCGAACTCTGGGCTTGGATTCTCCTTATAGCAAAACAATAGGGGTGAATTTCTATTTCCATTCGAACTCAAGGATGAGTTTTGCGTTGTTTTTTGTTTTTGATCCCAACTTTTCAATAAGATGATGAAGTTTTATTTTTATGAAAAAAAAAGGGACATCGAGACATGATACTGGCGTTTTCGAAAATTATTTTTTATTTCAAAAAATTATTTTTAAATGAAAATTCTATTTGAACTATCTTTCCATTTATCATGTGCACTCATCTAAAACAATAAAATAGCTCATCTTTATATGTACCAACTAAATATTACCTTAGAAATTAGTGAATGACTATTTAGTGTATTAAATTTGAGATAGAAAAAAAAGATGACTTCATAAACATGCTTTTGGGCTGATATTTGATAGGAACATACATAGTAATAAATGAATTACTTTGAATTTTTTCTAATAAAATAATAATTAATGTTTGTAATATTTATTTGTTTATGAAACATGAATTTGTAAGTGATATCTAGCTATCTTTTTATTACAATAAAAAGTCATTGAAGGAGGAACTAATATCCTAATTTTATTTAGAAGTTGAATCCATAGCAACTCAAATTTGATAATTTCTATGAACCTATGCTCCACCTCAGTATTTGATTGCTAGATTATTGTTTGTTTTTACTATTTATAGAAAATAAATTTATTTTGTAGAAAAATACAAAAACTTGTAGATCTCTAACTAGATTTTGATTATACATAAATTAAAAATGCTCATAATATCTAAAGAAAATTTAAAGATGGATATCATATTCATATGAAATAATTTTTATTCATCATGAAAAATTTAAGAAGTGATTGAAGATTAAACCTATTTATGAATTAAGATGAGTATTTGTTGGTGACTAGTGTACATTCAAATAATAGAATCTCTTCTAATATGTTCAATATATATTTTTAATGAAACATAATTTTATTTCAATGAGAGTATAATTTATCATGTGACTATTGGATAGAGATAACGAGGTAGAGATAAGTTAGTGTGGGCAATTAATTTAGACATTTTATTTTATATATACATATTATATTTATCTATTTTTTAATTATCAATATATTATCAATGTCACTATTTTCATATTGGGCACAATGATTCCCAACTCACTTTTTTATCCGTGGTTGATTTGATTGAAAATTATTTTGAATATTTTTTATTCAACCCTTAAAATTCTATTTTTTTTTGATTTCGGTGAAGGGACTCGTGGGAATCCCCTCATGCTCTTCTATTATTATTTTTAACTCTTTATTATGATTGAGTTTGGTTGATTTGTTATTTTTGTGAAATCAAGTCTTTTTTTGTGTTTGATTTATTGTTATGTTTTATTTTATAACTGGAGATAGAATAACTATGAGAGTTGATGTTGGACTATCATTCATTTGTTAGATCTTTAACAATAAAGACTAGATTACTTGATAGATGATTTTCCTACTAACAACAATAATAGTGGAGAGCGAGATATGACTAATGCTCATTTTTTAGTCTCATCGTGGTAGTTAATCAATGCTAGAGTTTCTAGTAGAGGTGTCAAAACAACTTGGGCTGGGCCTTAATTTTAAGCCCAATGGGTTGACCTAGCTTTACCCATGTAGTTGACCTCACATGGGGTCGTTACTACCATTGCTTTAGAATGGCCCTAAGTTCATTGGGGGAAGCCCCCTACAATTTCATATGTTGCCATATGGGGTTGCCCTCAATGGTTATATTTTTATTTTTTTCTTTTTTTTAAAACATATATCAAATTTAAACTATAAATATCTCTATTCATAATTTTTGTTTCGCAACATTAATTTATTTCTATATAATTTCATTCTTTAGGTCTCTTTAACATCTTAATTTATTTCTATACTTTCTCAATCTCGATGTTAAATAATTGCGAAATTAAAGAAAAGAAATTGTTCATATAGAGCCCAATGATGATATCACAAAGTTAAGAAACTTTGGTACTCAAAGTTCACGATACAGTCAATCCTTAAGCCCAATGGCAAGTAGCACAAGTACAACCTAAGCATACAAGAAACAAAAAAATACTAACAAATTTATATTATATTGGTGGGAACATTTCAACCTGGGGTGAAAAGAAGAGAAAAAATCAAAATTTACAAGATGTAAGTTTTGTAAAATAATTTAGGTGTTAATGTTGCAAATGAAACTCAATATTTAATCATCAGTCATGTAGATTGTATTGGAAAATATCTTGGCTTGAGGGAGATGGCACAAAGTACTTTTAAGTCAAACTTTGATAGTTCAATAATTATTTTTTCATATGATTGAAGAGTGACTTGAGAATCTCTAGCTATTTAATTATACTTTTAGATTTACCTATTAAATTTGATTAGTTAAATTTTTTTAAACATATTTAAAGAATTTTTTATCCACAATTATAAAAAATTGTTAGAAATACAATTAAAACTTATAAATTAACAATGAATATTACAAAAAAGAGTTATATGTTTTAAATTTATTGATAAAACTTGTAATATTCTAAATATTACTAATAATATTTTTTAATATTTTAAGCGAGTTCGGCATTAACAATTGTTTTTAATTAATTATCTTAGATAATACTTTTATGAATACAAAGATAATATTGAGTCTTGAACAATAATTGCTTTAATGTATAATTAATAAATTTTTATTGCATCAATGTTGTGCTTTTAATATCATCAGTCCTTATTGTGAAAAATGATATGAAATTGATAAATGATAATATTTCTAATATTCATAATATTTTTTATATAAATAATATAAATTCTCACATTGTTAAATTTAATTATATATTGATATTGTCAAAATAGAGGTTTAAAATCTCGCAAATTTAAAATCCATGTGATGATATAATAAAATTCAACTTATTTAGTATTGAAACATACAATAAGATAAATATTATTTTAATATTTTATAACATAAATAATATAAATTGTCAAATTTGTAGTATGTTTTTTATTATATATTTTTTTATTATTAATGAGAGGAACCAACATGTGGATGATCCTAATTTATTGACCCATTATATAAGGGCACCATGTGTATGATTGATTTCTATTTTCTATCGAAAGGATTTATTTTTTGACTTAGGTTTTCACATGGTATCAACACCAAAATCATAGCAGAGTGCAAACCCTAGTGTTAGTAGTAGGAAAGTATGAGCATTGTACCAACAAAGTGTACATGGCACCACTCACAACAATGTACACTTGTGCATAGTAATCTGATGAGGGAGGAGGTGCATAGTCACTATGCACCTTCTTGTTTCATTGTCACATACTATGTGCAATGAGCATCAATTCTCACTTCATTGATGTCTTGTGTAGTATGTGATGTTGTAACTAGACTGTGAAATGTGTGCTTGTTGGGAAATTAGGTGTGTGTAGTGTGTAGTGCCATGGGTTCACTTGGGCAATGTGAGCTGTGTGTTTTTGGGCAGCCTAGTGTCTGCTTTGTTGTTAAGAGGCACTCGCTAGTGGTGTGTATGATTGGGTTTTCTGTAGTTTCGGGCAATCATTGTGTAATCTCTTATTTTCTTTTGATACAACAGGGCTTAAGGCATATAGTAAGATGTCATGTTTATTAATTTATTTGTAATTTATAATAATTATAAAGAAAGTTAAATCTTAGTTATTATTTTATGAAAACTTGAAAATCAAAATTATTCACAATAAATAGTATGAGTCAAAACATTATTCTTTAGTTAGAAGATGAAGATGTAAGACCATTTAATAAATGAATAATACAGCGATGAGACAAAAAAGAAGTGACTACAGACAAATTTTTGCTATTTGATTGTGATTTGATAATCCATCAAAGTACAACTAACTTTAGTTTTTTTATCTTGCATGACATGCAAGATCTTGTAGGAGTTTGCAATATTACAATACGTATCTCAAATGATACATATATATGATGTAGGTATTCAACTTCTTGGATTTAGATTAGAGATGATTTGCTAGCCTGATTAAGTACTTTATATATTTTACTTGATTGGTTATATAATTATTGAAGGTATTTCTAGTCGAGGTTGATGCTACCGAGAGAGTGAAATAGTTTGAGAGATTTTTTAGTATGATATTATTATATTTATTGCTAAATAAGTTTTCAATATTTTGCAATCATATTTTGGGGGATAGTGAGTTTCCCATAATATATGAGTTATGTTATCTAGCTGTTTAGTTTATGTGAGAAAAAACATCTCACTTTGTACTTACTAGCACTAGCGATTGAGGGGTACTAGTCATAAAAGAGATAGAGGTAGGAGAATTTCAGTATAGTATACACTTTGGGTTGTGTCGAGCCGACATGGCCTGAATTTTTTTGGGCTGGTTGGGCCATCGTGCGTTGCCATATTGGTACGACACTGATGGAGGCAGGCCCTACACAGTGTTTGAGGCATTTGGTTGTGCTGGGCTGTGCTGGATTTAATTTATGCTAGGTTTAAACCTACACGAATGGACCATACATGATTTAGTGCCATGTTCAGCCCCTGACTAACCAAGGCTAGCCTGGGTTAGTTGCCAAAGGGAGCAGGCTGCAGCTAGTCCTAACCTTGCCACCAGTAGCAGGCTGCAGCTGGCCCTAACCTTGCCACCAGGAGCAGGCCAGCTATCATAGCTAATGTAGGCAGCATGCTTGCTTCCTTAAATTTAATATATTAATTATATTTGTATAAAATAAAAAAAAATAAAATTTGTTTAAATTTTAAATATAAAATACTCTATAAATGTGATTAATATAAAATATAGAAAAACATTTAAAAATATAAATCTAAAGTAAAAAAATTTTGAAGAAATACACACTATTCTTATGTCATTTTACATGGTTTAGATTGCCATAGCTCATAATTTTGATACTATCATATTTGTATGTTATTATATATTTATAGTTTTTTAATTTTATTTTTAAGACTTATTTATGAATTTTTTTATCTTTTAAGTATGAAATGACTTCAATGATATTGGATCATAGTATGATTTTTTTATTTACAAATATTTTTATATAAAAAATTAAATTTTAATACTATGCTAGATACTAGCGGAGTTAGTAAATCACATGTTATTTTATATAGTATAAGAAAATTAGTTTGATATGATTGCTGCCACTTTAATATATTAAAATTGTTCATATTATTTTTGGGATAAAATAAAATATCAATGAGTGTCTAAGTGACTCAACAACTCACTGTTATTTCATGAACTTATTCGTTGTTTCTCCAAAGATAATTGGAATCGAAAAATTATTTTATATGAGTTGAAATAATTAATCAAATTATTCATAAATCACACTCTTTGGTTAATGTGGTTAATTTAAATAAGTAAATATCTATTTGATAAAATTTTTTGTTTTTTTCACCCAAATCATAGGTTTTCATACATGCTTTCAATTAATAAAGAAATGTAATTGAGGATTAATATTTTAAATATTTTATTTCTATCTTAATAGTTATAACATAAAAATTTAGTTATTCTTTAGATTTATCAAAGAGGCTACTAATATTGTATATGGTGAGAGTGTATATGAACAAAAATCTAATCATTGTATCATAAAAAATTTTAAGAAACTTTAAAAATAAAATTTATATGTTATAATTTGATATGATAATTATTATTTAATTAATTTTACTATATACATAGTTAGATTTTATATATTTATAAATAATATATGAATTCAATATAAGGTCTGTATAATTCTAATATTGTTTGACATATGCATATTATTTTTTATTTTTTATTCTTACTGACTTACATATGATGTAAAACTCTTATAGTCTGATAGGTATTTTAATATATTTTAGTATATTTTATATTTATTCTTATGAGTAAGAAATTATCTTAAAGTTGAGTTGCATTATTAAGTTTATTATGTGACACATATAACTATATGAAAAATCTCACATAAGGGACTAATTATAATTTTTTTTATGAATATATTTATGGTAATATTATTTTTTGATACATTATTAAATATTATGTTAAATATTATATTTTATATCTTGTATTTTTTAAAATTTATTAATATATACTCATATATGATAGAATCATCATGATGATAGATGATCTTTCAAGACTAATATTTTTTATCTAGTTTTTACTTAGAATCAATAAAGTGAGCAGTGATACATGCGAATGCATTGTTGTTGTGACTAGTCCATGTGTTGGACGTCATGGAAACCATGCCATTTAGTGTTCTAAGGTCTTTAATTATTATTTATTTTTTTACTTTATTACTTTTTATTATGACATTTTAAATTACCGACATAAGAATCCTACGATAAGTGGGAATGAGATATATTTATTTTTGCATACAATGAACTAGTTTAGGATATTCTACAAATTTAAATGTAAGACCTATGTTGACAATGGATATGGGCGTATCTTTCCTTTTAAACTTATGATAATAAATAAATAAAATTAAATGTAAGACCCATATTTAAAGACCTCACCGTTTATACTTTGTTAAGTTTGTATGAGATTTAATATATCATATTTTTTAAATATTGTTTAACATGTCTCATAAGGTGTTCAATATTACTAATACTCCTATAAATATAAATTTTTTATAATATATGCATTGTGTTGAATCTTCTTTGATG
This sequence comes from Sapria himalayana, assembly GCA_029783825.1. NCBI lineage: Eukaryota > Viridiplantae > Streptophyta > Magnoliopsida > Malpighiales > Rafflesiaceae > Sapria > Sapria himalayana. Next base: position 1,266,297 of record JAREIK010001563.1, on the reverse strand, counting down.
CACACACACACACACATTAGTTATTTTAAAGTGAGTTTATATTATAAATATTTATTTATTTTAAAGTTTTTAGAGTGCAGGGATTGAGGTCGACCTATGACTAAAAGATAACATAGTCTTGGATATTTTGTTTGGGTTGTTATCTATGTTTATGTATGCATCATCTCATAATATTTATTATTTATTATTTTAATATTTAAAGTATTGAGTAGAAGAGAATTATATTTTATTTACATATGCTAGAAAAAATTAACTTAAAAAAAATAAAGATCATATACTTTCAACTTATGTGCTCAGCAAGTTTGTAATTGACAATTTGAAAGTTTGCCCACTAATATTAATTTACTCATAGTTTGTGCCTCAATAATGTAGTTGTAGTTCTAATATAATTTATTATTATAGTTTCAATATGAAAAATTATAAATATTAATATTCTATTTATTAAAAATATTAATATTAAAGAAATAATTTTTTCAATTTTTTTACATTTCTTTACGATAGAAATTCAACAACCATTGAATTTCTATTCATAGCTATTGGAAGAAATCCAATGGCTCATATAGTTATAATAACAAAAATTTATTTTTTTTATTAATAAATCTATTAGACTCGAGATTTCTTTTAATGATTATGAGTATTTATAATTAGTTGAGTATTTAATTTTTAGTTGAGCATTAGATTGCATCAAGAGAATACTAACCACAAATTTTTATTTTTTTGTTGAAGATAATTTTATCTTTTAGAAAAATTAAAGACAAATAATTATTTCGAGATTCAAATTAAAAGATAAAATTCAAAATAATGATGACTATTATTCGTAAAATATTTTGAATAGGATATTTTCTTGATGAGTTCATATACTTATTTTTTTATTTTTTTTTGTAATAATCAGATAATAAGATATTAATATCTAATTTATTATTTCATAAGTGGATAAAATATATAGAGGTAAATTTTTATTTCTTAAGAAAAAAATTATGGATGAGACAATTATTATATATTATATTCTTACAATAGATCAATTAGTATATATTTTCTAGAAAGTCTTTAACTTGAAGAGATGTTAACTTATTTTTTGTTTTTTCAAAATTTGATATTCTAAACCTTTACATATCAACTTGAAGGCAGTGTTATAGTTTATAATTTATTTTTCATTGTTTACAACCTATCTATTTTTTTATTCTTAGTTTCTTTGTGCATGAGAGCACCCAATATATGAGTTATCCAATTCATTTAGTTCTTATTTAATAGTTTACACTTGTACATTGTATTTTATTAATCTTTAAGATCATGGAATTTGTTGGCTTGAATATCTTCAATATATATTTAGTATTAATTTTTTTATCATCTACAAATATGTAATAAGGCTTAAGCAGTGAATAAATTAGTTATGATAAATTTATAGTTATCTAAGGTGCAATGTGTATTGAGGTATAAAAATTTCTTGGAGTCTTGAGGCCTAAGATGTAAGTAAGACTTGAATTTTTTTGTGAGACATACTAAACCTAATATATATAAAAATTATATATTTTTATTAAATATTATTTGTAATTTTTATTTATCAATGAAATATAATCAAATAAACGCACTAAACATAAATATTAAATATTATTAGTATTTTATATCATTACAAGCATTAAAAATATTAAAATAAAATAATAAAATTTCAACAATTAAACATATAAAGTTATAGGACTTTAAACATATTGTCTATAATTTTGAGAGTGTGAAGGGTTGAAAGCTTTGAGAATATTATGTTTGTGACGTGAGGAGGGAGTTTTAGAAATAATTGATTTGTGAGGTGAGGAGGGAGTTTTACGAATAATTGATTTGTGAGGTGAGGAGGGGGTTTTACGAATAATTGATTTGTGAGGAGTTTCAAAAATAATATATTTTGTGGGATGGGGGAGACTTCTTGAATAATATGTTTTGTGGAGGGAGCTTAAGATGATGTGAGTCAATATGCTTTTGCTTGGGCCTGGTGGCGACTGAGATTTAAACATGTCTGAAATGTGCCTTTAATAACTATGGATAAATATATCTCAAGTGTTGTTGTATAACAATCAATTAAATGGGTGGATGAAATAATTTTTATGGGCCAAATGGTGGTACAATACAACTGATCAATTTTTCTACTATAATAATATCTTTCAAGTTGAATTATGGTTTATATTCTTCCATGATTATAAAATATATACATCATTCTTTTAAGATATATCATATGGATAATAAATTGTTTGATAGGGATATGATCATGTGTTTGTAAGAGTAATTTGCAGCCTTATAAGCTATATTGAAGCAACACAAGTATTGGGCAATTGTGCTTCTACGGTGGTGATTTTAAGATACAAAAGACAACAAAAAATAACAGAACAATAAATAATATATCCAATTCACAATCCAACCACGGTAGAATCAAAAACAAGAAATAAAACACCATAAATAATGTGGTTTGCTAGTCGCTCAGTACGACTAGCTACATCCACCATAAAATGTTTATGCGTTACATATTAAACCAAAAAAAATCATCTTACAGTATGTGCAACGCAGAGCAATCGCGATAAATCGTGCAGGGAGAGAGAGAGAAGATGATGAACAGTTCCCAGGTCTGAAAAACAGCAACCCGAAATTAAAAATTACAAAATATTGTATAATAAAAACTCTCTCGGTTCATTTAGCCAGAGTGGGTCGGATCATGGGACAGGTCAGATTCTGCTCCAAAAATTTTGGGATCTTCGTTATTATGCTACTATTGCATCTCCGGCCTCTTGATATTTTTTTTCCTATACTTACATGAAAATATTAAAATAGAAATATTTGGTTATATAAATAGATTATCAAAAAAACAAATTACATATATAGCAACAAGTTTGGTCTTAGATGAAGTTATGTCCTAGAAAGAAAGTATATGTAAAGGATTGGGCTTGTACGAAACTATTTCTTGCCCTTGTCAATAGTCTTTATGATATATTTAAATTTTCATGTTTCTTACCTTTATAAAACATTAGGTGAGGTTGATTAGGCTCAACATCATTTGTAAGATGTTTATTTTACCTGCTAGTCTAAATCCTGTGGTACTCTGCCATGTTGATCTGTGTCTTAGCATGATGATATTCCATCAGCTAAAAGATGGGATTTCTCCAAATTCTTCTTCCAAAGATCTGTTTTTTCCCATAAAATTATCTCTGTGAATTTTTCTTAGTTAGGAAATTGATCATCCAAAGGATGTCTTCACAATGCATTTCTTTGTTTTAAACAAAATTTCAATTTTCAAATTGCATGCCATTTTTTGCTTCAATATTTGACCGGAAGTTGAATTTTTTTAGTGGAAAGTTTCAGCTGTTTTCATGATATTGCAGATTGTTTTAGAAATGATAGAACTTCGAGAGACAGAAACTGCACGTGCCATATTGCGGCAAACACAGGCAATGGGTGTCATGAAGCAGGAGCAACCCGAAAGATATTTGCGACTTGAACATCTTCTTGTCAGAACATATTTTGATCCGAATGAGGTTGGAAGATATGTTTTTTAAAACTATTTGTAGTTTACAACAAAAAACTAAATTGGGTTCAATTCCTAATGCTCGAGGAGTAAGATTTGATTAGATGCTAATGAGTATCATATCAAAACATATAATTGTGCTTTATAAGCTATGATCACAGATTACTAAACTATTTTCTGTTTGTATATTATTATGCAGTGTCTTAAGCTATTTTATTTTTTTAATGTTATTTTATAATATTACTTTATAAGCTATGATCACAAATAAGGGAAACTAAAAAGTAAGATAGCTGCTTTTTAATTCTTACCCTGTAAGGTTTGTTTTATTGTGAGTTTATTTCTTATCGTTTGTGTATTTTATTTTTTTTTAGTTTTATATTGTTTGGGAGCGTCCAACATGTGTGTTGTCTATAACTATACATTTATAAAAAAGTATAATTTTTATTTTTTCCAAGTTCAATGAAATAACATTTATTTTTTCCTTTTTGCCTATTTTTCTCCTCTCCTCCTCTTTCGATTTGCCGAAGCTCTAACAAGGTTTCAGTCGTAATTATTAATTTTGGTATTTAATTTAATATTGTATATTGATGATGATAATAATTATGATTGTATAGATATATAATTTTTTACTATTTGATAATTATTAGGTTTTTTGTTATTTTTTTTTCTTCATTTGGGTAGAAGAACCCAGCTTGTGGGCAGTCCCAACCCTAGCTATATATATGGTTTCCTTTTTGTTATGTTTTTTTTTTCAGCAAGTGAAACAAGTGAGCTAATTTTTGGTGTCGTGTCGTGTAACAATGATGATAAACTTGTTATGAGGGGGTGAAATCAGAAATTTTTAATGAATTTCAATGGAACATTCTTTGATGTGATCCAAAAACACTATATTAGACTTGTGTGCAAATTAAAACCTTTTCTCAAGTGGAAAAAGAGTTTTTGAGCTAAATTATTTATTGTTTGCTACTCAAGACATTGCAGCCTTGTCTACTAGCTGCATGACCTTGAAAAAAATCCAGTAGAAACATGCAATATTATGTGAAAACGGCCATCTTTGGTGTTTGGCTTTGTGAAAATTTATTTTTGTTTCATGGAATGATGATTTTTTCTTTTCATATGATTTCTTAACTATCTCTAATGAGCAGGCTTACCAAGAGTCAACTAAGGATAAACGACGTGCACAAATAGCCCAAGGTGTTTGTTTCTTGTCCTCTTCTATGATAATTGGATTCAAAGGAAAAGCTCTACCATTTTCTTGTAATTTTTCTTGTAAAATAACAAGCTTTATTTTTTTCACAGCACTTGCTGCTGAAGTTAGTGTGGTTCCACCTTCACGTTTAATGGCTTTAATTGGTCAGGCTCTAAAATGGCAGCAATATCAAGGTAATGTTTTACTTGGAGTAATGTATGATAATTGTTGTTAAAAAACATTTACATGGAGTAGCTTGTTCATATGGTCATGGTGATTTTATATGTTTTACTATTATAGCTCGTCAGGGTGGATCAATTTGGTTAAAGATGAATGCTAGTTTGTGTGGTAAGGCACATGGTCAAAGTTCAAATCTTGCTACTAATTAAATACTCTGATTTATTTGGTGCTGATTCTTGTGGACATGGTCTAGACCTCATAGTTTGGGTTCACATGGAGATAAAATAAAAAATCTCACAATTATTTTTGTTGATATTGTATGATCTTTTTTCATTATATATTTGTGCAATTACATAAATACTAACACCGGATCTCTTAAGAATTCTAAAATTAAAAATATTCGAGTGAGAATAGTACTGAGATAGTTGATTACCTATGAAATCATTGTGTTTCATTTATGTATTAGAGGTCATCACTTGGTGTAATGACGAATGTCTTCTTCGAAAGATCAAAGGTGGTAAGTTTTTAGTTTGCTACTCATTAGAAGTAGCCTATCTAATTTTTGGAAGTATGACTTTCAAAATATCAACCTTTCCAAGATCACATGCTAAGCACGAGCCTTATGTATGACCTCATATGACCATGATAATTGACTTATTTATTGCATGTAATTTTATTTGTTCATTTTTTTATTGCAAGCATTTTTATCTTGTGTTTTGATTGTAGTGTATAGCTATAAATTTGCATTCTGTGAGCATACATAGAGTTTTTATGATTTATATAATTAAAAATTTTTGTTATACACTTATATGAAATGCCTTTGTAATATTTCTTTTTTTTTAGTTTTCTTGAGAGTGATGTTGTAAAATGTCATTAAAAGTATTAAATATATAAATTACTTTTTAAGTCTTTGTTACTATCATTTTCGTTGGGTATTTCTCAGTTTTTATTTATTTATTTTTCCTTTTTTAGGACTATTGCCTCCAGGTACACAGTTTGACTTGTTTCGAGGAACAGCCGCAATGAAACAAGATGTAGATGATATATATCCAACAACTCTTGCACACACCATCAAGGTAAATGTGGATATTCAAGTTAATCAGTGTTTCTAAGGTGATTAAGTGCACCATACCCATATATTAGTATGTGGGTGAATCATTGTATATTGCACATACCAATTGCTTACGTAAATATGCTGAGCGCACATGCACATACAAATATAATACATTGGAATATACGCAACTACTGAAAAATAATGAACTAATTTTATTTTGCATACACTACTATTATCGAGATCATTACTCATTTGTGTACTTTATTTAATACATTCTATTTTATATTTGTACATTAAAGATTACACAAAAAAGTGTTTGTAGCCTATAAGTGTTTTTCAATATTATGTCTTATATATAAAAAAAACGTTTCATATATATTCATGACATAATGATAATTCATCATAATGTATTTTGTCCACATATGGAAGGCCATATAAAAAATAATATTGCATTGCTTGATTATTATAGAATATAATAATAATTATGAATTAAGAAATAATTTATTCAAATAATATCTGATTCACAGAAGCTCACAACTTTCAAATAGGTTCGAGAATTTATGATCCAAGTTGAAATGTGGAAAAAAATACATCCTATTATGAATGGGCCTGGTCAGTCTCGGTTAGGCACAAAATCCAAAGAACCAGCTTGTGCAATTTGACTAAATGTGCTGAAATGAGCTAGCACAATGGGCTGAAATAACTCGATATAGTAGTGGGGAATAGCCTGACATGGTTAGCCAGGATGATCTAGTTTGGTCGGACAGACTCATCCTGTTATGTTGTACTTAGTGTTGCAATGTGCACAATTACGGCATGTTCCCTAGCTGTTAAAATGGATTGTAAGTGGGACTCTGGCAAGATCCCCATATGCATTTATTATGATTTATCATTAATTTACTATTTATTTTATGCATGTTTTATGAATGAGAGTATTAAGTACCCAACATCTAGGCTGCCCCAATTCAAAATTAGATTTATATATTCCTGAATCTTGTTATTTATTATGATTATATTTTTTAGTGTGAAAATTTTATGATTTAGTTTTTCTACATTATATCAATGCTTAAACCTTATGATTTTTTGGCATGAGGTGTTTGATAATGATTAAGCCAAAAAACTAACTTTCAATCAAACTTAACAAATAAAATGTACATAAGTTAATCATATATGGACTTGTTGGGCTAAATATCTTTTTCAAACAAGTGCATAAATATTTAGAATACTAAATTTAGAAAAAAAAAGCTGACGTCTCTTCAAGAAATTCATAAAAATGATTGCTGGCTGATTTACTATCTAAATGTAAAGTGTAGTAATGATTTTATATTGAATTTTTTTTATTAGGAAGAAATAATTTATTTTTATGTATATCATTTAATTATAAAATACCGAATTTGATATTATATTACTTTTTACTAACAAAGTAAAGAGTAGTGAGAAAATAAATTAAATATTTTATCTCCTCAAAAAGATGCCTAATCCAGAGTATCTCATAGGAATTTTATCATTAACATCTTGCCCTTGCTGTCATATTAACTTACAAAATAAATATGTTTCTTGTTTTTATTGAAGAATAAATTATCTCTAAGAAAAATATAAAAATTTATAATAGATATTCTTTTAGTATAGATTGTTGTCTAACTTGAATGTGAGAATCTGGTTAACTATAAGTGCATTATATTCTCTGTAAAAAATTTCAAGATCCAAAAACTTTAATACATATCTTATATTGTGAAAAGTTTTATTAGGATGGATTTACCGAATAGAATTTATGAAATGACTAATTAAATTGTTCATATAAGATATATTTAATTTGTTGATGATCAAATATTTTTTTATAAAATAGTACAGCCAACTTGATTTATTCACAAAGGTTGCCTTGAGGTGATATATCTTTTTATATGGATTTATTTTCATAGTTAATACTCATAGTATGATAATACTTGTAAAATTAGTACAATGACACTCATATTATAATTTATATATTTCTTTTGGAGAATGATCTGAAATTAATATCATATGAGTTGGCTGCATGATTATTTGTCTCCTTAGAAGATTTGTCTCTTGTTTAAGTTAGTTGCATATGTCTTTTTTTTATTATAGACTCTAAGTCATGAGTAAAGATGTCAATTGGGCCTTGCTAGGCCTATAGGTGTCAAATGGGCTGTGTCATATTGGCACGATCTATTTTTTTAGGCTTGTTTGAGTTATTGTACTATGCTTGACATGTAATAGTTTTTAGCATGAGACATATCATGGTGGTACATCTTTAAAAATGGGCAGTTCAACATTATTCGTTGGCACTTGGCAAATGGCATGCATTTTAGCATGGTCATATTGGGTCATACCAAGCCGGGTCATGCCTGGCCAATCTAGCCTGTTTTATTCTAGGCTAGTTCGGTTTATTCCAGGCTAGTTCGATTCATTCTAGGCTAGCCCGGTTCATTTCAAGCTAGCCATGTTTTATTCTAGGCTAGCCCAGTTTATTCCATGGTAGCCCCGGTTAGGTTAGACTTGCTTGGTTTGTTTCAGGCTAGCTCGGGTCAGATCCAAGCTAGACTGGGATAGGGTTAGGCTAGTCTATTTGGCTAGCCAGGCAGAAACTAGCCTGCATGGGCCATCATGCTTGGTTGTGCAATGTTATGCCTCTCATGCCAGAAACTTTGGCTTGGCACTGCTCAAGCAATGCCATTGACTAGCCTACGATACGTTTAGGTATGACTTACAATTGGACCATGCTGTATCAAGCATAGTTGAATCATATTGTGTCTCTTGTTGTGTATGAGTTGTCTGACCCAGTTGGCACCTCTAGCCAGGCCGACACAGTCTGAATTTTGATAGCTCAATTGGGCCACCATTTTGTGTTGAACATGTTAAGAGAGAAATTGTGAAAGAGAGAATTTCATATAAGCTCTTAATAGTTACATGATCGTATGATGGGATACAAGGAAGCACAGATACGGCTCCCTATAGGCATGTCCACGTGTCAGACACTTGACACATGGACACGGTACAGACACGGCACGGATACGTGTTCGATACGCCACGTGGCGTATTGGATGAATGCGTCGGCTGTCGTATCCATGCTGACAATGCCCGACGACGTCACTGATTATGGCCAATGGCCGATTTTGTGAGGCGGCACAAGTGAGTGTGATTCTATGGAGTGATAGAGGTGGGCGCGATTCTGTGGAGGGGGCATGGGGCGGGCACGATTTTGGGGAAGCAGGGGGCGAGTGCGATTTGTGGGAATGCAGGGGGTGGACACGATTTTGGGGAAGCAGGGGGCGAGTGCGATTTGTGGGAATGCAGGGGGTGGACACGATTTGTGGAGAGGATGGCATGATTTATGGGGATGCACGGGGCGGGCACGATTTGTGGGATGCAGGGGGTGTGCCTGATTTGTGGGACGCAGGGGGTGTGCCTGATTTGTGGGACGCAGGGGGTGTGCTTGATTTCGTGGAGAGGCAGGGCACGATTTGGGGGGGGGGCTGATTTTTATAAATAAAATATTTTTTATTTTATAAAATAAAAATATATATATTTATTTAATAAAATATATTATATTATTTTATTTTATAAAATACCTAATATTAATAAATAATAATTTTTATTTTTATTTTTTTTATCATGCCGTATCTTAGCCGTATCCGTATCCTATTTTTTTAAATTTGCCGTGTCTCCGTATCTTGCCGTATCGTATCCCCGTGTTCGTGTCCGTGTCTGTGCTTCTTAGATGAGATATATACATACATATTGTGGGATCCACAAATAATGAATAAAAGAAAATACCTATACAATCATATCTAACACTCCCCATCAAACTGGAGCATACATGTCATATGCACCAAGCTTGTTACAAATATATTTGATCATAGGATCAATGAAGCATGGATACGACTCCCTATAGGCGTGTCCGCCTGTCGGACACTTGGAAATGTGGACACGGTACTGACACGAAATGAATACGTGTCTGATACGCCACGTGGCGTATCGTTGATCAATCCGTATCCGATACGTCACGTGGCGTATCGGACGGATGCATCGGTTGTAGTATCCATGCCGACACTCCCGATGACGTAGCCCATTATGGCCAATGGCCGATTCTGTGATGCGGCGCAAGTGAGCGCGATTCTGTGGGGTGGCGGGGGTGGGCGCAATTCTGTGGAGTGAGCAAGAGGCGAGCGCGATTCTGTGGGGAGGGCAGGGGGCAAGCGCGATTTGTGGAGAGGAGGGCGCAATTTGTAGGAGACACGGGCGTGCGCGATTTCATGGAGAGGCAGGACGCGATTTGTGGGAGGCAGGGGGGTGGGCCTGATTTTTATAAAATAAAAAAATTATATTTTTAATTAATATAAGATTATTATTAAATATTATTTTATAAAATATAATAATTATAAATATTATCTTATAAAATAAAATAAAATAAAATAAAATAAAATATTTTAATTTTATAAAATAAAAAAATATATTAATTTAATAAAATAAAATATATTATTTTATTTTATTTTATAAAATATCTAATATTTATAAATAATAATTTTTATTTTTATTTTTATTTTTAATTTTTTTATCATGTCGTATCCTAGTCTTTTCCGTATCCTAATTTTTTTGAATTTGTCATATCCTCGTATCCTGCCGTATCGTATTTTCGTGTCCGTGTCCGTGTTTCTTAGCCTAGGATCTCTAAGAGATTTAGTAAAGATATTTGCTAGTTGATCATTTGAGCAAACAAAACTAGTAGACACACATTCTGATGAAATCTTCTCTCAGATGAAGTGACAATCAACTTTAATGTGTTTGTTCCTTTAATGAAAGACTGAATTAGATGCAATGTGTAAAATAGTCTGGTTATCATAAATGAGTTTCATCTGTTCATCTTTTCTAAATCGTAATTATCACAAATGAGTTTTATCTGTTCATCTTTTCCAAATCATAATTCTTGAAGGAGGTGTCTCCGTCATATGAGTTCACAAGTTGCCAATGCCATAACTCGATATTCAACTTCACCACTAGATTTGGCAACTACAGCTTGTTTCTTATTCTTCCAAAAAATTAGATTACCTTAAGTAACAACATAGTATCCTTAAGTGGAGCATCTATTTGCTGGGCAGCCAGCCCAATCTACATCCGTGTAATTAACTTGGGTATGATATCTGTTTTCGTACAATACACCTTGACCTGATGATCCTTTGATATATCGAAGAATTCGGATTACAACATTCCAATGACCTGTGAAGCATGGATACGATAGTCGGAAGGTGTTTCTAAGTATCGGATATGTGGACATGTGGATACAGGCAAGACACATGTCGGATACATGTTTGATACACCATATAGCGTATAATTGATCAATCCGTGTCAAATATGCCATGTGGCGTATCGGACGGATGCGTCAGATTCTTATCCGACACGTAATAAAACCTACGTGCTACGACTTGTCGGCTTCGACATCTCAGACAATGCCGAGTGGGTGATAATGCCGATGACGCCGAGTGGCCGACGATGCCGAGTGACCGATGATGCTGACAACTTTTGAGTCTTAAACACATAGAAGAGGTAATAGTGAGGGAGGAGGGGGGTTGTCTTCGGGATTTTGAAGCAGTACCCCGGGGGTGGGGGAGATTTTGAAAAGTAATATAGGGGGGAGGGGGGGGGTTCGAAGCAGTAAATGGGTGGTCGGAGGGGGGTGAATCTAAATTAGAGGTGTCAAACGGGCCGTGCCGGCCCGGCCCAGCACGAGGCACGGCACGGTTCGGCCGTGCACGTTCAAAAACCGTGCCCGGGCCCGTGCCGTGCCTGGGCGAAGCAAGGCACGAGCCGTGCCGTGCCTAGGCACGGCACGCCGGCACGGGTCCATCCCGTGCCGGTCCTGCAGGCACGCGTGGCACTGGCGGCGTGCCACGCGTGCCGTGGCGTGAGTCGCGACTCACGAGTCGCGACTCACTGAGTCGTGACTCGACCCATCCGGGCCCCCCCGGTAAAAAGACCGCGGGTCGGGTCCAAACAGACCTGACCCGCGGTCTTTTCTGCCGAAAACCGACTCCACTGACTCAGAACCGAGAAATTCGAATTTTCTAACGGAAAAAAAAAATTTCAAACTTTGAGCGATTTTCAGCCCTTGGATTCGACTCCAACGGCTAGGGGGCAGAATTCGACGGTCCTCGTGATTCTGCCCCTTAAATATATTAAAAAAATTCAAAAAAATAATAAAAAAATATTTTTTTTTAAAAAAAAAACTTTATTTAGCCTATAAAATCTACCCCCCTCCCTATAAAATTTATGTTTTTCAAAAACATAAATCCTCTCAATATTTTCTCTCTCTCACATAAACCGTGCTTCTCTCTCTCGGCCCTCGTGATTTTGATTTCGGCTTGGATTTTTGTGAAACTCAACTTGAGTTTTGAACATTAAAGCTTCCTGCGGTGCATCTTGCACGTGAGTGACCTCATTGCTTTTACCGGGTAATATAATTTACTTTTTTTTATTTTCTCTCTCTAAAGCTTCTCTCTCTAGAAAAACGTACGAAAAATAAAAAATGATAAATTCACCTAACACATATTTAAATTTGGAAAATGAAAATGTTAGTGTTACACAAACGTCTGTGGCTCCTGAAACTTTGGTTTCTCCTGTCATCTCAGTCCAAAGTTCTAAAAAACAAAAAACTAGGAGGACTTCTGTAGTTTGGACACATTTTAAAATCATAACACAATTAGATGTTAGGGGTGAGGAACATGAAATGACACAGTGCAAATATTGTATGCGACTTTTAACATGCAAGAGTACATGTGGGACTGGGCACCTAAAGAGGCATGCTGAAATATGCTCCAAAAAACATGGACCGTTAGATCCTAGGCAAACCCAACTTGGCACTATATTTTTTGAGACTGGATCGAGTCCAGTCTCAAAGTTTACTCCCTTCGTATACTCCAGCGAGTTGGGTAGGGACGGCATGACCAGGCTCATCACATTGATGGGTCTTCCGATCAGATTTTCGGAAGATCCGAGGGTAGTGCGCATCATGCAGACTTATTTTCAGCCATCATATCGTATGATTCCTAGGTCCACATCTAGTAGTGACATACTAAAGATATATAAGCTAGAAAAACAAAAAATAATTAAGGAATTTTTGGCATTTAGTGGAGTGGTGTCCGTGACGTCTGATATATGGATATGTCACGATGATTCTTCTTATGCATGTATCACGAGTCATTATGTCGATTCAAACTGGACAATAAATAAAAAAATATTAGGATTCACTGAGATTCTTCATCCTCATGATGGCCCGGCCATTTTTGAGTGTATGATGAAAATATTTAGGGAATATAAAATTCAAAATAAAATTTTTAGTGTCACTTTCGATAATGCTGCGAATAATGGAGTAGCGATCAATATGCTTGTTAGGAATATTAGAGACGCACCTTTAGGAGTAGAGGTGTCAAACGGGCCGGGCCGGCCCGGCCCAGCACGAGGGACGGCACGGTTCGGCCGTGCCTGGGCCGGCCCGGCAGGATAAAAAAACGTGCCCGGGCCCGTGCCGTGCCCGGGCGAACAAAGCACGTGCCGTGCCTGGCCCGGCACGGCACGCCGGCACGCGTGCCTGCGTCGTGAGTCGTGACCCAACCGGGCCCCGCCCATGGTAAAAAGACCGCGGGTCGGGTCCAAACAGACCCGACCCGCCCCGACCCGCCTGCCCTGCCTTGCCGTGCGCCCGTGCCCGAGCGGGCCGGCACGGCACGGCCTTGCCGTGCCCACGGGCCGTGCCGTGCCCGAATTTAAAAAACGGGCCGTGCCGTGCTGGGCCGGCCCGTTTGACACCTCTATTTAGGAGAGATATTTCATGTCAGATGCATGTGTCATGTTATTAATCTGATAGTTCAAGCGGGTATGAAGGTGTGTTCCCCCGCGTTGGAAAATATACGCAATGCACTCAAGTATATTCGTACTCCTCGCAGACTACAAGAGTTTGATAATCTCTGTTTGTCTGCGAATCTTAAGAAGAAGAAATTCCAATCTGATGTGAGACATCGTTGGAATTACACGTACCTGATGTTGGAATCATGTGTTGGATACGAACACGTGATATCCGACTACGTCAATAGTAAGAGTGGCGAACTTATTGTTGACGACACTGACTGGGATTCAGGAATTTCATTTATGAAATTCCTGAAGATATTTTATGACACGACGAACATGTGTTCGTCGGTTTATACGCCCACCACTTGCATTGCACTCCGTTGCATATGCAACATTAGTAGCATGTTTAGGATGTATCGAGCGGACCCGACGCTCAGCCATATGGTTGCAGAGATGGAGACCAAGTACCTGAAGTACTGGTCCACCATTCCATCTCTTTATTGCCTCGCAGCATGCATGGACCCTAGGGCTAAGGTGGAAGGGGTTGAAAACACCATGACTTTCATTTCCTCGTGCATGAACCTGGAAGAGCCACCTCAAGGGTTCATTTACGAGAAGTTGACAGACCTGTTCACATACTACGATACTAGGTATGGTGGTGGTGGTGTTGAGACTGTGAGTACGGACTCTGATACCTTGTTCGGAGATGACGCTTATTCCATTAACCTAGCGAGGGGGAAACGTAGGGGTGGACCTTCACATAGGAGCGAGCTGTCTCTGTACTTAGATACCGATTACTGCTCAATCCTATCACTTTCTGACAATAAGAATCTTGATTTATTACAGTGGTGGAAATCATATGAGTCCGCCTATCCCGTGCTATCTAGGATGGCACGGGATCTACTTACTCCTCCGGTATCGAGCGTAGCATCGAAGTCTGCTTTTTCTGTTGCAGTGAACGTGATTTCGGATATGAGATCGAGATTACGTCCAGATATGGTTGAGGCCTTGGTATATTTGAAGGATTGGGAGGAATCGAGATTTAGCATCAGTGATCGTGCTGAAGCTGGGACTGTGACAGACACTGCAGTCGCATCCACATCCACTACGATGACGGAGGAGCTGATTGCCGATGATGATGACCCATATAATACTGATCTTGATGTTGCGGCTGATGATTCTCATGATATGCCGCTTGACGATTGATGCTCATCTGCTCTTTTTTTTCGATATTTTTTTATTTTTTTTTATTTATACGCTTTGTTTGTACTTTGTATTATACGTTGTGTTGAAGTTGAAACTTATACTTTTTTTTTTGGAGTATTGGTTTCAAAAGCATGAATGGTAATTTTTATTTGTGTAGTTTAAATTTTTTTTAATTAAAATTTTTACTAACTTAATGTATTTATTTATTATTTTAAGATTTAAATTTTATTTTAAAATTTATTAACTTTAAATTTTAATATTTAATTAATACATTATAATATTAAAATATGCTAAACTTAATTGAAAAAAAAAATAAATTTTCTAATTTTTGTTTGTTACATACTTACATTTAATTTTAAATGTAATATTTTTTACAAAAAATTTTATTTTTTATTTATTACATAAACTCTAAAGTAAATACAGATAAACAGAAACTTAATAAAAAAATTAAAAAAAAAATTTTTTTATAATCTGCCAAGTGCCAAGCACGGGCCGTGCCCGTGCTTGGCTCCCGGGACCCGGACCCCGGTTGAGCCGGTCCAGGAGACCAGGTCCAGCCATGCGGCTCCCGCCCCGCCCCGCCTCGCCTACCATGCCCCTGCCGTGCGCCCGTGCCGCCTGGCCAAGCCAACCGTGCCCACGGGCCGTGCCGTGCCGTGCCCACGGGCCGTGCCGTGCCCGACTTTAAAAAACCATGCCGTGCCGGGCACGGCACGGTAGCACGGCGGGGCACGTGAAAAACGGGCCGTGCCGTGCTGGGCCGGCCCGTTTGACACCTCTAATCTAAATGCATTATTTTAATTTTTAAATATAATTGCTTATTAAATATACAATATATAATAAACAAAAAAATTACATGAAATTATGAAGCTGGCACACTGAGATGAGGGGGGGGGGGTTAAATGCATGATTTTAATTTTTAAATATATAATATATAAATATGTAATATGTAAGTATA
Organism: Sapria himalayana; assembly: GCA_029783825.1. Lineage (NCBI taxonomy): Eukaryota > Viridiplantae > Streptophyta > Magnoliopsida > Malpighiales > Rafflesiaceae > Sapria > Sapria himalayana. The sequence continues at coordinate 1,250,351 of JAREIK010001563.1, read as the reverse complement.
ATTATTTTTTAAGAATAATATTTATATATTTTTTATCTTATTATGACGTGTCCTAGCCGTATCCGTATCCTCTTGTCATATTATTTTCTCGTGTCCGTATCAGTGTTTGTGTTTCTTAGTCAATGACTATCACATGGTGACTATAAGAACTGACTGACAATACTCATAGGAAAGGAGATGTTTGGTCGAGTAATGGTGAGGTAGTTTAGTTTGCTTATAAGTCATCGATATCTCTCAGTATCTTCTATAGGTTCCCCCTAACCTGGTACAAGTTTGACATTCGGGTCCATAGGAGTGTTAATTAGTTTGCTGTCTAATAAATCAGTTCTTCAAAAATGTCTAAAGCATACTTCCTCTGAGAAGGGACTATTCCAGAACTGGATTGCGCTATCTTAATCCCCAGAAATTACTTGAGTTTCCCCAATTATATAGTTTGAAAGTGAGTAAAAAGATATTGCTTTAACTATCAAATATCAATTTGATCATTACTTGTAATGACAATATTATTCACATAAATAATTAGATAAATACACTGCTCTGAAGAATTATGATGATATAAAACTAAATGATTTGCTGTACTACGAAGCATTCCAAATTTCCAAACAATAGAACTAAAATTACTAAACCATGATCGAGGAATATCATTGAGAGAAGTAATAAAATGAGTGAGGAAGAGATTGTTTCAAACCATATAAAGAGTGACGTAGCTTGCACACTAAACTAGACTCCCCCTGAGTAATAAAATCAGGTGGTTGCTCCATATAAACCTCTTCCGCAAGATCACTATGAAGGAAGACATTAGTAATATCAAACTGATAAAGGGGCCAAGAACACATAGCGACCATTGAGAGAAGTAGGCGGACATAAGCAATCTTGGCAACATGGGAAAATGTATCACCATAATTAGAATCATAAACTTGAGAGTATAGTCTTTAGCAACCAAGCGAGCCTTAAGGCGGGCAATTCGACCATGAGACCAACCTTGATTGTGTAAACCCAACGACATCCAACTTGATATTTACCAGAAGGTAAAACAACAAGATCCCAAGTGCCAGTAGAATGCAAAACATCCATTTCATTCATCATGGTATGTCTCCATCCTGAATGAGCAAGAGCTTCCTCAGTGTTCTTAGGAAGAGGAATAGAAGATAAAGTAGAAACAAATACAAAATGTGGTGAAGATAAACAATGGCAACTCAAAAAATTATAGATAGAATGAGGATTACAAGTAGAACGAGTATCTTTTCGAAGAATAATGGGTAAGTCAGTAATAGGAGATGGTGCTGGTGTAGGAGAAGTCGACTGAATAGGAAAGAAGTCAACTAGTACCTCAGGGAAGGAGTAGGAACCATTGCACGGGGGTGACGATGATAAACTCGAAGTGGTCAAGGAGGTGTAGCGTCAGGTAGAGAAATGAGAGGAAGAGGTAAGACTTCAGAAATAAGGAAGGACTAAGTGGAGGACAAGAATGGAGAATCCTCAAAAATTGTGACATTAGCAGATATGAAGTGTCGATGACTCATAGGGGAATAACAACAATACCCCTTTTAAAGTTTAGAATATCCTATTAAGATGCATTTCGTAGCTTTGCCGGAAAATTTATCTTGTCCAAGAGTGAGAACATGAATAAAACAAGTACAACCAAAGATACGAGGAGGAATGACATAGGGCGGTTGTCGGGAAAAAGATGAAAATGAGGAATCTGATCGTGTAACATGGATGAGGGCATACGGTTTATCAAATAACAAGCTGTAAGAACTGCGTCCTCCCAAAAACAAAAAGGAACATAACCATGAAGGAGAAGAGTACGAGCTGCCTCAACAATATGTTTATTCTTACGCTCGGCGACACCATTTTGTTTAGGAGTATGAGCACAGGATGACTGATGAAGAATGTCATGCTGGGGCATAAATGAAGTAAAGGGTGCAGAAAAATATTTCTTAGCATTGTTACTGCATAATATACGAATATAAATATTGAATTGATTCTGGATTTCAACATAAAATTTCTGAAAATAAGAGAATAACTTAATTTGATTTTTTATTAAAAATAACCAAGTACATTGAGAATGATCATCAATGAATATAACATAATAATGAAATCATAAAGTAGCTATAGTCTGACAACGACCCCAAACATCAGTGTGGAGAAGTTCAAAAGAAAATGTTGCTCGATTATTAAAATGCTTTGGGAACGAGACACGAGTATGTTTCCCAACCTGACAGGACTCATATGCAAGTGATGACAAAGTAGAAAAGCAAGGGACTATCTTTTGAAACGTGGAGAGACTAGGGTGACCCAACTGACAATGGATAAAGTAGGTAGTACTAGTGGAAATGCAAGCGACAAGAGATGAATATAAGGTGAGATGATAGAAGACTTGAGACTCATGTTCTATTCCAATCTTCTTCCCCATACACTTGTCCTGCAAGGTCCCAGATGTATCAGAAAAAGTAATACAACAATTAAGAGTAAGAGTGAGTTTGCTGATGGAAATAAGATTAAATGGACACTCAGAAGTATACAGAACAGAGGTGAGGGGTAGTGAAGGAAGAGGAGGTGCCAATCCAATACCCTTCACCATAGTTTGAGAACCATTAGCTAAGGTGACAGTAGGTAAAATAGAGAGAAAAGATCTTTATTACCAAATATGTGATCAAAAGCACCAAAATCTAGAATTCAGGATCTAAAAAAAAGATGCATGAGTAAGATAGGCAGATGCATTACTGGTCTGGACAATAGAAGATAACTGAACTGCTTGATAGAGGAAGTGGGCATCATACTCACTGTCATGGAGAATGCCATGCGATGAGGAATATCTCAGAGGACGAGGTGGTTGAAGACCAGAGGATTTGGCCATGAAAGCAATACGAGGTGGTCATCCATGTAGCTGAAAGCAAAGATCACGAGTGTGACCAAGCCTATTACAATAGGTGCAATGAGGACGTTGACCTTTATCATGATTACCACTGTGTCTTCCGTGAGAGTTAGCTTGACAAACTAACACAGAGGAATATGGAGTGCTATCAGCTAACACATGCTGAGCAGATGAGATACGAAGAAGACGAGCAAACACATCATCCAAGTATAGAATTGATGAACCACTACGTATCTGATCACTAATGGTCTCAAAATCTGGACGGAGGCTAATAAGTGTGAGGACCATAAAGAACCTGTCAAAGAGGGTTTGCTGGGCACCAACATCAGTAGCAAGTGACATTAAGGCTAAGAACTCCTCCTTAAGAGAGACAATCTAGCCAACATATGTCGATAAATCCATGTCTCGTTGGCTAACATGGACAATAGTGGAAACCACCTTATAAAAGTATTGGATATCATTCGTGTATAACCTTTTGGCTTGATTCCAAAATTTAAAACATGTCTTGTAAGCATGAAGATGGAAGAGAATTTTGGAATCAACTGATTGTCATAACATACTACCTAACTAGGCATCAATCTTCTTTCATTGTGCTATAGCATTCTCAAGGACATTAACCTCTTCCATGACAAGGTGGTTCTCATAACCTTGATCCATAAACCAAAGTTCAATGGATGAGGACCATGAGGAATGATTTTCACTTCCAATCAATTTCTCTGTAGTAATAATAGGAGATGCAACGAAAATAGGGGAGAGAATGGAATTTTTACTAGTCATAGATGTTTTGTTGAATTGAAGATAGCTTCAAACGGGGAGATTCAAAGAGAAGTGGCTGTGAGAGGTTTTAGAAGCACTAGAGAGGTACAACAACACTTCTTAGGGCATGTGCAAGGGGTAGAGAGAAGCAGTGGACTGAGGTCGCCAGAGGAGCAGTAGAGAGAGCCGACAGCCTTGCCAGAGGAGAAAAGAACCAAAAACACGTTTTTGTAGGTCTTGCATTGCACAACCAAGGATGGTCAGAGGCCAGACGGCGGCAGACGAGGCTGGAGAGGAATTTGGATCGCCGGACAGTGCGCCACGTGCCCTCTTGCGCTGGTGCGTGAGTTTAGGTCGCCGGGAGGAGAGCTGCCCATGGCCGGCGATGGTGGGGGATTCCAGCTCCAGTCCTTCAACAAAAATTGTAGATCTCCTCCTTGCGCTCCTATTGGTGTGGTCGATGTTGGAAAATGACTCCACCGGAAAATGTCGTCGGCAGCAAGGTTTTTTGGCGATGAGATGGCTTTGGGAGATGGGGAAGATGATTGGAATGAAACACGGCCACTGAAAGATTTCCTGGAATTGATTACACAGGAAAAACTGAAGAAAGAGCTAAAATTTTTCTTTCTATTGCTCTGATACCATGTCAAGAGAGAAAATATGAAAGAGAGAATTTCATATAAGCTACATGATGGTATGAGGGGATATATATACACATATAGTGGGACCCACAAATAATGTTAAAAAAAACCAACTATACAATAATATCTAACAGAACACAACATGAATTGGGTAACTGGGTCATGCATTGTGACATGGCAATACGGGAGGTAGGCTCGAGATGGCCTAAAGGCTTTTCTTCCTCATTCAGGCATGTTGGGTTGGGTTGACCATTGCTAGTGCCTTTTTGCCCTGGCTGGCACTAGCCTGTCAGCCAATGGCCAATGCCCTGTGCCCAGTGGCCACTACTACTAGTGGCTGGACTGCACTTGCCAACCCATCAACTAGTGCCCACTGCCTAGTGGCCACTGTTAGTGCCACTTGCTGTAATTTAAATTTTATTGCTAGTGGCCACTGGGCATTAGACATGGAGTCCAAAGTCGTGAGCATATATTTTTTTAAAAATAAAGTTTGTCTCTAAATAACTTTTAATTTTCAAAAATTTAAATTTTAAAATTAAATTGCATTGCACTCTAAATGAAAATAAATAAAAGTCACAACTCAATAAAAAGATATATGTTTTGTGGTCTTGATTTCATCATAATATCATAAATGACAATAAAATGAAAAACTATAAAAATACAAAAAACAATATCATTCAGTAATAACAAGCTAATTCTTTAATATCTATATATAATTTGTATGATTCAGATCTTTATATCTCAAGCTCATAATCGTAGTGTTGATATCATTGATGTTATATGAGTTATCTTTCACTAATAATTTTTTTACTTGATCTTGAAGATTTATTGATAAATCATCCCAGTTCTTTATATATAATATTTTTTTATGATATATGATCATAATATTGATCTCCTATATAATATAATATTCATGATTATAAAAAAAATAGACTCTAATGTTGTGCTAGACATTGAAGGGTTTATTAGATAATGTGTTATCTTAGATAATAATGAATATGTGGATTCGTATGATTTTTATTAACTTAATATATTAAAATGAAGTAGTAATTGATATCTAAATATGAAGATAATTTATTTCTATTCAATGAATAATTTCATCATGTGCCATTAGCCAACTAAATAGAAAGACATTGTTTCTAAATATGATGTCAATATTATATTGGGAGATTTGTTAAAATTATCATATCCAATATTATAATATTTAAATATATTATATAATTATTCGTAAATTCTAATATTTAGTTTTTTTGCTTGGTTCATTCAAGTGGATATGTATTTTAATATAATTTTTATCCATTTTATATTAATCATAGGAATCATACAGGTAATTAAGCAATAAAGAGAAATAATGGAGGATTAATATCATCTAAATAGTCATGATACTAAAATTAATGTCTTTTATATTTACCAAACATACTAATAATATTGCATATGTATTCAAGTGTAGTATTTATGATGAGAATGTATACAAATGAATATATATTTGGAGTATCATAAAGAATCTTTATAAATTTTAAAAATAAAATTCTTGTCTCCTAGTCTAAATTATTATTAGTAATTTTGTTATTTTTACTATTGACATAATTAGATATTACATGTTAGTAATCAATATATGAATTTAATATTAAGTAGATATAATTTTAATTGTGTCTAATATTTATTAATTTTTTTTTTATAGGATCATTGATGAATATAGAGTATAAAATTTTTGTTGTATGCTTAATATCATTAGGTATTTTAGTGAACATTTTATGTTTTCTAATTTGTGAGAAATTCTTTTTATTCTTGCTTGTACCAATATTTAATTATATGATATATATACCTAACATAAAAAATATTATCTAAAAATTCATCTCAAATGATTTTTACATGATGACATAATTATCTTGAGAATGAAAAATATCATGAAATTCTAAATTTTTTTTATTTAGGTTCTAATTAGAATCAATATAGTGGATATTGACTCATGCGAATGTATTGTCATTGTGACTAGTCTAAATGCCAGTTATTATAGAGATTAATTTACTATGTTTTTAAAGTTCATTAATTATTAATTATTTTTTTAATTTAAAATATTTTATTATGTCATTCCTATTGATCGACGTAATATAAGCATACTGGAAATAGGTAAGTAGGTTTGTATAATCTGAATTAGTCTATAATCCTTCAAAAATATAATTGAAATACCTATTTGAGAAATTAATCTTGCCATATTTTTTATTCCAAACTTATTGTAGTAAATGAATGAGGTCATTGAACACGAAGTTGATCAAATTTTAAAGACCCAACCACTTAGTTTAGTTTGTCCAAGATTCATTATATTATATTTTTTTGGTACATTGATTGATATTTTTCTTAATGTGGCAAATATTACTAGTACTCGTATGTGTAAATATTTTTTTATAATATATGCATTATATTGAATTTTCTTTGATACTTCTAAAATTTTTATTTTTAATTATGCTGAAGTATGCCCATATTTCTGAAGGTTGTTTGTTTTTAGGTGCATGAGTTAAAATAATGGAAAAAAATATAGTTTTTGCCTTGGATTTTTAGTTTGATTGTCATTATTATTTATATATTGGTCGAATTTTTTTTTATAATATTCATTATTTATTATTTTTAAATTAAGAGACTAGAAGTAGGAGAAGAAAAGCATTATTTTTATAATTTTTTACTTGTTATTATTACTTAATTTATTTATCTAAAATTTATTAATTAAAATAAAATATAGACAATACAATGTGTATCTTTGCATTTTGTGGGCAACATGCACTTTTTAAATTATATTTTGTATTCTCTCATCTCTAAGTCGCATCTCATCATCATAATTGATCTGACTCTCGACTAAATTAAAATTATAAATATAAAAAAAATTATGAGCACTCACAAGGCATTATGATGCTTTTAAAACTTTAAAAGATAAGAGATTCAAGAGTGGAGATAAGAGGAAAAGAGATTACAAATAAAATATAAAAATTAAAATATTTTAATATGTTATTTATAATTTTTTTTGATAATAAAATACATATTTTTATTCTTTTTCTTTTTTATAGGATAAAAATTTGATAGCCATTGGATTTCGCCCATTGATCTATTGGATTAAATCCAATGACTGACAAAATTTATGTTATATATTTTTTATTTTGGCTGACATGATGGCGACATGTGTTGTCTAGTCAATGAAAAATAACCAATTTAAGATGACTATATTTTTGAAATGTGGCAAATGCCACATTTTGTGCGTTGCGTGCCAGGTATGTAGATATTGCCTGGGAAGGCATGAGACTGTTGCGACCCCAACATGACATTACATAAGTCATGCCATGGGTTGACACAAGTTTGGTTTAGACATGGTTATGTGTTATGCAGTATTGAGCTTGACATGATTGAGTTGTGTCATGCAGTCGGCTATTCCATGGACTGTCTGACCCATTTAACACCTTTAGTCACTAGTGATAAAATCTTTAGTCTCCGATTCATCATGAGCTTGAAATAGAATAAATTCATCGACTACTATGTTGTTTGAACTTAAGTGAGATGTTCATTTTTGAGAAATTTTATTTTTTTCAGGATTAACATAATATAATATGTACTTATTGGTATATATGATAATTTTATAAGAGTATCATCATAATGTGAACTCATAAATTTAGGTGTATTCAATGAATGACTATCTATTAATTGGAGTTCTAAGTGAAATGACAATTGAGTAAAAAAAATAATGGGTCTAGATAGATTTTTTGAATTCTTATTATTTTTTATTCATTAAAAAATGAGTCTTGTTTTAAAAATATAATAATATCACTCACTAAAATTCTAGTAAAAATATTGCGACTGGAATCCTACAATTTTCCACAACATGGTATCAGAAGCCTGTTTGGTAGCATATCATCATTGGGTTGTGTAAGTTATGGTACATCTTCCTGTGGTGTTGGTACATCATTATGATAGTTGTACACATGACAACGTGATTCATGTGGTCTAAAATCCATTTTTGGTAAACAATGATGAACTTCATAGTGACTAGCACAATGGCACCAATACAAAATTAGTACAATCATAGTGTGTGTATGTTTAAAATTATTTGGAACATTTATTTCTAGAAGTTCACATGAAACTATGATAGTTGGTGCACGTTTTATCTCCTTTTGATAATAATGGGTGAGTTTACTATGTTATGAGTTATTTGTTGAGGTGAAAGAGAAAAATAACTATAATCAATGGCACTAGTGAAAATAACTCAGTTGAAATTATAGGCAAATATATACTTTTTTGTGGGCTACGTTGTGAAGATGTAGTCTGTGACTCAAGGTTATGTGTGTCACTTTGGGAAAATCCATCTCACATTTTGATTGACAAGTAGATGATAATTGATGTATAACTCTTAGTGCATCTTTGGAAGTTGATTGATCTTGACTTATTAGTATATTTAGCTTTTATAACATGTGTAAAAGGCTCGAGACTTGGTTGCATTGGTGTATTTTTCTGGAATATTTTATTTATGTGATGACATTACTTAATTCTTGACTTGTAAATTGACTTACTAGGACTAAGCAACACATTTTGTGATTGGACACATCTATGGGAGATGATTATTGGTATGATACTTATATTGATAATTTAGATTATATTGAGGGAATTTGGTGATAAGATTTGTATCATTCTTTATTTGCATGTGTTCTGAGTGTGATATACTTTTTTATGGACATAATTTTAGTGAAAAGTTATTTTTATTCCTTTAAGAGATTTATTATAAGGTGATATAACATTTACAATTGTACCTAAATCAAGTAGAGTTGGTATGATCAGTAGTGACAATGAGAGATATGCTAGAGTTAGCATAGGTATTTCAAGAGGGTGAATCCTAATGATGACATGTTTTTTTCTGAGAGGGATTGAGACATACTCATGAGAAGTGTTAGAACCTTAAGTTATGATCGACATTTTGAATTCCAGAGTTTATACAACAAATTATTCGATCTACGCATATTGGTTTTTCTATGCCCGCATATACTATTCTTTATAATCTCATGCTTTTTTAGAAAGTGCATATCCTACTTTTTTTTGGGTGATACTGGCTTATAGTTGTATATGGATACATCTATATCTATCACTCTCTTTGCTTGCTACCTCTTTCAAGATTCTTTAGTTGTAAGCTTGGGAGCTGTTACTCTCATCAAAAATAAGCATAGTTGTTAAAAAATGATATACGTGGAAAAAATTCCGAGTTATTGTGATCTTAATATATGACTTAAGTTCTCTCTTTATTTAAGGTAGCTTTTGGGATGAGTTTAGCCAAAATTCATTTTCAAATATGGGGTCAGAGCTTTATGAGACTCACAAATGTCCAGTCTTGCAAATTTCATGCTCTAGATGTTCAACCTTGGGCTTGAGGGGAGGGGTGTTAAATTATGACCTATATTAGATAAATTTTGAGTTATTATAGTATTAATATATGATTCAAGTTTTCTCCTCTTAAACTAGCGTTTGATGATGTGTTCGAGCCAAACTCATTTTTTAATAGAGGTATCAAACAGGATGCGCCGGGTCAGCTTGTCCCATTTTTTTTGAGCATTCCCGTGCTTTTGTGTCGGGCCAGACACTACATGGTTACTGTACCATGCCGTGCCTGGCCCGACATGTCATGCCGGCTCGGCGGTAAAAGTACCATGCCGGGTCAGGCCCGTGCGAGCCTGGTTAAAAAAATATTTTTTTTAAAAAAATTTAAAGTATTGTATATTTGTATTAAACTATATATATAATATATATTATATTATATATAGATAATATTTAAAATTTTAAATTTGTAACTTGAAAATTATTAAAAATTTAATAAATTACAAAGTTTAAATTATTTAATTAAAAATTTAATAAATTATAAAGTTTAAAATTTAAATTGGTACATTGAAAATTATTAAAAAATTTATAATTTGAAAATATTAATAAAGTTTAAAATTTTTTTATTAATTTTTAATAAATTTAGATTATAATATATTATAATTAAATATTTAAATAATAGAGTTTCAATTTTTAAATGAAAAATTTAAAAATAAAAATAAATTAAACAAAAAATTTTGTTAAAAAAAATTACAAAGTCACAAAAACAAAAGTAAACCAAATGTCCAATCGGCCAATAGATACTGAACCAAAGTAAATACAATGTAACGTAAATAAAAAAACATACAATCAATACAAAATAAAATATTGAAATCAAAAAGTAGAATCAAGAATAAATAACACAAATCATCAACTGTGTCCATGATTGTGAGACATCAAAAATCAAAATTAAGTAGCAATGATAAATGACATATGGTGTGACATGGCATAGAGGTGTCACCTGGCGTCAGGCAATGGGCAAGGGAAACCAAAAACCACGTCAATTGTCAATCAGTATATCATGAGCATCATCAACCATAACATCAAAATCATTATCATATGAATCATCATCATCAGCAATCAACTCCTCTATTTTCGTGGCGGATGCAGTCCTTATCCCAGCTCTAGCACGATCCTGGATGCTGAACCTCAGATTTTTCCAATCCTTCGAACAGGCCAAGGCCTCAACAATATCTGGACGTAATCTCGATCACCTATCTGAAATCACGTTCATTGTAACAGAAAAAGCAGACTCCGATCTATGCTCGACACCGGAGGAATCAATAGATCTCGTGCCATCATAGATACCACGAGAAAGGTAGACTTATATAATTTTCACCACTGTAATATATCAAAATTTTTAGTATCAGAATGTGATAGGATTGAGCAGTAATTTGTATTTAAGTACCATGAAAACTCGCTCTTATTTGATGGTCTACCTCATCGTTTTTCACTCGTTAACCGAATGGAAAAATCATTATCTCCGAAAAAGGTATCTATATTCGTAATCACAGTCTCACTACTAATACTATCATACCTAGTATTGTAATATGTGAACATGTCAGTCAACTTCTCGTGAATGAATATTTCAGGTGGATCTTTCAGGTTCATGCTTGAGAAAATGTAAGTCAGAGTGTTATCTACTCCTTTCACCTTAACTCTATGGTCCATGCATGCAGCGAGACAATAACGAGATGAAATGGTTGACCATTACATTAAGTACTTGATTTCCAACTTTGCAACCATATGGCTAAGTATTGGGTCAGCTCGATACTTTTTAAACATGCTACTAATGTTGCATATGCACCTGAGTACAATGCAAGTCATGAGAGTATAAACTGACGAACACATGTACACCGTGTCAAAAAAAATCTTCCGGAATTTTATTTATGAAATTTTTGAAATCCAGTCAGTGTCGTCAATAATAAGTTCGTCACTCTTATTATTGACATAGTCAGATATTATGTGTTCATATCCGACATATGACTCCAATATCAGGTATGTGCAATTTCAACTGTGTCTCACATCCGATTGAAATTTCTTTTTCTTAAGATTCGCAGACAAACAGAGACTACCAAATTTCTGTTGTCTGTGAGAAGTACGAATATAATTTAGCACATTACGTATATTATCCAACGCGGAGGAACACGTCTTCATACCCGTTTGTATAATCAGGTTAATCACGTGACACATGTATCTGACATGAAATATCTTTCCTAATGATGCGTCTCTAATATTCCTAACAAACATATTAATTGTTACTTCATTATTAGATGTGTTATCGAATGTGATACTAAAAATTTTATTTTGAATTTTATATTTTCTAAAAATTTTTATTATACACTCAAAAATAGCATCGTCATCATGAGGATGAAGAATCTCAGAGAATCCTAAAATTTTTTTATTCATTATTCAGTTAGAATCTACATAGTGACCAGTGATACATGCATAAGATGATTCATCGTGACTTGTCCAGATATCGGACGTCACGGATACTACTCCACTATATGCCATAAATTCATTAATTATTTTTTGATTTTTTAACACATATAATTTTAGTATGTCATTCCTAGATGTGGACCTAGGAATCCTATGATAACAGGCTAAAAATATGTCTGCATGATGTGTACTGTCTATGGATCTTTCGAAAATTTGATCGGATGACCCATCGATGTGATAAGTCTGGCCATGCATTTCTTACTCGACTCGCTGCGGTATATGAAGGGAGTAAACTTTGAGACTGAATTAGATCCAATCTCAAATATGAAGTGCTAAGTTGGGTTTGCCTAGGATATAATGTATCATATTTTTTGATGCATAATTCGGTATGCATCTTAAGGTGCCCAGTCCCAAACGAACTCTTACAAGTTAAAATTTTTATATAATATTTATACTGTGTCATTTCTTCTTCCTCATTCCTAATATTTTTTTGTTTTATTATATTAAAATGAGTTCAAACTACAAAAATTTTCCTAGTTTTTTGTTTTTTAGATGATTGGGTTGAGACGACTGGAGAAACCAAAATTTTAGCAGCCTCAGATCTTTGTGTAAGATTTTTATTTTTTAAATTTAAATATGTTTCATTAGTATTAGTCATTTTTAGGATTTTTTTTAAACATGAATTAGAACCTAGATGATAAATTTTAGATTTTTGGATTAGAGAGAGATAGACTAGAGAGAGAGAGAGAAAGTAAACAAAAAAACTTAAAATACCCAGTAAAGCAGTGAGGTAGATCACGTGCACGGTGCTCCACAATCTAGTTCAAAATTTCAAATCCGAGTTGAGAATTTCAAAAAGCCGAGCTGAATGACGAAATTCCTAGTCCTGAGAGAGAGAAGAGCAAGAGTTTTGAGAGAGTAAGATTTGAGAGAGTGAGATTTGAGAATATATGTTATGAAAAACATAAATGTTATAGAGAAGTAATGTGATATTTTATAGATTAAAGAATTTTTTTTAAAAAAAAGTATTTTTATGTTTTTTTTTAATTTTTTATTGAATTTTAGGGGGCAGAATTTGATGGCCCTAATGATATTGCCCCCTAGTTGTTGGAGGCGAAATTTAATTTTTGATATTCAAATTTCTTTTTAATCGTTGGGGGGGGGGGGTTTGGGTGGGGCGGGATCGCGGGTCGGGGTGTAGTGGACTCGTGCCCGCACATTTTTCCTATTTGAACCGAATGGCACTGGCGTGGCAATGGGGTGGGGTGGTGACGTGGGGTGCACGGGTTTGTGGGAAATGTCCCGTGCCGGTGGGCCGTGCCATGGGCCACCGAACCATGCCGGGTCAAGCACAACACGAGGCCTGGTTGGCATTGGCACAACATTGGCCCGGACACAGGAAATTCTCGTGTCCGGCCGACCCAGGCACTACTGAATCGTGCCGGACCAGACCAGCCCAGCTTTGTTAACACCTCTATTTTCTAACAATAATCTTTTTACTTTATTTATAGAGTCTAGAGTTTCTCATATTTTCTTGACAAATGACATCGTTTTATATATATTATATGTATTAGAATTTTGTTATAATTTATTTTTTATTAATTGTTTACTAAGTAACAAAGTTGTAATATTGTTTTTTCTTCTTCTTCTTATTCCTATATGCAAGATTAACATATCAGATATATGACTTCCATGAGTATTAAGCAAGATTGATTGTACCTATTTTTCTTCACCTATAAGAGTTCATTGCATGAAAGCACATTGGGTAGGTTAGGGGAGGCCGCCCAATTGAAATCGGCCACATAAATAGATTCCATCTTACCCATGCTTGGTATGTGACTCTAGACACATATCGGCCACATAAACATGTAATTTAAAAACTTCTTATTGGGCGGTTCCTCTAAATGGCTAGATATGTGACCCTAGACTTGCATGTGCTTGGTAGAGGTGTCAACTAGACTGGACCGGCCCAGTCCGGCACGAGGCACGACATGATTTGGCTGTGCCTAGGCCTGCCCGGCATGGGACTTTCTCGTGCTCGGGTCTGTGCCATGCCTGACCACAAAACCAATCGTGCCGTGCCGTGCTGAGACCAACTGAGCCTCGTGCCGTGCCTGGCTCGGCACAGTTTCGTGGCCCGTTGGCACGGCCTGTCGGCACGACCTGAGACACCGATGACTGACCCACACTGTGGCCTGCACCAGCGGCACGACAGCACTTGCACTGCCATCCAGAAACTGCTTGGGCACGGGTCTGAATCCACTCTGACCCAACCCATAGGCCCGCTCGAATCCCCCCCTCCCCAAACGGTTTGGAAAAAAAATATTTTGAATTTTAGCCGTTGGATTTCGCCTCTAATAGTTAGGGGGAATAATTCGATGGTCCTCATGATTCTGCCCCCCTAATTATCAATAAAAAATTAAAAAAAAAACATAAAAATTACTTTTTAAAAAAAACTTCATTCCATTAATCTATAAAAATCTTTCACCTCTCTATAAATTTTATGTTTTTCAAAAATATTTATTTTCACTTTCTCAAATTTCTCTCAAATCTCATCTTTCTTGGGATTTCATCATTTGGTTCGGCTTTTCGGGACTCACAACTCGGGCTTGGCTTTGGAAGTTTGAACTAGATTGTGGTGCAAATAATTTAGAGGTGTCAATCGGGCCAGCTCGGTCTGGTACGAGGCACGACACGATTCGGTCGTGCTGGCTCGACATGGAAATTTCTCGTGCTCGTGCCCGTGCCCGTGCCATGCATGTCCATGGCACCAATCGTGTCATGTCGTGCCTGACCCGGCACTGTACCGTGGCCCGTGGGGATGGTACCTTGGCATGAGCCAAGAAACCGCCTCAGCGGCAGAAGTTGAGCCCGACGGGTGAGGCTCGCCCAGCCCCGAAAGTGAAGAATAATCATGCGGCACAGTATGCTGCGGGCCCGTACCGGGCCAACCTTCTTAGAATTGTGTCGGGTCAGGTACGGAAGTACGATTGGGTCGGATAAAAATGGGCCGGGCCGGATATTAACGGGCTGTCCCGGCCCGACACGTTCCATTTGACACCTCTAACATGATCTACCTTATTGCTTTACGAGTATTTTTAATTTTTATTTATTTTTTAACAAAAACTTTTAACTTAATAATTAATATTTAAAAAGAATTAGTATTTTTGTTTACTTTCTCTCTCCCTAGTCTTTCTCTCTCTACTCTGAATATCTAAATCTATCATCTAGGCTCTACATCTTGTTTAACAAAAACCAAAAAAATGACTAATACTAATGAAAATGAAAATCTTACACAAAGATCTGAAGCTGCGGAAATTTTGATTTCTCTAGTCGTCTCAACACAAATATCTAAAAAACAAAAAAAATAGGAGGACTTATGTAGTTTGAACGCATTTTAATATAAAAAAATAAAAAAAATATTAGAGGTAAGGAAATAGAAATAATACAGTGTAAATATAATATGAGAAATTTAACTTATAAGAGTTCGTTTGGGATTGGACACCTTAAGAGGCATGTCAAATTATGTACCAAAAAACATGGTGCATTAGATCCTAGGTAAACTCAACTTAGCACTGTATTTTTTGAGACTGGATCCAGTTCAGTCTCAAAGTTTACTCCCTTTATATACCACAACGAGTTGTGTAGAGAAGGCATGACCAAACATATCACATTGATGTGTCTTCTGATCAGATTTTCAGAAAATCAAAGGGTAGTGAGCATCATGCAGACATATTTTCAGGATGCTTATCGTAGGATTTTAATGTCCACATCTAGGAATGACATACTTAAATTTTATAAGTTAAAAAAATAAAAAATAATTAATAAATTTATAACATATAGTGGAGTGATACTACCACTAACACTACCACCACTTCCCCCTCCATTGCTATCACCACTAGAAACATCCTTTCTTCCCCTTTTGCTAGTAACCTCCGGGTCTTCATCATCTTCATCTTGGAACTCAAATATATCATCATTCATATTATGACTTCCAAAACTTATTTGATTTTTTTAAGTTTTTTTGGCTAGCATATAATCTTCTATTTCTTTTCTAACATGTTCGGGACATCTTGTAGATTTTTTTGAATTTCTAAACCCTTCAACAAGGTGTTGCTTTTGTCTATCAATATCTCATTTAGTTACTTTATCACAAAAAATACAAATGAGTGTACATGTATCTTTCTCATTTAATAAATGAGCATATTTTCATCCCGGATCTTTTCTTCCACTTGAGATATCTACTTCAACTTCAATTTCTTTGTTCATTTTTATGTATATTTACAACAAATCTACAATAAAATGATAAATATATTAAGAAAAAAATAAAAACATATACATAATATACTTTATATTATAAATCTATAAATTATAACATACTCAATCTTTGCCAAACAAATAAAACTATTTATAATTTTTGTTTTAATTGTTTCATAATTTTTTTCATGATTTTTTTTATATTTCGTTAATTTTCAGAATTTTTTTCCCTTTTTTCTGCATTAGTTTTTTGAAAATTACATATTTTTTTCAAAGTATTATTCAAAAAAATTTTTCCTAGTTTTTAAGTATTTTTGAAAATAGTTTTTTACTTTTTAAAAAATTTTTTCACAACAAAAATAAGTAAAATGAAAAAAATATCTTTTGAGCCACTTATTCTTCTTCTCTCCGCTTCAATCCAGCCTTAAGAGTATTTTGTGAGGGTTGTTTTGAGGGTTTTAGGGTGTAACCCAAGAAAGATGGGGTTTTATAGGGCTTAAAATCACAAAACTCCAAAACGGCGTCGTTTTGTTTCCTGGAAGACTAAAATGACGTCGTTTTGGAGATGACATTTTTTTATTTTAAATCAGAACCTCAAAACGACGTCGTTTTGGGATGTTTTGATTTTTATAAAAAATATAACCCAACCCAAAATGATATCGTTTTAGGTTGGATCAGCCGAATACGTCGTCTTCCCTGACGTATTCCTCCTGCGTTTCGTCTGGTTCCGCCTTTCGACGCTTCTCCCGCCGTTGCTTTGCCCTTCTTCTCCGACGAAATTTCCCCATTTTTGACGGCGAATCCGGCAAAAAAAAGGAGAGGAGAAGAAGAGGAAGAAGGAGAAGAAGGGCGTACCTGGCTCGACGCCTACCGCCGCCGAAACTGGAAGTCGATGCCTACTGCGCCTCACCCGCCTGCGCCTTGCCTGAAGCGAGACATTTTTCCCGAGAGTGGTGGCGCCTGAGCTTTAGGCACGTCTCAGGCGTGCCTTTCATAACTATGGTTGGATACGAATACGTGATAACCAACTACGTCAATAGTAAGAGTAACGAATTTATTATTGACGACACTGACTGGGCTTCAGGAATTTTATTTATGAAATTCCTGAAGATTTTTTATGACACGATGACCATATGTTCGTCGGTTTATACTCTCATGATTTGCATTGTACTCAGGTGTATATGTAATATTAGTAGTATGTTTAGGAAGTATCAAGCTGATCCGACAGTTAGCCATATGGTTGCATAGATGAAAACCAAATACTTAAAGTACTGGTCTGCCATTCCATTTCTTTATTGTCTCACTGCTTGCATGGATCCGATGATTAAGGTGAAAAGGGTAGATAATATTTTGACTTATATTTCTTTGTGCATGAACCTGGAAGACCCACCTGAAGGATTCATTCATGAGAAGTTGACTGACCTGTTCATATACTACTATACTAGGTATGGTGGTAGTAGTAGTGAGATTATGAGTACAGACACAGATACCATTTTTGGAGATGATGATTTTTCCATTCAGTTAGTGAGAGGGAATCAACGAGGTGAACCATTACATATAGCGAGCTTTTTCGGTACTTAGTTACTGATTACTATTCAATCCTATCACATTCTGTTACTAAAAATTTTGATATATTACAGTGTTGAAAATCATATGAGTCTACATTTCTCGTGCTATCTAGGATGACATGGAATCTACTGACTCTTCCGCTGTCCAACATAACATCAGAGTCTATTTTTTTCTATTACAGTAAATGTGATTTCGGATATGAGATCGAGATTATGTCCAGATATTGTTGAGGCCTTAGCATGCATGAAGGACTGAGCAGATTCAAGGTTTAGCACACAGGATCATACTGAGACAGGGACTGCATCTGCAACAAAAGTAGAGGAGTTGATTGCTGATAATGATAATTCATATGATAGTGATTTTGATGTTATAGTTGATGATGATCATGATATGCCAATTGACGATTGACGTGGTTGCTGGTTGCCCCTGACGTTGTCAGTTGCCAATGCCACGTCACATGTCATTGTCACTTGATTTTGATTTTTGATGCTTCACGGACACAATTGATGATTTGTGTTATTCTTGATTCTGATTTTTGATTTTGACGTTTTGTTTTGTATTGATTTGATAGTATATTTTTTTATTTATATTATGTTGTATTTGCTTTGGTTCATGATTGGTCGATTGGACATTTTGTTTGCTTTTGGCTTTGTGACTTTGTAATTTTTAATGAAATTTTGTGTTTAATTTATTTTTGTGTTTAAAAATTCCATTAAAAATATTATAATTTAATTCTAATAAATTATAATCTAAATTTATTAAAACATAATAAAAAAAATTAAACTTTATAATTTTCAATAATTTTCAAGTTATAAATTTAATTTTATTAAACATTATCTATATATAATATATATTATATATTATATAAATAGTTAAATACATAAATTTAAATATTAAAAATAAAAAAAAATTTTACCTTTTTTTTAAGCATGCCCATATGGGCCTGACCCGGCACGGTAAAATTACTGTCGAGCTGGTGGGCCGTGCCAGGCTGGCTTGAATAAATCATGCTGAGCCAGGCATGGCACGGAACAGTAATCATGCCGTGCCTGGCCTAGCACGGAAGCACGGTTGTGCTCACAAAAAAATGGCTCGGACCGGCCCGACACGACCCTTTTGACACCTCTAGTGCTTGGTCCTGAGTCATTATGCCAGTGCATTGTGCCATTGGGCTTGGCATGATTTGTGTGTGTCTGGCTTGTCATGAGGCATGAATCGCACTAGCCGTGTCTCAAGCCGGCATGGTCTAGGACCAAACACTGTTCTGGACCATGTCATGTCAGGCTAGACATGATTGAACCATGTTGTGTTGTGAGTAGTCCCCGGGCTTTCCGGACTAGTTGACATTTCTACGTCTATGTAATTATGAGCATGACTGTCTAAAATTTTGGTTTTTATGTAGAATTCGTCTGCTAGGACTTGAAGAGTCATTTTGTGTTTTTTCATTACTTTATACATGCCGATGCTTGTTTAATATTTGATGTCAGTTTTATGTTATTGTCTGTAATTATATTCGCAACAATAAAAATATAGACTTGTTATACTATATACTAAAGCAACCAATATATTACATGCTATTTTAGATAGTTTGTAAAAGATGAATTCTTAAGATTTCCACTAAATTAATATTTTACATTTTTTTTAATCATTTGGAGATAAATATGAATGATAATTAATATTTAAATATTTTGGTAACTCGTGCATATTTAAAGGATTACCTCTTTGTTTTCTCTTATTTAATTGAATAAAAAATTCATAATCTTAAAATATGATTTTAATCACAATTCTTAGAGACTCTTCACCACTATTATTGATGCTTACTATAGTGTTTATTTTTATTTTTTTTATTTAGTGTATAAGTTTTTTGTTTATTTTTGTATTAGATTATTTGGGAGCTCTCTACACTAACTACCCTAAGTTGTGTGTACACACACACACGCACATATGAATGTAACTTTCTTTTTGAGTTAAACAAAAAAAATATCTCTCTCTCTTCCTTCTTTCTCTCATTCATATGCTGAGAGGCCTATATGCTATTTTGTGGACTGATATTCTTGGCGAGAGGATGTTTTTTATACTCTTAGAGATTTACTAGAGGGTGATTTAGATGTATATAACTATATCTAAATTGAGCAAAGTTGATATAAATATGATCTACTAAATCACTATAGTGGCTTCATTAAGTAGTGATTGTGAGAAAGTTGGCAAGTGTGCTCCGAGAGAGAGTGCTACTGGCGATCCTTTTTTTTTGAGTGGTTATGATACTCTTAGGAGATATGGTTGACGTTACATCATGAGTTATGATGGATATTTCATGGTTCAAAAATTGTATTGTACAATATCGTACTGCTTATCAGATTCACCTAGGTTGGATCTTCTATGTGTATATAGATTGGCGTTGTTATATTACTCATGAGGAGTACTTCAGGCTTCTTTTCGTGGGCATTACTAACTCTAATTGAGATACTTGTATGTCTGTCATTCTTTCTAGTCAACACCTTAATCCAGACTCACAAGTCATACATTCAATAGCTAATATTCATGTCAAAAATGATCATACTGTGTTTAATTTTTTGTAGAGTCTAGAGTTTTTATATTATCATGGCCAATGATATCGTACGATCAGTGGACCAAATTGGCATGACAATTATGAAATTATATATTTTTTTTGATACACATTTTTTTAAATTAGTTATTTTACTAAGTAACTAAGTTATAATAGTATTTTTTTTCTTCTGATATCTTTGTATGATCAGAGGACCAGATGGATGATTTTCTTAGAAATTGAGTAATATGAACTGCACATATTTTTCTTTACTTATATGAGTCTCTCTAAGTACTTGACTACTATTTATTCATTAACTATACTCCATTAACATCCATCAATGGACATCTATTGACAATGATATATATTAGTTAGAAAAAAAATACTATAGCTTCATATCTTACATGTTAAAAGAGTGTTAGGAGAGACTCATTCTATTTGATCCATTTTGATATTTGGTAATATTGTAGGATGATCTCACATGATGACTTGAGACGTCTTTTTATTTTTATTGATAATTATGGGCAATACATATAGTTATCAATTTTTAATGAAAGGTCTCGCATTTTATTTTTTTTTTGTAAAATTTTATAAAAGAATAAAATATAGTTTGTTGTAATATTAAGATATTAATAAAATGATAATATTTTAGAATATATTTCTCTTTAGTTTTATTATTTTTTTGAGGAGCATATGATAATCCTTAGAAATCATGCACTGACACTCTTGTGTGAAATATGATATCTGAAAGAAATAATTAATAGTTAATTGAGATGACTAAAATATTACTATTACATTATAATGTACATAAATATTTTTGGAAAGAAATAGTATTAATTGCTAACTTACCAATCAATTTAATATTAGCTTTTATTCTTTTAGGTTGTATGTCATATTATGTTTTATATCTAAGATATATTTTTTTATATTCAACTCATAATTTTTAAGTATACTTATTTTGTTTAGGATCTTTGTCTGAGTAGAGAGGAGATGACTGTTGATCATGCTATTAAATACACATTTGTTTTGTTCTTTAATACTCAAAAGGATATAAATGTTGCCCATCATTTATCAAGATGATCATCACGAGTGCTAATGTCATGTTCTTTGAAGATAAGTACTTATTCATTGACTTGATTTAAGAAAATGCACATTTAGACATTTTAGTGATAAGATTATTCACATGTGTAATTGTTACTCTTCATAGAGAGGTGATAACTTCTCATGTCGCCTCTTTATAGGTTTGATGTGACAACTTTCCTCAAACTAGATATTACTATCATATTTGCTTTTGAGGAGAGTCGTGAGATTTTCCTTTGATCTTTGTGTCAGGAAGAAGAGCCTAGTATGAGTATCTTATCAGACATGAAATGTGAGTATTTTTAGGAATGAAAGATAGGGTTGGAAGACTTTAAGTATATTTCTAAACATTAAAGTTTATATTAGATGTATATCTCTACAAACCTTCTCTAAGTGTCTCATGCTGTACTAGTAGATTTGGTTTGAAGTATTGATTTTGATCTTCTGATTGTTTTAGGGAAAAAATTAAGAATGTGTTCTATTCATCATGCATTATCATAAATAATCTTTTATTTTCATTTTGATATTATTTATTTTTAATTTTTTATCTTCTCTTAATTAGTTATGAGATTCTTGATACACTTTTCATAGCTTTTAGTATTTAGAATGACAGTAAATTATACTAGATGAATTGAATGTTATCACATTGAATTATACTTAGTATCTTGTGCCTAAACATTTAGGTAAGCTTGTAGTGTACACAGTAAAGAATAGACCTAAACGAAAGATTAATTGACTCAAAGTTTGATTTGTAGTCATGGGATTTGTACTAACTTATGATGTTGATTATTAAGATATTTTTTTTAAATGATATAGATAATTATTATTAGGTCATTGTTCTTTACTACTATATCTTATATGTAGATTGTTTATTAACTAGATTTGAGAAATATATTTTTTATGATAAATTTGAGAAAAATATATTTATACAATATTCATTAGGTTTTTATTATTTTCAAGAGCACAAACATGATGAGTATTGTGAGATGCTCTTTATGACTCAAAGTAATCTTCTAAGACAGTTTTAGGAGATATATTTTCTAAGATATATTTTTTTCTATAATTATCACATATAATTTTAGGAGATATGCATTCGATTATTCTTATTTATACTGATGTAGGTTAATAATATAATATATGTTGTTAGTTACATTTATCGATGATATTCTAATTTTGTGATATAATCATTTGGATTTAACGTAATTAAAATTATATTTACAAAATGAGTTCTAGAACAAAAATTTTAGAGATCTTAGATATTTATTGAGTATTGAAGTATGATACTCGAGATTATTTTTCTATATTAGAGGAGATACATTTAATTATTTTATCTGATCTTGATATGATAAGACGTATACTAGTTAATTCACTATTTAATTTGATTATAAATTTATTCACATATACTAGTTCCTTAGATGATTCTACCAAACATATGATAAATGTAAAAAGACTAAATTATCTAATAGTGACTAAATTATATATTATTTATGTTATAAATATAATTAGTCACTCCCAAGATATTTTTATATAAACTCACATTGTTGTATTTCTTAGGATTTTCATGAATGAAAAGATGTATCTAGGATGATAGATTTTTTCAGAGATTAAGAGTATAACAAAGTATAGGCTTATTTAAATTTTGGTTGGGCTTCAACGATTACAAATAAAAAATCTCCTATAAATTTTTATAATTTTCTTGGAGGGAATTTTAGTTTATGAAAAAATAAGTGAAATTTTTATTTTTAAATCCAATGCAGAGATAAACTATAATACTATGTCATTGGTTATCAGCTCAAAGGTTAATAATGTTTTTCTATGATATCCAAGAAGCTTGGAATATTACTATCAATCTGATGTTTCATGAGCATACAAGATATATTGATTATCACTTTATACGAGAAATGATCCAGAGCAATTCAATATCTATTGTCTATATATTATTTGCAAGCAGATTACAAATAATTATGAAAACTTTTAAAGAATAATAAATTTCTTCTCTTTTAACATGAGTAAATATATTATGTATGCATCAACTTGAAGAGATGTGCTAAGATTTAATTTAGTGTACATTTATTTCCTTTTCTTTGGCATGCTGGTTATTTTTTTAATTATATTATTCAGTAGTACTTGGTATGTAGGCTATCTCATGTCATATATATATATATATATATGTATGTATGTATGTATGTATGTATAACTTTTATTTTGAGTATAATGAATACAAATTTTGTTTTTTTTGCTTGTTTTCTTTTATTCTCTCTCTCTAATTCAGGTAGAAATCCAAATGGGTCCTGATGAAAAATAATTTTAATATATATTTTTTGTAATATTTATATAATATTTATATTTGTTCATAAAACTTATTCTTTAATTCTTATGTTAATTGTATATTAATTTTATATGAGTTTTGAAATATTCCAACTTAAGTCCTTAACTCTATGTTCTATACTAGTAGGTTAGTAAAAAAATAGTGAAATAGTGAATTAATATTTTAAATAATTTTTTTTTTGTATCTCAATAGCTATCGCACTTAAATGTAATAGTTTTTTATATTATTTAAATTAATTACTAATCTTGGATATGCAAGATGAGAGAGTATATACCAATGAAAATAAGTTTATTTTATCTTAGAAAAATTTTAAAAATTTTAAAAGTCAAAATCATATATCTCAATCATATTTATTTATTATGATAACTTTGATTTTATTATTCATGAAATTGGATATAATATATTGGTAGTCAATATATAAATTAAAAATTATGCACATTGAATTTCAATGATCTTGGACATCAAGTTTGATTTTTTTAGATATGGCGACTCACATAAATTATAAAATTCTTAGTTTTCTAGAAATTAATAAATTTATTCAATCTCAAACACATTCAAATGAGCAGGAAATTAATTTTAAACTGAATTGTATTATTAAATTTATGATGTGTGTGTGTGTGTGTATAACATGTAATATCTCAATTAAGGGATCTTTTCTAATGATTCTTATGGATATGTTCATTGTGATATTATTATTTGTAGTGTTATCAAATATAATATTATATATTTTATGTTAAATTTTAAATTTATTTAATATGGACATCAAATATTTATATATGACAGAATTATCATGATGATATAATATCTAACAAAATCATAATATTTTTTTAGTTCGTTTTTAGTTAGAATCATTATAATGAGTGGTGACATATACAAAAAATATATTATTTTGGGTAATTCATATATGAGATGTCACCGATATTATTTCATTATATTTTTTAAAATTTTGAAATTCCAAATCACTTTCTTTCATTGGTTTGTAATGATTAGTCCGCTTTATTTATCATGTTCATATATGTATATGTATGTACATATATATACATATATGTATACGCGCGCGTGTGTGTATATACATATATCTATATTCATACCTATACATATATGTATATATATACATATACATCTATACTCACACACACATTGCATTATTAAAATTTTATTATTTTGTTATGAAATTTTAAATATTTATATTATTGAGAAATACAAATGCTATTTTATTTTTATGTTTAATATATTTAATTTGGTTATATTTTCTTAATATATAAAAATTATAGATAATATATGGTGAAATATATAATTTTTATATATATTAGGTTGAATACACCTAAAAAAAGCTAGTATCTTAATTGTGCATTCTGCTTTAAAGCTCCAAAAGATTTTTGCATGTAATTATGTTTTATGTCTTAAATAACTATGATTTCAATCATGTTTTTTCTTTCATATATTACTCACGAGTAGATGAGATGTCAATTCGATGTTAGTAATGCATTTATTATTAATGACTTAGATGATAAGTTACATGTAATATAGTCAATTAGGTTTTATAGTATCAAGGATGAGATATTGAATTTGTAGGTTGTACCAAGTCTTATATGGAATGAAATATTCATCTAAAATTTGATTTATTAGATTTTTTTTAATTATTAAATCTTTTGGTTTCTAGATATTATTTTTATTTTTACTTACATAATTAAAATAGTAGATGTACTTTATTATTGATTTACATAAGTTTTATTATTATTATTATTATAAGTCATGTTCAATTGGTATGTTTTATATGGAGAATTTTCTTTAGATTGAGTTTATTGCAAATAATTTTTGTCTTTTTATCATTTTATTTGGATTGATATTGTTTTTTATGTGAAATAATGATTTTGGCATAATAAAAGTATGCATTAGTCATCTTCTCTGAGTTTGGATTATTAATTGTATTCCATCAATAATTTCTCTTGATTCTAATATATGTTTCTCTTTCAATATGTATAAACTTGTTAACTTGATATAAAAATAAAGTAAAAAAAATTTAATTCTGTTATTTGCCAGTTCATATATTACTTTTACTCTCAACATATTTAGTCGTTTCATAAATTTTCCTAAGAAAATATACTTAGACCTTACTCTACTTATACTTAGAAACATGGAGATAATTCATATATTTCTTTTATGAATTAAAGACACTTTTGTTGATATATTACTCAAATTTTAATTTGACTCTATTAATTTTATATCATAGATTTATATTAAGTTATATTTTTTATAAAGTAATCTTCACTAATAAAAAATCAAGATCTAGATAATTATTTTTAGATCGAGAATAGAGACATAATATATGGTCATATCATTAGCTATGTGTGATATCATTTGAATTCGATATATAATGAGAAGTTTTTTTGTTTTGTTTTGATACTATCTAATTTGTTTTGTGATGTTTAGTGTCATATTGAAGCATATAATTTTTTCATCCGAATGATGACTTGGTATGTGTTTATTATTATAACTTATATCTCCATTAGAGATTAATTTGTATATATCTTCATGAAAATTTTAAGAGATTCTCATATTTGTTACTTTTTCTAAGACAAATATTAGAGACTTAAATCCATGAGCTTAAAGAGTAGATTAATTTGTTTTTTTTTTTTTTACATTGGAGTGAACATAATGTATAAGAATTTCAATTATATTTTCTTTTCCTTTTATGCATACCATTCATTGTATTATTTTTTATATATTTTTAATAAAAAAAATCATATATTTGTCTATCATGAGAAGATTTTAGATCACTTTTTTTTTTTTACAAATAATGATATTTAGTATGTAGTTGCACCAACGCGAGGGGAGTGTTGATGATACTCCAAATCATTTTTCATTAAATATTCTGAATTTACATGCTTGTAACCTGAGTGGACAATTAAATCTGTTATGTCTCTTTCTCTCTCTCTCTCTCTGCCCACCATGCGTCGTTCATAACAATTATAAATTCACATATCCTATTTTGATTAATATCTTTGCTGTGCTGTAGTTTGGAGCAAAGAGTCATGCAGAAAGTGCTCGATTTTCACCAGATGGGCAGTTTCTCGTCTCATGCTCTGTTGATGGCTTTATTGAGGTTTCTATGCTAATGTTTTTTATTTTAATAAAAATTATATCAATGATTCATTCCTCGATTAGTTTTCTTCTTTATTTTAGGTTTGGGATTACATAAATGGGAAACTCAAAAAAGATCTTCAATACCAGGCTGATGTGGGTATTATTTATATGTTTTTGTCACTATTTTTTGCTTTGTTGTTATATGTTATAGGATACCATTGTATATGAAAAATATAAATACATACATGTGTATATTATGTGTGTGTTTGCGTGCGTGTGTGTGTGACTGCAAATTTGCTCACTTCAAAGAAATGTATAGACACGCCTTTATGCATGCCAACTTCAACAAGCTTTTGTGGTTGTGTTTAGTATCGTATTTTTTTAAGCTAGTCATGACAGTTTGGCTGCGTGTCCTGGCCATGCGCAGCACAACCTAGTAGCCCAACACAACTACGATGGGTTTGCCATTTTAAGTAGTAACTGGGATGAGTTTGCCACCTCGAGCCAATTATAATCGGGCTGGGTTTGCAGACATGGTTGATTGTAATTGAGAGGAGTCTACCTTGCATGGGTGTTTTATGTGTTGTAGTTACCCCTGCTGTGACTACTATGGAAAACCTCAAAAGTGTGACACAGTATTGCAATGGGGTGAACCAGATCATTTTGCCCAAATGAGTAGGGACAAATACCCTGGTCTTCACATATATGACCTGGCCCAACTCCCCAACCAGGTTGATGCGAGGTATAACTGTGCAATGTGTTAATTTTAAAAGTTAGTAGAAAAATAAGTAAGAATGATATGATAATTTATTATGATAAATTATGTATTGTATTTATTGAGTTATAATTTATTTTCTGTTATTTTATTTTTTTTTATTGTTTTGAGTATTTGACTTGTGAGCCGTCCCAAATCATATATATATTTATATATGTTTAATGGGCCATCCGTGATGGCATGTTCTAATTTTTTTAGACTCAGCTGGGCCACCATGCTGTGCTGAACATAGCATGGTACATCCCTCATGCATTGAAATAAAATACATAAATCTAACTTGACTTGACTTGTACACAAATACTATAAATAAAATACATTCTAACTTGAATTGAAAATATAAATCTTTATTAATGAATACAAAAATACAAAATAAAAATAAAAATAATACATACCAGTGTAGCACCAATAGTAATCATATATATATAATGGCAGTTACTTTGTTTGGTTTTGATTATCACACTCACAACTCTAAGTTTTGGTAATATCATTTTTGTGTATGTTATCATTTTTGCATCTTTGCAATCTTTTAAGCACGATAAATTTTAATAATATCTGGATGTTGTATGCTCTTTTTATATGAAATTTTCATGATCACAGAAAAAATAGTCTCTAATACAATGCTAGATATTAGAGGTATTAGTGGATCACTTGTCATTTTAGATAACATTTGAAAATGTATTCATATGATTTTTAATAATTTAATATATTAAATTTTTTTATCATTATAGGATAAGATGAAATAATAATCAAGGTCTAAATACATCGACGACTCACTTATATTCAATGGCTAATCTTGTAATTTTCTTCTGGCTGACTAGATGAAAAAATTATTGTATTCGAATATGATATTGATCTTCTTACTCTAAGACTCGTTAAAATTATTAAACTTAAGTTTGTAAATATATTATCTAATCATTAATAAATTTTATTCTCTAGTTCTTGTGATTGGTTCATGCAAGTTGATATGTAATTGATAGTATTTTTTACTTATTTTACTTTATTCATATGGAATATGATATTGATCTTCATACTTGAAAACTTGATAAAATTATTAAACTTAAGTTTTTAAATATATTATTTAATCATTCATTAATTTTATTTTATAATTTTTGTGATTGGTTCATGCAAGTTGATATGTAATTGATAGTATTTTTACTTATTTTACTTTATTCACATGATCCATACATGAAGTTAACAATAAAGATAGAAGATTAATATTTTAAATACTTATTTTTTATCTCAATAGCTTTGTTACTAAAATATGAGTGAACTTTATATTGATTAAATATTTTATTCATTGTGCATATATACCTAAGTATAATGGTGGTTATGAGAGTGTATACTATTGAACATATATTTGTCTTATCATAAAAGATTTTCATAAATTTCAAAAATAAAAATCTAAGTCTTATTTTAATTTATTAATTAATATTTCATTGATTTTACTATATATTTAGTTTGATATTATATGTTGATAGTTAATATATGAATTCAATATTAAATATGTAGAATTTCAATAATGTTTGACATTTAGTTAAATTTTTTTTTATTCCTAATGTCTTACATTCCATATAAAAATCTTGTAGTCTGCTATGTATTTTAATATATTTTAATATATTATATATTTATCCTAATGAATGTGAAATAATTTTTAAGTCAATTTACACTATTAGGTTTATTATGTGACACACACAATATGAAAAATCTTTCCTAAAATATTATTTCTATTAGTTCTCTTGAAAATATATATTGTCACACTTATATTTGAAATATTATTATATATTATACTAAATATTTTATTTTATATTTATATTTTTAATTATCATCAATAAATACTCATATATGATATAATTATTATGAGGATGAAGAATTTAAAGAAATTTTAATATTTTTTATTTAGTTTTTAGTTTGAATAAATAAAGTGGACAATGATGCATACGAATGTTTTGTCATCATTACTAGTTCAAATATCAATGTTATTGAGATCACTCTATATTGTATTATATGTTTATTAATGATTAATTATTTTTATATTTTATAATTTTTAGTAGTTATTCTCATAAGTTATCCTATGGATCTTATGAAAAGTGAGTTGAAAGTACTTCTCTATTAAATGAACTAGCCTAAGATTTTTCTAAAATTTAAGTAGAAAATTAATGTTAGTAATGAATCTTAGTATGTATTCTCTTGCAAACTCATGACAATACATAAATGAGTCATTGAAATTCAATTTTAAGGATCTTTTAACTTAGCTGAGTTTGTCTGTAATCTATCATATCATATTTTTTAGTATATTATTTAGCGTGTTTCTAAGACATTCAATCCAACAAGTATTCTTATAAGTATATATATATTTTTTCTATATATAGATGGTTTTGAATCTTCTTTGATATCTCTAAAATTAATATTTTTAATAATCATAAAATGAAGTTATACCAAGTATGATCATTTATTCTTATATTTTTTAGGTGTTGGAGCTAAGACTAACTTATTATTTTGAGATAACCTAGTTTTATATCTTTTGATAGGGTTGTCACTATCTAAATCATTATATAGAGTTTTTGAGGATGAGAAATTTATTTTTTATATTATAAAATTATGTAGCAAAAAAAAAAAAGAAAAAAAAAACATGTACTTTGCAAAAATTCAAATCCCAATTTGAACTCAAAGTCGAGAAACCACAAGTCTTCAACCACAAGGCTCATCTACTAATAATAATTTTATTATTATATTTTATATAAGTTTATAATTAATATTTTTTTAAATACAAGAAACAATAATTCAGCATCGCAATTGTAACTTGAAAATTTTAGAGAGTAGAGAAAAAAAAATTCAGAAATTGAGAAAAAATAAATTATAATTTGAGTGTGAAAACTATAAACAAATTTTATATTTATATATAATTTTTTTTAATTAAAATACTATTTTATTATTATTTTGTTAATTTTATTTAAGCAGAAATTTAATAGTCATTGGAATGGAATTCATTGGCCGATGTTTTGATTTTTTAATTTATTTTGTTGATATTTTATTACTTAACCGATAAGACAATAACATGCTTCGTTGTTGTGTCAGCCGCACTATCAGATGATGACCATTGCAAAGATTGTCTTAATTATCCCTGACAAATTTATATGTAGTTTTTAGGATTCTCAGGTATGAGAAGAGAGCTGTATGATGTGATATTTCGTTTAGAGATTAGATGCATAACAAGGTAGATGCTTCCTCATATTCTAAGTTATAATGATTATATAGAAGATATTTTTCATATGATTTTATACTCTTTATGAAAGTACTCTTGTTTTCTGAAAAATTAAATATCATATCATTATTTCAAGATTTAATATAAAGATAGATTATAATATATGATATTGATTATTATGAGTTCTAGTGGATCAATCTCTTCTTGGAGGAGTTGTGATAGTCAATTCAGAGGCTGATCATGTTTTATTGTGACAACTAAACAATTCTACGTATTATTGTTAGTCTGTGATTTTATGAGCAGATGAAACATATTAAGATTAATTATCATTTTATGTATATGTAGATTCATGATGGTATGATAGTCACTACCTATATGCCTATCAATGTGCAAATTATATATATTTTCACGAAGATGCATAAAAGGTTAAATGTGTTTTTTCTCTCTTTGAAGATGAATGTTGTGACTTGTATGTTCTAATTTGAATATGATGTTAAAATTTAATATTATTTGTTAGTTTATTTTATAAAGTTTTTTGTTTTACTTTGTATGGAAGTACGTGACATCTAGCCATCTAGGCTACCTCAATGTGAATATATATATATATTATTATTTTTAGTTTTTGAAATTATTGAAAAGAAAAAATATTAGTTTTTATTCTCCTCTATTTTTTATCATCTATTTTTCTCTTATTCGTTTCTCTCAAAACTCTAAATTCTCAAAATTCTAATTAAATCATATATCCTAAATTGAACAAAATGAATTATTTATCAATAATTTTATTGATACATAATAGTTCAATGATGAAGATAAATAGAAAACAAAAAATACCTGGAGTACTAAAAAATTATTGGGTGTCCTTTTTAATAGTTCACGCCAAATAATTAAATCATACTATACCAATACAGTTATAAACATAATTTGAGTAAGTCGTGAACTTTCTTTAAAAGGTGGATTTGGTGGTTGACATTTAAATTATTGTTATGAACTTAGAGTTGTAGCTAATGTGAGATATTTTTGTTCTAAAGGCTTTTTTTGTTAAGGGTATTTTTTTAATTATGAGTCTTGTTAAATTCCAGATATGTTGATATACAAGTAGATGTGTCAAATGGATCATGCTATACCAACACAACATGACCCGTTTGAGCGAGGCATGGTTGTGCCTTGCCAGACACGACATGATATGATTCTCGTGTCGTGCCAGACATGGCACGATATGATTTTCGTGCATTGCCAAGCACGGCACGGGGGCACAATCGAGTGCAAGACCATGCCATATCGTCCATGTTGGAACATGTTGTGAAAATACAATGGATGGTTGGCTTACATGGCAAGTCAATTGCAATAAGCTATGTAAGCAAGATCTAGTTTATGTGGTCGGATTTTTTTAAAAATAACCCTTCCCATTGGGCTGTCACATGACGGGACTGATCCATGACCAATAGCTGATCCTGGGTCCCCGGGTCGGTGGACCATGCTACTGGGCCAAGCACACAGGTTGTGCTTAGCCCTGCACAAGGCATGACACTAACCATGCAATGGGATGACATGGTCTAGGACTTGACATGGTTCTGGACCCAACTGTGCTGGGCCCTGCATGGTTGAACCGTACCATGCTATGGGTCGTGCCCGAGCCGCATTGCCTGGTTGATACCTTTATATAGAAAGTTCATGATTATGAAGTAGTCAACTTATAGGAACTAAGACTTGAACTGTGATCCAAGTTGAACTCAGTTAAAAATATTAGTAGAAGGGTCCATGGATTTTGGATCTAGATGCTAAACCACATTAGATTTTAATTTTTTCTGTTTTAAGTGGTAGCTTTGATGGCCTGGATCCATGTGCTTATATCAAATGACTATGTTACTTGCACATGCAATGATGAATATTTCTCAGCAGCCTTATTTTCATCATTTAAAGTTAAAGCAATGCCAATTTTTTGGTAAGGACTATGTGAAGCCTTTATTTATAATTTTTCATTTTCTAATTTCATTTTGTGGGGGACGTGTATTTATACTGACATCCACAACCAGTAGGCATGGCATAAAATGACGGGAACGATGAATGCTGATAGAGAATTGGAAAAAAAGAATTAAAAGATACATCAACCTTTACATGCATCTGTTTAGATAACACACTTACTATCTCAGGAAACATTTATGATGCATGATGATCCTGTCCTATGTATTGATTTTAGCCGAGACTCCGAGATGCTTGCTTCTGGGTCTCAAGATGGAAAGATCAAGGTATGACTTCACTATATGTTCTAATTTTGTATACTTCGAAAATCACAGTGAATGCAGAGATAAGAAAATCAAAAAACTTATTTTATTGTTTGATGATTTGCTTATAACTATGTTTATGGATTATATTCCATAATTGTCTTCATAATATACGTTGTTTAAAATTGTAGAAATATTAAATTAAGAATTGATATAAATGATATTTGTTTCAAAAAATACTCCACAATTCTGAATGATAAAAATGTTATCTTAATTATTAAATTTTGTTCCTGTATTAGGCAAGATCGGTTATTTTAACTATTTTTTATTCAATTTCATTTTGAGTTAGTGTATTTGTTAAATTGAGGGGTCATATACTTTTTAACAATATGATTTCATATCAACTTTAGTGGTTCCCATTTTCTATATATTATATATTTTTTATCTTTTCATTTTAATGAACTAAAACATCTAGAACCCTTTTTAAATATGATTAAATTTTTTCAAATATATCTCTTTTATCTTTTTTAATAGGTATCTTGCTTATATTTTGTCAAATATATTTATTTTTCATATATTTGTGAAATCGAGGGATTTAACTTAACATGTTTTTTGATGTATTAATCGACATGATTTTCAACATGCCCAGTGCCACTAATACTCATATATGTATATATTTTTTTATAATATATAATATATGCCAATTTTTTATTGACACCCAAAGAAAATATATTTTTAATTATATTAAAGTAAGTCCATATTATTGAAGTTTGTTTAGTTTTAGGTATTTTTGACAAATGAGTTGAAATTATTAGAGAGACTAGTTTTAGTCTTGGTTCTTTTGGTTAGGTTGTCATGATTATATATTTCTTGGTTAAAATTATTATCATTAAAATTATTATTTATATTTTTTATTTTATTTTATTTATTATTTTAATTTAAAAAAAATATAATTTTTATTTTTAAAAATTATAACAAAAATCAAGAAACATAAATTAAATATGTACCATGCCTTTATATGCGTTGTAGTCCATCTCTTTTTTTGAACTTGTGTCAGAACTGATAGTAGAGAATGATGAGAGAAAAATCAAAAACTAGAGGATAAGAGATAATCAATGGGAGAAAATGAAATTAAGTGAATATTAAAAAATTTTTATTCTAAATTTATATAATTTTTTTTCATTAATTTTTGTTTTTTTTTTATATATTATATATATATATATATTGGATGGAATTCTAACAGTAGTTGAATTTTTGCTTAATAGTCATTGGAAGCAAATCTAATGGCTAAAAAAAATTTTTTTTATTTTTTTTTTGCAATGACAACGACAATACAATGTGTTTCGCTGTCATTGTCAAGGCAAATAATTATTGCCCATTACATTTAGCATAATAGGTAAGGGAAAAGAAGGCCAATTTTTTTTTTTAAATAAAAGTCGTGCTTAGTGTGCCTTGCCTCTTGCCAATGCCATGCATGCATGCAATGTCAGGCTTGACATGAGGCATGGTTGAATTGAACCCAGCCTAGGATGACACAAGTTGTGCCATGAGCCGGCTTGACCATGGTCCAAGCATGGTTATGGATCGTGTTGTGCCAGGTAGTACACGACTATTTCAGTATGTGCCTCATGACATACTAAACCCTCTAGACCCACTTGATACATTAATTTTTAATTAATTTACTCAAATATGTGTGGGCTCAATATGATGATTATATTTGATAACTTGATATATTTTGTTATTTTTATTGTTAATTATATATGATATATATAATTGTCAGCATTTTTAAAAAAGATCTTAATTTTTTTACATTATGAAATTTTATAAAAAAATAAAAACTGTCTAGTTGTTATTTTAGAATTTTAGAATTTATGATTTTTTAAAATATATTTTTTATTATTATTTATTATTATTATTTTTTGAAGAATATGAGATGATTTATCATATATTATATGATGATACGTATGTATAGAATGAGATATCTCATAATTGAGAGAAAAAATTATTTTATTTTCTCTCACAATGTATCTCATAGTAATTTTTATTTATGAGTTTTTTTACTATTCACCCAAGATTTGTAGGTATATTAATTTTATTTAGGATATCTCTCTAGGTAGAGAGAAAATGATTGTGTGTCATCAAGTGTGTCTTTGTTTAATATTTTAATACTCAAAATAGATATAAATATTACTTATTAAATATTAAGAAAATCAGAGTATTGACGTAATATTCTTTGAGGATTAATTTTTTTGAGGACTTAATCTAAGAGAATACATCTTATGATACCTTAGTGTTAGGTTTGTTCTTTCATTCTAAATTTATAGTCATTGAACATGAGCTATGAATCCTCATGAGAGAGGGAGATGAATATTGAGAGACTTGATGATTACTACCTAATTATATATATATATTAGATAAATATATTCACAATCTTTTCCAAATGAGTTTCTCGCCATGTCACTTGGTCAAGTTTAAAGTAATGATTTAGATATTTCAATTATACTACAAAAACAATCAAATGTGTTAAGCTTAGCATTCCTTATTATGAATATTTTTTTATTCTTATTTTAATAATATATATTTTAGTTTATTATCTTCTTTGTCAGCTACAAGTTTTTTAATACTCTTTTCGAGATACCTAGTTATTTTATATGATAATAAACTATATTAAATGAACTAAGTATAATTACATCTAATAATACTTGATATCTTATTTTGATGCATTTATGTAAGCTAGTAGTGAGATGCAAATGAGTGTACACAATAAAGAAGAAATCTTAAGGAAAGGTCGATCAACTCAAGACTATGCTAATATCGATGAATATATATAAACTTATGATGATTATTGGAATATTTTTTTCAATAGTAATATTAGGAAACATGTTGAATGATCTCATCAAACTCAATTTTTTATCTTTTGTTGTATATTTTTAAATAAAATAGAACATAAGCTAAATTTTTTTTTATAGTAATATTAGAACATAAGCTAAATAAAATGAAAAAAAAAAAAAGCTAAATAAATTTGGTTGTATATTTGTAAAGAAAAAACTCAGTTTTTTATCATTGTGTATTTTCAAAAAATGAGAGAGGTGCCTATCTAGTCGGGCAACCCGACATTGCCTAGCCAAGCTTCTATAGAGTATGGACCAACATGACGCGTAATTATAGGACATGCTAGCTGGACCTGCTGACACATGACATGCTAGCCGAACCTGCCAACACATGACATGCTGGCTGGACCTGCTGACACATAACATGCTTGGGACTATCTTATCTCGGGCTAGGCAATGAATCATATGTCAAGTTTTGGCTTGTGATCCAAGATCTAACATGGCTTGAAAATTATATGTAAAGCTCTCTTGTTCTTGACATTACTTGAGCTTTCATATCTTTGTTTGAGATATAATCTCATCTAAGATGATTTTAGTTTATACTAAATGAAATGGATGCTTTTCACACTAATTGGAGTTGGGAGCAATGATCATAGGCTTTTTGAAAATTTGTTGCTGGCTGCAAGTGTATGTTCGCCGTGAATGTGAAAATTATATTTTTTATAGAGTATTTGAAGAGATTTTATGGATCAATTATTTATTTTTTATGCTTAAATATGAAAGAGATTTGACATAATATGTATATTTTGAAAAGTCATATATGAATTAAAATAATCACCCAAGTTTGGTTTGAGAACTTTTATTTGTTGTAGTTTCTTACAGGTTACACAATTATATTTTAGATTGCTCTTACTTTTACTAAAAGATTTTAAATGATTAATTGATTTTATTTCTCATGTACATGAACGATATTTATATTATCAGTGTTGATGAGTTGGACATAATTTAACTCAAGAAATTCTTATAGGCTTAGTTTCAAACAAAAGGATTGTAGGAATTTGAATTATTTCTTGTGATCAAGATTTATTACTTTCATAGAGGAATGGTTCTATCATAATTTAAGTACATATCAAACATTTTGATTGAATTTATTTTTTGGATTTGTTCATGCTAATTCATGAATTGAAATAAATTTAGATCTTACAATTTTTTTTTGATTTTTTTTGTTGACTTTATGATAATTTAGAGGATTATAGGAAAACTTACCTATTCGATAGTTACCAGACAAAATATTTTTTATGATATCAGTTTAACTAGTTATTTTTTGGATTTTTTATGTTAAATATATGTATGAATATTTCTGTTCACATCCTCATATTAGATGTGTGAAGAAGCCATGTGGGTAGAGGTGGTAAATAGGTCGTGTTGTTCTGATATGACTTGATTTGTAAGGTGATTTGTGTTGCTTGGCACAACTAAAAATATAGGGAACCAGACATGGCCAAGTAGCTCATTAGGGAACTCTGGACTTGTCGGTTGGGCGATAAACTATTTTGACATGCGTAGGCACCAGGCACGAGTTGTGCCAGTGTTGAGATGGTTCGAACCTCTGTTAGCTTGGGTTTAGTCTAATATAGTCTAGGTTTGATCTTAACTAGCCTGGGTTATGTCCAGACTAGCATGAGTTTTGTATCTCTAGTAGATATTATAATCATTATCAATGTATTGGATACTCTCATTTTAGTGGGCATCAACCATGCTTAAAAGGAGATTTATTATATGATTTTATATTTTTCAATATGTTTAATGTGACTCTTATTAAAATAAGATATAAATAATTATAATATTTGGTACAAAGGCCAAATTCAAAGCTATGAGTACTATTATACATGAGTTATTATGAATTGCATATAGCCTTTTTAGATGGGCTCAAGTTTTTTCTCTATATGTTTTTTATTGTGATAGTTATATGATGATTCACTTTAGTTTTAACCTAGTTTTAAACAAGGGGTTGAAATATATTAAGATTGAGTATCAATTTTTTAGAAAGATGATATAGAACAAATTTGTTTTTATTTCTCATGGGGGCCTCGAGCACTATTAAAAGGTTTGGTGCATGGGTGAGCATTGTACCTTTCATAACTATGGTACCCATTCAATCTTAAAAATGTTTTATGTTCATGGCTTAATACTAAAAAAGTTTATGACACAATAAAGAAAACTTGCTTTCTTGGATGGATAACACATGTATAGAATTATAGCAAATTACCATAGAATTATAATTCCTACTCTCTATAATTATGTAATTTTCAAAACATATTTGTTTTGGAGATTTTTTTTTTTTATTTCTTGGAGTGAGCTTTGATGTAGAAATAGCAGTTATGTACAATGTATAACTTCTTAGGTTTGGCGAATAAGGACTGGACAATGCCTGCGGCGTCTTGAGCGTCCACATTCTCAGGGAGTTACTAGTGTTGCCTTCTCCCGTGATGGAAGCCAACTTCTTAGTACATCCTTTGACAGCACAGCCAGGTTGATTTATTTTGATGTGGAGACTCAAAATGCTATGATTTTTAAATGATATCCTGTTAAGATTTTTATTCGTACTTGGAGAACAAATATGTGCTTCAAAAGAAAATTTGCATTTTGTTTTTTATTTTTATTCCAAATTACTTTTTAGATAAAAAATGCTATTAATGAAAGAAGCTTTCATTGCATTTTAAGATTCATTTGTGGTTTTGTTTTTATGAGTTCTTTTTGGAAATGATAATACAAAAAAATAATACTTTAATTCTGTTTCCTCATGTGTTCTTGTGGAAAAACAAATCTTTCGATCATCTTGGTCCTGCATCATCACATTGATTACTATTTTTGACTGTTCCAGGAATTTATCTAAATTTTGGGTTTGTTAATGTTTCATTTTTTCTTTAAATGCATAAAAGTTAATATCTCATTAATACATAATAGGTGCGCACACACACACACACACACAAGGATAGAATAGATTTGAATAGAGATGTTTATTGAGCCAGACCACTTGGCATGACATTGCCCACTTTCGGTAGGGGTTTGGGCGGACCTTGCCTAAGCATGTGTCCCACTAGGGTACGGGTCATGCATGGGCATCCATGACCTGTGACCCTTGAACCGTGCCATTTGGTCCATGCACAAGGAGCCAAGCTAGTCATGGATCATGCTCTGAGACTCATGGCCTGAAATGCAAGAACCCATGCTAGGGCCATCATCATAAATGCAAGAAAGTAAAAAACTAAGAAAAGAAGAAACTATCAAATTATAAATTGTTGATATATTTTATCCAAATTTTTTGGTGTACTTGTTTTATCTATAATCTCTTTCTAGCTAGAGAAAAGATGATTGTTTGTGCCATCAAGTATGTTTTCCTTAGGTATTGTAGTATTTAGAAGTAGAGGTGACAAACTGGCCATGCCGGGCATGACACGGTGTGAATGTCATTATGGGCACGACACAACAGTGTGCTCCCATGGCCATAGTTCATGCTTGGTCTGACACAAGCCTAACCCAAGCTAGCTTGGGTGCGGCTGCGACACAATGCATCTGCATCTCGATTGGGTGGGATTCAGACTAGCCTAGCGACATGGCATGGGAACCTAGCTGGTGATGGGTCAGGGTCCTAAGCCCTGGGCTGCCCCATGGGCCACCTCATGGGTCCTTGACTTCACTTTAGGCTGCAGTGGCAATGCAGTGATGGACCTGAACTACTAGTGAAGTGCATTGCAGCATGCCTATAGGCAGACTGCATATATATATATTATGAAAATTAAATAAAAGACTTGAATAACATCAAAAAATTTTTTTAATTTAAAATTGCAACATAAAATAAAATTTATTAAAAAATAAAATATGACATATACACTCAAAATTTAAACTGACAATATCATTTTTGAAAAAGAAAAAAAAAAGAAAAAATGACAAATGGTAGTCAGGTATTGCAATGCCAATGCTCATGGTGCTGATTGCTGGATAATGATGTTGTCTGTCATATTGGCTGATTCTGATCTTCATAGTTCAAATCTGACTTTTATTTTGTAATCATATAATTAAATGCCAATGCTCATGCAATGTCAGTGCCAGTGTTCGTGGTGCTGACTCTGACTGCCTATAGTATAGACTATAATTGGGTTGGTCCTCAGCCTGACCCAACCCATATGAGTTGGAGCCCTACTGCTATCTAAGTTTAATTTCATCATAACTCTTCTAAACGAATGTAAATGGATAACGCAAGTACAATCATCCCAATTTGGATCACCAACAAGATGCAAAAAAATTTCCCCATTAGTGCACGGCGAATGGACGAATTGCCTCTTGTAACCAGATTGCAGGCAAAAGTATTTAATTTCTATTGTCTTGTTTATCAGACATGCACAAGAGATCTTCTTGAAGATGTGGGTCACATACTTGTCGAATAGACTCTGAGGTGGGGGTTAGCACTTAGCAGCTCCAAGTCTATTTTTTAGGTTACTCTTATTATGTAAATTTATACCGTTCTCAAAAGTAACCTGCAATGATGAGTCGCCCATATCAAGTGCCCCATACGTCTCTTTCTTGGGATAAAACCCAAGGATGTCTGTTTGATGATTTAGAGATATGCTCTATGATAAGCTTCTTCCATTCCACTGTTAAGAGTAATATGCTCCCCCGGGGAGATAAAAGGGAACTCCTTTAACATGCTCCATGCTTCAATGAGAAGCCATTTTGATAAATTTTGACTAGTTTGTGCAGTGGATCTGCACAGAGATTGAAGCAGAAACCAGGATTATCTCCAATGGCAAATGTGTGAAATCAAACTTGAGACAACTATGAGTATAGCACAAAAACCTGTCCTCCAATGAGCCATGAAAGAATAAATATAGAACATGGATGATTGTTCTTGATTTTGATCTTCCCTCCCAAACTGATGATGAACTGAGAAGAAATAAGTTTATTAGTAGTGGCTGCATAATGATTTGCTCAGCGCAAACAAATCGCACGGTGCAAACAATGTGGCTCCATGGTAATTTGAGAAAAATTAGCTGAAATGCAAATGTTGTGTACCAGCTGCAAGCATCTTCATCACCGTCAACATCACAGATGATGGGAATTCATCGAAATTATATTTGATTTATGTAGCAGTAAAGACATGATCATCATGAGATTTGCCTGAGTTTGTTATCGGTTGATGATCGGCGATTGAAAACTCCTTGATCCCTAGCTTTTTAGCGCTTGGATTCTCTTTCAATGATTCAGGAGACTATGGTGAGAACAAGAGTAATCAAAGCTAGAGTTTGTTTTCTAGATTTGCCTCCTATGATACCATGTAGAAGTCTGAGAAATTAAAATTTTAATTATTATAATTTGATAGAAACATCATATATCAACTATCCTTGTATAGAGAGATAAACTGATTGGGGCATCCCATAAGTTAGGCACTCTCATCAAATACATAAAGTAATATAAAAAATAAAAAAACTAGAAAAGTAAAAATAACGTTAATAGCTAGAAAAAATATTAAAGTGAAATTTTAGTTAAAAAAATGGGTACTATAATAACTTTGGATGATAATGGCATTGAACAAATATACTCGTAAAAATTGAAATGTTGAAATAAGATAAATAATAACTGAAATTAACTTTATAAAATTTGAAAAATAACAATAATATAATGAAGGATAACTTCTTACAATTCAATACAACTTGAATCACACTCAAAGCAGATAAAGTTTCTTATATAGAGATCAAATTGATTAGGACAGCCCATATGAATTGGGTGTTAAATACAATTAAAAAATACACAAAAAAGTAATCTCTAACAAAGAGCAAATTCCAACGCCCCCTTAAAAC
This sequence comes from Sapria himalayana, assembly GCA_029783825.1. NCBI lineage: Eukaryota > Viridiplantae > Streptophyta > Magnoliopsida > Malpighiales > Rafflesiaceae > Sapria > Sapria himalayana. The sequence goes on along the minus strand of JAREIK010001563.1, from coordinate 1,208,500 downwards.
TCGTGTAAAAAAATCTAAAAATACTGATATTGGAGGAGAAATAAACTAATTTGAACTATAAGCAAACTAAATAGTTGTCAACAAAAAAATTTTTTTAGACTATGTAGCAATAAGGGGTAGTAACTATGGCAATCTATGATGCTCTTTTGAGTGATCTAAATAAGATCACAGGCTGGCCAAATAAGAAATGTCTTAACATTATAGTTGATCAATTACATAATCCAATTTCATCAAAGATGCAACTAAGATAATGATATGAAGAAGAATAATTATACGAGTCACACAAACAGTGACACTATAACTACAAGAGAGCCACTAGGACATCTACTCATAATTCCACCAAAAATAGAAGAATCTCAACATAAAGGTTAGATCATTTCAGATATGCTTTGAGACTTTTCTCGAGCTTTTTTTTTATAATTATGAAATCCACAATAATATCAAAGTTGTCAACATCAAATAAGCACGGACACGGCTCCCTGCAGTCGTCTCCACGTGTCCGACACCTGGACACGTAAACGCGACACAGATACGGCACGGATACGTGTCTGATACGCCACGGGGCGTATCATTGCACAATCCGTATCCTATATGCCACGTGGCGTATCGGATGGTTGCGTCGGCAGCAGTATTCACGTCTATAGTGCCCGACGTCCGACGACGTCGGTGGTCAACGTTGGCCACTGGCAGGGGGCGGGCGCGATTTGAGGGAGAGGCAGGAGCGGGCGTGATTTGAGGGGAGAGGAACGGCCGGCACGATTCGAGGGAAGAGGAAGGGGCGGCGCGATTTGAGGGGAGAGACAGGGGCGGGCGTGATTGAGGGGAGAGGCAGGGGCAGGCATGATTGAGGGGAGAGGCAGGCATGGGCGTGGTTGAGGGGAGAGGCAGGGGCGGGCGTGATTGAGGGGAGAGGCAGGGGTGGGCGTGATTGAGGGGAGAGGCAGGGGCGGGCGGGCGTGCTTGAGGAGAGAGGCAGGGGCATAAAATAAAATATTTTTATAAGATAAAATAAAAAAAATATATTTTTATATAATATAATTATAAAATATTATTTTATAAAATAAAATAAATATAAATATTATCTTATAAAATAAAATAAATATAAATATTATCTTATAAAATAAAATAAGTATAAATATTATCTTATAAAATAAAATAAAATAAAATATTTTTATTTTATAAAATAAATAATATATATTTATTATATATAATAATATATTTTAATTTAATTTAATTTAATAAATATTATAAAATACCTAATATTTATAATTAATAATTTTTATTTTTATTTTTATTTTTTTATTATGCCGTATCCTAGCCAAATTTGTATCCTAGTTTTTAGAATTTATCGTGCCCCCGTATCCTGTCGTGTCGTATCCCCGTGTCTGTGTCCGTGCTTCTTAGGTCAACATAACTCGTATAAGCTTCATTGGGTTTTTGAGCAATTTCAACATGTTTATCTTTTGAAATATAGGGTAGAATTCTTGAGTCTCTCCCAATGTTGTCAATGTCTTTCCCGCCAGGCTTTGTAGTTTTAATAGAAAGATTAGAATGATCGGTCACATCAAATTTTAGGATAGAAAAAATATCATGAATAATATTTACATTCAAAATGAATTCTTTCTATACTGCTTCACGAATATAAGTTTTTTGGTTTAGAACTATTCAGATTATCAGAAATTTAATCGAACGGCAACAAGTTTTAATTTTGAAAAGATTTTCTTTTGCATTGAATAATGCCGTGATGTGTTTGCTCAATGCCATATTAATTAAAATTGGAAATTTATTTGAAGAAATTGCATCATTCTCTCTAGGATTATTTATCAAATCAACCTATTATAATGAATTATCAATATCCACCTTGAGCTTCTACAACAATAGGGACTATAGCCTCTTCACTCTTGGCATATGGAATAAACTATATTAAAATAGCTCAAAGATTTAATTACTTCATTAGCTATCTTTTGAGTACTAGGTTATCTATCCCTACGGTAAATTTTTACTACTTTCAACATGGGAGAGAGTTGGTTTTCATCACTTGCTTTTAGAACAAGAGATATAATCATTTCTAGTGAGGAAAAGACTTACCTTGAATAATACTTTTTTTTACTATTTAGAAAATATTGGAGATTTTAAAATTTAGAAAGTCACATTCTAGATTTAATATTAATATACAAGTTTTACTTTTGCTAATATTTCTAGAGGCTTACTAAATTTGTCAGTTAGGTTTTTAAAGGATGAAATAATTAGCTTAAATATTTTATTCATCATATCATCATTATACGACGGGGCAGATATTATTATCCTTATAATTTCACCGATACAAGCAACGATATATAGTTTGACATTGTCATTGATATATTTCAACAATTTATTTTTTATTAATAATTTTTTATTCGAGGTTATCATACTCTTCATTAATATTACATTAGCCTATTTAATCTTTCTCAAATTTTGTTGAATATATTCAAGAATAAGAAGCAGTGTTTTCATAGAATATGTTATGGTATCAAGATAACTTGTAGTTTTAATAAGGTGTTGATTAAGATAATTCATAGATGTCATCTTAACCAATTGAATATTATCGCATAATAAAGTCTACCAAATCAGAAATTAGGGGTTTCAAAATTAAAACCCCAAGTTAAAAAAAATCCCAATTTAAAACTCCAAAATTGGGTTTTCAGAATATGTTACAATTGAAGTTAATTTCTTTTGAATTATTGTTTTGGGAGGTTAAATTGGTAATATTTTTGAAACCCTGGTTACATGTTTTTTTCCAAAATATCACTGCACGCTACTGCGTGCACTGCTACCTGCCATCATGTGCACCACCTCTCATCATTGTTCTGCTTAGGGACACCACTATGCAAATCATTGTGCATGTACAAACCAAAGATGTGTGCCTGTGTGCACACCACTATGCGAACACCATTGCATCTCTCCATGCTCACCGCACCACTGCTTGCTTGCACACAACATTGTTGATGTGCATGCCCAAACCTTTTGTTTTTGTTTTATAAAATTTGTTTCTGTTTCTCTGTTGCACATAGTGGTGTGCAATAGTGGGGTGGTATATTTATTAGTGTTTATAATTCTAACATATACATACACTCACTTATGGTATTATTTCAGATGTAAAAATAATTTTTTATATCTCAACACAACTCGAATCACACTCAACACACAAAATAAAATATAATTTTTAACTAAAATAAACTTAATAGAAATTCTAAAATGCTAACAATATAATACAAATAAATTCTTACATTTCATTCCAACTTGAATCACACTCAATACAAAATATTTATATGGGGATAAATTGATTGGGGTAGTCCACATGAGTTGGATGCTCCCTTCAAATAAAAAATACAACAAAAAAATAAACAAAAATAACAATCTCTAATAAATAGCAAACTTCGATATATGCATTGATGATTGTTCATTATCAAAGTTATAATGTTCATATTATTTATCATAAATTTTCTCTTTCACATTGTTTGGCACACTTGCTTGAAAGCTAATGTTTTTTCTAGCAGACATATTAGCATAATTTTTTACTAGCTTCATCTTGCCCTAAGATTCTTAGAGTAATGATTCTAGATTTCATTGTTAATATTTGCTGGAGGAACATTCATTATTGCTAGTGTTGGGTAATTTTCACTTTCTGAGCTATGTTTTGAGGTTTTTTTTTTCATCCATGGTGATAACGTTGCTTAATAATTGATGGTGTTTTAGTTTGCATTTCATAAGTGAACTTGATCGATGCTATTTGGTGTTGTCAACACTATACTATCAACATTGGTTCATTATGGATAAAAGAGATTGGAGCTCCCTTATACGTGATGAACATTTATATGCATAATCATTAATATATTTCTTTAAATGATAATTTGATAATAAAGTATAAGATATTTAATTTTAATATAATCTTATAACATTTTCTATTGGGTATCATAGTTAGTAAATTGTTATTTTCTAGTGACCATGATCATAGTAGAAATAACAATTTTAAATGTTTAAATTCATCATGATTCAAGTAATTTGATGAAACTAATTATTAAGGAATTTTAGATTTTTTCTTTTGTAGATTGAAGCTAATACGTTGTAGGATGTAAATATCTTCTAAATGTATCCATACGAATGGTCAGTGAACGAAGTGGGTGTGCTAGCACTTAATGGAAAGTCTTTGTCCTACAAAAATGCTTAGATTTTTTATAGATTGAAGCCAAGACGTTGTAGAATGTAATGCCCTATTAAGATATCCACATGAAATGCCAGCAAATTGGGTGGGTATGATAGCATCTTATGGCAAGTATTTTTCTCACAAAAATGATGGATCTATGCGCACGATTTGAATTTATCTATTTTCTTTTAAGATCTCTATGAAATCTCTTGAAAGAAAATCATTTCAATTATTTAAAAGAAATTTAATTTTTTTAATTTAAAAAAAATCATTATCCCTTTTAAAAGAGTCCCTATCTCCTTTTTTTAAAAGAAAGTCACTATAATTCTTTTTAAAGCAAGTAATAATCTCTCTTTTAAATATTCTCATTTTGATTTTAATGAATTTAAATTATATTCTCGTGTAATGATTAATGGGTTAAAGAGAGCTTTTATAACTTTTCATTATAACTTGTTTTTGTGTGTGATCTTTTATGTTTACTTAATATTGACAGTAAGTCTAAATCATATTATAAATCATATTCATATTCTAAAAGAAAGTTACTAGCAAGATATTATAATTATTCAAATTAAGTGAATTTGATAACTCAAAAAAACTTTATCACAACATGATATCAATTATTTATCACATGAAATCTTGATTAAGCATAAAACTTGGAGTATGTCATTTATACAACTTAATTGTTCATTAATTTTCAAGTAGGCTTACTAAATAAATGATATTGACAACTCTTATCAATCTTATTCGAACATGATTATTTATTTCTCAGTCTTATTTATCAAGAGTCTAATTAGACATCCTACTCAATTAAATGTGAGATAAATTCTTTTAGTGTTAATGATATTCCTCTATATAATTTACTGCATTCTCAATCATAACTTATATTATCATCTTGTTGAGGATAACATTGATTATGTCAAGACATGAAGCTTCTCATGTTAGAATTCATAATGAATTCAAATCGAACGACTTATAATATCACTATTTCAATGAGAATTGTTAATGATGTAATCTATATAATATATTTCATAGTGGATTAGTCTAATATTATATTTTTAATATCTATTTATGTTCTAAGTAATATTTTATATGCTTGATCAACAAAACATGATTATATCTCAGAAAATATAATAATCTTACTTCATAATTATTCTCATAATAATGATTGATCATTAATCATTTAGAATATTATTCTTATATTTTTATAGTTTTACTATAAGTCATGTATTTGATGATATAAGGCAAAATTTAACTATTTAAGTATTTTATTTATCAAATTAAAATATAATTTAAATAGTAAGATAAAATGTTAAATGTCTCGTGTATTAACTATACATATGCAATGATAATGTATATTTTGTTGATTTAAGGCATACCACTGACAATCATTTATTTTATCTTTGGGTTTTTTTTTTCCTATTTTTTTAATGTTTAATGCAGAATCCATGGGTTAAAATCTGGCAAGTTGTTGAAAGAATTTCGTGGCCATACATCCTACGTGAATGATGCTATTTTTACTAATGATGGAGCTCGTATTATTACTGCTTCTAGTGATGGGACAGTCAAGGTGAGTTGTAAATGTCTTCTATTGTTCACCTCACTCGCTCTTTTCACTTTTTAATCTTTGCAGGTTTGGGACATGAAGACAACAGATTGCATACACACATTTAGGCCACCACCTCCATTGAGGGTATACTTTCTCATTTCAATAATTATGTTTATAAATGCCTTCAGAATCTGTCCAAATATGTTGGATTGAACTGGCTAAACCAGCAATGTGTTGGGAGAGCAATTTTTCTGATGTCATTTAATTTTTCAATTATTTGTCAAATATTTATGCACCAACTTTCATAAATACTATCTACCCAGGTTTGAACCAACACAAATCTTTAGGAACCATGAATAAGAATGAAACAAAAAGAGGAAATAACAAATATTCAAACTGAATATTATCATATTTATTGGTTTTTGAGTAAATTCATTGACTATAATAATTTTTTTTAAATAAAAAAAATATAGTGAATAAGATATGATTATCAATAATATTAATATTGACTTATATATTGATAATTTAGAAATATGAAATGAGAATATGAGTAAAATAATTAATAATATTTAAAAGAGATAAATGACATGTTATTATCTTAGAAATGAGTTTTATATGTATAAATATCATGGTAGATAAAATCTATGAGGACTCTTGGATAATTTTAATAGTTTGTCTGTTTCTCTCAATTTTGTGTAAAAAGTTTTGGTTTTATCTTTACAATAATATTTAATAATTATTTATGGTATGATTTATATTCTAATAATATGTACACTATAAAAAAAATCTTTTATATATGTATATTAGCACAATGTCATAATTTCAAAATGAAGTTGTTAATTGAGATTTTGGTTTTCTTAGTCTGGAATTCTAAAAGCTCAATTTTTTCTCAATTTAAAATTAGGATTTCTGAAATTTTGATTTTCTCTCTCTTTAAGCAATTAAGGTGCACTATTGTGTCACATTGAGTAATAAAGATTTTGGGGCAATTAAAATCTTTTTGGAAATCTTAATTTTCTTTCACCTCAAGCTATTAGGGTGCATTGTAGCATCGAATTGAACAAATAAGATTTTGGGGCAAATAAGATTTTTCAAAATTGTCATTTATCATACAATCAATACTCATATATAATGGAAAAAGAAATTGGGATAGTTAATATGTTAGATGTTCTCATCAAAAGCATAAAATAAAATAAAATAAAATACCAAATAAAAAATCATAATAGTTTCATTCTCTAATAATAATTATTCATGTTGTTTTCATATTTAATATGTAATAATTAAAGGAAATAAATATAGAAATAAAACTTAAAATCATATTTTTAAGTGATATATTAAAAGCATTTTGATGCTAGATATCGGATTTTGAATACTAAATATTAAACTATATAGAAAAATTAGATCAATTTATCTTGATATAACCTAGCCTGAACTAAGTCATCATGCAATCTTTTTTTTTTTTTTTTTTGGAAATAAAAATACAAATACAAACACACAAAATGGTAGCATACTTTTCAATATATTATTTTGTTTAGATTAAAATTATTTAGAAGAAATTCTATTATTCATGATATAATAATAGGAAAATATATTGCACAAGTAGTTAAATATAGTGTTGATGGAGAACATTAATAGTGGCTCATTGTTATGGTTTTGATATTATATTGAAATATTACACATGTACTATGTATAAAAAATTAATAATAATAGAATAATAATATAAAATGTTAAATTTAATCATCAAAGTGCAATCTTGATAATTATAAAATATATTAATTTTATTTGTATTTAATTAAAATATAATTGTGATAATAATAATAATAATAATATAAAAAAACTATGTATGAAAAAATTCGATTGGAATGGTCAATCGGATCAGTCGATTGGATCGATCGATTGGATCGGTCAATCGGATTGGTTTGGCGGTCAACTGGTCATTGAACTAGTTAGGTTTTGCCAATTGGGCTGATATCCTATTAAAATGAGATTTAAACGATAGGGTTGGTAGTTAGATTAGTGGATTGGCATAATAGTTTGATTTTTAGGGAACCAACGCAGATGACATACCTACTTAAAATTGAATTTTGTGATCACCAATAAGATTTAAACTTGTGATCTAAGGCTTGCAAAATAGATTAATTGTTATTTAGGCTACTTAATATTTTTTTTATTTTGCTTGTATATTGATACATTCTTATTAAAATAAAATTTTTATAAATTAATTAATTCTAATAATTTTATTTTATATTATATTTAATTAATTACTAAAATTTATAAATTATTATTATCATATTTCAAATAATTTTTTATATTATTTATATGATAATTAAATATAAAAAATATAAATATTAAAAAAATCATATAAATACATATAGTAATTTATTTTACATTATTAAATGTATTAAATTAAATAAATTATATGTTAATTATAATTACAAAAATAATTTAATGTATATTTTATTTATTTTATAATTTTTAAATTTTTTTCTAAATATTTTCATTAAATTTGAATAATTCTTATATTTTCGTAGATATTTTATTGATATTTTTTGCATATCCATAAAATTCATGGACTATATATTTATATTTACTGATATTTATGTATATATGTGCAATTTGTGAAAATTATTTTTAAATTTTAATATCGGTTCAACCTGTCAACCATTAACTGGTAATTTTTTTTGTTCAATTATCATTTCGGTTTTCTCAACATTGATATTCGAACAAATACATCAATGCTCAAATAAAGCCTATTAAATACCAATACAATGCTCTCATGGACTTGTTCAAATGACATGGGCGGGCTTGAGGAATACGGTCTATATTTATCTGTAAATTTTTGAGTTTAAATTCTACCTTTCAAGTTTGAACTAAAGACAATGTACTTGTCTATATTTACCTAGAGACAGGACACATGAAGGATATTCTCCATGTTAGATTAGTTGAGGTATGCATAAGCTAAGCTCAAAACCCATGATTAATATATATATATATCATGAAAATCATGTAAACAAATAATATATAAGTAATATGATGGTGAATACATAAAAATACAATTAAGTCATAATTCATAATTAATTTCAATTAGTTTTTCTTTATTTACTCATAAAATAAATAAATAAATATTATATATATATATATTTATATATTTATATATTTATTTTGATTTATTTTTTGCATCAAAAAACTTGGAAAATTTGAGGTCTTGGGAAATTATTTGTGTATTGGTTTACTTGGTCTTTTTATGGTTAGAAACAACACGACTGTGTTTCAATTTGATGATTTTTAGGGAGGTGATGCTTCTGTGAATTCAGTTCATATTTTCGCGAAAAATGCCGATCATGTCATCGTGTGTAACAAGACCTCTTCAATATGCATAATGACATTTCAGGGGCAGGTGCTCTACTTAATCTCAGAACCTCTTTGTATAAACAGTTTGAGTACTTCATTTCTTGTTTCTTTGTTTAGAGTTGTGTGTGTAGTTTCTTCTATACATCCTTTTTATGTTCTCATTGTCGTTCATATGGATAAGCAATTATGTAGTGGCTAGTTGATTATTTCAAATGAAAAGGCTAATAAAAAGTAGATCAGCAATGACAAAAATGCCCTTTGCACGATAGCCATTATGTGCCCCTTGAATGTTACAGGTTGTCAAAAGTTTCTCTTCTGGTAAAAGAGATGGTGGAGATTTCGTTGCAGCTTGTATATCACCAAAAGGCGAATGGATTTACTGTGTTGGGGAAGACAGGTATGATTGGCTCCTCGACTTTGCATTTGGTATTATTCTACTCTTACCCTAACGACGTAGTTTGTAATTACTTATTTATAATATCATTGCAGAAAATCTTGCCTGTTATTTTTATCTTTTTTTAGCTTTTTTTTAAGGATCGAACCAATTATATTAAAAATATATTTTGATCATAATAATAACTTATTTTTGATATCTCCTTGCCTTTATGATCATTCAAATCCATTTAACAAAATATAATTATTTTTTTTAAATTGTGGGTGTCTATGCCAGCTTGCCATCATCTCAACTAATTCCATGTGCAAATGGGCCTTCTCCCTTGTTCCATCTCTGCTAAAAATCAAATTGAGTTGTATTTTTTTCATGATAAAAGTGACATTCAATTTCAATATGCTTAGTTTGTTCATAGAATATAAGATTCGAGGCAATATGAAAGGTAGCATGGTTATTACACCAAAGCTTTGTTAGGACCACAATCTTAGTGTTGATTTTCATCAATATTTGATGAAGCAACATGATTTCACACATTGACTGTGCTATTAATTTGTATTCTGATTCTGTACTTGAATGAGAAATAATTCTTTGCTTTTTCTTTTCCATGAGACCAGATTTTCACCAAAAAATTGCAGTGACCAGATGTGAATCTCTTTTTTTTTTTGACCTTACCCAATCAACATCTATGAAACACTCAATCCTATTATGCTCATGATTACAATATAGAATATCTCGTCCCAAAGCTCTTTTCAAGTAACATAGAATATGTGCTATGGTTTCCCTAATTGTCAATAGTTGGGAAAGATATTTATTGACTTACAATATTGATTGAGTGTACAATATCAGGACTGGTTACTGTAAGTTAGTTCAGTTTCCCCAATAAGTCTTTTATATTTCTCAGGATCCTCAAACAGTTTGCCTTCTATAGTAAGGTGTAAGCCCGGAGTCATAGATGACTTGCATGGCTTTGTTTTTAATTTCTCAGTCGCAGACAATAAATCAAGCATATAATTTTTTTGAGATAAGAAGATTCCATATGTTCTCTGTGCAACTTCAACTCTTAAGAATATCAAAGCATCCCTAAGTCCTTTCTATGGAACTGGTCGTGAAGATAGGACTTAAGGGATGAGATTCATATAGAGTTACTTTTAGTGATAACAATATCATTTACATACATCACAAACAAAATGATACTTGAACTTGAATTCTGGTAGAAGATATAATGGTCAGATTTACTCTTTTGTAAGTCAAATTTCTCAATTGTTTTGTTGAATTTATCAAATCAAGCATGAAGATTTTGTTTCAACCCATATAACGACTTTCAAAGGCGAAAACCTTCCCAATCTCCCCCTGAGCAACAAATCTGATAGGTTGCTCCATATATACTTCTTTCTGAAGATCGTAATGAAGAAATACATCCTTAATATTAAGTTGATGAAGATCCCAATTATGAGTGGCATCTAGGGAAATAAAAAATCGAATAGATGTCATCTTGGCAACGAGGGAAAATGTATCAAAATAGTCTACATCACAGGTTTGCACATATCCTTTAGCCACAAGTCATGCTTTTAATCGGGTAACTGAACCATCCATATTAACTTTGACTGCAAAGACCCAGCGACATCAAATGGCTTTCTTCCCAATAGGTAATTGTATCAAGTTTCAAGTATCATTATCATTTAGAGTATTCATCTCTTCTGTTACAGCACTATGCCAACTAGGATGAGACAAGACTTCTTGAAAAGTGTTAGGCAGCAAAATAGAGTCCAAAGAGGCAATAAAGGAATGTGATTGAGAATACAACTAATTATAGGTGCAAAATGAGAAAATTGGATGAACACATTGACATTTACCTTTTTGAAGAGCAATAGAGATCATCATCAAGAATTTGGATTTAATGTCAAAGTAGTCGGTAGAGCACCAGAGCCTGGTTGGTTTTGGCATTGAGTGTTGATCCGAGTGATCGGAGGCTTGACTATAAGAGTCTTATCAAAAGTGAAGTCAACACTTAGATCAATAAAAATACTTAGGTTGTCTTTAAAAAATCAATTTCTGTAAGATTATCAAGTATATATATGAATATCTCCTCTATTACAATTTGATACCTCTCATAAAATTAGCAACTTCATCATTTCTCAAAGCAAATAGCCATTAACATAGACAATCAACAAAATCATTGTCATTAATGTCACTCCAAAAAAAAAACTCTATAATATAAGAATGTCACTCAAAAAAAATATTATCTATAAGACTCTAGCAAACTAAGCTCTCAGAAAATACTTCAGACCATACATCTTCTGTAATCTATAAATTATATCTAATTATATTGTTATAAATTCATATAGACACTTCATATGTATCCCTTCCTCAAGGTTGTTGTGAATAATTATATTCTTCACATCTAATTGATATATCCTTTAACTATAATTTGCTACAAGAGATATAAGAATTCATACAATAATCATCTTAGCCACTAAAGAGAAAATATTCTTGTGGTTCACACCAAATATATGAGTTAATCCTCTCACTATAAATCTTGCTTAGAGATATTCAAATGGCCGGTAGCCTATGGCACGACATGACCCACAAATATGAGTTAATCCTTTCACTATAAATCACCATTCAGATGTAGAGGTATCAAACGGGTCTTACCATGTCAACATGACTATTTATTCTAGGCATAGCTATGCCACTCTGACATGACGGTATAATTTTCATGTCATGCCTGGCATGACTTGAGAATAATGTGGCCATCCTTGCATGGTGGCATGGTCGATTCTAGCTCCGTGCAAGGTTTCCCTGTATAATCTTTTGCGTGAAAACACAATGGATGGCTGGCTTACGTGACCAATTTTATTTTTTATTTATAACCCACCCCATCGAGTTGGTGGGTGGTCGGGCTAGTGGATCATGCTTCAGGTCCAAGCACAAGGGTTGTGCCTAGCCCAGCACAAGGCCCTGCCTTGGGCCATGCCCGAGCAGCTTGGCCTGGTTGACACATCTATTCAAATTTATGGGGTCCATACCCAGTTGTGTCCCTAATTGCATTTTGATATATTGTCACTTTTATTGATGATTATTTGAGAACAACTTGGTTATATTTTTGTGCCTTATATGCTAAGATTCATACTCAATTTTATGTTTTTATTAAAAATTTTAAAAGTAATAATGCAAAGAATATGTTTCAGAGTAATTTAATCCTTCATGCTTTAAAATGATATCATTCATTAGTTTTCTTTTGCTATCACTACTACTCAGAATAAAGTTACTAAGAGAAAGAATATGCCTAGTCGATACCTCCTTCATGCTATATTCATAAGAGTATTTTTAGATTAGTATATTTGATTATACTTTTAAATATATATATGTAAAATAAGGTGCGCCTTACATAAAAAAGTCCATGCCTTGCGCTTTAAGGCTTAAAGAGGTCTTTGCGCATTGGTGCGCCTTTCACAACTGATCATGTTGTAGTTTTTTTTTGTTTTTTTATGTTGATGAGTGATATCTCAATTATTTTTATCCATTTTATAAGTGTGTGCTTGTATGATATTATTTTAGAAAGTTTTTTGTATTTTATTATTTTAATATTATTTTGTAATAGGTGATATGTTTGGTAATATCTAGCTACTTATATTTCTTATAATGTTTATATATATAGTCGGGTCAACTAGATTATTCATATTAGATAAAAAGTTTGTATATAGCTTAAGAGTTAACAAGAGTATTTATCAAAATTCTATCCAAAATACTAACCTATAAAATAGTATTTAAGACATTTTTCATATTTTATAAAATAATTTCTTTATTGTTATTTGTTATTTTAATTCCAAGAAAATATTTGAGTTTTTAAAAATTTTGCATCTAAAATTATGATTGAAAGTTTATTTGAGTTGAATGATTTTTATCTCTTCTCATATAATCAGAATATAATTCATGTATATAATTAACAAAGTAAACTTATTATTTGAACTCATCTGATAAAATAAAAGTTAAACCTTGTTGAAATTTAAGCAACAAAAAACATAGAACATTATTAAAAATTGTCTTAAAAAAATAAAAATAAAAAAACAACATAACAAAATCAACACAATTCAACTTATTACAATATTATATAACACTATTTGAACAGCACACTTAAAAGTCTTTAATATATGGGGCTAATTGATTGCTGCAGCTCACATGAGTTGAAAGCTCCAATCAAACATAAAATAAAACTAAAAAAAAGTAAAACTAAAAACAACAAACTCAAACACCTTTCTCCCCTCAAACAGATGAGTGAAAATTCAGAATATCGAGATTGGAGGAGAATAATTACTAATCGTTTTGAACTATAATCAAATTATGGACTTGTATAATATAATGAAGCTAACAACAATGAGTGCAAAAATGAGGACAACCTATGTTGTTATCTTAGGTGATCAAGAGAAGATTATAAAGCTGCACAATTAGGAAAATCTTAGCAGCATGAGGTTGATTATAAGCAGGTGGCTACGTAAGGTTTTGGAGAGCATTTACGACAAATGATGGCTCATGACTCACTTGTTTGGATGGGACGTGAAGAGATCTAGGTAATTGTGGGTTATAAGAGGGTCCATGCGGCTGAATTATAATGATGAGGGCATGACAGGCCATTTAGTAGGAGCAAGCCTGTGGTCATTGCATTCTCTGTTCAACAAGTGTCGCACTTTCCATTACATCTGTCATAAATGATGTCTTCGACTAATTTATATCAGAAAAATTTGTATGGCTATCAAATTCTTCTTTTACCTTCATTGTTGGGGGTCCAAGCATGACAACCTATGCTTCAATATCTCCAACTCTTCTTCGAGCAACTACAAGACTATCTTAGTTAGCTTTTGAATAGCAGGTGATCAACCTTTAATATGTATTTTTAATATACAATAAGAGAGTAAATTGGATGTCATTATTTTTCTCTAGACTAAGTGATATAATGTATTTTATGGAATCAAAAATCTAATTTGTATGATATTTTTTTAATATCATATAGAAAATATTGGATTATTCCAATAATTAGGTCATATTTTAGGTGAAGTATCTATATACAAGATCTTACCTCAGCTGAAATTTTTAGGTGCCTATTTGATTTATTTGTTAAATTTTTAAGTAATATTAATATTAACTAAAATATTTTTTTATCATGTCATAAATATATGCTGGATCAAACATTGTTATTCATGTTATTTGATAGAAATACAAAACAACATATAAATACATATCAACATTGATATCTTACAAGAGTTTATCTACTATTAATGATATTTTATATAGAGTCAATATACTATGCATTGATATTACATGAAAATATTCAATATTTCTCACACTTTATTTAGTATATTTGAGAATGAGGATTAGAGTAAATATACTTGCTAACCTATAATATGACTTTTTAATTGTTAGGATTTATCCAAATTGAAAAAATGAGGTTTTTTAAATTGAAATCTTAATTTAGAAGAAATCCCAAATTAAAAGTTTAGAATTTGGATTCTCAAAAAATATTGTCATAAATGATTTTAATTTCTCATGAACTTGGATTTTGATGATTTAATTTATTGTTGATAATTCTAGATTCTTAATTTTTGGGAGTTTTGAAATTTCTACCCCAAATTATGATATGTAGGCTACCTATTTGCTATTGATGAATTTGCATTTTTATCATCAAATAGAAAAGTAGAAAAAAGGTACTCCTGTGCTAAATTGGGGGAATTTTTCAATGTCATTGTCATCAAATTTTCAATGGCTGTATGAGAATCAGTTGATAAGATAGGTGTGCAAACTCTCTTAATAGGTCACACGTATTATTTGTGTGATGAAGGTTTTGTTTAAAAACATAATAATATTTTTTTTGTTTTATTTTAATTTTTTTTTGTTTTTTGTTTTTTTGTGTTCTATGGCACATAGTGAGTATGCGACAATGATGGTGCACATCATGGATGTGCCATTCTTCTGAGGGTTTACCACCATATTCACATTTCTAGGGTTTAACTTTCTTCATGATTGATTTTGATTTCATGTTATAAATAATCTAAAGAGTAAAACATCTAAAAATAATAAGACAAAATAACAAAGATAACTCAATTCAACTTATTATCTCTTCATATAATCCTACTTGAATAAGATATATACAAATATCTTATATATAGGGAAAATTGATTGAAATAGCTCATATGAGTTGGGAGCTTCCATTGAAGAAAAATAAAACTAAAACAATTTTAAAACTAAAATAGTAAGCTCCATTAAATATTATTAGAACTCAATATGAAAGTATGTATAAGAGTGACACTTATATATTTCTAGGTTGGGTCATTTGGATTGAAACGACTCATATGTTGCGTGTTCTTATTCATAATGCATCAAAAATAAAATAAATAAAAAGTAAAAAAAGTTATAAACTACATCACCCTCTCAGACCTTGTGCATAAAGGTTTGGAAAATCATGTTTGGAAGAAGGAAAGATAAATTACCGTTTCGTTAAGATTTTTGTCAAGATATTTTACTGAATGTTTAGCTGTCTAAATATTACTATTTAAATATATAAAAGTAATTGATTTTTTTGTGCTTTGTTTGCTTGTGAGATACTACATTTGAGATTATATCTCATTATTTGATTGTCACAATAAATAATAGTAGAAGAAGAAAACGAATACTTGATCTTTTTGAGTAGGTAATGAATCCAAAGTATCTCATAGATAATTATCATTATTGCTTGAATTATATTTCTACACTGAATCTCACTACAATCACTTTTTTATTACTCTTTTAAGAGATAGATTGTCTCTAAGAAAAATATAATATGATATTATAAATCTTCTTTTAGTACAAGCTTATGCTTAATTTAAAGTTGAATATCTGACTAACTGCAATTCCTTTTGATCATTGAAAGATCACAAGTTTTCAAGACTTCTTCACATATTTCAATATGTGAAGAATCACATATAGATGAACCTACATATTAGAATATAAAAAATAACTAATTATATTGATTGTATATATTATATCTGATCTTGTAATAATTTAATAATTATTTTTTTTATAATTCTCATATAAATAGTATAGTCAACTAGAAGAGTTATATTGAATAAGAAATTAGTATGTGGATTAATAGGAGTACTTACTGGTACACAACCCAATAGTCATGCCTTTGTAAGAATATCAGCCGCTTACCTTATCTATAAGAATCTTTTGAGGTCATTCATCTATAATTATAACTGAAAATATTCATTGAGTTTAATGATTCCCAACTCATTATTTGTAGTAACTAGAATATCAATTATATACACAATAAACAAAATTATCTTGTTATCAAGACTCATTCAAAAAAATAATAAAAAAATTGTAATACATGTATAATAATGAGGGATTACCTATGAAAACTTATAAATCATGCTCCTGTGAACTACTTCATGTCATACAATATCTTTTATAATCTGTAAATTATATTTGATCGTATCTTCAATACTCAGATGACTGCTCCATATATATTGTCTCGTTAATATCATTGTAAAAAAATATAATTTTCATATCTAACTGATATATTTTTCATCTGTGTGATATTATCAGTAAAATAAAGATTACTATAGAGATCATCTTGATTCTTAACTATTATAAATAAATTTTTTGGGTAATTCATGCTAGATATTTGAATGAACTACTTCGCTACAAATTGTATCTTATGATGATCTATCTTTCTATGTAAATTTATATTTATATTTATAAAAAAAATTGAATTTATTTTTTAAGTTAACATCAACCTATAACTATTAATAGAGTTTCTTGTGAATTATAGTACTAGTTCGTTGTCAAATTTTATTAGAGTATATGACATATATCTTATTCATCAAAGTTTGGTGACATCTTGGATGAAATAATATATTATAGGAGACTTGAGCATCCTAGTATTATCATGTAAAATAGGAAAATAAGTAAAAAAATAAAAAAATAATGATTACAACAAAACATATAAAATGAGATAATGAATACAATTTATTTGATCATTCCCGATGGTAATCAAAATCAAAAGGCAACCTATTGGATCATTGACTCTTTGGTTGATTTGTATCTTGTTTAAGCACACTGTATGTCTCATTCTCATATCATAGACTATAAGTTATGTATGGTCGAATCTCTCAATTTTTCATACGTCCCGAGTCTGAATTAGTGTAAACTCTAACTTTTGTGTCATATGAAGATTGAACCCGAGAAAGTGGTCAATATTTCTCTTCCTCAAAAATTGTTCCCTTAAGAATCAGTCTTACATGTACTTATTAGTATATATATTGATTCTATCTACTAACTAGGTGTCAAATTTAAATTATAGGAAAGAAAAAATGAGTCTGGTGGTAATTTTTTTGACTCACATTCTTAGTAGACTCGTTAAAAAAAGTGATACTCAAAAAAATAACGTGCATACTTAGTAATATTCTGATGAAAAATATTTGTTTTTGTGGTAATTTTTATTATTTATTTATTTTATTTATTTTATTTTTGATGTATTATGAATGAGAGTACCCAAACTGTAAGTTACCCTAATTCAAATTGTTTAGTATATAAGTCTATCCTATATATTATTTCAAATTGAGTTTTATTGATATTCTTTATTTTTTGTTACTTAAATTTTAACTTGTACTATAACCAAAATCTTATGGGTGCAAAACCTAGGGTTTACCTAGAACTATGTGCATTATACTAGTATAGTGCATGTAATATGGTTCGATTTATAGGCACATATTCATGTGCATCCCCATGAGTGATGTTCCACACCAAATGTGTATGATAGTCATCACTTCCCAATGTATCGATGCCCTGAAGTGGTTGTGATGCTGACAAATGATGACGACAACAAAGGTAGATTTGGGCTGTAACGCTGCCGGTTGCCCCCCCCTAAAACCCTATTTGTTTGAGGTGGCATATTCGTGCAAGAGCTTATTTTTCCTTCAAAACCCTAATTATGAGGTGAATTTAGGAAAACTAAAAAAATAGGATTCCTAATTTGGATATGATGCAAGCTAGGGGGTTTAAATTTATTTGAAGACATTTTTGTCTCTTGGATGTGTATTGACTATGTAGGTCAAACTTTTATTTATTAGGCTTAGAAACTAGAATAATTATTTATAGTAAGGTATTAGATGCATGAAATTCAAAGAAAGTAGTATCAATTTAATGTATACACTATTAAAAGGTGAGTCATACTAGAGATTGTTTTGGGAAGTTATTTCTAGAGAGGAGGATGAGAGCATTGCATATAATTGAGAAAAATAGACTAGCAATCAGAGTAAAATAGGAGTCCTCACATAGTTTATCTACCTTGATACTTATTAGAAAGTATACAAATTTTTTATCTAAAGTAGAATTAGATATTTCTCATTCTTTGGGTATTATATTTGTTGTCTGTGCTTATATTTCGGACATTTGGATAGATGACACTGAAGCTTCTAATTATTGGTAACCATTCATTTTTTATTATATATTTTTTTTATTTTTTGAATATATTTACAACCAATGATAATCCTTTGGAATTTTTTTGATATAATAGTATTCAACAAGGTTTATTGTTTCTTTTGCATATGTTGTTTATTCATAATTATCATATTAGTTTTACTTATGTTATATTTTCAGGTAATTCAATTATTATTTTAATTTTTTTTATTGATATTTATTTGCATACTCAAAAAATTATGAGATCTTTTACAAAAATATCTCTTAAATGTGTTTTAGTATATTGAACCATTTGTTTTAGTATTCTCACTTTGGTTACCTATCATTAACCAAATTAAGAATTACTTACCTCACTCTTATGAGTATTTTTATCTTATAGGTTAAGATGTTTTAGTTAAAAAATATATCAAAGTTTTCTTTCTTGGATGCTAGATTGGTATGAATATAAACTTCTCTGATCTTATATCCTAAAATGTATGAGGACTTAGTAGTGATGAGATTTTAGAGAGATTTAAATATTTTGTTATTTTTATTAATAGTTATTTGTGTATAATTATATAAATTCTAATATATCATGTCTCATATGAACTTTTAATTAATTGTATTTGGGCGAGAATAATAAGGAAATCATTGATCATTTGATAAGTTATTATGTTGCATGTATATATTAGAAATCATATTTTGGTTGGATGATAATCGTCTTTGTCTAAGAGAGATATGTATTGGGTTCATGACTCATTAGATATAAATTTAAAAATTTTTAAGAGTAAAATTATTGAGATATTAATTTTTCCTAGACTTCATACTCAAACATAAGCCTTATATATCGGGTATGATCTTTAACTTCGTTGATAACTATTTTTAATTTACATGAGTATGTCTTTTTTGTTTTAGCTCATTAATATTTTTTTATTTTTGAAATATTTCATAAAATAATAAAAAATTAATTTAATAAAAATATTAAAAAAATTAAAGTAATAATAAATTAGAATATATATTAGACAATTCAAACACTCACTATTTTAGATCATGAATAGAGGTGACAAATAGGCATGCTTGCCCGAACATGACCTGCAACATTACCAATGAAAGTTGGCCCGGGCATGGCCTGCACTATTGAAACTATGGTTGGAACAGTTGTGGGCTATGTTTGGTTGGGGTATTTGGCTTGCACGCAGCAAAAGATGTGCACATCATGGCATGTTGGCCTGTGCAGGTTGATATTGACCTGGTTGATCAATTACGGCTAGCCTAGACCTAACCATGGCTATCTTGGACCTAACTCCAGACTCGTTAGGGCAAACACCATGCCACACACACATGACCAGACCCAGCCAGGCATGACTTGGGTGACCTGCGGATCAATCACATCATGCTAGGCTGCCCTTTCTTAGAGGCTTGTCGGCACATTATAGTTTGGCTTTCAAAATTGGGTAGCATGACTCAATATGATTGCTGATGTGGGTTGCAAAAAATGGAGCCGTGTCAAACATGACCCATTTTCCATATCTATTGATAGATTAGATATACTAACACATAATAAGGTTGTAAAAAGAAATAATAGACATTTAATTGAGATAATTCAGATATTCTTATTTAGCATGAGTGCTATGAAATATTTATTAGGAGATACAATATTAATTACAAATTACTTTGTCGATCACATTTTTTTATTATTTTTATTATGTGTCTTTTTAGATATTATATCTTAGAGAGATAGTTAGTTTGTCTTTTAAAGTTTTTGGAAATATTTATTTCATTTGCAATCTTTCTCCAATATAAGATAAGGTGACACTCGGGCTTGAAGTGTGCAATTCTTTGATATTCTAGTACAAAATAAAATACAATTATTTTTCACAATAATATGATAGCGTTAGTGATTGCTAATATTATTTTTTTTAGAACATAACTTATTTTTTAACGAGTATAAAAAGAGTGAAAGTCCAAAAAAATATTTAAAATATTTACTTTTATTTTCTTCATGTTGTCTCATTGAGGTCCTCATTAAAGAGAAAGCTACTCATTGACTAAATTTGAACTTGTTGATATATTTGCACTAGTTCAGTCTCATAATGAATCAAATACTGAGAAACTTGATCAGACATGATTTAGAGTTCATACTATAAGAATGAGATATGTGCATATTGCTCAAACTAGAGACTTACCTATTGATGAGCCAGATGATATTGTAGGGTAACTTATCTGATTTTGATCTTTTGGTCGCTCTATGAAAAAAATATAAGAATTATACTCATTATTTGATTTCATAAGTTTTATCTTACTCACATATTCTCTTACTATTTTTCTTGATAATATTAGAATACTTATATCTCCTTTGAATCTTTAACTTATCTAGGAATGCACCAAATCACGTTGAAAGAATGGACATTTTTCACTCAAATAAAACTTAGGAACTTGTGCCATGAATCACGAGAAGGTATGTTGTTTTTTTTAATTGGTTAATCACTATGAAAATAAATCTAGATGGGAATATATGTAACCTTAAAATGAATCTTATGGCAATGGAGTTAACTTAGATGTTTGTAAATTATTAGGATACACTTTCTTTAGGGATCACAATGACATTCGTATAGATTCTTATTTCTCTGGCACATGACTTAGATAAATGACATATTGGCTAGACGTGAAGAGTGATTTTTTTCATAGTAACCATGAGAAGCTGTATATAGAGCATCTACATAAGTTTTGTGGAGCACAGTCAGATGTAATTTATAGATTATTAAATATTTTGTATGACCTGAAATAGTCCATGATAGCTTGATTTATTAGATTTTTACAGACAAATATCTCATTTGGATTATATATGTGTGTTATGAAATTTTCTTTATCTTTCTAGAGGAATCCTAATATAATGATGATTTTTTTCATTATATATGTTGATGATGATTAGATTATAAAAGATAAGGAATTGAGAATCACAAAACTTAATGAGTACATTTTATCACAGTTCTAGACGAATTAGTTTAGGAGACTTGAATATTTTATTGAGATTTCGATGACCTTTGACCTACATTAGGAGAGATATTGTTCTGTCATATAGAAAGTATATGCTTGATATGCTTATAAAAATTGAGCTATTGAGTTATGCATTAATAGATATTTTTATTGATGTATATATCAATTTCTTATCTGATATAATTTCTTCAATTAATTATATTACTTATAGTAAAATAATTAAAAATATTAACTATTTAACTTTTATCATACCTGATATAATATATGCAGTCAGTATAATTTGTTATTTCGTAAATTCTCTCAGGTATGTTCTTTTGGAAACAACTTTTTGCAAAGTGTTCTGTGAAGAAATATTTAGGGCTCAGGATCTCTTTCTGTGATTACATGCACTTGCAATTAGTCAGATGTTTAAATTATAGATGTGCATCAACTTGCTCTAGGATGAGGTCTATAATATAATTTTATATTCTATTTATTTTATTAGTCGTGAAGATAAGACTTAAGGGATGAGATTCCTATAGAGTCACTTTCAGTGATAATAATATCATCTACATACCCCACAAATAAAATGATACTTGAACTAGAGTTTCGGTAGAAGACATAATGGTTAGGTTTACTCTTTTGCAAGTCAAATTTCTCAATTGCTTGGTTGGATTTACCAAACCAAGCATGAGGTCTTTGTTTAAAGTTATATAATGACTTTCGAAGGTGACAAACCTTTTCAATCTCTCTTTAAGCAACAAATTTGATAGGTTGAAGTTATTAGTGGCAGCTAGGGAAATAAAAAGTCGAATAGATGTCATCTTGGCAACGAGGGAAAATGTATCAAAATAATTTACATCATAGGTTTGCACATATCATTTAGCTACAAGTTGTGCTTTTAATCAGGTTACTGAACCATCCGGATTAACTTTGACTGCAAAAGCTCAGCGACATCAAATGACTTTCTTCCCAGTAGGTAATAATATCAAGTTTCAAGTATCATTATCATTCAGAGTATTCATCTTTTCTTTCATAGCACTATGCCAACTAGGATGAGACAAGGGTTCTTGAAAATTGTTAGGCAACAAAATAGAGTCCAAAGACGCAATAAAGGAACGTGATTGGGAATACAACTAATTAATGTTGCAAAATGAGAAAATTGGATGAACACACTGACATTTACCTTTTTGAAGAGCATTAGGGAGATCATCATCAAAAATTGGATCTAATGTCGAAGCAGTCGTTAGAGGACTAGAGGCCAGTTGGTTTTTGCATTAAGTGTAGACCTGAGTGATAGGAGGCTTGACTAGAGCAGGAACATGAGGGGTCACCGGGGATGCAATAGCATATACTAGTAGGTCGTCTGCCTCCTCCTAACTAGTGTGGGTTGGGTTTGAAGAGAGTAATATTTTCAAAAAATATGACATTCGTAGAAACCAAATACTTATGAAGATTAGGATAGTAACACTGATATCTTTTTTGAACTCGAGAATTATCAAGAAAGATACATTTTAAAGATTTATGATCAAGTTGAGATACTTGAGGATGAACATCTCGAACAAAACATATACATTTAAATAATTGAGGCTCAATAAGGAATATAGATTTATTGGGGAAAAGGATGTTATACGGAGTATTCCAATTCATATGAAATAATATAGCTCTAGCCGTTTCAAGGAGGTGTCTATTCTTTCTCTCGGCAACTCCATTTTGAGTAGTAATGTTAGCACAAAAAATCTAATGAATGTTGTCATTTTGAAGCATGAAGGATTAAAATTGCTTTGAAACATATTCTTTTGCATTATTACTTTTAAAATTTTTAATAGAAACATAAAATTGAGTTCGAATCTCAGCTTAAAAGGCACGAAAATGAAAAAACAATTAGAGCATTTTTTGTTTCATTAAATCTAACAAAATGGTTCTCGAATAATCATCAATAAAAGTTAAAAATTATCACAATTCAATTGGGGACACAACTAGGTACAGACCTCACAAACCTGAATAAATGTGTCAACCAGGCCGGGCGGCCCGGGAATGGCCCGAGGCTTGGCTTGGCTTAGCCGTGCCTGGTCCTGGGCCATGCCACCCAATGGTATTGTTCATGTTGTGCTAGTTGGGCATGAGCAGTGCCTTGGGTCGGGCTAGACATGACCCGTGTACTTACCCCCAAAGCATAGTCCACCAGCTCTGCCGCCCACCAATCCGATGGGGTGGGTTATAAATAAAAAAAAATTAGTTACGTAAGTCAGTCACCCATTGTATTTTCACGCAACAGATTCTACGGGGGAACCTTCAGGCACGGAGCTGCAATCAACCGTACCACCGTACAGGGCCGGCCATATTATTCCCGTGTCATGCCAGGCATGACATGTGAATTATACCGTGTCGTATCCGGCACGACACAGTGGCACAACAGTGCCTAGAATAAAGGGTCATGTCGGCACGGTAAGATCCGTTTGATACCGCTACGTCTGAATTGACTAACTCAAAAGGAGCACTAACTTGATTATTTACTCTAGGTTTTATAACTAAGGTAATGATATTTGGCAAATTGATAAGATTCACAAAATAAATATAATATTTCAAAATTGAGGACACAATTTCTTTAATAATGGAAGTGAAGGATGACCCAATATGTAATGCATCTCAAGTGGTGTAGTGACTCTAAAACAAACAACAGTGTTAGGAATTAAAGGATCAAAGATGTATAAATCACCAGGCTCACCGTCTCTGCCAATAACCTGCTTCATCATAAGATCCTAAAAGAGATAAAAATTAGAAAAGAATGAGATAGAACTCTTAAGTGAGCAAGTTAACTTGCTAACATACATCAAATTAAAACAGAAATTTGGTAAACTTTTGATTTGATGTCCAAGAATAGAGGGAGTGGGCATAATTACGTCCGACCCAAGAACACATGATTGTGATCTATTTGCCAGAGTTACAGTGGACGATGAAGGTTATGATTAAAAGGTAGATAAAATATAGGAGTTACCTATCATGCGATTTGCGGTTCTAGAGTCCATGACCCTATCGGAAGATGAAGAAGATAAAAGACATTTATTTGAATTACCTGACTTGACAATAGCATGAATCAGAGCAGATGGAGATCAATGAATCTTGATGAAATTGGAACCTGACTAATTTCACAGTTAAGAATAAAACTGACTGTTCAGATGCCTCAGTAGTAGAAGCTATATGAGCAGGCTGAAATTTGTGATTTTGATTCTGTTATTTCTTACAATCTCGTATCATATAGCCAGACATATGGTAAATACAATGGTAGGTGAAGAGATAAAAGAGGATGATACCTTAGTGCGAAGAAGTCGGTAAAAGGTCTCTTTGAGGGAAGATATCTCAGGACTGGACATCATTTGGGCCTTAGCTGAATCATACTCAGAAGGAAGAGCGGCGAGGGGCCCTATAACTATCATCTTTTCTTTTTCACTTTGTTGAACTTTGACATCTAGACTAAAGGGCATAACCATATTAAGCTTTTCATATTTTTTTTTGCATTGCATAATAAAATTTGTGATAGATTGATCATGTTTCTCTGATCGATAGAATGTTCTACACACATCAACCAGAAAACACAAACTCCAAATAGTCCATTAGTTTTTATAGCAAATTCACCGTGATTAATGAAGCTCAGTCATAATTATTAAATTGAGATTCGAATCTAGAATAGAAATGCTTAATTAGTGAATTAAGATTCGAGAATTGAATTGAATCGAATCGTGAATCGAATTTTTTGTAATTTTTTTTCATGTTAATTATTTCTCATTTTCTATCGTTGATAATTTTTTTTTTAGTTTTTATTTTTGTGATTTTTTTTGGATTTTATTATTTTTTTCACGTTAAATTCATAATATCAAATGCTGGAGTTATTTTTTTATATGTTAATTAATTCCTACAGCTGATAATTTTTTTTTATATTTTAGTTTTTATTTTTGTAATTTTTTGAGGATCTTGGTCTTTTAAGAGTTAATATTAAATTGATTCATGTGAATCGATTTGCAATTCAGTAATTTAGTTTTTGATTCATGTATATTTTTAATTCTTTTAAAGAGTCGGATTATTAACATCTGAATCGAATCATGAATCGTACGATTTTGATAATAGTGAGCCCAATACCTTATTGTCGATGAAATTATGGATTTGGATTAATAGTCGAGCATCCTCCTCCATCCATTGTCTTCGAATCATCAACTGACAGATTCATAGTGAGGTGACTGACCCATACATATCCTTTTGATGTATATTCAAATTGTTTTGTTCCATCTAAATAGTTGGGACCAGTCAGTTTGTCTTCTATGATTTTAGACATTATCGGGACCACTTTTGGCTTTGGGGCCAGTTTCTATTCTGAATCGCTCATTATAATGCCACAAGAAGAAGATCAAGAGCAGAGAGCAGTATTATAAATCAGATTTAGGAAAAATCAAGTATAAACCCTAGAAAAAGGGGTCTGTCTGACCCAAACAACACAAAGTTTCAGATCCAGAAATCAAACAGGGAAACTAAGCCTGGCTTGTCAGCGGCCAGCGAACCCTCCTATGCTGGAGGTGAGACTCTACGCTCCTTTTAAGTGGGTGTTTCCTTCTCACAACCCTTCGCATCGGCTTCAGTTTAATAGTTCATTTGTTATGAACTAGCAGAGCAAAAATTAGAAAATTAAAGTAGAAGAAGTCTAAGGTGGCGTTTAGTTTAGAAAAAATTTTCTATTTTCGGTTTTTCATTTGCTGGAAGTCATTTTCTGGTTTTCAAACTATTTTTTGAAAAACAGGAATGTATTTGGTATATATGCTGAAAAATATTTTGCTGAAAATGAAAATAGAAAAATGCGTTTGGTATGTATAATATAAAATATATTTTTTATATGTTAAATTAAACTTAAAAAAACAATACATAACTGAACAAAATCATTCACAAAAGAATTTATGCATGAATTTAAATAAAATGATTGACAAAAGAGATCATGCATAATTTTGAATAAAATAAAAATCAAAAGAGTTCATGCATAATTCTGATCAAAATTATTCCACATTTGTTCTATTATGTCATTATAAATTTGTCTCATTTATTATGTTTGACTTGTATCTACTGCAATTAGGTCCTGCTCTGCACCATCTACTTCATCATTGCGTATTAGTATTTATTCTGTACTATACTCCATGAATAATGTATCTAATGTGTGATGACGTCGAATAAAGTTGTGTAAAGTACAAGCTGTAGGAATTGGTCATTACTTCCGCAATGGATAGCTAGGCATGTGCTTCATAATTAGAAATCTTGCTTTTAGTATCACAATACTTCGCTTAATGATATTACGCAAGCAACTGTGTCGATAGTTGAACAATTCTCGGCATCCATGTGGCTTGCCTTGGCCTCGAAAGTCTCATAAATGATATCTCTGACCTCGATAAGGGGCAAGAAATCCAGGAATATTTGGATAGCCGGATTCTACGAGGTAAAATTGAGCTACAAAAAATAGCAAATGTCATTTAAAAAAATATAATTTTTACAAAAAAATCAGATCAGATGAGACTGAACAAGTGAATTGACCGAGTGAAGACAAAATATTACAAGAACCCAGTTTTATAATGCTATGAGTCATGTTATCAGAACCACATTTACAATTCAATTCTTGAACAACAGAGAATTAGTATACTAATATGAATGTCAGTTTTTTTTTCATTCATGAAAAAGAGAACAAGATATATATATATATCTATCTATGTATACAAACAAATAAAGAAGCAGTGATGATTACATCTGTAGCAATAGTGTTGTAGCAACAATGTAGAAACTACAGCAATAATGCAGTGATTGAATCTAGAAAAATCGAGCATACTGTTGTATATATATACAATCTATCTATATATACAATAATGTATATATCTATCTAGAAAAAGAAAAGTCTACTGCTGTATGTGTGTGTTCAATCTAGCAATTTCTCGGGCTTAAAATATTGTCTGAGAAAGAATCAGTGATTCAAGTATTTCTTTAAACATGTAATGTGCACCAACGTAGGGGATTTTGGTTTGATTTACAGGGGAAACATATTCAACCATTATTGGACTAGAAAAATGATTTTAGTACAAAATAAATAGACAAACCAAGACAATTGGGCAGAAACATAAAAATCAACAAGGAAATCAAAAACAGCAAAACCATAAAGAAGCAGAAAAACGTAACACCACTCAAACATAGTAGTAAAAAAAGTGAGATCATAAAACCATACAACTCACATTTTCGATTGGTTTTAGTGTTACCTATAACAGAGGAATGCGTCGTTCAGACCTGCAGAAGCAAGAAGAAGCCGAGCAGACCCATAGACGCAAGGGAGGAATCACACATGAGGCGTCGATCGGACAAGCAGAAGCAAGAAGAGAGCCGAGCAGACCCACGACCATAGACCCAAGGGAGGAATCGCACGCAAAATCAGATGGAGAATGAGGGCTGGAGTGTTCTTTGGCAAAAGGAGAGAATGACTTTTTATCGTTCTCTCATTTTCTAAAAAATAAGCCCGTGTTTTCTCAAAAATAGAAAATAAAAACAAGCATTCAAACTGTTTTTTTGGGAAAACGCGGAAAACAGGAAAATAAAAACGGAAAAACATCAAACCAAACAGCACCTAATTTTTTTGTAAAAGTAAAGACATAATTCATCCCTCTCAAACTCAAAGCAAGTTTTTAATGCTAAAGTTTTCCTCAGACTCTTCTAATAATATAAATAGGCATAAGTATAAATAAAAGTAAAGTTAGAATTAAATTGTTTAGAAAGATAACTCATGGAAATGAGATTTAAAGAATAATCAATGCTTAACAACATACACAAAAGAAACAAGGAGCCTAGATAAATATTATCATTTTTAATTGTTTTTAAAAGATTGTTATTAGTTATAATAATACTCAAGAAATAAGAAAAAATATCGTGAAAAGAAAATTATTACTAGTAATATAAGTATTAACTTTTTGATCGATAATTTATAAATCTGAAATTGAAAAATGAGTAAAAAATTCAATGGTACCTGAAGGATAAGAAATGCTAATTATTGTCTTACAGATCAATTTTATATGCTCATATTTAGTAAGTATTGTAGTGAAAGAACTTTGTATAGATTCTTGAATAACTTTGATAGTCGGTCTCTCTTTCAACTTTATGTTGTGATATGATATTAATCTATGAAAATAACTTATATAACTATTTTTGTTGTGACATGCTTGTCTGCACTATGTTCAATGAATTGAGGTTCTTCTATCTCTACCTATGATATGTCAAGTACTCATTGTTGATAATTTTGGTTTAATAAACATAATATGTGGAAATAACTCTCACATATTGAACACACATCCAAAAGTTTAAATTGTCTTCAGATAAATTGAAAAAAACCTAATTTAGATCATATCCAAATTTGGAACCCTAATTTTTGGTTTTTTTTATGAATCCACCCTGAAGTTAAGTCTGGTCTAATTATACTCCCCAAAATTGCCTTTATTGTCATCACTAGTTTTCCACACCATCATCACTTCTTGGCATTGATGTTGTGAGTGTTGATGCTCATTGCACACAATGGGTGTGCGACATCCCTCGTGTCGGCGCACATGATTGTGTATCTATGTTTCGCATGATATTCCATTCATTATGTTGGTTTAGTGCTTGTGGTTCCTCACAAATTCTAAGTTTTCCACTCCCAGGGTTTTGGCTTTGATACAATATTAAAATTTATATAACAAAAAATATAGAATAAAAAAGTAAAAAGTAAATAGATAGTAAACCATAACAAATCTATAACACATCTATTTAAATCAAATGAGCTAATTATGGCTACAATTTTCGTAAAGACTATTCTATTGTAACTTCTTAGGCCATATGAGATAACAATTAGATAGATAGATAAAAATATTTATAGATAGATAGATATATATATATCAATAGACAGATAAATAGGTAGAAAGATAGCCAGACAAAGATATTGATATATAAACAAATAGATAAACATATAGAGATATATATATATATATATATATATATATATATATATATATATATATATATATATATATATATATATATATATATATATATATATATAGAAAGATAGATAGACACGTAGATAGACATATAGATACAGCGATAGATAAAGAGATAATTGACAGTTAGATTGACATATAGAAAGATATAGAGATTGATAGTCAAATAGATAGAAAAATAGAATGATATAAAGACTAACATATTTACAAACATATAGATAGATAGACATAATGATAGTTAAATTAACAAATAGATACAAAGATAGAAAGAAATAAACTATAAAAACTTTTGATAATTAACAAATAAATTGTTATAATTAAATTATAACAATTTAATTATAACAATTTAATTATAACATATAGATAGATAGCATCATATCTTTTAGAATGATTCAATACAAAACTTACTCGCTCAAATATTTTGTAATGTGAGTTGAATAATCTCTCTCACCTCTCCATGATGCATGATTTAAAAAGACCCTTGATAGAAAATGAGTGGAGAATGTATTTGATTGATCAAGTGGTAGTTTTAACTAAATATCTTTTTTTTTCTGCTATTTCATTTCGTGTGTGTGTGCTAGCTTAGTGATGTCGGTGATGATCACAAGTTTTGTAAAGCATGTGCTAAAATTATCATACATATGTTCAATAATATTGTTATTTTTTATAATTTTGATATTTATTTTAAATTGATTTTCAATCATTTTATGAAATCTGTGTTGCACGGACACGGCTTGGAAGCACCGTGTCCGCGTGTCGGACACCTGGACACGCGGACACGGGTCGGACACGCGTCGGATACGTGTCCGATACGCCACGTGGCGTATCGGATACGCGTCGGAGACGTATCCGACGAGTTTTCCGGTGAACATCCATTTACCTCCCAACGCGTCTTTACCTACCAACGCGTCTTCTACCAACCACAGCATTTTTGAAGTCTAACGCGTCGGAAATACCCCATTTATTAAGAATTACTCTTACATCTCCATCGAATTGAGGAGCACACCGCCGACAGTGAGGAGCACGCCGCCGATCCGCCGACTATACCTAAGGTAAGGATTTAAATCTATATCTGGAACGGAGAGTTCGAAAATCAAAAAATCGGGAGGGGGAGAGTTCGAAAATTGAAAATCGGGAGGGGGGGGGGGGGTTTCGGGAGGGAGGGGTGGGAAAGGGGTTTTCGGGAGGGGGGGGGAAGTTTCTGTATGGGAGAGGGGGGGAAAGCTTCTGTGCGGGGGAGGGGGGGAAAGATTAAAATACTGTATTTTATTTTAAAAGTATTTAAAATAAAAAACAAAATTTTAGAGGTTTAATTTTATTTTAAATTATTTTAAAAAACAGAATTTTAAATTATTTTAAAATACTGTATTTTAAATTATTTTAAAATACTGTATTTTAAATTATTTTAAAATACTGTATTTAAAATATATGTTAGAGGGAGTTAGAAGCTGTAACGGGAGGGGGCAGGGGTTAGAGGGCTTAAATATATATTTTTTTTATTTTAATTATTATTGTTTGTATAATATATATACAAAATATAATAAATAAATAATTTATTTTATTTTTAAATACATAATTTTAAGAATAATAATAAATATGCAATATTTAAATATGGAATATTTAAATATGAATACTCTTGTTAAGTTGTTAGTATGTATTATGTAATTGTAATATTTAGTAATATATAATATGTAAGTATAATAGTTTTTGTTATATAATTTATTTAAAATAAATTATTATTTTATGAAAATAATAAAAATATAATGAAAAATGTAATAAATTATTGATGGAGAAAAAAAAATAAGATTAAATTAATTTTGAATTAATATAGATTATTTAAAATGCATAATTTTTTTTTCATGCAGAATTATATAATAAAATGAGTTGTAATTCTGAGCCTTCAAGTAATCAAGAAAATATTCAAGATGTTGATGATAATGCTCCATTATGGAAATATGTCACGAAAGATGCAAATTTAGATAAAGGAAAAGGGGGAGGAAATGTTACTTTTCAATGTAATTTTTGTAGACAAATATATAGAGGATCATATTATAGAGTCAAGGCTCACTTGTTAAAAATTAAAGGGGCTGGGATTGCATCATGTACTAAAGTAACAAATCAAAATTTGATTGAGATGCAAAGGATGATGGAGGAATCTGAACAGAGAATGAAAAAATCTAATCCTAAGTTAGTTTCTTTACCCACATTAAGTATTGCTGATTCTTTTTTTGAGAATTCCTCTTCTAGTGCTAATCCTATTGATCTAAAAAAGAGAAAGGGAACTATGGGATCAATTGAAAATGCATTCAAAATTGGTGCACGTGAATTAGTTGACAGTGAGATAGCTAGGCTGTTTTATTCTGGATGGTTGTCTTTTCAATTAGCTAGAAATCCTTATTATGCACGTGCCTTTAAAAGTGCAAGTCAACTACCAGGTTATGTCCCACCAAGCTATAATACATTAAGAACAACATTATTGCAGAAGGAGAAGAATAATATTGATAATCTATTAGAACCAATCAAGAAGACTTGGAATGAGAAAGGAGTGAGCATTTGTAGTGATGGATGGTCAGATGCTCAAAGAAGACCACTTATTAATATCATGGCAGTCTCAGAAAGTGGACCAATGTTTTTGAAAGCAATAAACTGCGAAGGAGAGATTAAGGACAAACATTTTATAGCTGATTTATTGATTAATGCTATACAAGAGATTGGTCCACAAAAGGTAGTTCAAGTTATAACTGATAATGCTGCAGCTTGCAAAGCAGCAGGATACATTGTGGAATCAAAATTTTGGCATATCTTTTGGACCCCGTGTGTGGTTCATACTCTTAATCTTGCTTTGAAGAATATTTGTGCACCAACAAACTCAAAATATGATGATATGATGGAACAGTGTGGTTGGATTGCTCAAGTATCAAGTGATATTTTTTTTATCAAGAATTTCATTATGAATCATGCAATGAGATTATCAATGTTTAATAATCATTGCAAGCTGAAGTTACTTTCAGTGGCCGATACACGGTTTGCTTCAACTATTGTTATGATTAAACGATTTAAAACAATAAAAAGAGGTTTGGAGCAATTAGTGATAAGTGAAGAATGGGAAATGTATAAAGATGATGATTTAGTGAAAGCTAAAGAAGTAAATGATAAAATCCTAAATGAAGACTTTTGGATGAATGTAGATTATATCCTCAGTTTTACAACTCCTATTTATGAGATGCTTCGATTAGCTGACACTGATAAACATTGCCTTCACAATATTTATGAGTGGTGGGATTCTATGATCGAAAAAGTGAAGGAAGCTATTTTTAAGAAAGAACATAAAAGCCCCACAGATAATTCAAGGTATACTTTTAATTTAATTTTTAATTTTTATTATTTTGATTGAAAGTTTAAGTTTTAATTATAATTGAACTTATATGATTTGCTATGTATTTTAACCTATAGGTTTTTTTATATTGTGAATGATATCCTGGTGGAAAGATGGAATAAAAGCCACACACATTTACATTCTCTTGCTCATTCCTTAAATCAAAGGTAATCTTACGAGTTTAAATTATAGATTATGATAATTTTAATATAAATGATATTCTATGATTTTTAATATTTTATAACTAATGTTATAACATAACTTGCAGGTATTATAGTCAACAATGGCTTGCAGAGTCTGGTGATCGTGTTCCACCACATCGAGATTTAGAAATAGTAAGAGAAAGAAAAAAATGTTTTGAGAGATATTTTTCTAATGAAGGTGAAAGGAGAAGAGCAAATGACGAGTATGCTATATTTTCGGCATTTTTTGAAGATTTTTCTAGTAGTGATTCCATAAAAGACAGGTGGTATATGAGTCCTATTAAATGGTGGGTTGTTCTTGGAACTGCTGCACCGATGCTTCAATCTATTGCATTAAAATTGTTAGGACAACCTTGTTCATCCTCATGTTGTGAAAGAAATTGGAGCACTTATAATTTTATTCACTCCATGAAGAGAAACAAGTTGACACCACAAAGAGCTGAAGACTTAGTTTATATCCATAACAATCTTCGACTTCTGTCAAGGAGATCTCCAAACTATAATGAAGGCGAATCTAAAATGTGGGACATTGGAGGTGATGGTTTTGAATCAATGAATATTGAAAATGCTGGAATTCTCGAGATTGCAGATCTTTCTCTTGATGAACCTGAACTGGAAGCTATTTTGTTTGATTCATAAGAAAATGCGAATCTTTTGTTTTAATATTTCTTATGTTTGTGTTTGAATGTTTGTAAAAATAAAGTTTGAGCATTTTATTTATTTATTTAAATTTCTGTTAATGTTAAATATTTATATTTAATTTTTTTTTCATGCCGTGTCCTAGCCGTATCCGTATCCTAGTTTTTTAAAATTTGCCGTGTCCCCGTATCCTGCCGTGTCGTATCCGCGTGTCCGTATCCGTGTCCGTGCAACATAGTATGAAATAATTAAAAAATAGACAAAATATGAGATTTATTTTGAAAAAAAGAAAGTTAAGTAAATTGAGTATGAAAGTGATAATATCTCAAATGATCCAAAAACTCAATTCTATTAGGTTCTTAACTATTTGAATGCATCAGATCGAATGATTCGTCACGCACATGATGATGGTGGGCAAGGTGGGATGTCCTGGTATGCTCTCATATCTGACAAGTCTCATAAACTAACCTACAGAAAGTTTTTTTATTAAATTACAAAATTCTCAGTTTGTCAGAGATGAATTACCAAGCTAAGAATAAACTAATAAACGAATAATAGCGCTTGGGCACTTAGTAGGTTTTCTAATAGCACAGAATATTGCATAAAAGCTATCATTCTTAGAATAAAAGAAAATGATTCTCGAAGTCTTTTTGATCTTATAAAATTTCCATAAGAAAACTCAAGATAAAAATAAAATATCAAGATTAATGTTCTCATGGTAAAGAACTTGTGATATTTTATAATCAGTATAACAACATTTAGAAAATAAATAAAAATATAATAAATAGAAAATAATTATTTTATGTCGTGACTAAATATTGTTGAAACATAAACTTATTTTATAAAAAATAAATTGTGTCTGAAGGATAAGAAATATGTGTTGTTATCTTATAGTAATGAAGAATTATACATATTGTTGAAGCATAAACTTATTTTAGAAAAAATAATAATTTTAAATTTTGAAAATTCAAAGCTAAAGACTTGGTCTAGAGGTGTCAAATGGGACATGCTGGGGTAGCCCGACTATGCTTTCGTGCTGGGCCTGGCACGGCATGACATGGTTACTATACCGTGTCGTGTCTGACCCAGCACAGTTCTATGGAGGTTAGCACGACACGGCACGGGCCCGCGGCACGAATCTGCCGGGTTCGGTCCCATTGGGCCGAACCCCTAATTTAAAAAAAAATAGGGTTTTGGCACGTGCCATAATGCCGTTGCGCTGTGGAACCATGTGCCGTCGCACTGCCTCGTTGTGGAATCGTGCACCGTCGCATCGCCGCTCAGTCGAACCCCTAATTAAAAAAAATTAGGATTTTGGCGTACGTCATAAAGCCGCCATGCAGCGGAACCACGCACAATCGTGCTGCCACACAACCGAACCTTTAATTAAAAAAAATTAGGGTTTTGATGTACGCCATAATGTCGACGTGCTGCGGAATCGTGTGCCGTCATGCTGCCGTGCTACGGAATCGCGTGACGTCATGCCGCCGTGCTGCCGAATCGTGCGCCGTCATGCTGGCATGCAGTCGAACCTCTACTTTGAAAAAAATTAGGATTTTGGTACGTGCCGCCGAAACCTCAATTAAAAAAAATTAGGATTTCTCAGCTCGTACTGAGGTACCGTGCCAACGGGCCACGGCATCGTGCCGGGCCAAGCCCGGCACGAGGCCCAGTTGGCCTCGGCACGGCACGGGCACGGGAAATACTCATGCTGTGCTGGCCTAGTCATGGCCGAATCATGGCATGTCTCGTGCCGGTCCGGGCCGGCCCTGCCTGGTTGACACCTCTAACTTGGTATAAGATAGTAAATTTGAATTTTAAAAATTCAAAATTAAAAACTTAGTCTAAGTTAGTTAAAATTTAAATTTTGAATTAGTCTAAGGTAGTTGAAGTTTTAGCGGGTTCTTGTAACCTATAAATAACTCTATTGTATTTATACTTGATATATTCCATTCTTAAGTATTTGAAGTATTTTTTTAAGTGTTCATTTTAAGAAAGTTTTATTATTTTTTTTTCTCTATTTTCTTTCATCTTTTTTCCAATACATATTTCTTCCTAATAATGCTTATAATTATAATTATAAAAACTCACACTCATGCAAATCATAGGATAAGATAAAATAAATAATTTGGTACTCACATGATAAGCATAAAATAAATAATAACAGATAAATGAACACTGCGAAACAGTTTATTTGGGTTTTAAATGAAAAAAATCTTGTCCAGATTAATTGTGGCTGGTAATCCAACCAAGTTGCTCAATTTTACCACAGATAGAAGGAAATTTTTGTTGGTTATGTTTCGTGTTGATGCTCATTTGAGGTTTCATCAACACTGTTCTGGCAATTGTTGTGCAGGAACATGTACTGCTTCAGTCACCTGTCTGGCAAACTAGAGCATCTAATGAAGGTCAATTTTCTCCTCCTCTGTTCTTATTGCTGTTTCTCTTTCTCATCTTGTTTAAGAAATGAAACTCTTTACAGATTATTTCGTGATGTACACTTTCTTTCTCATTTTGTAGCTAATGCATATACTTACGCTTTGATACAGTTCCTCTACTTTTAATTCTCCTTCTAGTCCTCGTATATTCAACTTTTTTGGCTTCTACAATGTTCAGATCTCTCATTTATACATTTATTCGCATGACCAATCCATCTCACTATTCATTTTTGCCAATGTGTTTCTTTTTTGGTGTTGACTTCATTTTTAGCTTGGTCTATCTTCGTATTTCAATATATTTATTTTAATATCTAACTTTTCAATTGTCCTCTTGTATAATTTTATCCTAGTTCTGGCAATTGGAGCAGCTCACAAAAATCAAATCCAAGCGATCCATCCCTGATCCCTAGAGTTGTGACTTAGCCGAGACAATAGATCAACATGGGCTAGTTTTTCCACCCGAATAAGCTCAGTTGCAATGGTTTTTTTTTTTTGTTTTTTTTTTGTTTTTTTTTTGTTTTTTTTTGTTTTTTTTTGTTTTTAATTTATTTATTTTTTTTGTTATTTTTTGTTATTTTTTGTTATTTTTATTCCCCATCTCCTCCCTCCCACAAATCCAACTCATACATTTCTTTGTTTATATATGAGCCTAGGGACTATGAAATCGAACCCCTTTCCTAATAGCATGATTGTTCCAAATGATAGACATCATAGAGAACATATTCGACATTTCTGGCGATCGAACTCGTGACCTTATGGTAAGAATATTTATCTTCTTTGTCAACCTGACTATCATGTTGTTAGTTGTAGGACTGTAATGGTTATTTTGATCATTCCACAAAAACAGAGTTTGATTTTCTTACTCGTAGCGTTAGATTTGGGTTTTCTTACCTGTGAGTGTGAGATTTTTAGAGGCTTCATTTCTCCTGTTTGTGGGGTTTTTATGGGCTGAATTGCCAATGCTACACAATAGTGAGTTATTAGTTTATCTTTTCAAAGTTCGTGCTTTTGCACATAACCTTCATTACATATACTAGTTTTCATCACATGATTCTTTTTTTTTTTATTGATTTCGACGTACATTTGAATAATAATATTTAAATATCTAACATGAGTTTTTAGAAATCTTTGCTTGATATGATTAATACCCGCCAACCTCTCATTTCATCCATTAAATACTAAAATAGTAATACAAATTGTCATCCTCTGTCTTAACTCGAGTTTCTTGATTATTAAATATGTATTAGCCTCTTAATTTTTATTCAATCTCATATATTTTAGCTATGTTATCAGCAAATAATATAGCATTAATATTGTTAAAAAAACTCATTTTTATACCAAGTATATAAATGATGTGAAAATTATATATGTATGGTAGAAAAGATAAAACTGAATGGGGCATCTCTTATTGATTAAGACATTTTCAATATACAAATGTAATATACAGATGATATAAAAGTTAATTCATAAATGTTCAACATGTTCAACTTAGGAGTAACAATATAAATTTGGGGCGCATGAGAAATATTTAGTTTGGTGACTTTATAATTAAGTTTTCTTATAATTATCTTATATTTTATAGAGTCAACTAACTAATTGGTAGATTGTCATATTCATAAAAATCTCAATGGGTGAGTCGACTTGAGTATATCCCAAAGAATGAACTTGGTAAAGATGTCCATAACATATATTTGTTGGCTAGACCATCCACCTACAAAAAATAACCATATATGAGCCTCTCTGTTCCTTGGCCAAAATGGAGTATGAAAGAATTCCTTATTGTCAAGTTTAGTAATGCACAACATATTGTCTTCAATAGCTATGACATTGGCCCCATAGGTGAGATATAAAGTAAGTTTATCACCTCAATTTTTCTAATAAAAATAAGAACAATTTCAAATGTACTTGTATATGACTCTTACATGACTAATATTTGATATGTTATTTACGCATTGACTTCTTATTTATTATAATATCAGAGTCGAAAATCCTTGGAGGAGCAAACCCTAGGGTTTGTAGAGGTAAAACACATGCATTATACCAACGAAGTGCTTGTGGCATAGCTTGCAATAATGCTTGCACGTGCAAAGTTTCTAATGGAGGTGTGCATCCATTGTGTGTTGTCATCTCTTTTATCGCACGCACATTGTATCCGACGAGCATCAACACCTCCCATGTCGATGTGTGTTTGGCAGTGTCTTCAACATCCTAGGTGATTTAGGGTTTGTTGTGATGCATCTTCAATTGTGTAATATTGGGAGTTTCTTGATAGTGTCGTGCATGTGGTGTTTGGCCAATGATTTTTGGATGGTGCACAAAATTTGCTCCATGGTGCAATTAGGGTTTACTATATAATCCCCATTTTTGGTACAATAATATATCATGTGAGTTTGATATATTATGTTTATATTTTATTGTCGATGAGATTAAAATTTTAGTTATTAATGTATGAAAGCTTGAGAATTAGAGTTGCTCAGTGGACAACACGAATTAGGATGTGATTCTTGAGCCAAGGGATATTAGACTACTTGATAAATGAATTACCCAACAATAAGGCAAAATTGAGGTAGCTACAGATAGATTTGTCTTTTGATAATGATTTGGTAGCCCATTGATGTTGAGTCTGCTTCAATTTTCTCATCATACTCATCTTAGATGATATAGATATATAATGACTAGAGAGAATTAGGGAGCTTACCTAGTTCACAACACTCTATATAGCTCCTGAAGGTTTTTCTAGCTAATGATGCATTATAATCTCTATTGAAGTAGACTATTGAATCTATTCAGGAATCGCCATAGAGGCCCCTCATTATAATCTTTATTGAAGAGTGATATTTGAGATTCATCCTCAACTGGACAAGAGTAAATTTTTCTTGGCTTTCTAGTATTATAACTCTCATGATATGTTCTTCAATTTAATACTTTTTGATTATCGCTTTTAAGAATTGATATTCATATTATACATAATTATTTTTTTTTATATATTCGTTGAGTATTGTTTTAACTAATGACAATCTCATAAAGGTTATTGGATATGATGATATTTAGTTGTGTTTTTTAAAATTTATATTATATTTTGTTTATTCCCGATTGTTATATTAGTTTTTTTATTAGTTATTTTTTCAGATAATTTAATTTAATTTTTTTTTTCTTTTATATTGATATTTATTTGCATTATCAAAAAAATTTGAATAAGACTTCATTTGAGATTAAGTAAGATATATTATATGTCTTCTCTTCTATGATAATATCTCCTACTGGGACATTTTGGTCCCTATTGGAGTAATTATCTCACTAAGGATATTATCAGGTCATGTTGAAAGTGATGAATATATTTCTTTCAATGAGACTTAAAAATTAGTACTATAACTTTTAAAAGGACCTATCATTAATTGCACGTTCATGTTTATTGTGAAAATATATTCAAATAGAAAGATAGATCATCTTAAAGTAAGACTTTTAGAGAAATGATTTGCTCAGATATTTAGTATGAATTGTGATAATATTTTTTCCCTTGAAAAATAAACTTAATGGTAATCAAAAAGTGCTCTCTTGGGTGGATAATTTAGTGAGGTGCCTAATTTGAGAGCAAAAATCTCTCAATTTGGTTGTAGTTGAGATTGCAATGCATTGCTCTAGAATTAACTGGGCACATTATTACTAGATATGAGCCTTTTACTATTGGGCCTAGGTATTTTCACCAAGGTGGTATCATCAAGTAATGGGTGGTGGTATAGGATCAGCCATTGTCGATGGTGATTATCAGACGAATAGCTATGCACAGAGGCCTCCAAAAAGCCAGCAGCCCAGCCCAGCCCAGATCCAGCCTGGCC
Source organism: Sapria himalayana (assembly GCA_029783825.1). Lineage (NCBI taxonomy): Eukaryota > Viridiplantae > Streptophyta > Magnoliopsida > Malpighiales > Rafflesiaceae > Sapria > Sapria himalayana. The sequence goes on along the minus strand of JAREIK010001563.1, from coordinate 1,168,090 downwards.
CAGTGGGCTGAAGCTCGGGCTGACCCCAATAGACAAGTGCTCTCCATGGGCCCATTTTGGGCTGTTCAGCATCAAGCCTGAAGTTTAGCCTGGCCCAGCTCATCATTCCATTGTCTAAGTCTAGTTATATTTTATAATTTTTGCTAAATGCCACCCAGCCAAGCCAAGCTCCTAAACTCGTTGACCAGTAGGATGGTGACAAGCCTAAGATTTAACATAGGCTGGTCTGGCCTGACCCATTGACTAGTCAATGGCCTCTGTGGCTTGCTTTGGGCCAGGACGTGGCCTTACTCATTTGGGCCAAATTGACCTGGCCTTCCCTGGCTTGGCCCGCCATACCTATTGGAGACCCCTAGTTATTTAAATGATAACAAATGAAAGACACACACACACACACACACACACACACACACACACAAATGAAAGATAACAAATGAATATTATCAACTTTTTTATGATTGCGAGAACATTTATTTAATTCAGAATGCAAATAATTTTTCGGGACTTATTTTATTTTTGATTTTCTCATATTTAATTTATTTCGTATATTTATTTATTATTAAAAATGGGTAGTGGAATGGGCAGGTACATGAGAAGGATGTGATCGGTGTAACTCATCATCCTCACCGGAATCTCATTGCTACTTATAGCGAAGACCACACGATGAAGCTATGGAAGCCTTGAACAAAGAGAGTAAGTACCCCCCCTTGCTGTTTCCATATTAGCGTTTAGTCATTGCACTGGGGGGACATGTTAATTGACATTTTTGACCTTGCTAACCAAGTAATATCAGTTTAGTTTCTGTAATGTAATTTTTTGCATTTGCTTAAGATTAATTTATTAGTCATGTTTGTAGTTGGTGCGTAAACTTATTCAATTTGATAAATTTCTCATGATTAGCACCTCATATCCTAGTTATATTAATTATTAAAGATTTAGTGATATATCTTTTCCTTTCTTCAACAAGTGTGGGTGTGCCTGTATGTGTGCGTGTCTGCCTGTGTGTGTGTCTGCCTGTGTGTGTCTATGTCTGTTTGTGTGTCTGTGTCTGTGTCTGCTTGTGTGTCTGTGAATGCTTGTGTGTTTGTGTCTGTCTGGTTGTGTGTCCGTGTCCGTGTCTGCTTGTGTCTGTCTGGTTGTGTGTCCGTGTCCGTGTCTGCTTGTGTCTGTGTCTGTCTGCTTGTGTGTCCGTGTCTGCTTGTGTGTCCGTGTCTGCTTGTGTGTCTGTGTCTGTGTCTGCCTGTGTGTGTCCGTGTCTGTGTCTGCCTATGTCTGTGTCCGTGTCTGTGTCTGCCTATGTCTGTGTCCGTGTCTGTGTCTGCCTATGTCTGTGTCCGTGTCTGTGTCTGCCTATGTCTGTGTCCGTGTCTGTGTCTGCCTATGTCCGTGTCTGTGTCTGCCTGTGTTTGTGTCCGTGTCTGTGTCTGCCTGTGTCTGTGTCCGTGTCTGTGTCTGCCTATCTCTGTGTCCGTGTCTGTGTCTGCCTGTGTCTCTGTGTTTGTGTCTGCTTGTGTCTGTGTCCGTGTATGTGTCTGCCTGTGTCTGTGTCTGTCTCTACCTGTGTGCGTCTGTGTCTGTGTCTGCATGTGTGTGTCTGTGTGTCTGTGTCTGCATGTGTCTGTGTCTGTCTGCCTATGTCTATTTCTGCCCGTGTGTGTCTGTCTGCATGTGTATGTGTCTGCCCGTGTGTGTTTGTCTGCATGTGTATGTGTCTGCCCGTGTGTGTCTGTCTGCATGTGTATGTGTCTGCCCGTGTGTGTCTGTCTGCATGTGTATGTGTCTGCCCGTGTGTGTCTGTCTGCATGTGTATGTGTCTGCCCGTGTGTGTCTGTCTGCATGTGTATGTGTCTGCCCGTGTGTGTCTGTCTGCATGTGTATGTGTCTGCCCGTGTGTGTTTGTGTTTGCCTGTGCGTGTGTCTGTCTGTGTCTATCTGTGTGTGTGCCTTTGTCTGCTTGTGTGTGGGTTTGTGTCTGTGTCTGCCAGTGTGTGGGTTTGTGTCTGTGTCTGCCAGTGTGTGGGTCTGTGTCTGTGTCTGCCAGTGTGTGGGTCTGTGTCTGTGTCTGCCTGTGTGTGGGTCTGTGTTTGTGTCTACCTGTGTGCGGGTCTGTGTCTATTTCTACCTGTGTGTGTGTGTGTCTGCCTGTGTGTGTGTGTGTATCTGCCTCTGTATGTGTCTGTGTTTGTATCTGTGTAGAGTACATACAGACTTGTATTGGCACATACACATTCAAAGCTTTGCATCTACATGCACATGTATCATGCATATACTTACACTTACATAGACAACATATGGATGCACCTATATACATGTGTATAGCCATGCATGTACTTACACCCACATAGAGACGTGTACACCTATACCTAGACATGATATATGATTATTTTTGTGGTGGGCGTGTGTGTGTATTCAAATTACATTTTTAATATTATTTATCAGATATCTAATGTTTAATTAATTTTAATTTCACACGTAATTTTATTAAAATAGAACATATGGAATAAATAATTAGTAAAAATATAATTAAAATATTCATAATAATGTAAAATCTATGTGATAAAAAAAACATAATAATAAGATATTTTAGTTTTTCGATTTTTTTTTCTGATTTATAATTAAAATATTCATAATAATGCATTTAGATGAGAATATTTTTCAAATTACTTATGACTCTTTAAATTAAATTTTGTACAATAAAAATAATTATGATAATAACATTAAAAATTAATTTATGTCGTGTATAATAAGTTAGTTATTAGTATTTGAAAATGAATAAATTTTATCTACTTAATTATGGCTCTCTCGAATTAGTTTTTATACTTAATATTTTAGGTAAAGTAAAATTATGAATAATAAGAAATATTAGGTTGTGTATAAATTACTTTTTTTGATAGATATTAAATATTTCTCGTGAAAAAAATAAATAGTTATTATACGTGAAATACTTAAATTAATTTAAAATTTATGTGATATATCTTACTAATAAAGTTTTTTAATATTTTGAATTAGTTGTTTTTTTACTTAGGTTTTAATTTATTATATATATTTCTAATAATCTTTGATCTTATATCTAATATTTTATTAAATTTTTTTTTGGCACTAATGCAATATTAATCAACTATTATTCTATGTTTGAACTAAGGTTACGTATTAATCATAGGTTTATTTTAAATAAACTATTTAGTATAAAACCTAATTTGAGGGAAAAAAAACAATTTGATAAAATTTGGTCATTATCAATATGCAATAACTTTAAATAAATATCAAAAATTCAAAAAACAAATTTGAATTGTATATTATTATTCAAAAAACAAATTTAAATTACATATGTATTTGAATTATATATTTTAATAATTATTTATCAGATAACTAATATTTATTTTTAATTCATATTTTGTAGCTAATGAAATATTATTAAAATATAACATATGAAATAAATAATTACTAAAAATATAAGTAAAATATTCACAAAAGTGTAAAATTTAGGTGAAAAAACTTCTATCGAGTTTTTTATTCTCTTGTTTATTTTTTTTCCTATTTCTCTAAGGTCATATAACCTTTGGATTTGAGTAACTTTTTAAACTATTTTTTACTCTGAAATTAATTTTTGTACTCAATATTTTAATTATAATAAACTTAACGATAGCATGCTATGCTAGTTCATGTGTAAACTAGACTACTTTGTTGATAGATATTATCTATGTAACAAAAAAAATAATTAATAAAATGTTAGATATGATATAAGTAATAATTAAAATATATTTAAAATATTTATAATGGTTTAAAATTTATGCAATTAGACTTATCAAAGATAAATTTTAGTGTTTTGAAATTTGACTCATTCTTTTAGAGTTATTAGTATATTGATAATGAATAATTTTTATCTAATTACTTTTTGCTCTCTGAAATAATTGTTGTACGTAATATTTTAGTTAAAATAAACTCAAGAATAATATGATATGATAGTTAAAATATGAACTAATTTGTTGATAGAAATTGCATTCCTCATAAAAAAAGAATTAATAAATAATTATTAAACACATAAGTGGAATACTTATAATAAATTTTATAATAATAATAATTAGTATGTTTTTGTGGTTAGATTTTGAATCAATCATTGATATTATATTAAATATTTTGTAAATTTATTTTTGTCACAAATGCAATATCAATCAAATATTAGTCTATATTTGAAATAAGAATACATATTAATAATAGGTTTATTTTAAATAAAAAATTGAGTAAAAATATTAATTCGAGATTAAAAAATGATTTGATAATATTTGATCTTTATCCATAGGCAATAACTTTAAAGAAACGTCAAACAAAAATCAAAAGATTTTTTTTTTTTTTCATATGATAGTTTTTTCACCTAGAATTTAAATCATATATATATTCAAATTATATTTTTTTATAATTTTTTATTAGATATCTAATATTTATTTGATTCATATTTTTTTTTTCATAAATGCATTATTATCAAAAAAAAATAATTTAAAAGGTATAAAATTGAAGAAATGAGCTAAAATTCAAAAAAAAAAAAAAATTTTAGTATATTCTTACATCTAAAATTTGAATCATTATATGTATTTTATTAATAATTTTAATAATTATTTATCTCATATCAAATATTTGATTAATTCAATTTTTTGTTGGTGCTAGTAATAAATATCAACAAATTAGTTTATAGTTGAACTATGATTACAAATCACTCATAAGCTTCTTTTAACTAAAATAACGAGGATAAAATATAATTGAAAGGGGCAAACAATTTAATAAACATTTCCCTTTATCAAACTGCTATAATGTATGAGAAGTGAGCTCAAATTAAAAATAAAAAACTAGTTATTATAAATTTTTTGCCACCTAGATTTTGAATTATCATAAGTATTCTAATAAAATATTTTATAATTACTTATCTGATATCTAATATCTAATTAATTTATTTTTTCGTTACATATGCAATATTCATCAACAAATTAGTCTATATTTAATCTAACATAGTATATAATTTATACGTTTAATTTTAACTAAAAGTGTTAGTACAAAATTAAATTTGAGAATTAAACATTATTTGATACAAAATTACTCAATATCTATATTATTCTAATATATTTTTATTATTTTTTATCTCATATCAAATATTTTATTAATTTATTTTGTCATCAAACTAACATCTCTCATCAATTCAGTTTACAATTCAATTAACATAAAATAATATCCATAATCTTATTGAAACTAAAATATTAAGTAAACCTTTAATTTGATAAAAATAAAATAATTCAATAAAATGTACTCATTATCCAAAAGCTATAACATTAAGTAAATGAGGAATATTTCAAAAAAAAAAAAGGACATTCTTATGTATGAGTATTATGAGTATTTTCACCTAGATATTGAAGTCTTATAAGTATTATAGTTATATATATATATATATATATATATATAAACAAAATATATTATACATAAGTTTATTTTAAACTAAAGAAATGAGGATAAAACTTAATTTAAGAGAGTCAAAAAAAATGATAAATATTATTTATTATCTAATTAGTTTATAACCTCAAACAAATTAGCTAAAATTGAAGAGAAAAAAATTATTTTTTATTTTTGTATTTATACCTAGATTATGAATAATAAGTATTACAATTAATTAATGTTTTTGTTGTGCATGCATTATCCATCAATAAATTAGCATATACTTGAAACAACATATCATATTACTGATTAATTTATCTTAAAATAACATAGAGTACAAAATAATATTTGAGCAAGACAAAAATGATTTTGTCATGATCCCCAAGCACTCTTTTCACAATCTCAAACTCGCTCAAACCCTAAGACTATCATGAAATTAAACAATTAAACTAGATTATATTTCCACGAGAGAAATCACACCTTTTCAACTATTAAAGTCATAAGCAAACTTACAAAGGATATAATTTTATAAAATTGGTACTAAATATACCTCCAACAAGCCACATATACAATAAAATTTTCAATGATGGACTCTTACAAACTCTCAAATAGTTTTACAAAAATCATCCTCTTTGACCAAACATTAGACCTTAAAATCATCCATCATGCAATTCTAACTTTCCGCAGTGGCTACTAGCCACTCACTTCATAAGGATTTTCCACTGTTACTCATGCTTGGGGAAAACATCGAGGTGAGCATGAGTGCCTAGCAGGGAAACTCAAGAAAATTTATGAGAAGAGTCGTATTTTATATTCATAGCCACGCATTTTCAAATATATATATATATACACAAGATTTTGATAATAGGTTTGAAAGCATTCATAATATATATGTGTGTGTGTGAGTTCTCAACGTATTCATTTTATAATTTGATTTAATATTTATAAGCATGTGTAATTTATGCATATTGATCATGCTTCAATGAAACATATAGAGAGAAAAACTTATGTGCTAGCTTTTAGGTCATCTTCTAACCCCACCAAAGAACACGCAGCAACTTTCATGATCTAAAGATCTATGAAAGTTGCAAACTTATGACTTGACGACCATGCCTCAACAGAGTGGAATCCTTCCTACGTAGATGTTCTTGTTACTCCTATCTCTTTTTTCCATAAAAGGACTAATACTTAACTTGAATCTCCTAACCTAAAATGTGAATATTTTTCAAAATCATCCACTTAGCATTCAAGTTATAATATATCTTATGTAACAACAAAATAGCTCACATAAGATTTCATTGATGCATATGAACATATTTCTATTTAAAAATAAGTCATACTAACCCATCAACCATGATATAGATATCATTAATAAAGTCAAATATTATTTTCCCTTTTTTTATACAAATACATTTTATATAAAAATGCATGGGTAGATGAGTTTGTAAATTATTCAAAAAAAAAAAAAGTCATTTACATTGTGCCATATTCATGAATTTTATCAATATATCATTTATCGTAATTAAATCATATAAAATTCATGAAATTTATTTCAAATAAATCAAAAAAATTGTTCATAACAAAACACATAGAACTATACATCATAGCATAAGTATATGCAACTAATAATACAAAATATGAAATCGTCAAATGATTTTCTAGAAATTTTTTATCTCAACCAATAGTTTCCAAGTCTTAACTCTCAAACACTAGCCCTAAAATAAGAACTCGACCAAACTAAAGCTTAATTTCACTCAACAACTATAAAATGAAAATAAATCAATTGCAATCAATTGAGAGAGAACAAGAAAAATAGAAAATAAATCAAGAAAGTGCGAGATAAATGAAATAAAGGGAGTTTATCTCTCATTAAAGGGGTAAAAAATCAAATTATCAATGGGTTACTGACTATCCAAACTCTCTCCAAAATCTTCAAAATTAGCAAACTTAGTGTTATTGTTTGCCATTTTTATTCCATATTTATTTTTGAACATAAAAATACTTTTCAGTAGATCTATCTTCCTTAATTAGAAAACTGGTCAAATATATCAATTTGATTCAAATGATTTATTATCAAAAGTAATAAAATTAAAGAAATGAGCTACATTTCAAAGGAAAAATACTTATCAGTAAGTTTTTTTCATCTTAATTTTGAATCATGGTAAGGATTTTAATTATATTTTTAATATTTATTTAGTTGATATCTAATATTTCATTAATTTATATTTTTCTTACACATGTACTATCCATCGATAAATTATTTTATACTCGAACTAACACAAAGTGCCATATATAAGTTTATTTTAACTAAAATATCGAGTACAAAACTTAATTTGAGAGAGACATTATTTGATAAAAATTACTCAAAATATATAGGCTATATAACCTTAAGAAAACAACAAAAGATTCAAAATAAAAAAAAATATAATAATTATATTTTTTAGCTAGATTTTAAATCATTATATAAATTATAATTACTACGTTAATAAATTTTTTTATCTCATATCTAGCATTTAATTAATTTAATTTGTGTCACACAATAAATATTCATCATCAAATTAGTCTATAATTGAATTGACATAACCTATTTTTTAAAAGTTTATTTAATAAAAATATATAGTATACTACTTAATGTGAAAGATAAAATAATTTTATAAAATTACTCATTTTCTATAGGCTAAGATCTTAAATATATGAGCAATAATTCAAAAGACAAAGAAGAGTTCTTATTTGTACATTTTTCACATATTCTTTGAATTATTATAAACATTTTAATTATATTTTTAATTATTATTTATGTGATACATGATATTTGATTAATTCATATTTTTATGACACATTCAATATTAATCAACGACTTAATTTATACATGAACTAACAAAAGGATATTATTCATGAGTTTTGTTTACTAAAAAATTGATTATAAACTTATTTTTAGAGAGACAAAATTATTCGTAAAGATTGTTCATGATCCAAGGCTATTAAAAAAATAAGCCAACATTAAAAAAAAAAATCATTTTAGTAAGTTTTTACCCATCTTTTGAATCAATATAAGCATTCTAATTATATTTTTAATAATTACATATCTAGTACCTAAAATTTGATTTTTTTTTCATGTTTTTATCTCATTGGAAATATTCATAAATAAAATTTTCTTTTCTTGAACTAATTTATCATATTACTCATAATATTATTTTAACTAAATAATGACTGCAAAACATGATTTGAGAGAAACAAAGGAGGGTCTGATAAAAATTACTCATTATCCATAGTTATACTATCAAAGAATCAAACTAAAATTAAAAAGAAAAAATTACTAATTAGTAAGCTTCTACGATGAAATTTTGAATTATAATAGATATTTAATTTTGTATTTTATAATCATTAATCTCAATTCTAATACATGATTAATTCATTTTACTATCGCACATGCAATATATATATATATATATATATATATATATATATATATATCAACAAATTAGTTGATACTTGAACTAACGTAATATTTTATTCCAAAGTATATTTCAACAAAAATATTGAGAGTGATATTTAATTATAAAGAGACAAATACTTTGATAAAAATGATTCTTAATTCATATGTTACAACCATAAGCAACCAACAATAATTCAAAAGACCAAAGTGCCTTATTTGTAAGCTTGTTTACATAAATTTTAAATAATTGTAAGCATTCTAATTATATTTGTAGTAGTTATTTACCTGATATCTAACATTTGATTAATTAATATATTTGTCACATATTCAATATCCATCAATAAATTAGTATATACTTGAATAAACATGACATATTATTCAAATGTTTCTTTTAACTAAAATGTTGAGTAAGAATTTAATTTACAAAAGAGAAAACTTAATTGATAAAAATTGTTCATTATCCAAAGTTTATACTTTTAAGAAATGAGCTAACTTAATTAATAATAAGTTAATATTTTATTAATTTATTATTTGTGATACATGCAATAACTATCAAAAAAATAATATATAACCTCAAAGACAAAAATTCATTTGTTCATATATATTTTCACCTAGATATTGAATGATTGGCAATATTTTAATTATTTATCTGATATTATTTTATTTTTATTAGACATGTAATATTATTTAATAAATTAATTTATACTTGAACAAATATGTTGTATTACTCATAAGTCTAATTTAAATAAAAAATTGAGTATCGATTTAAAATGAATACCAATTTAAACCGAGTACCAATTTAAATTGAATACCAGTTTAAACTGAGTACCAATTTAAATTGAGTACTACTTTAAATAAAATTAACTTTTTATCAATTTTTTGAGAAAAAAATTGATAAAAAATGATTATTATCAAAAACTTATAATATCAAAGAAATGAGCTAAGATTCAAACAAAAAAAATTGCTTATTTTCACTTTTATACCAAGATTTTGAATCATCGTTAGTACTTACATAACAAATAGTGGGCCTCACTCGAACTCAGTCCATGAGTGGTCTTCGAGTGTTAACTTGTTTCTCAGCCCTCATCGAGCATATCGATATTATCCACTTTATCCATTGGAGTACATAGTTCTACACATATCCAGCAAGTCATGTCCTTGAGAATTTGAACTTGAGACCTATAGTCTATAGTTTCAAATTCTAGTACCATAATAATAGTTGTACCAAGTAGGACAACTAGTATTTTGGTGCTAAGATTTGGAACTATATAGATAACAGATCTTGAGTTCGAATCCTCAGGAACGTGACATGTAGGGCATGTGTAAAATCATATGTACTAATAGGCAAAGTAGGCAATATCAATATGCCTTATGAGAACGGAATAATTGGTTAACACTCGGGGACTACCCAAGTACTAAGATTTAGTGGAGCTTACCATTTGTTGCAAATTAATTATATCATTAATAATTATTTATCTCATATCTAATATTTTTTTAATTTATTTTTTTTGTCTAGTATATAATAAGCATCAATAAATTAGTTTATACATAAACTAACTTAACATGTTAGTATAAGTTATTTTAATAAAAAACATTGAACACAATACTTAATCTGAAAAAGACAAAAGATTTAATAAAAAATATTCATTATTCATAAGCTATATCTATAAAGAAATGAGCATTAATTAAAAAGACTAAATTTTTTATCTGTAAGTTTTTTCACCAATATTTTGAATCATTATAAATATTGTAATTTTTAATTAATTTAGTTTTCAATCATGCATAACATATATATTAACAAATTAGTATAAACATGAACTAACATATTATTTTATTCATAAGTTTATTTTGACTAAAATATTGAGTACAATACTTATCTTAAAAGTTACAAAAATGTTTGGACAAAAATTGTTCATTATATATATGCTAAAGCCTTAAAAAAATGAGCAATAAATGAAAAGTGAAAGTTCCTTATATATAAATTTGTTTGCCTAAATGTTGAATCATTATAGGTATTCTAATTCTATTTTTAATGATTATTTTTTTAATATCTAATATTTGATTAATTAATGACTTTCTCAGACATGCAATACATATCCACAAATTAGTTTATATAAAATATACTAACATAGCATGTTATCCACAAGTTTGTTTTAACTACAATATTTAGTATAAAACTAAATATGATATAAACAAAGTATAATATTAAATAAATAATATAAATGTCTCAAGAAATTTATTTTATAAGAACACCTTTTAGATGATAATTAGAATTGAAGTATCTTAATTATATTTTAAATAATAATTTATCTTATGTCAAATATTTTATTAATTTATTTTTTTTATTTCCAAGATAAGATCAATCAACAAATTATTCTATATTTGAACTAACATATATAGTATAATATTTATATGTTTATTTTAACTATAATTATTGAATACAAATTTAACATGAAAAACGAAAAATAATTTTGTTACAATTGTGCATTATCCATAACATATAACTTTATAAAAATGAGCTAAAATTCAAATGAAAAAATATTTATTAATAAGTTTTAATACCAATATTTTGAATCATTATAGGTATTAATTATATATTTAATAATTATTTATCTCATATCTAATATTTTATTAATTTTTTTCTATTATATATATAATGTTCATTAAATATTAGTTTATACTTCAACTAATATATTGTTTTTATAAGTTTATATTTACAAAGATATTAAGTATAATAATACTTAATTTGAATAAAACAAAAATAATTTAATAAAATTACTAATTATCTATAGGCTATAACCATAAAGAAATAAGTAGTGATTAAAAAGAACAAAATTTTGTCATGTAAGCTTGTTCACCTTGATTTTAAATAATTATAAATATTATTATTATATTTTTAATAATTTTTACTATTATCTGATGTTTGAATAATTAAATTCTTTGTTGCACATGTAATATCACTCAACAAACAAATAGATTATTGAACTAACATATCATATTATTCATAAGTTTATTTAAAGTAAAATATTGAGAATACAACTTAATTTGAGTGAGATAAAAATACCTTGATAAAAAAATTTGCACTATCCACTTGAAATAACCTTAAAAAAACAAGTCAAAAAAAAAAAAAAAATCATCTGTTAGTACATTTTTACATATATTTTTGAATTATCATGATTATTCTAATTGTTTTTTTTTTTAATATTGATTTTACTAATATTTAATATTTTATTAATTCTTTTTTTTTTGTCACCATAACATGTTATTAATAAACTTATTTTAACTAAAATGTTGAGCAAAAATTTAATTTGAGAAAGAGAAAATTGAATCGATAATAGTTATTCACTATTGAAAGTCAACTTAAAAAAATAAGCCAACATTCTAAAATAACAAAATTCCTTATTAATATAATTTTTCACATAGAATTGAATCATTATAAGTATTAAAATTATATTTTTAATAATTATTTATCTTATATCTATTATTTTACTAATTTATTTCTATCACATGTGCAATATCATTTCCTAAATTAGTTTATAATGAGTACAAAATATAATATCATAGAGACAAAAAAAATATTTGATAACTAATTTTATGTTAAGTTTTAAAGAAATGAGCTATAATTTTAAAGAAATGAGCTAAAATTAAAAATTTTATGTTATTAAGTTTTAACCATGAGATTATAAATCATTGTAAGTATTTTAATTATATTTTTAATTATTATTTATCTAATAACTAATATTATATTTATTCATTATTTTTTTCATATATGTGATAACTATCAATAAATTAGATTATAACATTTATGAAAATAATTATTTCTCATTAGTTTGTTAATAAGATTTGAATACATACATACATACAATTGATATTCTTCTTAGACAATCTAGTTACAATTGATATTGGGAGAGCTTGGATATTTACAAAAGAAGATTATTTTATTTTATGATTGCCAAAAAACTTTGTATTTAGCAAATAATCCGATATTTCACTCAAAGATAAAATATTTTAGAATACATAATTATATTGTACAAAAAAATAATAGAAAAAAGAATATATGGATATATAGAAAAAGTCATACAGAATACAACCTAACTTGATGCATTCAAAAAGTCAATAAAGATAAAGAGAAACAAGTTCACGTTGTATCGATTTTATATTAGCCTGATAGAAATATAAGTGACATATGAAAATTTAACTTAATTGAAATATTGTAGGGTCAACTATAGGTAGGTGAAGTATATCATACTGCCCAAATCTAAAATCTTTTTGGGATTATATTTTATTTAATCGTATAGTTTATAATAATAATATTATTATTATTATAGAATTTTTTATGTCAAATTATTAATGGGATATCTTCATCATTTTCATTTAGATCTGAGAAATACCCTCTGAATTAGGCCACTGATCGAAACAAGGTGTGAGGAATGATAATTTTGATTTCTCATCCATAGTCATTCAAACTCTTTCAATTCAATCACCATGCTGATATACAAAAAGATACAACAGTTCCAATGAAATAATTAATACTTCATTTTGGGTAATGAAGATCTAGGTATTTTATTTTTATTATCACCATTTCTTCGTTGAAATAAATAATCAGATGAAATGTTGGTGAAGAACATGCGATTGATGTTTGTAAAACCCAACAATTTGACATACATCGATGATACAAATCCTGCAACAAGTCATGTTTAATTTGACATTTTTGACAAAAGTGATGTTTTGAAAATCACGAAACCAGAATATAATGCACAAATCAATGCCATTGGACAGGAATTGAAGATGAATACGTCATGATGAACAAGGAACTCATCATGATCGACTCAGGACACTAAATCGACCATAGAGGATTGTTGTAGCTGTCCCAAATAAAATGCATCATGATGTCATCCTCGAGTAATCTAGTTTGTTCTTGCGAGTTCATCAAGTCCAAGCACCACCCTGGATCGTTTTTGTTCAAGTTCTCAAAGTGATTCGAGACGAAAACAGGCGTGATCGGAATAGATTGAGGGGGTGCTTGTGGCCGTGGTTGATGCTGTTTATGGTTCTCATCACTGATCGACTGGATCTTGCTATACATTTCTTTAAGTTTTTGATCGATGAACCACCCGAGATCATTCAGGTCTACGATGCTCATATCTCGAAGCCGTTCGTCTTGCCCACCCAGGCATCGAGAGATTATATTAGTCATCTCCTTCTCCCTGTTGTCTTTACACTGTTTTTGCACTTGTTGATTGACTTTCATGATTCTTTGCCGAAGGAAGCTTTCTTGGTTAACCATCTTGTTATTCTGCTCCAGTTCCGATAAGTTTTTGAATCTTGAAAGAATCTGATGAGCACCAGAAAGTGATGGCCAAACTTCTGGCTGGGGATCGTAGCTGCCGTAAACGATCATGCAAGCTTCGATACCACACAGTGTGCTCAGTTCACTTACCTTCTTCATCAAACCCTTCTTTCTTTTCTTGAACGTTGCTTTTCTTGCAGAAACATTACTGATGTATGAAAGCTTCACCTTCTTATTGGTCATGAGTTGCCAAAAAAAGAAATTAGTGTTGTGTATTCTTTTGGAGGCAATGTAAAACTAGAAATTTGAACTTCTGTAGGCAATTTTTTAGATTGGGAACAACCATTACACAATATATAAGAGCAAGTAATGAATATCCTTGAATGTCAGCATTAATGGTGATGAGTTGTTGAGAATCGTAACTTCTCTGTTTACGAGATTTGCTTGTTTTGAGTTTATACATGTTAACAATTTATGGTTATAGGTATAATGGGTTGTGTTTGGCTGCTGCCTGCTGGCACGATATGTTATACTGCTAACCATTATGTAATGCGTTGGGCTTGCTAGATCTGATTGGCACAGCCTTGGCTCCCACACGACTTTAGTCTGGGCACGTAGACTCTATCCCATGGCACCGCATCCTGGTTCCTGGGTAGATGAGCATCATTGTTTTGTCACTAGGTGTTGACTGATGAGTGCCCGAGCATGACTAATGCCAAGGCATATGGTGCCTAGTGCAGTTGAGTTGGCCAGGGGCAGTTGGGCAATCTGATGGGATGCTTCTATTGGAACACTACTTGTTCATGCTTGGTTGGGATTACGTGTACACGAGTTGGGTAGACTAGCGTTATTTTGGGTCTTATTTTTATTTAAATATTATATACGTACACCAAGAATGTGAGATAAAAACTCACGTTTCAATTTTTTTAAAAATAATAATAGTAAACTAAAAACTACAAAAATGATTATGTTCAATTTGTCACAAAATAGGTGTTATTTTAATATGGGGGTAGGTGAAAATCACCTTGCCCACGTTGGAAAATTGTTTGGAAATTTCCAAACTTTTTCCTATATAAAGTACTTTTTTATTTCTTTGAAATTCATTCCCATTTATTCCAATTTCTCATTTTATTTTGAATGTATTTTATTTCATGATATAATTTATTGTTTTACTTTGAATTTTCTATCTTTCAAATTATTGCGGGTTTAGTTTTATTTTATAACAGTGGTATCGGAGGAGATTAGTTAGTAACTTTTGTAGTTAATGCATTTTAGAAAAGTTCTGTCAAAAGTACAATAAGAGCCTCAAGGTTTGTGGTTTTTAAGAGGGTAATTGTGCCCCTCCACTTACCTGGGAACTTTTTTTTGTTTAATAACACAAATTATTATTATTATTCTCGGTTACTGTTCACTGTAAAAGTGAAACATGGTAGCAAAATTTGAAATAGAAAAATTCAATTGAAGTAATTTTTCATTATGGAAAATGAAAATTAAGGCAATTTTGAGGAAGGATAATTGCTTAGATACAATTAGAAAAAGGTTCACCGGAATTACTGACGACAAGTGGAATGAGATGGATAATAATACAGTAGCTGACCTGCATTTGGCACTTGCTGATGGAGTATTATCGAGTGTGGCAGAAAAGAATACGGCAAAAGAAATTTGGGGTACTCTTACAAGATTGTACGAAACAAAGTCACTTCACAACAAGATCTTCTTAAAAAGAAGACTGTACACTTTACGAATGATGGAATCTGTTACGGTAACTGATCATATTAACACTCTGAATACTTTATTTTCGCAACTTACTACGTTGGGTCATAAGATAGAAGAAGTTGAACGTGCTGAGATTTTACTTCTGAGTTTACCTGAATCGTATGATCAACTCATCATCAATCTAACGAATGATGCATTGACTGATAGTTTAATTTTTAATAATATTGCCTCTGTCATCTTATAAGAAGAAATAGACGTAAAAACAAAGAGGATAGATATGTAAATGCACAACAAATAGATGCTTTGACGATGATACGAGGGAGATCAACAGAGCATGGCCCCAGTGGGAGTCAAAATTATGGTAGATCAAAATCTCGAAGTAAGAAAAATATTAAATGTTATAACTGTGGTAAGAAAGGACACTTAAAAAGAGATTGTTGGTTTAAGAAAATAAATATAGGTGATGAGTTATCTAAGACACAAGGGAATATTGCAAGCATCAATGATGAAGATAGTATTTTGTATAGTGAGGTAACAATAATAGTTGAAAGTAAAAAATAGTTTAGTTATGTATGGTTGCTAGACTCAGGAGCATCATGACATATGACTTCTCGGAGAGATTGATTTCAAAAATATGAACCAATCTCAGGTGGGTCAGTGCACATGGCTGATGATCATACTTTGAAAATTATTGGTGTGAGTACTATCAAAATTAAAATATTTGATGGTATGATTCGTACCATTCAAGATGTACGACATGTGATTGACTTGAAGAAAAATCTATTGTCTTTGGGACAAATAGATAGTCTTGGATGCAAAACTCATATTGAAAATGGGATGATAAAAATTGTGAGAGGTTCACTCGTGGTAATGAAGGGAGAAAAGATCACGGCAAATTTATTCATGCTTAAAGGAGAAATAGTACAGGAAGCAGATGCATGTGTTGCATCAATTACTAAGGAAGAAGAATCAACAATGATATGACATCTTAAACTATGTCACATGTCAGAATAAGGTTTGAAGATTCTCTCTAATAAAAAGTTACTTCCGGGGCTCAAAACAGTAAATTTACCTTTTTGTGAGCATTGTGTTACTAGTAAGCAGAATAGATTGGCATTTAAAAGATCAAATATAAGAAGTAGAAATATGCTAGACTTGATATATTCTGATGCATGAGAATCACCAGAAATATCTTATGGATGAGCAAAGTATTTTGTATCCTTCATTGATGATTATTAAAAGAGATGTTTGGTATATCCAATCAAGAAAAAGTCAGATGTATTTTTAACTTTTAAAGAATTCAAAGCATGGGTGGAACTTGAATCTGGGAAAAGAATTAAGTGTTTGCGGATAGATAATGGAAGTGAGTATACAGTTGGTGAATTTATTGTTTTTTGTAAGCTAGAATGTATCAAACGATAGTTCAAAGTCACATACACGCCACAACAAAATAGAGTAGCAGAACGATTGAACAGAACTCTTGCAGAAAGAATGAGAGCAATGTTAACAACTGCAAGACTACCCAAGTCCTTTTGGGCAGAAGCAGCAAAAACTGCATGCTATGTGATAAATCGATCACCATCAACATCGATTAATTTGAAGATACCGATGGAGATGTGAACGGGTAAGCCAGTAGACTACTCTACTTTACATTATTTTGGATGTCCTGCATATGTAATGTACAACACCCAAGAAAGAGCAAAGCTAGACCCAAAATCTAGAAAATGCATATTCTTAGGGTATGCTGAAGGAGTAAAGGGGTATCGCTTGTGGGAACCCACTGACCACAAGGTAATTATCAGCAGAGATGTAATTTTTAAAGAAAAAATTGAAGATTATCGCACATTTAAAGAAGTTTCAGAAACTACCACTGTTCGTGTAGAAAATGATCAAATACAAAATATTCCAAAGTCAATGGAGAAAGAATTAGAGCATGAAGCACAAGAACAAGTCGTGTCTGAGGCTCAAGGGGTTAGTTGGCCAATTCGTAATAAAAGACCGCCAGCTTGGCACTCGGAGTATGTTACGGAGAGCAACATTGCATATTGTCTCCTAACATAAGATGAAGAACCTTCAACATTTCAAGAAGCTTCAAATAATTCAGATGCATCTCTGTGCATGACAGTAATGGTGGAAGAAATTGAAGCTCTACACAAGAACAAGACTTGGAAGCTAGTACCGTTACCAATCGGAAGAAAAGCTATTGGCAACAAATGGGTTTACAAGATAAAGCGGGATAGCAATGATCAAGTAGAACGGTATTGTGCAAGATTGGTGATAAAGGGGTATGCTCAGAAAGAAGGTATTGACTTCAATGAAATTTTTTCTCCAGTGGTTCGTCTTACAACAATTAGAGTAGTAATAACTCTATGTGCTACACTTGATTTGCATTTGGAGCAGTTAGATGTTAAAACTACTTTTCTTCATGGAGAAATTGAAGAAGAAATTTATATGTTACAGCCAGAAGGATTTGTTGAAATTGGTAAGGAGAACTTGGTTTGTAAGTTGAACAAATCTCTATACGGTTTGAAACAAGCACCGAGGTGTTGGTATAAGAGATTTGATTCCTTCATCATGAGCCTTGGATATAATAGACTCAGTTCAGACCATTGTACATACTACAAAAGGTTTGAAGAAAATGATTTCATCATTTTACTATTATATGTGGATGACATGTTGGTAGCAGGCCCAAATAAATATCGAATCCAAGAATTGAAGGCACACTTGGCTAGAGAATTTGATATGAAGGACTTGGAACTAGCAAATAAGATTCTAGGGATGCATATTTACCGAGATAGAAATAATAAGAAGATTTGGCTTTCTCAACAAAATTATTTTAACAAAATTTTGCGTCACTTCAACATGCAAGATAGTAAGCTAATTTCTACCCCTCTTCCTGTTAATTTCAAATTATCCTCAAGTATGTGTCCTAGCTCGGAAGAAAAGAGGATGAAGATGTCTCGAGTACCGTATGCATCAGCAGTGGGAAGTTTAATGTTTGCAATGATTTGTACAAGACCAGATATTGCACAAGCAGTGAAAGTGGTTAGTCGATTCATGGAAAATTTGGGCTTAGAACATTGGAGTATTATGAAGAGGATTTTCAGATATCTGAAAGGAACCTCAAATACTACAATATGCTATGGAAGTTCAGATCTTATTGTCAGAGGTTATGTTGATGCAAACTATGCTGGAAATGTTGATAATAGTAAGTCTACAACAGGTTATGTTTTTTCTCTTGCTGGAGGAGCTGTAAGTTGGGTTTCGAAATTGTAGCCTATTATATCTACTTCTATGACAGAAGCAGAATATGTTGCAGCTACAAAAGCCAGTAAAGAAGCAATCTGGTTGCAAATACTGTTGGAAGAGCTTGGATATAAACAAGATAAGGTTACTTTATTTTGTGATAGTCAAAATGCTCTACACTTAGCAAGAAATCCAGTATTTCACTCCAAGACAAAACACATCAGGGTACAATATCATTTTGTACGAGAGAAAGTAGAAGAAGGAAGTGTGGATTTACAAAAGATTGATACCGAAGAAAACATAGCGGATGTTTTAACCAAACCGATCAGCAATGATAAGTTTGAATGGTGTAGAACTTCATGTGGCTTAACAAGATTGGAAGCAAGTATTGACAAGCAAAGAAAATGATTTTCAAGTGGGAGAATGTTATTTTAATATGGGGGTAGGTGAAAATCACCTTGCCCACATTGGAAAATTATTTGGAGATTTCCAAACTTTTTTCTATATAAAGGACTTTTCTATTTCTTTGAAATTCATTCCCATGTATTCCAATTTCTCATTTTCTTTTGAATGTATTTTATTTCCTGATGTAATTTATTGCTTTACTTTTGAATTTTCTATCTTTCAAATTATTGCGGGTTTAGTTTTATTTTATAACAATAGGGCACACATAATGCCTCTTGATGGGTGATTGCCTCCATCAAACGCATCTTAAAATAAAACAAAAAAAATTGATGCAGAGAGTGTTTGCTGGATTTTTTTTTCTGAAGAATTTTTTTCTTCTACTCACATCTAGTTGCTATCTATTTGGTGCGTGTTTACTCATTTGTTGATTGGTGCAGAAAGTGTTCCCTTTTTCAGACCTATTAGAATATAAATAGCGTGTTTGGTTTTCAGGTAATATTTTTGTCTTTAATTTATCCTTGTTGAAATGGTGAAATCAGTTTAAGTATTTTGTACATGGGTGTGTGCTCATTTCTCAGTTTTTATAACATATTTCTAGAAAGTGGATATTGATTTTGTTATTTTGTATTTGTAGGATTAATTTTCATGTGGAATTGGAGTTAGGATAATATTTGAAGAATTATTTATGATATCTTTTTTTCAATTCAGCAATTAAGACGTAACCATGTCGTTGATTCTGAACTGTAGATCTAACGAATCGAGGCTATTATCTAAAGATTGTGTAAAGATCCGAGCATTTATCCTAAAATCTTAAGCTAATTACATATTTGTATTGAATTTTAGATTTCCAAGGTTTTATATCATAGAAAATATATTTTAGTCCAAAACATAATTTTAAGTATTATGTAATTTACTAATTTTCCAGTACATATGAATAAGTTTATAGTATATATTGTTAAATTTGACACATTTATATTTGAAGTTTAGTTTTTACGATGTTAGACTTTTGTATAGTTGTGATATTGAAGTTTCATTATTACATCAATCAATCATTATTCTTAATATTATGTAGTTTTGAATAATCACGGTCCAAATATCTTCTTCCCAACAATCGGTATCAAAGCGAGGTTTCAATCTCACCTAAAAGTAGAATCCGAACTTTTTTGAAGGAGGATATTCTTTATTGATACTGAGATAATATCTAGTCTATCATTATCATTATATTGATATCTGATTATTCCGATATCAATATAGTGATTTCAGTCATATTTTGGGATTGTTTGTTTGTGTTGGTTATTTATGGTTCATATAATGTTTTGTTATCTTGGAGGATCATTCTATGATAATAAAGTTAACTAGAACCAATTATTCTATTTGGTAAAATAGAATACAAGACTATCTCGTAGTCAAACTTGTACTATCTAATAAGGAAGAAAATGAAACCTAAAAAAAAGTGAAGCAGAATAGGAAGACTTATATTTTAGAGTTGTCTCTATAATTTTTCAATGGATAAGTAGCGATACTTATCCATGAAAAAGGTCTTAGAAGATTAATAAGGAAGAAAAGGACTTATAAGTAGCGATACTACCTAATTTGTCAATGAAGTGAATACAGACAAGTTATAGGAGAAACAAGAGTTTGTGTTCGAAATAAACATGATTAGGAATAAAACCTTGATCATTAGATGTTTATAGAACTTAAAGTTCATAGTTGATTGTCTAATTTCGAACATTAATATCTTTTAAGGGGTTGGTGAATCTACTTTTACTCATGAAAAAGGTCTTAGAAGATGAGCTATTAGCTTGCCTACCATCGAGCTCACTTCTAGATAATTGAGATACCTTTGTGGTATCTATGAGCATGTGCCCACCTGGAGGTGTTATGCCAATGCGCATCATCTCATATAACTTATTATCTGAAGAAGTAATGAGAAATGAGAAGGGAAGAGCTTCTCATGGCATTCTAATTTTTGTGAGATATGGCAGGAAGGCCATGAGACACACCCAACTTGATGAAAATATTCATTCTTCTAAATACAAATCATAAAGTAGAAAAATAGTTAAATATTACAACTATAAGAAAATGAGACACATGAAAAATGACTGTTATTCTTAGAAAAAGCTACAACAACAATGCATGAGAGGATATAGACCCGAAAGATAATTTCATATCAGAAGGTGGCATGATGTTAATTAGCTATGATAATTTTGCTAATTAATATCTCAGGAGAGAGTGATTGGCTTATTAATTTAAGAGCATCATTTGATATCACTATGTACATAGACTTCTTTACTACCAACACGCATAGTGATTTTGGTACAATAAAGATATGTAATAGTGGGACATCATAAATTTTAGATAAGGGAGATTTTTCTTTGCAGATGCATATAGGATATCAGTTGTGCTTAGAGATGTCTAGTACATATCAGATATCCGTATGAACATGATATCTATTAGCATGCTAGATGATATGGGATATGCAGTCATTTTAGTGATAGCCAATGTAAACTGGTCAAGGGTGTATTAGTCATTGTGAGGGGTGTGAATGATTACACATTGTATGCCATTGAGGAAAGAGTGTCTAGAGATCAGGTAAATGTTATTCATCAAAAGAGTAACATTGAATTTTTTTGCATAGAAGAGTTGGTCACATGAGCTAAAAATTCCTTCAGGCTTTTAGCTAGATGGAATATCTTCCCATTAGACTAGGGATTTTCTCTAGTTGAGTGTACGGACTATATGGCTAGAAAAGCCATAAAATATCATTTCACTCTCAACCACCTTCAAAAAGATTATTCTCAATCTTATTTGTATGGATGTTTACTTCATGCAAAGCAATCACTCTAGGAAAGTGATAGTATATACACTAAAAATGAACTATTAAGGAGAAAGCTTGATGCATGCTTTCTCATGCATATCTTCCCAAAGAATTTTGGGGAGAAGCTATGCGTATTGTTGTTGTTGCAATCAACATGTGCCCTACTGCCACCATAGATGAAGATGTTCCCAGTGGGGTTTAGACTAAGAAAGATATCTTATATGATCACTTGTAAGTTTTTGGCTATAAAGCCTACATTCATATCCCAAAAGATGAATGACTTAAGTTTGATGATATTGCACATCAATGCATCTTCCTTGACTATGGAGATGAGGAGTTTGGGTATAAACTATTAGACCTAATTTCCAAGAAGCTAGTTCAGAGCAAAGATGTGATTTTTCTTGAAGAGTAATTTGTGGATGGCAATCATCTGAGTAGAGAGTAGAATGATCTGAAAGAGATTCCAATTTTCACAAATATGATGCTGGTTCCTTCTAGAGATTAGTCTGATAATGAGTGGATTGAGTAGCTGTCTAATGATTCTAATCATTATGTTACACATGATATTTATGAGCTGCAAGATATACCTGATATTTTAGAGCCATAGGGTATACCTATTAGAGAGCTGAAGTACCATATTGCATCTAGTACAAGGCATGACTCAATTGTTCATGACGATACATTTTAGTATGAACTAAAAAGATCATCTAGGCCTTGCCATGTTTCCTCTAGAATCTGTGATTGCTTATTACTCATGCATGCAGGTAAGCCAGAGACAATTTAGGCTGCCATATCTTTTGAGAATAAAGAGCGGTGGCTTTGAGCTATGCAAAAAAAGATGGAGTCTCTTCATGTAAACCATGCATATGATCTGGTATCCTTGCCAAACAAGAAAAGGTCTTTGAAAAATAGATGACACTTTAGACTAAAACTTGATGATGATGACTCTCGACTGAGATACAATGCTAAGTTGATAATCTAAAAGTTTAGTCAAAAGAAAGGAATTGATTTTGATGATATATTTTTTCCATATTGAAGATGTCTTCTAATTGAGTATATAGGTGCCAAATGGGCCGGCCCAACTGGACGATACACAATTTTTTCAGGCCCATATATGGGTTGTGTGCAGTGTCAGGCATGACACACTATAGTACCATGTCATGCCTGTCACAAAATGGTTCATTGAAGGGCAGGCCCATCATGACCCACAGCCTGAAATCAGCCTAGGTTCAATCTAGTTCGAGTCAGGTCGGACATGTTTTAGGTTAAGATAAAATTGGAGAAATTAAGGTTGGGGTCATCGCGCCGTCGCGTGACCGTCTCTCGACGGGCATCACCACATCGTACCTCATCGGGCATCATTGTGTCAGCCATCGTGCATTGCTCGGCACATCATTGCTCGTGCCATGCCCATTTGAGAGGCACCTAGACTGGGTCATTCCTATCATGGCATGCAGGGCAAAGACCCTCGGCATGACACGTCACAAATAGTGTCTAGGGTCCGCATGGCAAGGACACAAGCACAGTCCTAGACCATGCCATGTCGGGGCAGTCATGCATGAACTGTGCTGGGCTTTAGGCTGGCCCGAGCCACCCGACCCATTTGACACCTTTATTTGAGTAGTTATGAGTTTGATTACTAACTTGAACTTAGAAATTGATCAACATGATGTGAAGACTACATTTCTTTATGGTGACCTTCAAGAGACTATCTATATGGATTAGACTGAGTGATTCATTATAGAATAGAAGAAATGTCTTATTTGTAAACTAAACAGGAGCTTATATGGTTTTAGACAAGCTCCTAGATAGTGGTACAAAAAAATCTATTTATTCATCAAGTCTCATAACTTTCTTAACACATCTTATGACCACTGTATATTTCTCAATCATCAAATGAGTGATGATAGACTCATAATGGTATTGTATGTAGATGTCATGCTAATCATTGACTAAAATAGAGCACAAGTTGATAGGCTTAAGAGGGAGCTAAAAAGAGTCTTTTCTATGAAAGACAAGCCCATTCAAGCAGGTTTTAGGGATGAGTGTAATCCATGATTGGCCTTCTAGGCATTATTGGTTATCTCAAGAATGATACATTGGTAAAATTCTTGAGAGATTTTTCATAAAAGAGGCTAAGTGAGTCTTAACTCGCTTAGTTAAATATTTTAAGCTAAGTATAGAGCATAATCCCAAGATTGATGAGAAAATGAGAGATAATAGTCATGTCTCCTATGCCTAATTAGTTGTCACTCTTTATGGTGGAAATATATCAAATTAGCTTGTATGTTATTGTTTGAAATATAGATCAAATATAGCACAAACTATTTATTTTATCATTCATTTTATTTCTAACCTAAGAAAACATCACTAGGTCCTAGTGTAATTTATCTTGAGGTATTTATGATGGACTTCTGAGTTATTTTTGTGTTTGGGTAGTTTAAAATTCATGCTTCTTAGTTATACTGATTCTGATATGGACAATGATTTGGATTCATCTAAATACATCTCAAGTTATCTAATAACCTTCAGAAAAGGAGATATATCCTAGCAATCGGAGCTATAGAAGTGTGTTGCACTATCTAGCAATGAAGGCTCAGTTCATTATTGCTATTGAAGCTTGTAAATAAACTATATGGATGAAAAGGTATCTTATAAACTTGGATGTGTGATAAGATAGCTTCATTATATGATGTAATAGTCAAAGTAATATATATCTTTCTAAAAATTTAACATTGCACATTAAGTTGAAGTACATAGATGTGTGGTATATCTTGATTCAGAATGTATTTGATGAAAAGTTAGTTATACTTTAAAAAGTACACATAAATAAAAATGTCACATATATATTCATGAAATCATTATCATCGATAAAGTGTAATTATAGTCACATGCAAGTATGAGTCTCTCCACCTAGGGCAGAGGGATATATTTGTTGGTCTGCCTGAGTAAGGTAGAAAGGTTCTTTTGAGTCTTGTTTTTTTAACCAATACATAGACCAAGAACACGAAATAAACCCTCATATTCAAAGGAGGGTATGTGTGATTCCCTCTCATATGGAGGAGTGTCCCCGTCCAAATGCAGCTTAAGAGAAAACAAAAAATTGATGCAGAACCCCCATAGGTACTTGCTGGATTTTTTTTCTAGAGGGCCTTTTCTCTTCTACTCACATCTAGTGACTATCTGTTGGGTGCATGTTTTCTCCTTTATTTTTTGATGCAGAACACTAAAATACTAAATTTTCATGTTTGCTATGTGTGTTTGGTTTTTCTATTTTCTGGTTTGTTAGTGACATAAATAGTGTGTCTTAGTTATTGGTTTGAAGGTAATATTTTTGTTTTCTGGTTTATCTTTGTTGAAATGGTGAAGTCAGTTTTAAGCACTATGGCCTTTTTTATGTGCATGGTCATTCCTCAGCTTTTATAACATATTTTTCAAGAGTAAATACTACTTTTGTTATTGTTTATTTGTAGTATTAATTGTCGTGCAGAATATGAGTTTGGAAAATATTTGAAGATTTGAAAAGCTATGGATAAAATCTTTTCTTCATTCCATCAATCAAGATGCAACCACATCATTGATTCCAAGTAATAGATCTGACTAATTGATTTTATCACCTAAAGAAAAAAAATAAAAATTGATTTAGAATATTCACCCCAAAATATAATGTTGACATTTTTATACTGAATTTTAGATTTATATAGTTTTATATCCTAGAAAATATATTTTAGTCCAAAACATAATTTTGGAAAGTGTGTTTTACAGACTTTCGGTATGTGTGAATAAATCTTTAGCAAACATTGTTCGATTTGACATATTTGTATTTGAACTTTGATTTTTACTATGTTGTACTCATATACAATTGTAATATTGAGATTTTTCCATTTATAAGTTATTGATCTTATTCCTTTCGTTATTGTATCAACCAATGATCATTCCCAATATTGTATGATTTTGAATAATCACAATTCTAATATTTTAGCCCTAATAATTGGATATTTATACATGTAGCAATTGGGCTATGCCACCCAATGAAAATTTTAAAATCAAATAGATGACTTGGTTGAAATGGGTCAGTTTTTACTAGCTAGAATAACTTAGGTAGGAACAAATATGTCCTACTCCAAATTTGACACCTCTTGATTGATATATAAGATAATTTCATGTTAACAATGTCCGTCCAATTTTGTTGAATCATGATTATTATTATTTTTTTATGATTATCATTATTTAGATTGGTTAATGCATATGTCAACTAATTATAGAAGAATATCGGCATTCCCCTTAATTTCACATCTAGGTATGTTCTCAACTAAGTAAACATTATAGAAAATATTATATTATATTCATTGAATTTTATTTATACATAATAGTTTTTTATGATAAAACTAAGTTTATATTTTTCTTAATATAATATATATAAGTGATACAAAATACACCAATAACTAGTAAGCATGAAACAAATGTTATGTACTAATTAGATTAGATTTATTACATATAAATAATAAAAGTATTTAATTTTTTTTATCTATGATTGTGAGCATTAGAGGCAATGGGTTGTCCATTGATATGGGTGTGACAATTTAATCAATGGATATCTTTGACAAATTTATTTTCTAATTAAGATTATATGTTTCAATGATGAATTATATGATCATAAAGAGATCATATGTGTTGTCATAATATTTAAATATATTTTCAATTTTTTTTTCTTGTGAAAGAAATTAAATTCATAGTTTGAATGGGTCACAACTATTTCACAAACTAGTAAATCTTTATTTTTTAAAATGAAATAACTATTTTGATGAGATCAAAACTTTATCTTAATTATTCAAATTTCATCAACTTCACATTAATTACTAATTTAATTATATCCTAAAACATTATTCGTCTTTCATCATTAACTAACAAAATAAATGAAAAGGATACCACTTGGAGGAGTTACATTGGCCATGATGTCTGACAGGGCCTAGCTCCAATAAGGACAAAGGCAACCAGATACTAAGCCACTAGAAGAAAAGGGATGAGTGGGTGGCCCATCATGCTACATGTGCTACAAGTATTCCATAATGTACTTACCCAATGTACCACCTTGTATGACCTATCTGAGACTACAATCCACTTGACAAAAATTACTCTCTATATAAAAAATATCATCACTTCAAACAATTATGAAATTCATTAAAATATGTTCAAAAAATAATCTTAAAAATCCAAATTATTTATTTGTTATTGCAAAAATAGTATCACAAAATTAATGATACAAGTTTGTATGAGCATAGTTATTTTATAAAAAAATATTTGAATATATACAATTTTGGAAAAAAAAATAAAAAAGGAACCCAAATATTTTGGCTTGAAGGTTGGTGCACCAAATTCAAAAATATTTGAGTTTTGATGCATATAATAATGAAAATTTTGATCATTCAAAAATGCAATTCATCAATTTTTTGCCACATCAACATCCTATTTGGAAAATCATGTTAGATCAATTCAAAGTCTCCTCAATTCAAAATATTTGAGTTTTGATGCAATAAATAATGAAAATTTTGATCATTCAAAAATGCAATTCATCAATTTTTTGCCACATCAATGTCCTATTTGGAAAACCATGTTAGATCAATTCAAAGTCCCCTCAACTACAAAATAAAATTTAACATCATATCAATTATCAAATATTCTTCCTCTTTTCTTCTCTCTTGTTATAAAAATAGAACCCACAATAATAATTTGAAAATTGAAAATTCAACCCTTAAGAGAATAAAATAAATAATGCAAGAAATAAAATACAAGAAAAATAGAATTTTGGGATTGGGAATGTATTTCAAAGGAGGAGGAATCTTTTTTTATAGAAGAAAAAATTGGAAATCCCAAATGGATTTTCAATCTGGTAAAGGGGATGTTTCACTGGCCCACTTTTACATTACATTCTCTCACTTGAAAATCTTCTTTCTCACTTATCTATGTTTGTTTATGTTCTTGCTAAGCTACATGAAACTCTACCCTATTCAAACTTTAGTGTTGATCAGTTTGGTCAAAACATCCACTATATTTTTATCAGTGTGAATATTTTGATTATTCATACTTCCTTCTTAAACTTTCTATCATATAAAACAATAATGTATTCTGATATATTTTGCCTTTGAGTGAAATATTAGATTTTTTGCTGAGTGTAGAGCACTCTAAATATCACAAAATAAAGTAACCTTCTTTTTTGTGTCCAAGCTCTTCCTAAGCATTTACAATCGATTGCCTCTTTACTAGCTTGTGTGGCTAAAAATACTCTACTTCTATCATTTAAGTAGACACAATAGAATGTATCTTTAAAAGAAAACTTAAAGCTCCTCCGGAAGAGTAAAAACATAGTACATGATAGATTTGTTATTATCAATATTCCTAGGATAGTCTGCATCAAAATAGCTTCTGATAATAAAGTCTGAACATTCATAACATAATACAATATTTTAGGTTCCTCTAATATATCTGAGAATCCTCTTCACAATACTCAAATGCTCTCCGACAAGATTTATCACAAATTAACTAACCACTTCCACTACTTGAGCAATGTCTAACCTCGTATAAATTATTGCAAGTATTAAACTTTCTACTATTAATGCATATGGTACTCGTTACATCTTCATCCTCTTTTCTTTAGAGATAGGACATATACTTAATGATAACTTGAAATTAACAAGAAGTGGGATCAAAATTGACTTACTACCTTGCATTTTGAAGTATTGTAAAATTTTCTTAAAGTAGTTTTCTTGAGAAAGTCAAATCTTCATATTATTTCTCTCTTGGTAAATTTGCATCCCTAGAATCTTGTTTGCCAGTCCCAAGTCTTTCATATCAAATTCCTAGCCAATTAAGACTTCAATTCTTGGATTCAAAATTTGTTGGGTCTTGCTACAAACATGTCATCCACGTACAATAATAAAATGATGAAATCATTTCATCATCAAATATCATGTAGTACGTACAATGGTCTAAACTAAGTCTATTGTACCCAAGGCTAATAATGAAGGAATCAAACCTTTTATACCAATACCTTGGGGTATATTTTAGATCATATGAAGTTTTTATATCTAACTACTCCAAATATAAATCAAATATAGCAAACAAAGCTATTATTACTCTGATTATTGTAAGATGAACCATTAAAAAAAATCTCATTTAAGTCAATGCCTTCTTTCTGAGCATATCCCTTTACCACTAATCTTGTATGAAAACCTTTCTACTTGATCATTTCTATCATGCTTGATCTTGCAAACTCATTTATTAGTAATAGACTTTTCTTCTTAGTGGTAACTGTACTAGCTTCCAAGTCTTGTTCTTGTATAGAGCTTCAATTTCTTTTTCCTTTGTTGTCATCCACAGAGATTTATCTGAACTATTTGAAGCTTCATGAAATGTTAAAGGTTCTTCATTCTCCATTAAATGATAATATACAATATTACTCTCCGTAACATACTATGAATGCCAAGCTGGTGGCTTTCTATCATTTGTTTGTTGACTAACTTTTGGAGTCTCAACCTCGACTTTCTCTTGTACTTCATGATCTAGTAATTTTTTCATTGCTATTGGAACATCTATTCTTTGATTATTTTCTACTTGCATAGTGGTAGTTTCTGAAGCTTTTTTCAACTTGTTGTCATTGTTTTCAATTCTATCATTGATTTTCTACAAAGATTACATCTATACTAATAATTATCTTGTGGGTAGTGGGATCTCACTAGTGACATCCCTTCATTTGTTCAGCATACCCTAATAATATAAACTTTCTGGATTTCAGATATAACTTTATTCTTTATAGGATGTTGTATATTATAAATGCAGGAGATCCAAAAAAGTATAAAGTAGAGTAATATACTAGCTTACCCATTCCAAATCTCTATCAGTATCTTCAAATTAATCATAGTTGTTGGCGACCAATTTATCATATACCATGCAGTGCTAGCTGCTTCTACCCAAAATAAGTTGGGTAGACTTATAGGCCTCAATATTACTCTAATCTATTCTGCAAGAGTTCTGTTCAACTATTATGCTTCTTCAATTTGTCTTGGCATGTATGTGACTCTGAACTATCATTTGATACCTTCTTGCTTACAAAGAGTAAAAAAACTCATTATCTATATACCCTCATTTATTATCTATTTATAAATACTTAATTATTTTTCTGGATTCAAGTTTCACCTATGCTTTGAAGTCTTTAAAAATTGGAAACTTATTTGACTTTTTCTTGACTGAAAACACCCAATACCTCCTTGTGTAAATGTCAATGAAATATATAAAATATTTTGCTCCTCCTTGGGACATTTTGGGTGATTCTCATACATCAAAATGTATCGAGTATTGAATTCATTTATTTTTTATAAATGATCAACTAAATACCAATATATTCTGCTTACTTATAAAATAATACTCACAAAATTATAAATTTACTAATTTAAGCCCTAAAAGTAGATTTTTTTGAGATAATCTTGAAATATTGTTTTGACATGTGGTCTAATTTGAGATACCATATCATACTTGATTATTCTCCTTTGCTAATTAATGTAACACGTGCATCAGCTTCTTGTATTGTTTCTCCTTTAAGCATGAATAAATTTGCTATGATCTTTTATCTGTTCATAACTACAAGTATGTCTTTCATAATCTTTATTATATCATTCTCAATATGGTTTTACACCCAAGTCTATCTATTTGTCCTAGAAACAATAAATTTTATTCCAGTTTAAACATGTCATACCTCTTGAATAGTACGAGCCATACCATTAAATATTTTTATTTGATAGTACCGATACCAATAATCTACAAAGCATGATCAACACCCATGTGCTTAGAACCTCCTGAGATTGATTCATATTTATGAAATCAATCTCTTCGAGATGTCATGTGCCATGAATCTCCTGAGTTCTAGCAACCACACATCACCAAACTACTTTATGCTTTCAACTATTGTGGTCATCTTACTATATAAGATATTATCATCACTCTTTTAAGTAGTTGATAACTCATTATCCTCACTCTTTTTATTAAACTAACAATCTCTTTTGAATTGCCATTTCTTGCCACAATTATAGTACTTAATATTTTTCATACTTCTTGATTTTGAATTTTTGATTAACCATAATTTTGACTCTCACTAGGGTCATGCTTTATTGATCTCTCTCGTATCATCGTCAAGACTTCTACTTATTATGCATTTGTATATCTATCCTCATTATTTGTTTATCTACTTTTTTCTTCTAAGATGGTAAAAGCAATATCATTGAAGATTAGATTATAAGAATATCATTCATTAGATTGATGATGAGTTGATCATATGAATCAAGTAGACTTTAAAGTAAAATCTTAGCACATTTAATTTCTTCTATTTTATGACCTAATATAGTAAGTTGAAAAAAATATAATATTCAAAGTATTAATATAATCAGTTACTATAATAGATTTCATCATATAAAGAGTGTAAAGTCCATTCTTTAAGAATATCTTATTGTGAACTAATTTCACCTCATATAATCTTATGATAGTATCCAAAATTTCTTTTGTTGTACTTATTTTTACTATACTCAATAATACTCCATCAGCTAGCGTCAATTGTAGACTGGCAATCATATTACTTTCCATCATATTCCACTTATCTTTAGGAATCCTAATAGACTTTTTCTAATTGAATCTCAATAATTATCATTTCTCAAAATTACCTTAATTTCTAGTTTCCATAATAAAATATTACACCCGTTGAATTTTTCTACTTCAAATTTTGCTGCTATTTATTTTATCTTTATAGTAAACAATAACAGAGAATAATAGTAACTATTTGTTCTAAGTATATTTTAATTGCCGTAGTTCTAATTTTATTTATTTATTAATAAATATTTCTTGGGTGAGAAAAAATAAATTGTTCAATATTAGATATAAAATAAATAATTATTAAAAATTAATTAGAAGACTTTTAATTATTCAAAATTTAACTAAAAAAATTATGAAAATAAATTTTATATTTGTGAATTTTGGCTTGTTTCTTTATGGTTAAAAAGAAATTTTACATTTTATAACCTTTGAATAATGAGCAATTTTTGTCAAGTAAATTTTGTCTTTTATTTTTTTTTACATAATATTGGTTAAAATAAGCTTATAATTTACATGAAATTTTATTTTAAGTATAGATTAATTTGTTGATAGTTATTACATGTATGATAAAAAAAATAAATTAAATTAAAAATAAAAATATTAAATTTAATATTAAAATATTAACAATCTTTAAAAATCTATGTAAAAAAAGTAATAATACAAATTTTATGTTTTGAATTTGGTTTGTTTCTTTAAGGTTTTAGTCGTTGAAAAATGGATACTTTTTATCAAACAATTTTCATATATTTCAAAAAAAGTTTTGCGCTAAATATTTAGTGTATATAAATTAATGAATACTATGCTCTATTAGTATATGTATAGGCAAATTTGTTGATAAATATTATATGTGTGATAAAAAATAAATTAATTAAATATTAGAAATGTGATAAAAATATTAGAAATATAATTAACATACTTACATTGATTCAAAATATATGAACAAACTTACTAATAATGAATTTTCTAAATTTAAAAAATTGATTATTTCTTTCAGGTTAATGCATTTAGTCATTGAGTCACTTTAATTAATTATTTTTTTCTCTAAAATATTAAGTTTTTATTCAATATTTTTGTGAAATTAAATTTATGAATAATATGCTATATTACTTAAAGTATAAACAAATTTATTGAAAGATAGCATGTCTAACTAAAAGAAAAAAAAATTGATCAACTATTATAAATATAATAAAAAATTATTAAAAATTTTATTAAAATATTTTAAATTATTTGAATTCTAGGTGAACAAACTTACAAATACCAAATTTTAAATTTTTTTATTTTCTGATTCATTTATTTGGGCCTATAATCAATGGATGATATGCAATTATTTATCAAATCAAAAATTTCTCCCTTTGATTAAGTTGTTTACTCAATTTTTTTGTTAAAAGAAACTTATAATTTATTATGTTAGTTTAGGTGTAGACTTATTTATTGATACATATTATATACACAATAAAAAATATTGTAACCAAATATTAGATATAAGATAAATAATTATAAAAATATATTTAGAATACTAATAATGATTCAAGATTTGTGTATAAACTACATAATTTTTTTTTTTTGCATTTTGATATTCTTTTTAACATTATAATATTTGGATAATGAGTATTCTTCAAATAATTATTTCTACCGCAAATTATGTTTTGTACTTTTTTTTTTGGTGAAAACAAACATATGAGTATATATTAATTTACATATAGACTATTTGGCCGATATATGTTATATGTTCTACTAAAAAATAAATTCATCAAATAATAGACATTATATATAGAATTATTGAAAACATTATTAGAATACTTATAATGATAAAAATTTCAAGTATAAAAATAGTAATAATAAATTTTTCTTTTATATTTTTGTTTTTTCTTTAAGGTTTTAGTTTGTAGATAAAAAGTAATTATAAGTAATATATTATGTCTCCTCATATTTTATACTCAATTTTGTCTCCTCATATTACGTTTGTCTCCTCATATTAAGTTTTATACTCACTAAAATAACTTATTGAGTATATAAACATTCTAATAGTAATTTTGTCTCATCATATTAAGTTTTATACTCAATATTTTAGTTAAAAATAACTAAAAGTAATATATTTTATTTGTGTTGAGTATAGACTAATTTTTTGATAAATATTATATGTGATAAAAAGATGAGTTAATCAAATATTACATATGAGTTAAAAATTTATTAAAATAAATTAGAATATTTACAATAATTCAAAATGTAGGTGTAATTTAATTATAAGATTTTTTTTTTAATTTTAGTTGATTTTTTAAGGTTTTAGCTATTTATAATTTATAATTTTAACGAATTCTTATTAACTCACTCAATTAATTCTTTAAGGTTGGAGCTCGTCGAGATACATGATGGGGCTCACTGGAGCTCCACGAGCTCCATTGTGGAGCTCGTGGTGAGGGGCAAGGGCGAGGGCCAATGGCAATGGCGAAGACAAGTGCGAGGACGAGGGTGAGGGAAAAAGCAGAGGGGTGAGGGTAGTTTAGGATTAATGTATTTGAATGCCTGAATTTTAATTTATTAATTAATTGGTATATATTTTTTGAAATATTAAAAGGGGGGATTGTGCTTTGAGGTGCTTCCTCATAAATTTTTAAAAATTAGAAACTAAACTTTTAATATTTAAAAAATCATAAAACTATAAATAAATTAAAAATAAGGGTACTCGGATTAGTAATTCCTAAAATATCCTCCTCGTTCTTTCCTACCCCCTCGCCCTTCGCCCCTAGCACATTGCCCCTTGCCCCTCGCCCATCTCCCCTCACCCATCTCACCTCACCCCTTGCCCATCTGACCTCACACCTCACCCCTCTCTCCCCGCCCTCGCCCCTCTCTCCACTCCCCTCTCCATGAGCTCCATAAAGGAGCTCCGTCGAGCTCGACGTGGAGCTCACTGGAGCTTGTAGAGTTCCTTCATGGAGCTCGTGGAGATCTGTCGAGCTCCTTCATGGAGCTCGTGGAGATCTGTCGAGCTCCTTCATGGAGCTCGTGGAGATCTGTCGAGCTCCTTCATGGAGATCTGTCGAGCTCCTTCATGGAGCTCGTGGAGATCTGTCGAGCTCCTTCATGGAGCTCGTGGAGATCTGTCGAGCTCCTTCATGGAGCTCGTGGAGATCTGTCGAGCTCCTTCATGGAGCTCGTAGAGATCTGTCGAGCTCCTTCATGGAGCTCATGGAGATCCATCAAGCTCCATGATGGAGCATGTCGAGCTCCACGTCGAACTCCAGTGTGCTCCACAATGGAGATCGTCAAGCTCTAGTGAGCTCCTTCGTGGAGCTCCATGATGGAGCTCTTGGAGATGGGCAGGGAGAGAAGGGTGGGGGGAGAGGAGCGAGGGATGAGGGCATACGGGCCAAGGGGCGAGGGCTAGGATGAGGGCGAGTGCGAGGGGCAAGGGTAGTTTAGGACTTACAAATACGAGTGACCTTATTTTTAATTTATTTAAATGAATTAATTCTGTACAAAACACGAGTTTATTTCCCATGTATCTATTTTTATTCTTTTTTTTTAATTTATAACATTATAAATTATCTTAATTTCTTAGTCCACCATTATCCACATCGGCAAAAAAAATAAAAAACTAAAAAACAATAGTAACTATAAAATAAAATATGCATGCTAATAATAATAATAATTATTATTATTTATTATTATTTAAAAATTAAAATGTCTAAAAGGCAATACAAATTAAATAAACTCAATTTACTTAAGTTTGACTTACCCAATAATAACTGCAACAACACCCCTTTGTTGACTTAGTGTTTGGTATTGATCATGATGAGTTTATTGTTCATCTTCATGCTGATTAAGTATTCATTATCAACACCAACCCAACAATATTATTTGGGTATCTTTTTGAATGTTTTTATTTCGTGTTTTTTATTAACATCAATTTCATCAAGAATGTCAAATTGGGAATGGTTTGCCATGGCCTTTTCATCATCATTGCATGTCAAATTATTAGTTTCAACAAGCATCAATAATATGTCCTTCACCAGCATTAATTTGATTAATTATTTCAACAAAGTAATGGTAATTATGAAAATAAATAATACTACATTTCCAATGATCAAAATGAATGATCTATCATGGTAACTATTCAACCCTCAAAGTGTCAATTTTTATGGTTATTATTTATTATTTGTATGGTCTAGTTGCACTAAATTTGAGCTTTAAATACAAAAATTTCACAACATAAAGTTTTTTATGTAATTAGATATAAATTGAGTATAAATAATAAACTTAGTGAAAAGATGAAATACATAGCGTAACAACAAGGGAAAGCGGTGACATTTCTAATGTCATAACTTATGACACTAGCACATGCCTATTAAGAAGTTATGATAATCTTTTTTGGTAGTGACTCTAAAAATAATTTATAGAAATCTTTATACCCCACAACTTTATTACTCGCTTGTCATAATCTTTCATTGTATAATATATTCTTTGTGGCATGACATTATCCTGGAGTTATGACTTCATTAGTTATACAACACAAATTTGGTCATGACATTATTTTTTCATTATGGCAGCCAAATTATGGAAGTCAAATTATGGCATATTCTTTATAGAGCCAAAATAAAGATTTTTTGGTAGTTCATATTTTTTATTGTACTAGAAGTCATAGCCTTTTCTAGAATTATGACATATTCTTTATAGAGCCAAAAATCACACAATACCAAATAATTTTAGTGGCAACTTCTTTTTCTACTACTACTATGTCTTATAGAGAAAAATTACCATAGTCATTATATTCTTTGCCACTGTGACTATGTGTTCCATAAATGAATTATCTTAGTAGAAATATTCTTGCCACTTAAACTTTGCGCTCTAGAGAGTAATTATCTTGGTCATAGCATTCTTTGCCACCAAGACCATAAGTTCCAAATAGAAACTTCCTTGCAAATGGCTTTTCTTTATTCCATGACTTTATATTCTAGAGAGAAATTATCTTATTCATGACATTCCTTTGTCATTATGACTTAGGGCTTCAGAAGGGGGTTCAAAGAATATACAAAGTCACAATCTCCACCTAAATTCATAACTTTTAACTAGTAGATTTGCATAAGAAACTGATGGAATCCTAATTGTATAAAAAGAGACTTAGAAATTTTCCAAAAAAAAAGATAAAGGATGAAGATTTCAAAACTAAAAAGATGAAAAACCTAAAAGAGTACAAATTCCAATACTCGATTAAAAGCAAAATCAAGCCGAATGCAAGTACTGATAGATTAGAAATTAGATTTGACACTTAGATCCTAATTTTGGGTATCATTGAGAATCATCGATTCAATGAGATGATGCTCCAATACTATCATATAAAATATTTCTTAATATTAGACTAATTAGAGATTTATGATTAGTTTATTTATATGTAGATGATGATTATGAATATATAATGTATAATAATGAAATTATTCTATTTTTATTATTGATAGATAAGGATATTATTTAGAATTGAGATTTAGGGGTTCATACCAAATAGATTTATATGTGTTGATCATAGTGGATGATAATATATAAGTAATGTGACACACTTACAAGATTGGATATGAAGGAAGTGATAGACATTCTATTCTTACCTCATGAGATAAGCCTATATATGCAAAAACTCTAAATTTATGAAGTTTAATTAATACTAGTATGCCACTCATGAAGAAAAAAACATAAATAAATCAATGATCATTCTATTGTACATATTATAGAAGAACTAGCCTTCAAAGATATGGGAGTTATGTAGTTTATCTAACATAAAAGTTTCATCATTATATGAAAGTCATGTAATAGTTGTGGAGGATGGTGATAATTAATTCATGGAACATATGCAAGAGATGTGTTTCATAAGGTGGTAATAGTTATGTGATCATTTCCTTTTGTATGACTTCTTTATGTGATATTGTTAGAGGGATATATATTAATTGATATGAGTATGATATTTACAAAGCCAAAAGCTTAAATATAATTAACATCACATAATTATACATTATGTATAAGAACTAAGATTTGAGAATAGAAATGCATAGTCAGTAATTATTAAGGGTAATTGACATATTACCTAAAATGAGTAAAAGTATGAATGACCCATGAACAAAGTAAGGTTTTCAATGATAAAATACTAAATGCACAATTATAAGGAGACCATCCTTAGTAATGACAGTCCAAGGTTACAACCACCCTTGTATGTGAAGAGGGAAAAGAGAGAAACCCACATCATTTACCCTTCATCTATCAATAAAGTACAAAATCACCTCAATAGCAAAGAAAACTCATCATGCACAAGAACTTAAATCAATCATAGAATTTGAATATTAATTTGAGATCCAAGTTTATCTTTTCAACTCGAGAAGTAGTTTATTTAATTAGTTTCTCAAACTTCTCATAGAATTCTTATGAGATTGATATCTGAACTTATGTTGACTTTATTACTTGTTGGCCTATATACTTCTTGATTTCTATTAGACATATCAATTAGCCAATGAATTTTTAGTGTCGTACAACAAATTATAAATTTTAGTACTGTACCAAGGTGGAAATAGTAGCTAATGGAAGAGCAAGAATTACATGCTTACAAACTACTATATCGAACCTAAAGTACATTGTCCTAATTATTAAACTACAGACAAGCTTTCTTCTCTTACATCCTTCGGGATTCTTTTTATCCAAACAACTTGGGGAGTGGCAAGTGAGGTGAAAATATATTATTTCTCATTAGTTGATATGACTATTATGTTTTGTTTCTTCGAGGCCCAATATTTAGTTACTAACCCAATAAAAAATACATATCCATATGTGCTCCAAAAATCTTCTAGACAACCACCCCAATTACTATCACAATGATGATATATCTTTATACTCATTCTTTTAAATTATCTGAAACCAATATTTATAGTACTTTTAAGATATCTCTAAATTATTTTAGTTCCAAAGTAGCAATGATTAAAATAGTACATAAAAATGAGATATAACATTCACAACATATATAATATTTGGTCTAGTTGTAGTAATATATACATGGTTTCCAACCAAATATTTATATATGCTCCCATTTATTTAACTCCCTTTAATAGATATCAATTTTTGATTTGTGATCAATGGAGTAGAGACTAATTTTTAGTTACTTATTCAAAACATTTCCAAAACTATATGAATATATATGATTTGGATAATGAGTACTCTAGTGTTATCTTGTAATATATTAGTCTCCAACTCCAAGAAATGGTGGAGAGGACCCATATCATATATTTGATAATTTTTCATCATATTTTCCTAAAAATATTGATTAATTCTAACTTATTACATAAAAATGTTAGCTCATCCATACACAAGGCAACATTTAAGACTCAAGAGGCACATTGATTCTTAATGTATAGTATGAGTTCATTAAGATTTTTGGTCAACCCATGATTCAGAAGGTATGAGTTTATTTGTATATACCAAGTATGTAGTGATTGTTTCAGCCCATACAAGATTTATTTAGTTTGTATACACAGTTTTCCTATCCAATTACTATTAAATTTGAAAATAGTTACATAAAGATTTTCTCTTCTAATTCACTATTCAAAATGCATTTTGTCATCTAGTTGATATAATGGATATCTCTTATGTGCAGCCAATAAATTCACAAGATTTACTTTCTCAAGTCTCACAATTAAAGAAAAAGTTTAAGAAAAATCTAAACTAGCCAAAAGAGTAGCCTTTAGCTATTAATTGACCTTTGTAAGAGAAATTGTTACTATTAGATAGATTTTCAATCTTGATTATCCACTTTAATCCAATAATGTGTATATTCTCTAGTTTTTTTAACTAGTTTCATAGTTCCATTTCTTTCAATTATTTTTATCTCCATTTCCATTTTACTTGCCTAATAATGGTGGCGTATATCTTCAAACCTTTGAGGCTTTGTAGTAGTGAAGATTCACCTCACATATCTTTTTTAACATTTTAATTTTAACTAGAATAGTATGAGAGAAAGCAGAAGAATGAGAAAATTGTTTAGAAGAGGAGGAAAAATGAGAGTTACTTACCTTTGTGCTTTTGTAATTTCATTATTAGAGAAAGTACCTCAAATAGCACATTTTCTTTCATTTGGATTTAATTTGAATGTACAAGAAAAGATGTAGGAATTTGAGTGTTATTTTTCAGCTTGCATTTTTATCAAATAGCACATCTTTACTTACTTGATACTTATTGTCTTTAAGGATATATATTTTATACCCTTTTGATTGAAGACTATATTCCAATAGGATGTATTTTTTGGTTTACCTTGTCTAATTT
Organism: Sapria himalayana; assembly: GCA_029783825.1. Classification (NCBI taxonomy): domain Eukaryota; kingdom Viridiplantae; phylum Streptophyta; class Magnoliopsida; order Malpighiales; family Rafflesiaceae; genus Sapria; species Sapria himalayana. Next base: position 1,127,833 of record JAREIK010001563.1, on the reverse strand, counting down.
TTTTATTATTTGCTTGACTACCTAAGAGTGACAAAACTTTCTAATACTCTCAAGTAATGAACAAGTTTTTTTATAATCCATACTTCAATCTAAATAATATTCTTTAAGGATGGAATTGGACTTCTATTCAGAAGATAGACAACAATGTTAATTGCTTCTACCCATTATTAATTTGGTAAGTTCTTCTCTATCATTATTATTTTGGTCATCTCTAAATAAGATTCTTTTGTTGAAAAGTGTAGGGAGCTGTGAGATGTCTTTAAATTGATTTATCTTCATAGTAGGAGGTGAATTACTTTGAGAGGAACTTTTCTTCATAGTAGGATGTCTTTAAATTGCTTCTAGGTTTTTTATCATCTTTCTTGATTATCTCTCAACTAAATTCTAGAACTTATTAAACATAGAGAGGAATTATGATTGATATTATTAAAATTTGATTGACATCATTATCAAGTGATCATCTACAAACAATATGATATATTTGTTTCTTACAATGGATGAAACAGACATCAACCGACAAATGGTTACGTGAATCAAGTCAAGAACGTGGGTGGACCTTCAGGCAACTCCCTTTGGGAAGGACTACCTTAGACAATTTTTCCATTGCACATCCTCCCCAATCTATTTTAGGGACTTCAATATTAGAGGGTAACCCAACATTTCTTTGATTAAGAAGCTTCAAACTTTTATAGTTTAGGTGACCCAACATTTTGTGCCACCTATTAGATTGCTTTACTTCTTTCATATTCAATGTGTAATCAATTCTAGAGTTTAGATCAAGATGGAAGCTTCTATTATTAGACATCTTCATGCTGGAGAGAAAACATCTTGATTTCTTATCATATATAATAAATTTGTTCTCTTCAAATATCAGCTTATAATGGCTATCAATTAGTTGTTCCACACTCAATAGGTTTTGATTCAGTTCAAGATCTAGTAATGCTCATCAATATGCTTTTTCCTAGTTGACTTTTCCTATATCATCGACAACTACAAGTTCTCACTTTTTCATCATTACATGTAAAATTCCAAAGGAATGCAAGTCCACAAATAGAGTCTTATTCTCAGCCATGTGATTGGTGCAATTGATATTAGCAAACTAAACTTTGATTGTGTTTGTTATAACTAGTGAGACCTTAAATAATTTTTTTTCACTATATCTATAGTTTTTTGATAGTTGCCAAAATTTCTCACAGTTGAAAGAATATGGTTTTGATTTGTATTGCTATCCATTCTGAGAGTGGTTACTTTTCATATATATATGGAAAGTATAAGAAGAAAAAACATCCACACCTAATGATATTTTACTTTTAGTAATTCTCCTACTTCATCTTCCTCTTTGACTTTCTAGTTTGTAGTTTTTGAAGGACCTCCAATTATATGTTGTTTGATATTTTCCACATTTTTATAATTGTTGGTTTGATGTGAAGCTTGGACTGAAAGGCAGCTTCAACTATGCCCTTTGAATGCTTCTGTAGTCTTTGTTCGTAGGGCTTCAATGAGCTTAAATGCTTTTGTATACTGAGTTGAGATAAGTCTTTTATTTTTTCTATTATAGAAACTATTAGGTCATACTTATTAGTGAGAGTAATAAATAATTTCTCTACCAAAATCTTCTCGGTAATATGTTCACCATGCATCTTCAACTAGTTGACTACTTCAATAAATATTTGAGAGAAATAAGTAAGCACTTTTGATTCTTTCATCTTCAAGTTTTTGAGGGTTTTTAAAGGGATTGAAGCTTTAAACCTCAATCTCGTAGTTAATACCAAACCTCTTTGCTCTAATAGGATCTATTATAATGGAAAAGATATTGTTTTTAACTCTTTCACCCTTATTTTTCTACACCTTCCAAACATGAAGAATCTAGTGGTTCAGTAAACCCATCTCTAACCAACTCCCAAATAACTTATGAAATATTGGGTATTTTCAACTTGACACTCCTAATGCCATAGTTTTCTACCACAAAAAGTAGAATCGAGACAGAACTAAGACTTGTACTGAAGGTATTTGAAGAATACATTGACTATAACTCTAGATGTAAGATTTTTGAGTTGAAATTTGTGGATCTAGGTGAAGATTAGCTATGTAGCTTCAATATACTCATGATATAATACTTTTCTTTCAATTCTATGTTGATTTCTTAGAGTGGTGCTCATTTTTAACTCAGATCTACGAGATTAATTAACACAACCATAAGAGAGATTTTGAAGAAGAAAGGAGTGTGTTAGAAGAAGGAGGAGAAAAGAAACACTCCCAAGCCCCTATCCCACATGCTTTGATGCAAAGTGTTGAAGCTTTTTCTACCAAGAATAGTACAAAGAGCATGTTCTTGAGAAGAAATGTGAGAAGAATAAAAATAAGAGAAAAAAATGCATGTAAAAAGTAAATCAAGATTAAAATCAAAATCTTATTCAACATGATATTGTTTAATCAAACTAATCTCATGAATTGCAAAATCAAAAAGTAATACAAAAATAAAATAAAATAAAATCACAAAAAGGGTAAAATGTGACATTTTCAGCACCCTCATATGCACAGGTCCACAAAGAAAATATTTAATAAATATAATGAAAATATTTCATTAAATGTAACATATTTAAATGAATCTCATATTTCTATTAAAAAACTAATTCCACTTGTTCATCGAATAGATTCTTCTTTATATAACAGTGTTATATATAGTTTGTTTTGATAAACTATTTTGTATAACCAAAATATTTCCTATTTTAATATTTTGTTCGTGTAGGAAATAAAATATTGAAAGGTTGGGAATATAGTAATATCACAATAACGAGGGTCCCACTGCCCGGCAAAGGGCCGAAAAAATTTTTAGAGTAGAACCCGGTCCATCCAAGTGATCCGACTCGTTTCGTTATTGATATAAATTGTTTTTATTACTATTTTTCAATGGTTGTAATTTTTGTTTATGGAACTGTTCATCTCCATGTTTTTCTCCCTGCGTGATTTTCTTCATGACTACTTCTGCTCATAAATCTGTAAGACTTATTTTGATTATAATCTATAAACACATAAGTATTTTCTGTTAAATGTAGCTAGTCGTGCTGAATGACTAGTGAACCATGTTATTTTTCATGTTTCTGCTATGGTTTGATTTTGTTTCTCATGATTTGTTGGATTATGGTTATGAATATATATCTCATTTGCTAATTTTTTGGTTTCTTCTTCTGAGTCTGTGAAATCATAAACATAGAAGCGGAATTGCCGAACAAATATATTTTATGCTATATAGAGAAACAAATATAAGGATTATGTTTCTTTGCTCATGTGGGCTGGTTGATCTTTTGAATATACAAAAATCATGGGAATTTTTGTTCATGTAAGCATTTCTCAACTTTCAGGAGAAGAACATTCAACAAAAATTTGTTTTAAAAATGTAAAGGCTGATGAAACCAACAAAAAAGAGGGGGATCCAGTTTCTTTGGCGAAGCTGAAAAATAATGGTTTTATTCTCCTTACTTTTCATGAAAATGATTCCATGGACATATTTGATGCTTTCTCAAGCATATATTTTTTATTTCAAATACAATTTTTATTAAATCTCAAGAAAGTAAATTATCTGGCTCTAACCCTTTTGTCATTACACAACTTTATGCTCTTTCAAAGTGCCATTAAAGATACATCAAATTTTCCATTACAAGATTTTGTCATTACAAAATGTTCCATTATACTACTTTTGCACATCTATGGGCTCTCATGGGCACACATGTATGTGTGTGGTGGGCATGTACATGATCTCCTCGAGTGCTCTCATCATGAGTTGTTACTCCCGCCCTTTTTTGCAAAAGATCATAATCTAGGATACGTTCATTCTTGAGTAAGATTTTAACTTGGGTTAGGTCAACTCGGGTAAAGCAAACCCAACGTAATAAAAATTAGGTTTGGCTTGAAAATTTACAACTCATGCTCAACTCATGTTGGCCTCAGGTTGAAAAGTTGCAGCCCAAGTAAAATTTAGGTTGAGTTTTAGTTGACAGCCAAGGCGAACTAACGTCTCACCAAAGTTATAATTGTATCCTTATCTACATGTATAGTAATTTGAGTATTTGGGTACTTAATAATATGGGCGAGTTGAGTGTTGTTGGGAATACTTTCTCCCATCAAATCATCTCATGCTCACTCAATTTAAAATTTGACTTCCTATTATACTCATAAATATAGCAATAATATTTCTGACATCATAACTTAAGTTAAAATATGTACATTCATATTTATTATAATAAATTTAAAATTATAATATAAGTTTTATATTATATAAATTTAATACATCACATTCATATTGTTAAAAATATTTAAAAATATTTAAAAATATTTATAAATATTTAAAAATAATAATTAATTTTGTTTTATATTATTTAAAAATATTTTAAAAATAGCAAATCTATTTCATATAAATAGATTTAAAAATATTATATAAACTTAAGTTATAATTCATGGTTGTTTATGCAAAAAAAAAAAAACCAAAATTATTTTTAATTATTATTTTTTGTTTTTTTTTTTAGTATGTAATTTGATGAACTTAAAATGTGAGATAATTTTAACATTCTGAATTCGAAAAAAAAAAAAAAAAAAAAAAGAATGAATAAGAAAAATAAGATTTTCGTTTTCCATTTTTCTTAGAAGCGTGCATGGTGACTTTTAAATGAGGGAGTGCCCCCTTCCAACTCAATTTTAAAAAAAAATCCATAAACTTTGAGAGTGATGATTTTTGTTTTTTCAATCCAATGACATTTTTAAGAGAACCCAAGGGCTCTCGTATGTTTCATCAGAACTATTTCTCCTCTTAAATGAGTTAGTTTTAAAATTATTAGACATACTATCTTATTCTATATAGTAATTAGATAAATAGTTGTTGAGTTGTTGTAGAGATAACGAACTAAATAATTAACATAAAAAATAATGCAGAATAATTTTTTTGACATTCTCTCTAAAAATCTGAGGTTTACATTATTAATATGAATTTCTAATCTATATGGTTTTATATACTAAAATTAATTTTTATTCTAAATATAATGTTTGGATGTTGTATATTTTATAATTTTAATACATTTAAAAAAGTTTAGTACAAGTTTTGTATTGGCTTCATATATTGGATTTTGAGCATTAATATGCATATTATATTTTTATGATATTAGAATTATAGTTGGAGAATTATATATTGAATTTTTGGATTTATACATTTAAATGCAGCATTGATTTATTGGTTTTAATTTAAATAAAATTTCTTGACTAAATTTTATTTAATTTAAACTCTATTTTTTAAAATCAGAATTTAAATCTCAATTTAAAATTTTTTACTGCACCAAGCAGGATATATTAATCAATGACCGTCAAACCTACCAACCAAATAGAACCATCCCGATCTGATCTAGCCAGCCCAACACATTTCATATCGGTTAGTGGGTCACCCTATGGTGCCTCTCAAACACAATCCCAAAGTTACCTATTAAGTAACCATCAATTTTCAAAATAATGATAAACAAATCTAACAAAATATACAGACAAATATTGATGATATATAAATGTATGAACAAGATCACAACATGCAAATCTCTCTAACTCATAAGTTATGATTCTCAACAACTCATCACCATTAATGCTCACATTCAAAGATATTCATTACTCACTCTTATATAGAGTGTAATTGTTGTTCCCAATCTAAAAAATTGCCTACGAAAGTTCAAATTTCCAGTATTACATTTCCTCCAAAATACCATTCTTTCTTCTTTTAGCAATCCATGACCAGGAAGAAGGTGAAGCTTTCATACATCAGTAATGTTTCTGCAAGAAAAGCAACGTTCAAGAAAAGAAAGAACGGTTTGCTGAAGAAGGTGAGCGAACTGAGCACCCTGTGTGGTATCGAAGCCTGCGCGATTGTTTACAACAGCTACGACCCTCAGCCAGAAGTCTGGCCATCTCTTTCTGATGTTCATCAGATTCTTGCAAGATTCAAGAACTTATCAGAACTGGAACAGAACAGTAAGATGGTAAACCAAGAGAGCTTCCTTCGGCAAAGAATCATGAAAACCAACCAACAAGTACAGAAACAGTGCAAAGACAACAGGGAGAAGGAGATGAATAATATAATCTCTCGATGTTTGGATGGGCAGGATGGACTTCTTCGAGATTTGAGCATCATAGACTTGAATGATCTTGGGTGGTTCGTCGATCAGAAACTTAAAGAAATTTATAGCAAGATCCAGACGATCAGTGATAAGAACAATAAACAGCATCTACCGCCACCTCGAGCACCTCCTCCATCCGTCCCAGTCATGCCGGTCATCTTGCCAAATCTCTTTGAGAATATGAATACCAATGATCCGAAGTGGTTCTTAGACTTGATGGACTCGCAGGAACAACCTGGATTTTTCGGGGATGAGATGATGATGCATTTCAATTGGGACAACTACAACACTCCCCTTTGGTCGATTTAGTGTTTTGTGTCGATCATGATGAGTTTCTTGTTCATCCCCACATCGACTACGCATTCATCCTCCACTTCGACCAAACAACTTACGTCATTGATTTGTGTATCTTGTTGAGGGTTTTTGTTTCGCGATTTTGTTACACATGCAATTTCGTCAAGAATGTCAACTTAAACATTATATATAAATCTGCATTGTCTAAGGATGGGCATTTGTTTGAGCGAATGACCTAAAAATCACGGTACTTTTTTCTTTTTTACTTTTTTTAAACATTATATATTTACATAATTTTTTCTAAAAAAAAATTATAAGCAATAAAATCGTGTCATTAATTATTTGGCAATATTTTCCATACCAAGCAATACCAACAAAATAATTTTTTACCTTATTTAATTAATGTCTAATCAAATTTAAATGAGCTTTATATATAGTTATTTGAAGTGATAAGTTTTTTTATGTACAATAGTAATTTTTGCAATAACAACTAAATGATAACTTTGGCTGCCCGACATCACAATCGTAGTCATAATGGGATGGCAAAGAGGCAAGGCAAGGAGGTCGGCGGGGCTGCGATGATCCTCCCTATTCCCAAAATTACTATTGTTTTTTTAAATTAAAATTTTTAATATATATATATATATATATATATTTCCACCCTCCCCCCAATCCTCCCTTACCAATCTTAGGATAAATACATACGACAAATGGTCAATTGTCTCAGTAGTAATCACGATCAAGTATGTTTAACTTTGAAGTTCTTATAAGATCCAGTATATTATAGGTGGTTTAAACACATCTAAAATATACTTATATGTTAGAAATTGGTAAATGAGGAAATTTGATAGTCCCCATCTAAAATATACACATCTAAATACATACGGCAATGGGGCAGGACGGGACGACCAGTGGGGCTGGGATGATCCTCCATGTGCCCCTCCCCATCAAAGATTTTGTAATCCTCGTTCTATGCCTCGTTTAGCATTTAATTTCATATTAATTTTTAAAATTTAAATTTTTAAAATAGACTTATATGTTAAAAATTGGTAAACAAGGAAATTTGATAGTCCCCATTGCAATCTTTGCTCCATCAAGAATTTTGCAATCTATGAGCCATAAGCTCGTGAGCCGAAATCAAGTTTGTAAATGTGAGTCGAGGCCGAGTCTATGACTAGGTCCTGACTCACGTGACTGCGAGTCGTGACTATGACTGTGTCATATGCTATAATTGGAAGTGTGGATGATGGGTGAATTTGCCCCTTCCCCGCCCCTCCAACCCATTTAGGTGGGGAAATCCCACCCCATTTGGGTGGGGAACAGGTGGGGCAAGTCGAGGTCAGAGCAAATTGTTATCCCTAGTCATTTGTAGGATGATAGGTCACCCCATCAGGCCTTATGCATCTATTGGGGTACAAGTGGCCCTATTAGACATCGTGACCCAATTGACACCTTCAATTAATAGTTTTTATTTTATTTTATTAATTAATGATAAAAGACAAGTTATGTTTTAGGATATTTTATAACGTGATAATTAATTTGAAGTAAACTTGAATAATTAACATAAAGGTCTCATCAAAATAGTTATTTCATTTTAAAAATTAAGATTTACTAGTTAGTGAGATAATGGTGATGCATTAAAATTATAAATTTTAATTGAGTAGGAAATTATGTTTTAGGATAAGTCTGGAAAAGTAGGTAACATTAAGGTAATGAAAGATCCATATTTATTGAGAAGGGACATGCAAAGATATAAAAAATAATATTAAGGATATAAAAAATAAAAAAATGATAATATTATTCTTCAAAGAAACATGACCCTTATTCTGTAAGAGCATATCCAACCACACTCAACAAAATAGCTATTTAAAATATATTTAAATATTCAATTCACTATTTTAGCTAGTAATTTTATAAAATTTACTCCAACCATGCTCATCAAAATATAGTACTACTTCAACTAACTTTAATTAACTTTCAATTATATAATTAAAAAATACCACATTGTATAACACGTAAGTAATTTTATACCACATTGTATAAAGTTTACAATGACTATATTTACAATGGTCAATTTACATGGTCATATTTACAACTGTCATATTTACAACGGTCATATTTTTAAAAATATATAAATAAGACCTCCCTCTTCTCATTGTCATATAGCTCAAATATATTATACTAGTATTGAACGCATATTTCTTTGTTATGGCCTATGATGGTAAATGGAAGATTATTCTTAGTGATTCTGACTCCGATGATGAGTTGGTGATGTTAGTAGTTGCTGCTATGGCAATGAAGAAACTCAATACGGAGAATAGTTCCGCAATACGTCATGGTTCTATCCAAGATTATTCAGTTATTTTTCACAATCGAATTGAAGGACATGAGAGACTTTATCGTGATTATTTTGCTAAACTACCTATCTATCCCCCAAATTTATTTTGAAGGAGTTTTCAAATGAATCGATCACTTTTAGTCTGTATTCTATCCAACATAGAAGTTTATGATCCATGCTTTGTCCAAAAAAAATGATGTTATTGGAAACATTGGTTTGTCTCCCATTCAAAAGATGACCGCCATTATAAGACTACTTGCCTATGGAGTTGCAGCATATGTTGTTGATGATTATGTGAGGATCGGCGAAAGCACTGCCATAGAAAATTTGCAAAGATCTGTATATGCCATAATATTAATTTATTCTAATGAGTACCTCAAGTCACCAAAAAGCGCAAACATTGCTAAATTATTAGTAATCGGTGCGAGAAGTGGGTTTCCAGGGATGCAAGGTAGTATTGATTGCATGCATTAGATATGAAAGAATTATCTAACAGCATGAAAAGGTATGTACTCTGGTCATGTTCATGAACCAATAATTATTTTAGAAACAGTAGCTTCATGTGATATATGGATTTGGCATTCCTTTTTTGGGTTACATGAATCCCACAATGATATAAATGTGCTAGAACACATTTCTATTTTTAGTCTTCTTTTAGAAGGTAGGGCTCCTTTGGTTACTTACTCCGTCAATGGAAATGATTATACTATGGAATATTATCTTGCTGATGGTATATATCCAAAGTGGGCCATATTTGTCAAAATAATTTCATGTCCAAGAGGAAATAAGCAAATACATTTTGCATGAGCTCAAGAGTTAGCCAGAAATAATGTTGAGAGAGCTTTTGGAGTGCTCCAAGCATGATTTGCTATAGTTCACATACCTACATGTTTTTGGAAACTCAAAATGCTTAAGAATATTATGAAGACATGCATAATATTGCATAACATGATTGTCGAGGATGAGAGGGACAATAATTAAATGGACTATAGTTATGATGCAACGAATGGAATTCCTACTCCTACATTGATATCGGAATGGAGTTCAGAACTGCTACAATTTATTCATACTCAACATAATATTTGAGACAAAGACAATCATTCAATACTACAAATTGATTTAGTCGAGCACCTGTGGAATATGCATAAAATGTTTTAAGCAGTAATATGCTATGAAAATCTTAATGTAGAATTTGAACTAGTATGTTCTTTAATTCCAAGTTTGGCTTGCATTAGGTACTATAATTTTATTTTCTTTATTAAATTCTTTGATGTAATTTAATTTCAAGTTTGCATCATAGTCAACCCTTTTAAATCAACAACATAAACTAATAAGAAATCAGAGATCATTGCAGTCAAATAAAATTAGTCAAATAAAAAAAATAAAACCAAATATTCACGCATTATTTTCATCTAGATCAATAACATGAGTTGCTAGTCGATGAATAAAAAAAACTTTATTTTCTTTGCCATGATTTCCATCTGGATGTGCTTAAAATATTTAGCTTGAATTGGAGGCATGACACTCGTATATATAAACATTATTTTCTATTCCTCCTTCATTTTCTTGAGTTGAACATTCTCTTGTTCAATAGCCACATTCATTTGTTCAACAACTAACATCTCTTGTTTGACAATCACTATTTTTTTTCATGAAAGTGACTTTCTTCTCTGTCATCTTCTTTTTCTCCTCCTTCATTTCTTCAAACAATTTCATGAAATAGGTTGAACTTGAATTATTATCTTTAGAGAGTTTGCTCTTGGACTTTCTTGCTCACTTTTTCACAGCCTTCCTTCTAATTGGCCTATTCAAGCCCCAACTTTCATCTTCTATGTTTACCAAATTTTGGTGTTGAAGAATTAAAGCTGCTAGGAGTTGCACCACTTTTTGTTTTTTGTTTCTTGGACTGAGAATCCTCCATCCATTTTGAGTTATACCATAACTCATTCCAATAATGTTCAAATGGAAAAGAGGATTTATGAAGTTCCTTGTACACTTTGTTCGTATCATGGACCTGAAAATTATACAATAATGATACGTATCATAAAAGAAAATTATATAATAATAGTATGTATCATAATAATATTTTCACACTTGTAATTAAAATACACTCATATCATGTCTTTCTTAGTCAGCCCACTTTGAATCAACCTTTCAATTTGGTCAAAACAACCGCACAATTTATTGGTGGCTAGTTGAATTGTAGACTAATGATTCATCAAAGAAACTTGATTTTGATTACAATCTGACTCGTGTTTGTATTTGTTGAAATACTCCCAAACTCTTTGCCAATACCTCATAGATTTTTGCTCATTCCAATGCACGCCATCCACACTAATATTCAGCCAACCCGAGATTAAAACTAAGTCCTCCTCAATTGAAAAGTTGGCACCTCAAAACTTTTTGGTAGTTGATTCTATTTGAGGTGATATTGGTGAAGACTAAATTATTTGTTCTACTGATTGAGTGTTAAACTCACATATATTTGTTCCCTTAAAAGGATCCATTGGGAACATAGCTTCATAGGCCATTGATATTTTTAATGAAATAATCAATTACGATACAACGAACAAAACTAGAAAAAAAGCACTAGAATAAAACAATCAAACACAAATACAGAGTTAAAAAAATGAACATATTAATTAAAGATGGGGGAGCCAAAAAAAGGTAAATAAAATAAAATCGAGAAGGACCAAAAAAAAAAAAAACTTTGTGAAGAACAAGTTTGGATGCAAACAGGGTCTAGTTTTTGGTATAGCAAAGAAAGAGAGGAAGACAGAGAAGAATTGAGGATGTGGTAAACATTTTTATTCCGATCAGAATTCAAATACCATCACAATTCGTCATTTTTCCAACCATCTCTGGCTAATTACTTTTCCGGCTACGATCAACAAAATCGGAGGTGTTGATATTGGGTTTTTATGGTTGTTGGTGTCACTGGATCCAGTGGATCTAGAGAAGATGTTGGCCAGGGATTTTGGAGGGAGAGATCTACTGAGCGAGAAATACTGGCTACATTTGTTGAGGGAGAAGGTGAGGAGGCAAAATCACGAATAGGGTAGCGAGCAGATTGGAGCCCTAGTTTTTTTAATTGAGTCAACAAAATAACTAAAAATAGCTATTTGTTGAGCCCTTTGGAGATGCTCTAATATGAAAACACAATCAAAGAAAAAAAAAAGAAAACATGATGTTGGAAAATGAAAAATGATTTTCAATCTCTAACCCATCTCATCGTCGCAAGGTTCCCGACCATCATCATTTGTCAGATAGAAGTGATTTCCGTCTCTCATCGGCATTTTATGTAACGATTATATTTTGTTTCATGTCTCTACAAAACAAATAAGCTATTAAAATAAGTTTCACATCTCAGAGCATGTGATGTGAGATATATACTTATCTTGATAAATGGAATTATAGAATTAATATATTGTTTCTTTAGTCTTCTCTCTATAGCTATTGCATAAACCACTAAGTGTGATAAATGGCCAAGACCTTTGGTAGCCTTAATCATTTTAGTATTCAAATAAGCCTCATCATTATAGTATTAAAATAAGCCTCATCATTATAGCTGTAGAGACTCTCAATGGATTCTCACCCACTTAAAACACTTGAAGTCAATTCTTAATTAAGTTAGCCAATAATTTTGGGTGCATTTTCCATGAGATTATGTCATGATTTTCTAGATACAAATTTTATGTTGTATTTTTCATAAATAGGCAAAAAATGGATAGTCCAAGAAGAATCTATTGTTTTATTTTTGTGGGAGGTGACTGGCCCAAAAGAATGATGGGCTTTGGGAATACATAGGTGTTCAAAGCAAAGATTTTTACATATATAAAGGAATAACATTTCAAGAATTCAATGATAGAGTATTAGAGAAACTTGGTATCTCTTAAAATACATTGAAGTTCTTTTACACCCTAAAATTTAATCACAAGTCATCTTAGAGTTAGAACATGATGACAATTCATATTATGTAGTGTCCCATTCTGATGAATTTGTAAATATTTACTTTATGACAACAACTCATGTGATAGTCATTTGAGCTAATATCTCAAATTCATAGTTGACATCTAGATAATATTGTTTCACATAGATACAATTTTAAAATAGTGTTAATTTAAAGTTATGCATGAATCCATATTTTTTCTATTTCTTATATAAAATGTTGAGGTTTTGCAACACATCATACAAAAAATGAATATGCCTTTTTGGACTTGAATCAGTGTTGAGATATAATATTAGGGTATGGGCGTAGATTTAAAAATACTAATAATTTTGCAATGCAATATGCTTGATGACTTTAAGTGAAGGGTTTCAATACAAATACAAGAACTTGCCTAAACATATTTTTCTAATGTGTTTAATTGAAGGTTGTCCTTGGAAGATAATAATTCATATTGTTGAGAGATCAAATTTTACGGGTACATAGTTATGAAGCTAGTCATAATCACATAGATGAATATGAGTGTTTATTTCAACTAGCATTAATTGAAAGAGAGGTGCAAATATTATTAAAGAAATATTACGAACAAATCCATGTTATCCTCCTTTGTAAATATTCAAGGATTTTGCTCATGAGCATGTGTTTGCATGTCAACAAGCATGGTACTTAAAAAAAAGACACAAATATTTTTGGAGCTCCATGTGACTCATATATTTTTGTGCCTTGGCTGTGCCATAGGCAATAGAAAATTAACCTGGGAACCAATATTAAGTGTACTATTAATAAAATATATTTTATGTACTTTTTTTATTGCTCATTCCTTTTTGATTGAGTGATCCTCAAGGCTAGTATTGGTTATTGATTTTTTCCGCCTTAGAACCCATGTATAAAAGTTCTTTTGCTTGCTATTACATACAATGTAGATGATGGAATGTTTCCCTAGCCCTAGATGTTTCAAGTTCAGGAAACTATAAAAAGTAGTATTGGTTCTTGGAGAAATTGAAGGGGGTGGTGAATAATATATGAATGTTGTCATTATACCAGATAAGGAATAGAAAAATTTTCTTAGTGTTTTAGAGTTGTCTGGGATAGAAAATCATGCATATTATTACCACCACTTGAAAAAGAATTTTACCAATTTCTTTAATAAGTTGAATATTAGAGGAAAGAAATATAAGATGGATATTTGGTTGCTTCAAGATAAAATTGTGCATGCTAGATTAGATGATGACTACAATGAGGCATTCCAATATCTTATCAACTTCAAAGAAGTGTTAACAAAATGGGCTTCAAAAAACAATTATGTACACTGGACAATAACAAAGTTTCCTAAGAAACATTGGGATAAAATAACCACCAACATAGTAGTGTCCTTCAATTCTTGGATGAAAGTGGAGTGTCACCAAATAATTTTCACTATTTTATTGTCACACATGGAAAAACTTGTGGCAATGTTAGCTAATCATATTAGTATGATTGATAAGTGGATGAGTGTGATTGGACTAAAATTGAGGAGAGGTTAAAGACAAATATCAAGAAGGAATGTTTTTATTTTGTTATGCCATATCTATAAGGGCATTTAGTGTGAATAAAGGTGTATTTAATTCTTGACATTGACTAACATACTTGTACTTTTGTAGCATGACAAATATTCTAGTTGCATTGTTCTCATCCATGTGATTTTATCAGTTATCTACATAATTAGACATCCACATGGGCAGTTTCAATTCCAACCATTGCTGACACACATGGACAAAGTTTATTGAGATAGTAGCAATGAATATGGAGAAGGTAATTTATATAATGTTTTCCAACCCTCACTTGTGAGATGTCTAGATGGGCAATCTAGTCATAAGTGCATCCATTGAGGTGTAATTTAGTAAGAAGCAAGCTATTCAATGCTCTCGATGTAAAGGTATTGGCAACAATTGAGTGAAGTGTAAAAATTCAATGGCATGATGAAATATTTATATGATGGTAATGTTTTTAATGAAAATTAATATATTTATTGCTTATTTTTGTTTTTTATTCTATTTTGTTAAAGAAATTTACTAATCTATTTGTAAAACTTATTTTATTACAAGGGAAAATAAAGGAAAAACATGTTAAAAAACATAATGAATCTAATTTTTCTAACCAAAATAGTCACAAATACATCTTTAAGAAATGATATGGTAATTATGATTTTGGATTGTTTTGTGGAAGTTGTGTTTATTGTGACAATGGTTTCTGGAAGATATATTTATTGTAGCAAATTATTTATTATAATTTTTTATAAACTTATCAATTTAAAAATGACTAAAAGATATATTTAAATCACATATTCAATGGATTAATGTTCCAAATAATTTTACCATGTCAAATATATATTAAAAAATTATATCATTTTTCAAATTTTTTATTTTTTTCCTATCTTAAATAGATACTTTTTAGGCCCTAAAATTTTAATTTTTAATCCCATATTATAAACTCACTTTAATTATATTTTTTATTTATTACTATTTATTTATAGAGTATAAATACACAATATCACCCCATAAATTAATGGGTTTTTTGCATTATTATCAGTTTAGACTTAATATTATAAGATTTAAAAGGTAAAGTTCAAATAGTTGCACACAAAGCAATGTGAAAGAGGTATTAAAAAACGAATTTTATCCTATCACATATTTTTAATGTTCCACTAATTATAAACATGGTGTAGATTAAAAGCTAAATATCATCATAATCCAAGCATTCTTATGAAACTAATTAAATAAAATTCAAATGTGCCAAGATGTTGCATGATACAAATATACTCTTATGGTACCCACATGAACGACAAACGAACAAGTTGAATGTCCTAGCACCTTACAACAAGTCTTCCATCCCACAAATACCCTATATGATGTCTTAGTATTTTCCAAAAAAATATAAAACAAAATGACTCTCAAGGCCCTACTTGAAAGAACTTTATTTATCTTTTATGAGATCTTCCTTTTTATAAGAAGTCTCCCAACTCAAAATTAACTTAACTCCTTAATTAAAAGAAACATTTTCCCTTATTAAATGATTTATTAGAATTAAGATAAATTCAAATAAATTGAACTCCATAATTAAAAAAAAAATCTTTTTTTAAATGATTCATTTGGATTAAATTTACTTCAAAAAAATTTAACTCCATCATTTAAAAAAATATATATAATTTTCTTTATTAAATGATTCATTCGAATTAAACATAATTCAAATCAATTTAACCATATAATTAAAAAATGTTTTTTATTAAATGATTTATTAGGATTAAACTTCATAATCAAACAAAAATCCCTCATTAAATGATTAACTAGGCTTAAATTTAATTCAAAATCATTTAACTATTAATGGGTATGGGTTTGAAACAATTAATCAACTAAATAGAGAGCTTAATAATATCATATTATAGCCCATTCTAATTAATGAGCCAATAGATTCACTCAATATTGGTAGTAAACCCAAATCATATTCTAAATTCTTAGGTTATAATTAGTCTCTAACAAGACATTATAACGATTCAAATCAAGTAAATTCGATGACTCTAAAAATCTTACTATAGTATGATATTGGTCATTTCATTTGTTTAACTTACACAAAAAATTTTACTCGAAAAAGCACAAGATATCTTAATTAAGTATAAAGCATGGAATATGTCATTTTTGTTAAACTTAATCATTCCTTAATTCTTAATAAGACTAAATATGATATTAATAACTTTTGTCAATCTCATTTGAGCACGACCATATATTTATAATTCTTACTTATCAAGAGGCCAATAGACATCTCATTCAATTAAAATCAAGAGCAAGACAAACTTTTCGTTGTCACATATATTCCTTTATATAATTAACTACATGCCTAACCATAACTTTTATTACCATCCTGTTAAGGATAATATTGAGCTATGTTTTGATACAAAATTCCTCATATAAAAATACTTGGTAATTTAGGTTGAATGACTAAAATATCATTATTATAATGAGAATTATTGATGATATAATATATATAGTGTTTCTTTTAGTGGGTTAGTCTAATATCATGTTCTTAACATATATCTATGTTCTGAGTAACATCTTATGTTCATGATTAGTGAAATGTGATTAACTATTAAAAAACATAATAGTATTCTTATTTTATCAAATTAAAATTCAATTAAATAACAAGAAAATTTAATAAATACCACATATATCAAATATAAATATACAATGACTATGTATACGTAGTAGGTTAGGGCATATCTCTTATAATCTCCCACTAATCCTAATCCCAATCAAACATAAATCAAACGCCCAATGATCTAGTATGACTACCATACTTTGACTATGCAAGATGCATTATCAAAGGATCAATAACATTGTCATCAATATGAACTCAATATATGTTGACATCTCTTCTCTCAATGATCTCACAAATGAAATAAAAATGTCTGATTATGTGTTTGAATCATTGATGTGACCTAGGCTCCTTGGCATGAGAAATAGTCTCATTATTGTCATAATAGAAGTTCATTGGATTTTTTTTATTTATCCAAATATGTTGTAGAATTGGTCATAATATCATACTTGGAGATCTTCTCTAAGTCACAATACCTCCATTTAAACAAAACACAAAACCAGACAAAGATCTAACTAGAATCTACTAGTCATGCTTAAGGCACAAAAGACATTAAGTTGGGTGCAAAGCATGACATTTATGATAGATAACATTATTTATCTATATGCATTTTCTCATCCATATGTTTTTTATCATCCTTCATGGCAGGACATAGACTTATTGAGCTTAATATCATGAGATTTTGGCAAGAAATATACTTATTGAGCTTAATGTCATGAGATATTGGCAAGAAATCTCTCTGGGAATCTTTCATACTAAACCACTTTGGCATTTTGTCTATGTACCCACTTTGACTTATGTCGAGTAACCTTTGAGATTTATCATTATAAATTTTTATCAGGATGTAGGCAGCTTCACTTAAGTCTTTCATTGAAAAATATTTCTCTAACTAAGACTCGATATTTTACAAGGTATGAATATTATTTCTAGTGAGTAAGATATCATCCACATAAAGTACTAAGAAGATAATTGTACTTTCACTTACCTTCTTGTATATACAAGGCTCATCTTCAATTTTGAAAAAGTCAAACTCTTTAACAACGTGATCAAAATAATTATTCCAGCTTCGTGATGTTGTTTTAATATCCATTTCCAAATCTCTTAATCATAGTATATAGTCATGGCAAGAAGAACCTTAATAGACTTAAGCATAATGACATGTGGAAAAGTATCATCATAGTCAATGCCATGAGTTTGTTTAAATCCTTTTTCAACAAGTCGAGACTTAAATATCATAGCATGTTCGATCTTATGAACTTATTTACAATAAATGATCTTAGTACCCTCACATGGATCAACCAAAGTCCAAACTTGGTTATCATATATTGATTGTATCTCGGACTTCATGGCTTGAAGATATTTTTTAGACTATGGATTCATTGCCTCGTGATAGGCTATAAGCTCATTTTGGTCAACAAGCTTTATGATTGTACTAGTCAGTGATGAGGAATCCATATCTTTTAGATTCTTATTGAATCCTACTAGACCTTTGTCGACCTTGTGCAAAAGATGTTGACTCAATAACTAATTGTGAGTCTTGTAGGATATTTAAAAAATAATTTGTAATACCTTGTGGCTCATGAATTTCTTCATAAGATATATTACTCGAATTGACTCTTTTAGAAATGAATGCTTTACAAAAATAGACTCTACAAGTAACAAATACTTTGTTCTTCGATGTAATAAAAAGTAGTACTCTTTTTTTTATTTTGGAAACCCCCACAAACAAGTACTTATTGGGTTTGGGTGCTAACTTATCATAAGCATGATGCTTTACATAAGCTTCACAATCCTAAATTTTCTGAAAAGAGAAACCAAGATGCTTTCCTATCCACATAACAAATGGTGTCTTCTCAATAGTTTTCAATGAAATTCTATTTTATAAGAATGTAGCAGTCTCTAATGCATATCTTTAGAAAGATATTGAAAGATCCATTCGACTCATCAGAGATCAAATCATATCTAATAAAATTTAATTTCTCATTTCAAATACACCATTCCATTATAATGTTCATGGTGAAGTGAGTATCGAGACTATCCCATAATCTTTTAGATGATCATCAAACTCTTAACTTAAATATTCACCACATCAATCAGATCAAACTACTTTGATATTCTTTCCAAGTTGATTTTGTACTTATTCTCGAATAATCTAAACTTTTCAAATGATCTATTCATTGTATTTAGTATGTAGTTGTTTAACCTTTGTTTGTTGCATGAGAGAGAATGAGAAGAAATTGAGAGAAATGTCAAAATTTTCTAACTCTCTTTATACTCATGCGGCTTTATATTACTCATAATAAGTCATGACTTTTAGAAGAAAATCCTAAATTCATCCTTCATCTCTTTAGCTTGAGGTTGTGACTAGAAAATGTCTATGATTATGTTCAACAGCTTGATCTTTTTGTAATACAAAGATCATGACACTGATAATGATTATGACTTGAGCCTAATTTCTTCATAATACAAAGGTATAACATTGTGAAATGAATGTGACTTCATGTATACATTCATTTATAGTCCATAGAGGGCTACAACATTATTAGGATGATATGGAATTTTTACTTGCCTTGCATATATGAGTCACAATTATGCCTTCCTTTGAGAATAAGAGTCATAATCTTGGAAATAACTATATTTGAGTAATATCATTTATAATATTGATTGATCAAAAGTCACATATTTTAATATTTCTCATAGCTTTAATATGAGTACTTGTGGCTTTTTAATTTTTTATAAATCAAAATTCATAGCGTTGTATTGCAAGGCTCTAACTTGAGACTATCAAACTGTATAAAGATAAAGTCACTGAGATCAGTCATAATCATGATAATATCATATTTATTGAGAGTGTATCACATAATGAAAAGATTATGCTAGTAAGAGGGTATAATCATGATATACAAGAATTATCATGAACCATTTAAATAGAGTCTCAGCTAAGAATGAACGTAAAAACTATCAAACTTATAGACCTACTAGTTGTGCTAAACATCTCATAAAACTCATTGATCTCACAACCAAACATACAAAAATGTTCAGTAAATTGAACAACAAACAAACTCCAAGACTTCTAAATCTCACATCTATGATTATACATGAAAATTCTATAAAATACTAAAACTAATGAAATCAACATATATTTGTTTCATTTCTACATCTACATATTATAATTAATCATCAAAATATACAAGAATATTTGATAAATTGAATACCAAACAAACTCCAATATTAAAATAATTGGTCATCCTCGAGTAATAGCTTTATACTCAAAAAAATAAAATAAAATAACATCCATTATTTCAATTCAATTTCACACAATGAATATATCATCATAATATACAAATAAATAAATATAGTACAAGTCACATCAATAATGGTGGTGGTCGATTTGATTTTTTTCAAAATAATACTCATAAAAAGAGAAATCCATCAAGGTGTGCTCAAATGGTGGTAGAGGAATGATGACCCTTCTAAATCTACCCTCTTTGTAGATAACTTATCCAATATCTTTACCAAAATATTATAGAGAGTTTCCTATCATCATACCATTGAATTTAGTACAACCTCAAGGTTCTAATCACATAATAAAAAAATCATTTGTGTATGTACATCATAGCTATTTTATACAATCCATCTCTTTTTCCTATTGTTATTTTCCAATACATCATAGTTATTTTATAAAATGCTCCAAAAGAGTTGACACTTCCCATCAATCTGACTTCTATGTATTTCATTCCTTCTTCTAAGAATTTGTAAATTCAGTCTTCAAACTTGTTAACCTCTTCCACTACTCCTATGCATAGGGAATCGATTTCCCTTTTCAGCTCTTCCATGTTTTGATCTATATTCTGCTACACATTTTTTGAATTACATAAGAAATATCTAGACACATCACTATGTGCAACTAAGAAATATTTAATGTGAGCTAATTCATCTTGTTGTGTTCCTCCCTTTATTCCTGTCTCTTGTGTGTCACCCATGGTGAATGACATGTCTTCTTCCCAAATTTTTACTTGTACATGCCCTTGAAACATTAATTTCTTCCCTTTTTTGTTAGCTTCCATTTCCATCTTCATGCCCAATAATATCAGGGGACACTATTAGACATATTGCATCCATATATTTATCCATAGGAACTCCCTTAGCTAAGCGCAGCAAAATAATAAGGGAATAGTGAATTAATTGGCCAAAAAATTTACCCTCGAGGAATCCAAAAATTGATTTCTCAAAAATCATTCCCACATCAAAGGGATACCTATTGAGAATAACATATAGCAATATCACTCTATCCAATAGCTAAGCGATAGCTAGAAAATATAAGTCCATTAGGCGAGATTTGAAACTCACACTATCTTTTATCCTCAATAATCTAAGCAACTTATTAATAATTTTCATATCAGATCGAACCTAAAAATCTCTCACATAGCACATTTTCTCCCCATATATCCTATAAATTTTAATAGAACTCTCTTATAACTGAGATATTTCCCCATTCTCTATGCATATAAAATATCATCTAATTCTACTTCTTAATAATATTGAAAAAAAGAGGAATATACTTGATGAATCCCCTCCGTCTAATAAACCTTTTTTTCTAAGCATGCAATCCATACATATAAGCCCATGTTTTATAACAAAAGATGCCCTGGGTTCCATGACTTCGGGTGGCATCTTTTACGGTGCTAGTATTTTACTATTCCTTTTCTTCACATGAATCATTTTTGTAAATATTTTCCTTTGATGATCTTCTTCCTTCTATTGTCAAATCAATAAGAAATTAATATTTTGGGTAGGTAATCATGGAGTTTGTGTGAGAAATTTAAGTTTTAATGTGGAGGAGTTAAGAAGGTTAAGTATTTATAGTCACAACCTGATAATTAAAAATCATGACTATATGGGTTTGAATTTCTTATATAAATAAAAAGTCATGGCTTTAGTGAATCAAAATCATGGATTTTTCATATAGCTTCCATAATACTTTTCTTTCTATAGCATAAAAGTTATGGCTCTAAAAAATTATCATGCCATTGTCATATATCTTCAATGATGCCTTTTCTTTTTATAACACAAATGTTGCAGTTTTGAAAAAATATCTTAAATTTTTCATGTAGTTTCTGATAGGTTTTTTCTTTCTATAACACCAAAGTCACACTGTTCTAAAAATTTTCATGACTTTGGGTAACAAAATCTGAATAGCTATTAGTTTGAATCTTCTATTCTTTTGTATGTGGGAGTGAATGTAAGTATAATTATGTAAATATAATTTTTTATTCTCATAAAATCATAATTCATCACAAAAAAAATAATAAAAAAATTATTAGGTTGCCTCCCAAGAAGTGCTATGTCCTTAGCTAAACCTTCAAAACTTATTATTATCCATTGGAAATCTTTATTGTTCAATTAAGCTTTTCAGTATACTATCCTAGTTCATTCGTCCTTATACCTTCGGTATCTTTTGTTAAATATGGAGGAACTATTATCTCTATTCTCTCATCCATGTCATGAAGCTTAGCAATTCTTTCCATCCATATCGTTTGTTAAAAATTTGTATATTTTCAATTATACATGCACACAGACACAACTCATCAATTTTTTCCAATTTAGCCACCAATGTTTCATAATTTATCTTTATTTCTTTCTCTTGAATAGTTGAGGTCGTATCATTGAGTTATTCTTCAAATTTTTCGATCAACATTTTTTGTACATTAGCTATGGAGATTATGTCTTTCATTTCATCTTTACCTAGGATAGTTGAGGCTATATTGATTATTTCCTATTCAAAATTTCAATCGTAACTGTTTCCACCTTCACTGCATGGTTTTAAAATGAAACACTTTCTTCAGACTTAAACCAATCTATAACTTCTTCTCAATGTATATTATCTCATCATTTCCTCTTAATTAGTATTGACTATCCTCAAGTTGGCCAATAATTTCACAAGTTTAGTTGTCCAATAAGATACTATAAATAGTTGAGACACATAATCTATCATCTTCTCATAGCTTTCATATCCATAATTTGTATATTTCTTTTTTTGTTGATGATTGAGTTGATAATGGTTGTCATAAGGTTCGAAATAAAAATTACTTTTTTGAGCATGATAAATCTCATAATTGTAGTTTAAAATATTTTTGCTCATTGATGTAAGTTTTCAAAAATTACTTTTATATGTTTATGTTCATATATCTCTTTAATATAACTTGTATGGAAGTCTTGATAAAATTAACTAGACATTTATATTTTATATAAGGGTGGCTAGATGAAAAAAAAAATAAAAAGAAAGAAAATAAAAATGTAATTAAATCCAAAAGGTAACTATCCTCATTAAAATAAGTTTACATGAATTTGATTTTAGATCTAAGAATATTTATCAAATATAATATTATCTAAATTAATACAAAGAAATTATTCTTTTATGAGAATAATTATTTCAACTCAACTTGATTAACCAAACTAAATAATCCATAGAAGTAATCCCACAATAACATATTGCAACTTTACTACTCTACTTAATTTAATCAATTAAACAATATCCCAAAAACTTATAAACAAAAGTATCTCATCAACTAAGAATCACGTGTGCATGAGTCATACAAGTAGTATAATAAACTTTTATCTAATTATCAATCTCACAAATATTATATTGGTAGTTTATCTATTCAATATGAGATGACCCATTTGAAGTATACTGAATATTCATATTATAAATAATCTTAAGTTCAAGATTTGTTTATTTAATTTATATGATACCATTAAGTTATTCGACATATATTATGTCAGACATAGTATGAAGGTTATGGTGATATGAATTGACTCCTTAACTTATCAGCATACAAGTTAGTTATCACTATTGAATCCTTTCCAATGGTTGTCCTATCATAGTCATCCTCTCGGTATATCACAACCAACATAATAATTTATTCCTACATGAGGATCTTTTACAATCTCATAAGCATACTTTTATTCACTGGTATTCATTATTATAAAGATCAGTGATTAGAATTGTTTGTAATTCTTTGCACACCAACTTCATAAGTGTTATCTTGCATAATTAAAGTATGATTTTTATGAGTTTCACTAGTGGAGACCACATGAATAAAAGTAACTCACAAGGGTTATCATCGTTTAAGTCATAACATACTCGTACGCATTCTAAGGATTATCTATCAATATCCTTATTGCTGTTGATGTGATTCTATGCTAAATTTGAATCCATTGGGAGAATGTTCTATATAACATCTATCCCAATCAAGAAAGAATTATTTAATACATATATAATAGATTGGGGTTAAAGGTGTCAAACGGGCTGGGCCAACCTGGCCCAGCACAAGGCATGGTACGGATCACCCATGCTTGCCTAGCATGGCACGCTACAGTGTCATTCCTGGGCCCGTGTCGGGCATACCTACTGCACCTGTCGTGCCATGATGGGCCAAATTTCTAGCCCATGTGTTGTGTCTGGCACGTCGGCACGACATGCGTGACCACGCACCAAGCATGGTCACAACGAGCAGACGCCCAATGGGCGAGGCTCACTAAGCCCCAAAAGGGCAAAGATGCCGGTGGTGCGGCGACACACTGCCCCTAATTTTTTTTTAAAATAAGGGTTTTGGCTTAACTCGAACTGGGCCAAACAATTGAATTGAGCTTGGCAGATTTTGTACCATGGGCTGTGCCGGGCCTGACCAACATAGATTCATGCTGGGCCATGTACGCCATGGTATAATAACCATGTCGTGCCTAGCCCGACATGGTAGCCTAGTTGGGTGGCCTAAAACTGTGTCGGGCTGGCTCGGCACTGCCCATTTGACACCTCTAATTGTGGTATAAAAGTATTTATACTTTTGGCTTTATAAGTATCATTCTCGAGATGACTAACCTACTCAAATTTTGGATTTCAGCTTTTAATTTCTTTTCATGTATCACAATCAGAAAGGTTGTCATTTTTTTTCTATCATATATATAAGTGATCCTCATAGTTTACTTATAATTATCTACCAAGACAATCTCACACAAGCCAACTAATAGTTAAAATTTTTGTTCAAGTTATATTTATTTATCATCCATTAATATCAATAATATAAAATAAATCAAACCATTAATACATCAATAATCCTAACGAATTACATCACATAATTCAAATGACACAAGACCTAAACTACACTAATTTCATATAAATTCTCAAATATATATTTAGAAGAAAGGGATTTAAGAGCCATGCTTCCAATTAAAGGGATTTGCATAATTCATTCATCCTTTTTTTATTGTCAAACCCTTAGGGAATGCAAATTCACTTCTATGGTTTATAGATTTCACTCCTATTGAATACCAAAAAATATTTTAAATCTTTTATCATAATGCAAGAAAAAAAATTGAAGCTATACAAACTTTTGGAGGAAAGAATGAGGTGCATGGATATTGTATTGATGGTGAGTAATGAATCATTTGGAGAGCTATAAGAGGCTATCATGGTGGATTGGAAATGAGAAATGGAGAAAAGGGATAATGAAAATAAAGATAAATTAAATTTTGGGAGGGCTAGTGGATAGAGGAAATAAGAATATATAGTAGGAACTAAAAATAATTATTTTCTTGTGATGGGAACCTTTGAGAGTATTGAACTCTAATGGGTAGATATTAGAGGTACTTTGTGAAATTCTAGCAAAGATATTGGATTGGTTGGTTACACGGAATGAAAATTTAGAAAGCTCATCCACTTCTATGCTACTATTTGATTGGGAAAAGATATCTTCACCATATTAATTTGTATTTATATTATTTATTTTCATATTATGATGATGTACCCATTGTATTAAATTGATTCAAGAAGCTAAATTTTATTTTGTTGAAGAGTGAGAAGTTATTACTCAGGGATGAATAATTATTTTAATATGAGAGTTTGTTTGGTATTCAAAATATTGAATATTCTTATATATTTTACTGATTATTAATGATGTATAGATAAAGAAATTGACTAATTATGGATTAATTTCACAACTTTGAAGTTTTGGTATGTTTTAATGAATATATATTTTATTGATAAATATTTAAAGGTGTTTGGATGAGAGGTAGGGTATGGAATTTTGTATATTTTCGGCATCCATTCTTGGTTGAAACTCTATCTAATTGGTCATGATAATCTTTGTACACCATGACCCAACAACCGTGTTAGCACAATTCTTCCACTATGTAATACATTCTTCATTGTTGCGATATTAACATTGAGTCACAACCATACTTATCTCATACAATTTAATGGCTATAATATTAATTTTATATCATAGTAATCAAGTACCCCACTAGTGCTAAAAGTCATAGTAAAGTTTTAGCATTATAATTTTATATTTAATATGACACGATAGTCTTAATTTAGATTCATAGTTATTTTACAAAGTCATGACCTTTACGACTTAAGATATAAAAATTATAGAGTCAAAGGTACTTAGGTGGTGACTCTTATCTTATGCTAAAAGCCAAAACTACTTTTAAGCTTCATTACACCTGAATATATATATGGTAATAATCTAGCTCTATAACTTTTGGAACATGAATATATAGAGGATATTACTCATGTATTATCATTTTCCAAGATTGAACTCTTATACTCAAAAAAAAAGGAAAAGCTATGATTTTTATATACAAGATAATTGCTAGTGTAATGGTATCTTTGTAGCACTACGGTGACATAATATATGAGAGAAGTGAATGCTAGTGCTATGGCCACTCACATTGTTGTAGACACATGAGACATATAAAGGGAAACTTTTGTGCCCCAACCATAGCCACGTGATACATATGAAGTTATAAAAAGAACTCTAGTATTATTTCTTAGTATTGCAATCATATAATGATCAAGAAATATCAATGTCAATAATATGGCTATTCCACAGTGTCATGACCATATAACAATATGATAGGTCATTCACAATGTCACAACCTTTCCTAGTATCTTGGTTTTTGTTAAAGAACAAGAAGACAAACACATGAAGTTTTGACAACTTCATAGCACTGTAACTTTGTGTTATTGAAACATTAAGCCTATATCATGGTCATTGTCTAGTGGCTCAACTTTGTGTTATAGAAAGATTTTCATATATTCTCGAGTCATAATCATTTTCTAGAGTTGCGACCTCAAATATAAGATATGAAGACTAGCATTGCATCTTTTTTATGAAAGCCACATCTTTCTACTTAGAGTAATGTAGAGTCACCTAAGTATAAAAGTGGAAGAGAGAGAAAATTCAAATATCTCTCATTTTCTTCTCCCCCCTTCATGCAACAAGCAAAACCATAGTGCGGCTACCAAATTTTTTGTGAAAATTTCTAACTTCCTAGGAGCTCCAGAAGCAAGTAGGGGATGTAACATTTAATACTAATTCCTATAGTTTGGGGATGCAACTTTCAAAACCCCCTCAAAAGTGTAGAATTGGGTATTTTTATTAAAATAGTATATGGTCTAGAATTTGTGCTTTTTTTCTATGTGATGTTCAATATATTTTACATTAATAAATTTGTCTAATATATATTGTGTTATGGTTATTGATAGATAAATGATTAAATAGAACTTGAATTGGAGTTTTAACTATTGATAAATTTGTGTGCGATTATTATGATGAATTATAATAGGTAAACTATGAGGCTCACTCGCTCATATGGTAGGATGGACATGATAACCCTTCTAATTATGATGCATGAGATAAACTTAAATGTTAATCCTAAGATTTGGGTATGTCAATCATTACGAGTATGATGCTTATGAAACTAAAAGTATAAATACTTTTATATACTAATTTATTATATTTATCTTAGAAAAACTAGTTCTGAATTTGAATGGATGTTATATAGAATATTCCTCTAAAAGTTTTATCTTTAGTATGGAAGTCACATTATTCTAAAGAGGATAGTAATAGGCATTCCTTGAGATATGCATGAGTTTGTTGTGGCTCATAAGATTGTGGCACCCCTTGTTAATTACTTTCACTCATATGGTTGTCACTAGTAAAACTTGAGATGACATATATTAATTATATGAGTATGGTACTCCAAAGTAGAAAATACAAATGTTTATAAACCATGTCAATTTACATACTTTATGACATAGGAGGTCAGAGGATAAGAATATAAATATGAAGTAACCATTAATATAAAGATTCATTTCACAATACCTCAACCTTTCAGTTGTCTCATTGTTGAACAAATATCACATAAATTAAATAAGTCCATACATCTAAAATTGATCTCGAAATCTGAATATGTATTTTATTAGAATTGAGTTATCTCACTGTTGAATAACCAAACTATTGATAAAATTCATGTGGGATCAATATCATGATAAAAATTCTTTTTATTACTTGTATATCCCATGTACTTGAGGATCTCTATTGATGAGATACTCTCGTTAATGAGTTTTTGGGATATCGTCTAACCAATAAATTAGGCAGCATAATAAATTTATAATTCATATTTGTTTTTAATGTATAATGTGGGTTCAATGAGATTTTTAGTGAACCATTTATTCAATAGATATGTGTTTAGTTATGTACTCCAAGAATGAAATGCTTTCTCATATGTGGCTTTATTAAATTTATATACACAAATTACTTGTCCACTTACTATAAAACCAAGAGGTTGTTGGACATAGATTTCCTCTTATAATTTACCATTTAGAAATGAAAATTTGACATAAAGTTGGTATAAAGGCCATCCTTTTTATGAATCCTATGCAATCACTAGCTTGACAGTCTCAAGTTTAGTTGCTAGAGCAAAGGTTTCAAAGAAATCTAATCTACCCAATTAAGAATACCACTTATCTACCAATCAAGCCTTGTAAGTGGATTTGTTAATGTTATAAAAATTGTTAATCTTGAATATCCATTTCACATACCACAACAAGTTAACTCTTTAGTTTTTTAACTAGGTTCTGAGATATATTTTTTTCAATTACTTATGTCTCTCTTTTCATTGCACTTGCCCAATCACAATACTATATACCATCTTTAGGAACTTTGAGGCTCTACACTAATGAAGTTTTACCAATCATATATTGCTTCTAATATTTTAATTTTAACTATAGTGATAAGCAAAACAGTACAAAAAACAGAGAGTTGTTTATAAGAGGAGGAGATCTTGTTATGAATTAAAGTTACTAACCTTGGTACTTTTGTGACTACATAATTGGGAGGAAACACCTCTTCTTCCATTTGGATTTGATCTAGATGTAAAGGTAGTGATGCAAATATTTGAGTGTCATCTTTCCAGCTTGAATCTTCATCAATCATTGTATCTTATCTTACTTGAAACTTATTATCTTCTAGGGTATATAGTATGTACCATTTGGATTGAAGAATGTATCCCACTAGGTTGTATTTTTGTCTAACCACATTAAGTTTCCTCCTTCTTTTATTGGGTATTTGTGAGTGGCACAAGCTCCAAAATACTATAAAGTGATATTTAACATGCTTTTTTCACTCTTGACTTCAATCATCATGAGATTCGTTAAGGCTGAAGTTGGGCTTCTATTTAGTACGTAAAAAACATTGTTAACTTCTTTAGCCCAAAATTATTTTGGAAGACTCTTCTCTATCATCACTTATTTGTCCATTTTTACTATAACTCAATCCTTCATCTACACTACACTGTTCTTCATTTACACTACACCATAATAGGAAAGATGTTGCTTACTCCTTGATAGATAAATACAAGATCTATAGTATCCATCTTTTTTAGCTCTTTCACCCAAATCTTTTCTACAATTTTTAGATCCAAGATGTCTAGCGGTTTGTTGAACCCATCTCTTACTAGCTTCTAAACATCTCGTGACATACAAATAATTTTTATATTTATATTCTATGAGTCATAGTTCTCTCTCTTTTTAAAAGTGGAATCAAGATAAAACTAAAACTTGAATTGAAAGTATATGAAGAAGACATCAACTTGAAATCTATATATGAAATTTTTGTTTAAAAATTTGGGGATATAAGTCAAAGTTTGTCATAATGATTCCATATACACAAGATCTTGCTTTATTTCTTCTAGACCTTGTAGTTCGATTCTAATTTCTTAGAGTCACATTTGATTTCAGTTCTAATCTTGATCCAATATCACCTTTGTGAAAAAAGATTTTGAGGATATTGTCAAAGTTTAAAAGGAAGATTCATTTTAGAAGGGAGAAAAAAGAAACACGTTCAGGCTTCAAAATTGAAAGATCTAATGCCATATGTTTAAAATGTTACTCATATGAACATTATTGAGAGCTTGGTTCTCTAAAAGTGATAAGAAGAACAATCAAGAAATAATGTGCGGAGAAAAAATGTATGTGAATGTAAAATGAAATATATTTTCAAATTTGTTCTGATGTGATATTGTATATAGCATTAATTACAAACTTAAAATAAAAAATAAGAAAAAAATAAATGAAACAAAACAAATAAAAAAACCATGACATTGTGATGTACATGCACTCACGTATATGCAGTCCAAAAACATAATTAATAAAATTTTAAAATAATTACATTAATTTGCAACATAATTTTTTTAAAGACAGCATGCAAAAAAGATGAATGATATAATCTCTTGATGCTTGGGTGTAAAGGATGAAGGGCTTTTACTATTGTCTAAAGTGGTATATTGATCAAAAACTTAAAGAAATTTATCACAAGATCCATATGAATAGTGATGACAATCAAAAACAACATCATGCATTGCCACAAGAACCTCGTCCATTCATCTCGATCATGGCTATTTTCTTGCTAGATCCCTATGAGAATATGAACAACAATGGTTTAAAGTATTTTTTGGATGTTATAAAAATAAACTTGTAGAAAAAATGTGAAAATAAAAAATGCAATACTAAAATAATAAAATAAATAATAAATTAAACACAAACTAAAAGGGAACTAAGATTAGGATGAATTATATAAGAGACGAAACCTTTTTTTACAGAAGAATAATTAGAAATGTAAAATGGATTTCTAATATTGACAAGGTGAAATTTATCTACCCACTTAAATGCTCATGAATGATGTTACATTGTTCATCTACCCACTTAAATATCTATTAATAACATAAAATTATCCCACTTGAAATTCACCTTCTTCACTTACCAACTTCATGCTTTTTATGTTCTTGTTATGCCATAAAAATTTCTACACCATAACTACTTGTTAGCATTGATTGGCTTAGTCATAACATCTACTAGATTCTCATCAATAAGAATCTTTTGCATATCCATACTTCCTTCTTCTACTTTTTCTCATACAAAGGTAATATTATACCCTGATATATTCTATCTTTTATTAAAATGATGAATTCTTTGCAAAGTGTATAATGCTATGACTATCATAAAATAATATAATTTTATTTTGTTTACGTCTAAGCTCTTCCAATAGCATCTATAAATAGATTCTGTTTATTAGCTTGTGTAGCTACACCATACTCTACCTCTATCATAGAAGTAGATATAATAGATTGTAGTTTTGAAATCTAACTTATAGCTCCTCTAGCAAGAGTGAAAATATAGTATATGGTAGACTTGTTATTATTAATATCTTCAATATAATTTGCATCAATATAGTCTCTGACAATAAGATCCGAGCCTTTATAACATAATGTAGCATTTGAGGTTCCTCTAATATATTTTAGAATCCTTTTCATAGTACTATAATGCTCTCTACTAGGATTGTCATGAATCGACTAACCACTATCACTGCTTGTGGAATATCTAGTCTCATTTTTGATGTAATGGTGCTTACAACATCTCTCACCTCTCTTCTTATGTGTAAGGACATATACTTGAGGATAACTTGAAATTAACAAGAAATGAGGTAGAAATTTGTTTATTACCTTACATGTTAAATCATCTTAAGATTTTGTTAAAATAATTTTCATGAGAGTGAAATCTTTCTATTTTTTTGTCTATATAAATCTGTATCACTAGAATTTTGTTTGATTGTCCCTAGCTAACTCTCTAACTAAATCTTCATATCAAACTCCCTAGCTAACTATTATTTTAATTCTTGGATTAGACATCTATTGAGACCTGCTACAAACATGTCATCTACATATAATAATAGATGATGAAGTCATTTTCATCCTCAAACCTATTGTAGTATGTACAATAGTCTGAACTTATTCTATTATAACCAAAACTAATAATGACTGAATCAAATCTCTTATACTAACACCTCAATACTTGTTTGATACTATATAGTGATTTGTTTAACCTAAAACTAAGTTCTACTTATTTGTTTCAGTAAAACCTTCAAGCTATTGCATATAAATTTCTTCTTTGAGTTTTTCATGAAAAAAAGTAGTTTTGATATCCAATTACTCTAAATATAGATCAAATATAGCACATAAAATTATTACTACTCTAATTGTTATAAGATGAACTATCATAAAACAAATCTCATTGATGTAAATGTCTTCTTTATGAGTAGATCCTTTCACAGCCAATCTTATATGATATCGTTCTACTTAATCATTTATATCCCACTTGATCTTGTAGACTCATTTCTTTCCAATGAATTTTTTTTCATGAGGTAATGATAATAGCTTCCAAGTCTTATTCTTATGTAGAGATTTGATTTCTTCTCCCATTGATGTCATCCATAGAGATGCATCAAAGTTATTTATAGCATCATGAAATATTATTGTTCTTCATCAAATGTTAGAAAATAATATGCAATATTAATCTCTATAATATCCTCTAAATGCCAAGCTGGCAGCCTTCTATCATGAGTTAGCCAACTGGTTACTAGAGCCTTTGACTCAATTTGTTCTTTTACCTTTTGCTCTTGTACTTCCTTCATAAATACTAGAGTTGTTTGTGTCAAATTATTTTCTAATTTTTATGTTGTAGTCTCTAAAACTTATTTCAATGTGCTATCAATTTAATCAATTATTATAGTTAATTTTGTACAAAGTTTACAAATTTTCTAATAATTACAATATGGAAAGTGGAAGCCCATGCGCAATACTCCTTTACTTCTTTAGCATACCCTAAAATTATACAATTTCTGAATTTCAGATCTAACTTCATCTTTTCTTAGGTGTTATATATTATAAAAGTAGGAAATCCAAAGAAGTATGAGGAAGAGTAATTTATTAGCATTCAAGTCCATATCTCCATTGACATCTTTAAATCAATTATAGTTGTTGACGACTAATTTATCACATAACATGCAATATTGATTGCTTCTACCCCAAAAGAGTTGAGTAGATTTATAGTCCTCAACATCGGTTCATCTATTCAACAAGAGTTTTGTTCATATGTTTAGCCACTTCATTTTGTTGTGACATGTATGTGACTGTGAACTTCCATTTGATACCTTCCTACTTGCAAAGAATAAGATATTCACTATTTGTATACTCTCTTCCATTATATCCTCAAATACTTAATCATTATTTTAAGTCTTTAAAAACTAAAAATAAATTCAAATTATTGTTGATTGGATACACCCAACATCATCTTCTATATTTATCAATGAAAGATACATAGTATTTTGCTCCTCGATAAAATATTTCTAGTGATTTTCATATATCAAAATGAATCAAGTCTAGAATATACTTACTCCCATAAACTAATTTAATGAATATCAATTTATAGTTTGTAACATAATATTCACAATAAGATAGATCTACCAATATAAGCCATAGAAGTAACTTTTTAATAAAGAAAATTTTAAACCTTGTTATGACATGTGACCTAGCTTAAAATATCACATCATTATTGACTCTTCTCCTTTATTAATCGATGTAATAAATGTATCAATTTCATATATTGTTTCCCCTTTACATATGAATAGCTTTTTCATGATCTTTTCACTCTTCATAATTATAAGCATACTTCTCACAATCTTAATCATCTCATTCTCAACATGAATCTTACATCCAAGATTATCTATTTGTCCCATTGACATCAAATTTTTTTCAAGTTTTTCACATGTCATACCTCTTGAATAGAGGTGACAAATGAGTTGGGTGGCCAAGGCATGACACAAAGCACATCTTGATTAAGTCATGTCTGATTCGACATGGCACGGTCCAGAAACATGCCTGGACCTAGGTCATGTCATGCCTCATGTTGGGTCATGTATGACCTAGGTGCCTAGTCGGTTGGCATGGTGGCTATCATGATTGGGGACCATGGACTGAGAAGCAGGCATGAACCACTTGGCTCGTGCATGCCCCACCTAATCTATTTTTTTAAAAATAGATTTTTTTTTGTATAAAACCCACCCCGCATATACATGTGGTGAGTTTTTTCCAATGAGCCCACCATGTAGTT
Organism: Sapria himalayana; assembly: GCA_029783825.1. NCBI lineage: Eukaryota > Viridiplantae > Streptophyta > Magnoliopsida > Malpighiales > Rafflesiaceae > Sapria > Sapria himalayana. The sequence goes on along the minus strand of JAREIK010001563.1, from coordinate 1,093,694 downwards.
GGCTCTACACATCTACATGGAATGATCCAGGCACACATTATAGTATATAATTTATTTTGTTATCTATTTACTTAACTATTTATTTTGTTTTTCTATTTTATTTATAGGTGCATGTACTAATATATTGAGATATTGAATACATAAAATTGGGACAGTAATGGGGCTCCCATTGACAGATCAATGGACTAAAAAATTTTTTGGAGCATGACCTAGTATGCTCTGAAGATCTGACTCATTTCTATTTTATGTAGAACCCTAATTATTTTGTGTGTGTGTGTGTGTGTGTGTGTGTGTTGTATTTGTAATTGCAAATTGTGCACTCTGCTTTTCTTCTCTTTCACTTTTTTGATTATGTACTAAAATATTCTGGGTTAATAAATATACAAGTACTACTTGTTTTTCTGGTGGACATAGTTAGTCATTTTGAATGACTAGTGAACCACGTTAAAACCTATGTTTGTTTTGGTTGTGTTGTGTTCTTCTTGTTCTTTGTGATATGTTATGTTTTGCACAATTCATTGGTAGTACATCCAGCATAATCACTTTATATACATAGATAGAAAATTCTAACATACGTGGATGTGCCCCCCCCCCCCCCCTCTTCTCTCTCTCCGTTATGTCCCCCACTCTTTCTCTTCTTCTTTGAAAATTGAACTTTGAATCTTTGATAAGTTGTTTCTTTTAAGTAAATATTTGTTTAATTATTCACTTTAGGAATTATAATTTATGGTTTATGCTTAAGCATACATCACATATGTTGGTGTGCCTATACAACTTGCCTCAAGGTTAGTTTCATAATTTATTTAATTAATACAAATAGTTAAACAATATTACATAGTTAATTTAACAATAATAACTATGAAACTGACAAAGATGTATATAATAATGATAACTCTATAGAAATGTTCGAGACCAAAACAATATTTTCTCTAACGGTCTCGACCCAAACTCATTTATCATCTAAAAATAAAAAACATAGCAAACATCAATAGTAAGGATGTACTTTCGAATAATAAATAATAAAAATTATAGGTGTATCGATGAAGAATTGGTGTGTGTGTGTGTGTGTGTGTGTGTGTGTGTAATCAAAAGATATATACATGTAACACTATAAGAAAAATCTCATATAGCTAGGGATAATTCCCTAGCTAAGGGTGTTTTCCGTCGCTAAACTAAAAATAGCGACGGATTACCTACGGATCAATTCTTTATCTAAAGTGCTCCTCGCTAGAATTTAGCGAGGGAAAGTGTCCCTAACTAATAATTTAGCGATGGAAAATTCCTAGCTAAAAAAATAATTTCCCCAGCTAAATTAGCAAGCTAAAAATAACAAAAATAATGATGGAAGATTTCCCAAGCTAAAGTGATCGTTGTTAATTATTAGAGATGGAAATAGTCCCTAGATAATAAATTTAGCGACAGAAAAATCTGTTGCTAATATAAAAATATCCCTAGCTAAGTTAGCAAGGGATTTTTCCCTTGTTAAATAAGCTAGGGGATTTTTCCTAGCTAATTTATATGAGGGAATTTTCGCTGGCAAATTTAGATAGGAAAAATTTGCTAAATTAGCTAGGAAATTTTTCATATCTATTGTAATTTTAAAACTTTTTTCAGAATTTAACGTATTTTAAAATGTTTTAATTAAATAATTTAATATTTTTATATTAAATTGAATAAAAAAAGAACCGATAAATGATTGTTTATAATAAACAAAAAAATAAAATCATTTAATAACTTATTCTAATTCAATATTTTACATTATTAAAATAAAAAAATAACAAAATTTTATTTCAACTTATTCATCAATGTATCTACCGACATTACATAAAGTATAATCTATCAATTCATTAATGTTACTTTTTCTCTCTCTACTCCTCTGATCACCAATTTTCTGCTAAGATAAAGTTGTTCAAGTCGCGGCATGTCATGTCTAGTGAAAATCTCATCACTTATACAAGCTTTGTATGGGAAACAATGCGGTATCATATATGTAAGAAATTTAAACCACTCAATTAAATCAAAATTAATAAAAAAACTATGTTTTGATAAACATATATTGCTGCAGTAAATATGTACATATATACTAGCATTTTACTCGTACATATTTTACTAAAGTATATGTACATATAAACAGCAGTATTATGCATACATATATACTGAGTACATATATACTCAGTATATATGTACATAAAATACTACAGTATTATATGTACATATATATACCTATGTATATACCGCATTTGTTGCCATTGCTACTGCTCCCACTGATGCTGCTGCGCCTGTCGCTACTACAGCTGCCACTGCCGCTACTGCCGCTGCTACCGGTGATGTCGCTGCTTCCGGTGCTATCGGTGCTGCCATAGCTGTCGCCGCTGCCGCTGATGCCACTTCTACCGCCGTTGACTCCATTTTCGCCACTACGGCTGTCGCCGCTACAGCAGATCCCACAATTGCTGCCACCACTACAAATGACGCCGCTGCTCTCGCGGCCGCCACCACCTCTGCTGTTGCTTCGGTGCTACTTCCACTATTGCCGATGCTTCGGTGCTACTACTGCCGCTGCCGCCGCCGCTGCCGCTGCCCCCACTGCTGCCACCACTGCCACTGCTACCGCTGCTGATAATAAAAGTATGGCGGGCGATGATGCTCGACTGATGAACTTGAGATTGAACGAGTTTTTGATGAGGCGGCGAGCTGCTTCTCCTAAAATATGACCCAATATTACTCTTGGACCAGAATTACACGACACTACATGAGCATCATCAACAATATCATTCAAAGACCTAGTACAATTAGAATCAATCATTATAGAATCTAGAGCAACAAAATTTATTTAATCATATGTTTGCTTTGTACAATGTGATAATTGCATATCAATACAATTACTAAGATTTTTATGACCAACTTTTATCTACCTCTCTAGCCTGGACAAGAAATATCATTCCACAACTCTAAAAAAAATCTAATATCCATTGCTTTTATTACCTACATCAGTGAGCAATGCACAATGATGACTTGACCAGCCCAAGCAATTATATATTCAAAAGTGTTTCTGTGTGTAAATAGGTGTGTACGTATGACAATATATACATGTCCACAAATAAATATATGCACCCACTCATGTATATACTCAGTATATACATACGTATATACTACAGTATAAAAGTACATATATACCAAGTATATACGTTCAGTTATACTACAGTATAAAAGTATGTATATACCGAGTATATGCATACATATATACTATAGTATATGAGTATGTATATATTGAGTATATACGTACAAATATACTCAGTATATACGAACATATATAATTGGTATATACGTATTTATATACTCAGTATATGCGTAAATATATACTCAGTATATATGTACATTTATACCAAGTATATATGTATGTATATACTATGATATTATATGTATGCATATATAATCACATAGCTTTAGATGACACCCATACTTGTACTTTAATGTAAATACACATACCATCAAAAACAAAAGAAAAAAATAATATAGGACTTAAAAAACAGACGTATAGGTCTCTCAGGCATGGTCAGTATTTCTCATTCTTTTTCTTATATACTCCTCGCAAATAGAGAATATTGTTATACCTGCGCATGGAGCATAACATACTACATTTACAAACTAATAACCAATAACAAGCAGTCACAAATCTGAACTGCGACGACACATATCTGCACAAAATTAGAGTGTAAAGAACAAACCTGCGTTTGCGTGGAATTAATTTTTTTGGTTCACTCATTGCTTCAAAAAATAAGGTGTTGTTCCCAGCACCATGGAGCCCCCAACAAGGCTTTTACATACCTATAATAGACTAAAACTCTACCCAAAAATTTCGAGGACACACAAACATATTCACAAATATATAAAAACAGTTATTATAAACATGAACAAACATAAATTAAAGTTGATTGTCATACAGCTTCAACAAAAATGTAATTAAATAATTTAATTTTTTTATATTAAATTGAATAAAAACATAAACTATAAATGATAATTTTTAATTAAAAATAATTCATTTAATAACTTATTCTAATACAATATTTTACATAACTTAAACAAAAAAAAAATAACAAAATTATATTACATCTTATTAATCAATGTATCTATCGGAAGTGCATAAAGTATAATCTATTCATGCATTGATGTTGCTTTCTCTCCCTCAGCTCCTCTGATCACCAACTTTCTGCAATGAAAAAATTGTCCGAGTCATGGTGCGTTATGTTATTTGAAAAATCCATTCACTTATACAAGCTTCGTATGAGAAGCAATACGATACCATATCTGTAAGAAATTCAAACCACTCAATCAAATCAAAATTAATAAAAAAAATATGTTTTGATAAATATATATTGATGTAGTAAATATGGACATATATACTAGTATTTCACTCGTACATATATTATCGTAGTATATGTACATATAAACTACAGTATTATGTGTACATATATATACTCAGTATATATGTACATAAAATACTACAGTTTTATATGTACGTATATACTGACTATATACGTATGTATATGCCACATTTGTTGTCATTGCTGCTGCTCCCATTGCCGTTGCCACTCCTGCCACTACGACCACTGTCATAGTCATTGCCGCTGCCATTGATGCCAGTGCTGCCGCTGATGTTGCTGTTGCAAGTGCTACCAGTGTTGCTGCTACTGCCACCATTGCCAGTGCTGCCACTGCTGCCGCCATTGCCAGTGCTGCCACCACTGCCATCGCTACCGGTGCTGGAGCTACTGTGGTTGCTACTGCTATTGCCACTACTACTGCCGCTGCCACTGATGCCTCCGCTGCCATTGATGCCGCCACTACCGTCGCTGCCACCACTGCTGCCGTTGCCGTCACTGCCATCGCTGCCACTGCTTCAGCCACTACCGCTGCTAAAAATAGGCTTTTACATACATATAATAGGCTTAAACTCTACCCAAAAAATTTGGAGACACAAAAACATATTCACAGATATATAAAAATAATTATTATAGACATGAACAAACACAAATTAAAGTTGATTATCATACAGCTTCAACAAAAATCCAAAAGATGTCCAACAATTATGTTTAGAGGGAAAGAGAGTGTAAATATAAAATGTTTTATGAATAATAAAGATAAAATAAGCTAGCCCTCCTTTTGATAAACCTGAAACCGGTAAATATGGGACTTATGCATTGGAAGGATAGTGGCAATGTCTGAATGCATTGAATCAAAATTTTTTCTTGTCTTACATAATGTGTCTTGCAAAGATTCATAATTAGGTTAATCGGAAAAGGAAAGAACAAAACCAGAATAAAAAAAATTGAAACCTTCAAAAAAATATCTTAATTATTTGCTACACATAAACAAAAATAAATAACAGTTGAGAAATAATTCTCACACGAAATCATCCTCATAATTTGTAGGGAATTCTAGCCTTTCCTGCGAGATTTTGCAGCTGGATCTCGGAATGCTATCTATTGCACCAATTCCGCTAACTGTGACTCCATATAAGACATCTACTGTTGCATTACATTCATAATTTCTTTCATCTCATCATTTATTTCTTTAATTTCATGTATTTCTTCCATCAAATTAGTATACTACTCATCATTCTGTTCTTTAATTTCATATATTTTTTCCTTTAAATGAGATATGTGCTCATCCTTCTGTTCTTTAATTACATATATTTCTTTTTTCAAATGAGATATCTGCTCATTTCTTCTTTTTCATTTAGGTCTCCATAACTACAATACGTTCATTTGTTTCCAGTGCTTGTTGTTCGACCACCATATCCACCATTGCTGAGACAGATGAATTAGAAGCACGACTATTACAACAAAATATCACTCTCTTAGAGCCAATTCCATACACTCACTGCTTCTTTCGACCTCCTATGATCTCCAAATAAATAGGATCATAGTCAATTGGTTAAAGATACATAGAACCATCAACTTGTTGATGAGCAGCTATCACACATTCCTCCATTAGGTCCAGAGATAAAATAGAAAAAAAAAACTATTCTAGATATACAAAAAATAAAATAAAATAAATATGTTGCATTCCAAACAATTTTCAAAATGTATTGTAGTTTTATAAAATCTAATTAATATAACAAATTCTTACAGTAATTATCTGAGACTTGTTGTCAACAAACTGACCATCCACTTTCTTCACATGTAAATTCCTGAAAATCTCATAAAAATTTGGATCTCGACACAATTCTCCAGCCTAGAATATGTTTTTATTAAATCATAAAAAAACAAATGATCAAAAAAATTTAACAAAATTAATAAAACCATGTAGAGATTTGATTTATTGGACTATTAGGACAACCACTAAATATATAAATGTTTAGAATTTTAAAATTGTACCAAATATCAAGATTGCTCAATGCTCGATTTTGACCCTCCTGTGTGTTGATAGATTCTTGTACCTAGTCCAACTACCTTACTTCGATGATTTTTACTGGCAATATCTAATTTTTTCTTCACATCTAGCTCCTCCCGATACTTAAGCCACTCGAGCCAGTCATCCTCAAATATAAAATCAGGCCTTTCTTTCATATTCTTCAATTTATGGATAAAATCAAAATATCATTGAGCAGCGTTGATCTCTCATAATGGCTTTATCTTTCCATCAAATTTGGGTGGCCATGTGCATTGTTTCTATATATAAAAAAATCATAAAAGAATTTATATTAACAACAAGAACATAATTATTTAATACTTTAAATAATAACCAATATAATAGTTAAGTAATTAAATAATTATTTTTCAATGCTTTTATTTTGTTTTTTTTACGTGAAAGTCAATATGACTCTTTTATCGATTCAAAAAATTTCTTCTAGGAGAATGCTTTAGAATCAGCCAATTTCTTGAAAGACTTTATAATTATAGTCGAACACTTATGAGATGGAATAAAATATTTCTTTATCGATTCTAAAAAAACCACTGACAGTAACATCAATATTTTTTTTCAAGTCATTTTTACATATTTCTTTTACCTCCCATCCACAATCTCAATTTCTAACTGTGCACTGACTGCAAAGGAAGGCATAATATTTTATGATGTCGTTGGTTTTGTAAATGGGGGAATAATCGGTGTAAAATGTGGTGTAGAAGATAGAGATGGATCAAAATTATGTGCAGGAAGCACAATGGGTGGTTGGCTTATATCTGATAAAGGTGATAGTAGAGGTCTCAATGATGGTGATGGTGATAGAAATGAAGATGGTGATTATGATGTTGAAAGATGGATATGGTGGCTATGAGATGATACTGATTCTGCAACATGATGTAACATACTAGATGAATTTGGTTCATTTCTGCCTCAACGTCCACCTCCACCACGGTCACGTCCTTTAGGCGCTATCTGCTGTACAAAATAAAACGTAGAAAAAAATAATAGAGATATGATGAACAAGCATGCATTTTTGAATAAAACACATCGATAGATTTCAACAAAATATAAAAAGTTTTTTATAGTTTAAAATTATAAAAAAATTATAACAATTTAATTATCAGCATCATTGTCATCCTCCAATGGATCTTCTGATATTTCATCTGATTCTGATAGAAGTTCAAACTCATCTTCAGATAGAAATTGATCATCTTCAATTTATATTATGCCACTATTTGAGTCCCATAAATTTTCTGGATATTCATCTACAGTCATAGGCTCAATATTATTTATGTCATCTTTATGGAATATCACTGGAATATCTAAGTCTGCACTTCCTTGTTGTGATGTTAGTACTTCAAATTTTGATCAGGCTTTGATTTTGCAAATTGCCCACCAATTTATCGTATCACGAGATAAACTCAAATATGTACAATAATATACTTGAGCGACTTGAACTGCCATAATAAATAGCTCATATCAATTATATCTACGTTTATGGTTAACATCCACTAGCTTATAATTCGAATGAATCTTTGTGCCCATATTTCGTGTAGGATCAAACCACTCGCACTTAAAAAATACAATCTTATTATTTTTGAGTTTGGGATACTCCAACTCAATAACTTCTTTGATTTAACCATAATAATCAATCTCATCTGCACTATAACCCGAGCCTTTAATGGATACACCACTATTCATTGTTGTTTTATAAGAACCATGCCCGATTGTGTGAAATTTATATCCATTAATAAAATACCCAGGATATGTTGTAACATATCTAAACGGGCCTTTACTTAGATTCTGAATAAGAATATTTGAATCTCCATTTGAAGGATCAATTGCATGTGATATAAATTAAAAAAATAATATTAACAAATAAAAGATACTAATAAATTAAATAATTCAAAAATTTAAAACTTAATAATTCTCACCTAATTTTTTAACCAATTCATAAATTTAGTTTCTAGCATATAATCAACATCATTGCTAAAAATTGATGGTTGCCTATAGTTTAACTGTTCAACATAAATACATCACAAATATAAAAATAAAGAGAAAAATATATATCAATTTTTAGTAATTCCTATTAAAGATAAAATTAAACTATGATTAAACATGCAACTATTTTGGGTATACATACTCAATATATGGTGAAACCTTCTCACGATTAAGTAAAACGTAGCTCTAGGTTGCTTTGTACTCTTCATCTATCATACATATTTTCATTGCTCTTCCAAATGCTCTTCCAAAATGCTTGAAGATAGATAGTTTGTCCACAGAATCATCTTCTACTAGCACATGACCTTCATCATTCCATGACACATTTTTATTCTTTGTATTGACATGATCCTCAAAATAATTATAACAAAATGATGATGCTTATTCTACCAAAATATGCATTGCAAATTGAACCTTCAACTTTTGCATTGTTTTTAACATTCAATTTTAACTTACGAAGATACCTACAACCACAATGTTAGGTTTCAATTATATTAAATTACAATATTACTTTATGTACAAAATAATAAAACACAGTAAATTATATGTATTTACCTCTTAAAAGGATACATCCACCTTTATTGCACTGGCCCGGCTATCCTTGCTTCATATACCAAATGGACCGGTAAATGCTCCATTGAGTCAAAAAAACTCAGTGGGAATATCCGTTCAAGCTTACAAATAATAAGTGGAATATCATTTTCCAGCCTCACCATGTCATCTATTTTGATTGTGGTTGCAATTGGCTATTTGAAAAATAAACTAAGTTCTGTAAGGACCTTACAAACACTTAGGGGAAGTAATTCACGGAATACAATTAGTATTAATCTCTCCAGAAATACATGACAGTCATGACTTTTCATTCCAAATAACTTAAGATTCTTCATATCCACGCATCTACCCATATTTGACACATATCCATCAAAGAATTTCAAATTTTTAACCCATTCACACAATATCTGTCTTGCCTTCTTATCAAGTGTGTAGCAAGCTTTAGGAAATTTTTTTGTTTCCTCATTTAGTTTCAATTCAGGATGCCGACAGTAATCATTCAGGTCGTGTCTTGATTTTAAAGTGTCTTTTGTTTTCCATCTACATTAAGGATAGTGTTTAAAACATTGTTAGACACATTTTTTTCAATATGCATTACATCTAAGTTATGACGAATTAAATTGGACTTCCAATAGGGCATGTCCAAAAATATACTTCGTTTCCTCCAGCCAAATATTTTTTTTATTGGTCCATTACTTCTAGTATCATCCTTTTCAGTTACCTTCTTCAAACCCAAACTCTAAATCTCTATCATAATATTATCTCCTGAACTAATTGCTAGTGCAACTGTCATCATAGTTTTATTTTTTTGAAATGCAGTTCTATTTCTTCGAAATGGATGATTCGTATGTAGAAACTTACGATGGTTATCAAACCATGGCTGTTTACCACTAAATTTGAGGGTAAATTCATAAGAATTTGTCATGCAATACGAGCATGCGAATCATCTTGTAGTACTCCTGCCCGACAACATTGAATATGCAGGAAAGTCACTTACCATCCACATAAGGGCTACCCGCATAATGAAATTTTGCTTCTTTGAGATATCATATATATTCACACCAACATCCCACAAATGATTTAACTCTACAATAAAAGGCTGTAAGAAAACATCAAGCATGTCTTTCAGATTTTTTGACCCTGGAACCAATATTGAGAAAAACATATATTGCTCTTTCATACACAACCATGGAGAAAAGTTATAACGTGCCACTATCACTGGCCATGTTGAATGTCATTGTCCAGATTTCCTAAATGGTTGAAATCCATCAGCGTAGAGACCCAATCTCACATTTCAACTTTCTACTGCAAAATCTTGATGTATATTATTAAAATACTTCCAAGCGAGTGAATATGATGGATGATGTTTTACCCCTTCTTCAACATCATGCTCGAAATGCCACATCATATCATTTGTTGTAGCATTTGATGCATATAGTCTCTGTAATCGAGGAATTAATGAAAAATAATATATCTTCTTAAATAAAACCTAAAATTTTTGTCGCATATCTACAACACGAGGTACCTTCTTAAATCGAGGATGATCATAAAACTTACAGCTAATTAAATCACTATCACCACCCCAATATAACATATATTTATTTAAACAACAATCAATTTTTTCCACTAGTAAATCCATTCCTCGTAGTAACTTCTCAGTGTTATAAAAGTTGTTAGTGATCAAATTATTATCCGGAATAATCTCCTTTATCAGTTCTATCACCTGATCAAATAATTTATCAGACATATAATTTTCTGACTTAATGCTCATAAGTCAAGTCACAAGTGATAATTGCAAATGTGTTTTACAACTAAGCCACATCTTTTTATCTGCAGCTTTAAGCATTTCATAAAATTTATGAGCTTCATGATTAGGTGGTTCATCCATGTAATCCATATTGAAGTCAGCACTAGCAGCTTCCATGATCATTCTATTGTATGTGTTTGATGATTCTTCACCACAAGCAAATGATTTAGTACCCTCATTTTGGTCAATATTCAGAATCATTATACTTTTCTCATGATAAATCCAAACAAAATAATTTGGCACAAAGCCATATTTAGCCAAATGGTATCTTATAGTGTTTATATCACGAAAAGAGATAAATGGTGAAAGGGAGAGAGAGAGAGAGAGAGAGAGGGAGGGAGAGAGAGAGAAATGGAGAGGGGGGAGGAGAGGGAGAGAGAGAGAGAGGGAGAGAGAGGGGAGAGAGAGAGAGAGAGGGAGAGAGAGGGGAGAGAGAGAGAGAGAACAAGCAGGAAAGAAGAGCAAGAAAGAAAATAACAATAGAGAGAGTGTGACACATAAAGAAAAAGAGGAAGAGAGTGACAGAAAGAATTAGAGAGGAAGAGAGAGACACATAGAGAGTGTAGTGTTAGAATGAAGAATTATATAAAAGAAAATAAAATTTCTTCTATACAAACCTATCAAATATTACATCTTTTGTTATACATAATTTCATAATTGAGCATGAGGCCCAAGCTGGGATTAGGTAAGGGTACGATCCTTATTTGTATTATCCCATTAATGAGTCTGATCAACAGACACTCTCATGCTATGTGCATACATATTGTTGATTTTATATCTTTAGCCATTTAATTTCAAGTTAGTGCAACAAATTAGTATTATCCCATGTATAATTATATGTTAGGATACATATAGTAAATATAGGTATAAATAGTTACATATATATATACATATAATTATATATAGATATATGCATACAAGTAGTTATAAGTAAATATAAATGAATGTATACAGAGTTATAAACAATTACATAGATTTACATATATGTATACATAATTAAAAATAAAGTTATATTTATTTATATAAAGTTTTTTATAGTTATACAAATATTTATATATAGTTATATATATATAGTTAAATATTATGTTGTATGTTTTTATACATATAATTATAAATATAGTTACATGTGATTATACATATAGTAACACGTATAGTTAAACTTATATTTATACATGTATGTATATATACTTTTTCATTTAATTTCATATATTTATACATATAGTAATGTATAGGTATGGATATACTAAAATACATTTTTTATACTAATATATAAAAATATATATTAAATATATGTTGTTAATTATATATTTAAATATAGTTATGCATAAAGTTTCTATACTAATACATAGAGTAAGATAGAATTATTTATTGATATATGTTATTATACACATAATATATATAGTTATAAAAATTTATATATCGTTAAACAATTAGTTTTATATATATATATATATATATATTCATAAGAGTAGTTATATTTAGTTATACATAAATATATACAATTTTATAAACAAATATATAGATTTACATATATGCATACATACATGTATAAATAGTTAAAAATATAGTTATATTTAATTATAAAAGTTTTATTTAGTTTTACAAATATTTATATATAGTTATACACATATAATTAAACATAATGTTTTATGTTTTAATACATGTAATTATAAATATAGTTACATGTAGTTATGCATATAGTTTATACATATAGTTATACTTATATTTATACATGTAGGTATATATATTTATTCATATAATTTTATATATTTATACATATTGTTATTTATATGCATATATATAGTAAAATACATTTTTATATACTAATATAAACAAATGTATATTAAATATAAGATGTAAATTATATATTTAAATATAGTTATGTATAAAGCTTTATAGTTATATATAAAATAAGATACAATTATTTATAGTTATATGTTATTATACATATAGTATATATAGCTAATAATATTTTTACATATTTAAACATATCGTTATATATAAATATATTCTTACAAATAGTTATACAGAAATATATAAAGATATAAATAAATATATAGATTTACATATATGTATACATAGTTACATACAAAGTTATATATAATTATATAGAGTGTTATATAGTTATACAAATATTTATACATAGTTATACACATATGGTTAAATATAATGTTGAATGTTATTATTCATATAATTATAAATATAGTTACATGTGGTTATACATATAGTTACATATATAGTTATACTTATATTTATACATGTAGGTATATATATACATTTTTATATACTAATATATAAAATTGTATATTAAATATATGTTGTTAATTATATTTTTAAATATAGTTATGGATAATATTTTATAGTTATACATATAGTCAAAGACAATTATTTATAGTTATATGTTTTATACCTTTGGGATCCAATGGCAAAAAGACACAACACCGAAAACAAACAAGTTCAGCTTACAACAATCAGAACAAAGTAAATGCGGTCTTGTATTTCAGCTCTGCAATATATAAATATAAATACAAGTTGAATCCCCCTAGAAATAGATGATGTCATCCATATAACAAAACAAAACTCAAGCAAAATAGGCAAAGATTAGATCCACATCCAGATATGTCAACAAAGTTTGCCTCATCCTACTAAAATTGTTTAAGATTTGCTGACAATGTAATTAGAAAGCCAATCAAGACAATCGTAGAGGCCCTTTCCAGAGGTAGCACTGGTGCTCTGAATGTGCCAATGGCATTGGAGAACACCATCAAAATTACATCTCGATGCTTTTCCTCATTTAGCATCTTATGCAACTCATCTCTGGCTTCAAATAATTGATCTCTGTCATTGCTGTCCACCACAAATATGAGACCTTGGGTATTTTGGAAGTGATTCCTCCAAAAAGGGTGAATCTTGTCTTCATCCCCAACATCTCACACAGTGAAATTGATGTTTTTGTATTTAACAGTCTATACATTGAAGAAAATAGTAGGAATTGTGGTGACAATTTCACCAAGCTTCAACTTATACAGAATGGTTTTCTTTCCGCCAGCATCAAGACCTAGCATCAAAATCCTCATCTCCTTTTTGACAAACAGCCAGCCGAATAGCTTTGTGAACGTAAATCCCATTTCTTCCACTATATCTCAATCCATTTGTCCTATGGCAGTAAAGAAATCTGATGAGAGAAAAAAAAGAATCAATAGACCTCAAGAGATGGTCACCAGAGAGGGAAGTCAACCTCTATATGTTCTTATACCTATAGTATATATATTCAAAAATAGAGTTATATATAGTTAAACATATAATTATATATAAATATATTCATACAAGTAGTTATAAGTAGTTATACATAAATATATACAAAGTTATAAATAAATAAATAGATTTAATTATATGAATACATATATGTATACATAGATATAAATATAGTTATATTTAATTATATAGAGTATTACATAGATATACAAATATTTAATTATAATTATAGACATATTGTTATAAATATGTATGTAGTTAAAGATATTGTTATATATAATTTTTTTTATAGTTATACATATAGTAAAATACAATTATATATAGTTATATGTTATTATACATATGATATATTTTGTTAAAAATATAATTATATAGAATTACTCATATAGTTATAAAATATTATATAGTTTAAAAAATAGTTATATATAGTTATTAATATAGTTAAAAAAATAGTTTACATAGTTAAAAATATAGTTAAATATAATTATGAAGAGTTTTATATAGTTATACAAATATAAATAAATAATTATCATATAATATGATAACAACACACTCTAAAATGTCTAATTGAATTACACCACTATAGAGAAAGAACTTGTATCAATAATCTTTTCTTTTGGCAAATTAATATCATATTTTGTGGGAACCAAAGTCATAATATATACTAAATATTATATAATCAAATATCTCATAGAAAAGTAAGATGTCGGGCCTAGAGTGATTTGATGGATTTTACTATTATAATAGTTTGAATTAGAGATATTAGATAAGAAATGTACAATAATTAAAATTAGAAATAGCTTAACAAGACTAGAAAAAAAAGATAGATGAGTTGTTGAACAAGATATTAGATAGATTTTTTTATTAAAACAAATTATAGTATTGAATGAAAATGTAACACTATGGTATTTAGTATTGAATGAACCTTTATCATTGCAAGTATTACTCTGATCAAATTTTGAGGTGAAGTGTTATAGATGAGAGATTAGTTGTATCTTGTAATGTCACTTTTTGCTCATGCTCTCACGAATTTGTGGAACATGTTAATATTTATGTGCTTAAGTATTTTTCTTCTCAAAATTAATGTTGATATTTACATATATGATATATATGCATAAATATATATGTGCATATACACTGCCCCCCCCCCCCCCCCCCCCCACACACACACATTTATACATCCATATACATTACAATACATTATATATCAGAATACACATTTTTGTACTTTTGTATATATTCACACATGTATCTACATTTTCAAAGTAGTGTATATATACTTGTATGCATGCATATACTACTGTACACCCACAAACACACACATATACCTATATACGTAATGTATTTTTAAAATTACACATGAAACTATTATGTGTGTGTGTGTGTGTGTGTGTGTGTGTAAATGTAATTAAAATTTTTTGATTATGTAAATTTAATTAAAATAAAATATTAAATATTGTACACAATTTATAAAATATTATAAATTTTTTATATTTAAAACAAGTATTTGTGTGCGTGCGTGCATGCGTGCGTGCATGCGTGTGTGTGTGCGTGTGTGTGTGTGTGCGTGTGTGTGTGTGTGTGAAGCATATTAATGCATAAAATGAAATTATGAATTAAATATATGAGCTTCTATTATATTCAAATAGTTGTTTTTTTTAATATTTATATTAAAATAACTATCATTATACTCATATAAATAGATAAAGTTGATATATTTGTAAATTATTTTGGTTTTACAATTATGTTAGAAATGAAAATATAGTTCACAAATAGATAATATTATTTTTTTGTCTATAAACTTTTTTTATTATAATATTAATATCTATGATATATTTCTACCTATTATTTATTGTTATTAATAAATTTTTAGAAACTTTAAAATTCAAATAAATATAATATAGTGCATATAAATACATGCCTTTAGTAAAAAAATCAATTATTTCTTTATTTATGTTCAAATAAAGCAGATTACCATATAAATACAAGAATAAATTTTTCTACAAGTAATTATTTTTTTTATTTTATTCAAAATATATAAATGACCATATAAATATATGAATTTGTTTTTTTAATAATTTTTTTAAATTTTTTTTAAAATTTTTTTAAAATTTTTTTAAAATTTTTTTAAAATTTTTTTAAAATTTTTTTAAAATTTTTTTAAAAAAATTTAATCCATCACAATGTTTTTTGTTTTGTAATTAATAGATACATTTCAAATATTGTTTATTTATAATAAATATAACATATTGAATATTATAAGGTGCACTTTTTATTTTGTAAATAAATTTTATTTTTAAAGTTTTATCTTTGTAAATTGAAACAACATCACATATATATTTTAGAAATTTTTTATAATATTTATTACACAAACATATTGTTATTTGTTTTGAAAATTACAAAATGAATTTTAACAAATGAACATTTTATTAGAAATCAATTTTAGTTAAATAATATTAAGTGAAACAAAAATACAAACCCTAAACATATTAAATCATAATGATTTATACAAACATATAAAAATATAATAAAAAAAATATTTAAGATTGAAATAATTAAATTTAGGTTCCTAAAATATATAGGAAACTAATAAAGATTTGTATAATATCAAAAAAAAACATGTATAAATGAGATGAATTATATGAATGGATATTAAGTTTCTGAAGCATGTAGTTATACATGTTGTAGATGTAGATATATATAGTTTATCTTGTG
This sequence comes from Sapria himalayana, assembly GCA_029783825.1. Lineage (NCBI taxonomy): Eukaryota > Viridiplantae > Streptophyta > Magnoliopsida > Malpighiales > Rafflesiaceae > Sapria > Sapria himalayana. Next base: position 1,076,956 of record JAREIK010001563.1, on the reverse strand, counting down.
ATTATATATATTTAGACATATGACTATGTATAGGCATTGATGTAGATAAATACATTTATATATAGTAATATGTTGATATACATATTGTTAAATATATTTATATATAGTTATATATCTTTATATATATGTATATTAAATATATGTTGTTATAATTATATATAGTTGTGTTTATGTATATTGTTTTTATAGTTATAGATATAGTAAAATATACTTATATAAGAAATTCAAAGTATATTACACATGCATATTGTTGTATAGTTATGTTTAGATACACTTATATAAAATACACTTATATAAAATAAACTTATGTTTATGTATATTGTTTATGTATACTGTTTATATATAGTTATGTATATTGAGGTAGATATCAAGTCGGCATACCTTATACTGTTTATATATAGTTATGAATATTAATGTAAATAAATACATTTATTTATAGTAATATGTTGACATACATATTGTTAAATGCATTTATATATAGTATATATATATATGTATGTATGTATGTATGTATATTAAATATACGTTGTCATATTTATATATAGTAATTTTTATGTATACTATTTTTATAGTTATAAATATAGTAAAATACACGTATATAAGAAATTCGAATTATATCACACATGCATATTGATGTATAAATATATTTAAATACACTTATATAAAATACACTTATGTTTATGTATACTATTTATATATAGTTATGTATATTGATTTAAATATCAAATCAGCATACCTTATACTATTTATGTATACTAATTATGTATACTATTTATGTATAGTTATGTATATTAATGTAGATAAATACATTTATATATAGTAATATGTTGATATGTATGTATGTATGTATGTATATGTATATGTATATTAAATATACGTTGTTATATTTATATATAGTAATGTTTATGTATACTATTTCTAAAGTTCTAGATATAGTAAAATACACCTATATAAGAAATTCAAATTATATCATACATGCATATTGATGTATAGAAATGTTTAAATACATTTATATAAAATACACTCATGTTTATGTATATTATTTATGTATACTGTTTATATATAGTTATGTATATTGATGTAGATATCAAGTCGACATACCTTTCACTGTTTATGAATATTGTTTATGTATACTGTTTATATATAGTTATGTATATTAATGTAGATAGACATTTATATATAGTAATATGTTGATATACATATTGTTAAATACTTTTATATATAGTAATATATATATATATGTGTGTGTTTGTATATGTATATTAAATATACATTGTTATATTTATATATAGTAATGTTTATGTATACTATTTTTATAGTTATAGAGATAGTAAAATACACTTATATAAGAAATTCGAATTATATCACACATGCATATTGAGGTATATTTATGTTTAAATACACTTATATAAAATACACTTATGTTTATGTATACTATTTATATATAGTTATGTATATTGTTGTAGATATCAAGTCGGCATAACTTATACTATTTATGTATACTATTTTTGTATAGTTATGTATATTAATGTAGATAAATACATTTATATATAGTAATATGTTGATTTACATATATATGTGTGTGTGTGTGTGTGTGTGTTAAATATACGTTGTTATATTTATATATAGTAATGTTTTTGTATACTATTTTTATAGTTATAGATATAGTAAAATATGCCTATATAAGAAATTCAAATTATATCACACATGCATATTGATGTATAGTTATGTTTAAATAGACTTATAAAAAATACACATATATTTATGTATACTATTTATGTATATTTTTTATATATAATTATGTATATTAATATAGATAAATACATTTATATATAGTAATATGTTGATATACATATTGTTAAATACATTTATATATAGTTATAATTATACACACACACACACACTCACTCACACACACATATATATATATATATACACATACATATATATGTATGTATGTATGTATATTAAATATACATTGTTATATTTATATATAGTTATGTTTATGTATACTATTTTTATAGTTATAGATATAGTAAAATACACCTATATAAGAAATTCAAATTATATCACACATGCATATTGATGTATAGTTGTTTAAATATACTTATATGAAATACACTTATGTTTATGTATACTGTTTATATATAGTTATGTATATTGATGTAGATATCAAGTCGGCATATCTTATACTATTTATGTATACTGTTTATGTATATATATATGTTATGTATATATATACATAAACAATAATATGTTTATAAGTGTATTTTACCTATATAAAATACACTTATGTATATGGTTATGTATATTAATATAAATAAATATATTTATATATAGTAATATGTTGATATACATATTGTTAAACACATTTATACATAGTTGCATATATATATCTGTGTGTGTGTGTGTGTGTGTGTGTGTGTGTGTGTGTGTGTGTATGTATGTGTATGTATGTATGTATATTAAATATATGTTTTTATATTTATATATAGTAATGCTAAAGTATACTTTTTTTATAGTTATAGATATAGTAAGATACACCTATATAAGAAATTCGAATTATATCACACATGCATATTGATGTATAGAAATGTTTAAATACACTTATATAAAATACACTTATGTTTATGTATACTATTTTTGTATATAGTTATGTATATTGATGTAGTTATTAATTCGGCATACCTTCAGTGCACCATCAAAATCCACACAATGACAACGCATTATATCACAAATGCATAAAGTATCTATACGACTAAGTATATATACGCAATCCAAGCAAACCACGGTGATTAATGGAGAAGCATTTCAGAAACAATAAATAACACAATCAAAATGCATAAGCTTAATCTTCGATTAAGCAATCCAAGATAATTGATGAAGAATAAATGTATAAAACGTACCTCAAATCAAATAACAAATTAAAACTTAAGCCTCGATTATATTTTGATGCGTCGGTGTCAAGAGATAGATGGTGGAATGTGGAGGTTTGCTTCACTTGTTAGAGATTATCGCGTCTCAACAAGTGAATGTATATATTAGCAAATTATTTATATTTTTAATTATTAAAACATTAAATAAACAATATATATATAATACAAAAAGACTCATTAATTTTATTTACTATCAAAATTTTTTTCAACAAAATTAATGTGCGTGTGGCAAGGTACACATGAAAAACAAATACCTTACAATTTGTTATTATAATATTAATTAAACAATAAATATATAAATAATTAAAAAAAATATGTTTAGTCTTATAAAAAAAATATCAAATTGGTACAAAATTAACAAACTTCATATAATAAGACATAAACGAAAATATAATTTGTATTTTAGCCACTCGCTTAAGAATTATAAAATACTCTTAATGTTAAAAAATATATAAAAATTTATATTTTATGGTTATAAATTTTTAAGAATTCATATTAATTTTTACGAAGATAATATAAAATAATTTTAAATGCTTAAAATTTCATATTATTTGGTGTCATTAATAATTTTTAAAATTCAAAAAATTACTTAAAGTTAGAAGATGATAAAAAAAATTAGATTTATTATTTTAATAAAAACTTAATGTTAATAGCTAATAGTAAAAATCTTACTCAATTCATTTAATTCTTATAAATTTTAGTTGGAGCAAACCTTTATGTATTTATTTATAAATATTAATTTATTTTCTTTTAACTTTATTGAAAAAAATTATATTTTTATTATATTTCAAGATTTTCAAAATTTGTATTATTTATTTTTTTAAAAGTTTCCTATAATTATAAAATTTTTTTATACTTATAATAATATTAATAATAACTAGTTTATTCCTCAATTCAGATATTTTTGAAAATATTTTTTATTTTATCATACAATGAATTATTTTACATTTATATTAGTAGAATTTAAGGTATGTTAATTAAATTTTTAAAATATCGAAAAAAATTATTATACTTATTCAATTTATTATTTAATATTACTTTTATACAAAATTTTAAGTTTCTTAATTAAAAATTTTAGAAACATTTTTTGGATAATTTTTTATAAAATTAATACATCATAAAAATAGTTATTTTAGTCCTTATTAATATAATTTTTTTTTGTATTTTTATAACTTTTGAATTATTTATTTATAATATTATTTTTTTATGATTTTACGAGGAGAATGTATCTTTCAAGGATTGCTCATCTATAAACCATTAACATACATTTAATAAATAAAATTAAATAAAATATTAAAACTAATAATAAATTAAAAAAAATTAAACAATTAAATATTAGCTACGGAAATTCCGTCACTATGTTCGGGATTTAATTAACTAGGGAAGTTGAGTCACTAAATTCATCACTATATTTTAGATTTAATTAACTAGGGAAGTTCTGTCGTTAAAGTCTGTCGATATATTCTGGATTTAATTAGCTAGGTAAGATCCGTCATAAAAATATATTGCTATATTTAGGAATTAATTGGCTAGGGAAGTTCTGTCACTAAAATTGGTCTCTATTTTCAGAATGTAATTTGCTAGGAAAATTCTGTCGCTAGATCTGTCGTAATATTTCAGGATGTAATTAGCTAGGAAAATTCTATCACTAAAAGTTGTCGCTATGTTCCGGATATAATTGTCTAGGGAATTTCTTCGCTGAAATCTGTTGCTATTTTCATGATGTAAATAGCTAGGGAAATTTCCTCACTAAATTACAGATCTTATTAGCTAGAGAAAATCTGTCGCTAAATCCATAGCTAAATTCCCCGCTTTTCTTAAGCGAAATTAAAAAAAAAAATTCATCGCTAATTAGTCTCTAAATCCATAGCTAAATTCTCCACTTTTCTTAAATGAAATTTATGAAAATATTCCGTCGCAAGTCCACTTTTCTTGAGTAGAATTTATGAAAATATTTCATCGCTAATCCGTTACTAAATTCTCCCACTTTTCTCGACCTGAATTTACGAAAATATTTCATTGCTAATCCGTTGTAAATTTTTATTTCATTGAAAAAACATAAATCCATTGTTATTCCCTAGCTAATCACTTGCAATTTAGCTAGGGATTGATCCCTAGATAAAATTTCCTAGCTAAATGAATATTTTCTTGTAGTGTAAGAGTATATATGGAATTGAGCACCTAAAGAGACAAGCTGATCAATGGCTCAAAAAACATGGTTTATTAGATTCAAAGCAAACTCAACTTAGTGGTAGGATCTTTCAAAAGATCTAGTTTAGCTTCATTAATGCCCTTCATATATCACAATGATTTTGGGAGAGAATATATGATCAAATTGATTATAATTATGGGTCTTTCGATTAGATTTTTAGAAAATCATAGGATAATCAATATAATGCAGACATACTTAAAGTTTACTTATCATAAGAACACCCCTAGCATCTTTATTTTTTTTTATGTTAAAGTGAGTCCAAACTACAAATATTTTTATAGTTTTTTATTTTTTAGGCATTTATATTTGAGTCGATGCCATGAGAGAAAACATAGTTTTGACATTGGACCTTTTCGTAGAATTATCATTATTATCTATGTCAAAATCTAAATTAATACCGTTATCATTATACTCATTATTAACCATTTTGTAATTAATTTATTATATATAACTATATTAAAAAAACAAAAAAAAATAATACCCAAATTATGTTCTAGACTGAAGATGAGACAAATAAAGCAGCTACCCACTCCCTACAATAATAAGTAACAAGAAAGGGTTTCTAGTTTAATATGAAATTGCTTTAAACTTGAAGATTTTAAAAAATAATAACAAAGAGAGAGAATAAAGTGCAGGGGAGATTGAGATTGAAGATTAGAGGGAAGATTAGAAAAAACTGAGATTTAGAACAGAAATGAGAATGAAAAACTTCAAACTCATAATTGATATTTATATATTTTTTTAAAAATTTTAAAATCATATTATTTTTTATTTTTTTATTTTTTTATATTTTTAATATTTTTTTATATTTTAAATATTTTTTATCTTTTTTTTTTATTTTATTTATTTTATTTATTTTATTTAGTTTATTTTTTTTTTAATTTTTTGAATTTAAAATTTGGTAGAAACTCAAAATATCAAAATTTTGCACTAGTCATAAGAATGAAATCCATCAGTCATGATTATTATTTTCAACTATGTAACCATTGGAATTTTGGGATGGTTTCAGGTGTACCCGGGCGAGCCCAAAGACTATAAGCTCAGTCTAATCCCAAGACTCAAGTGCTAATTTCTAACTACCAAGTCACTCGGTGACCGGCATTGCATCAACCATCACAAGTATTGAACAGGGCTAGCACCACTATGCCAGTCGGCATAATGCCGATTGACGAGTGCATACTATATAAGCAGCGGCTAAATGATTGTCACCTCTCAGTGCATGATTGTGCATGTAGGGCTAGGGATAAGGCCGAGAGGGCCTCGAACTCACGACTCCAAGTGGCTGGCGTGAAGCTAGCCATGGCCAACCAAGTTTTGGGTTTCAAATGAAACCTGCCACATGGAAGAAATTAAAAAAATTGAAATTAACTATGCCAAGGTAGGTTGGGCACTGGCCAACTAGACCACACCCACTTCTTAGTAACCCATAACCAATTAGGCACAAATGGTTTACTCCTTATGAGCCAATGGACCATGCCAAGAAGCCAAGCAGATGGGTAATGTCTGGCCTAGTATGAGGCTTGGCTGCCTCTGGCCCAACACGGCATGACTCGTGCCTCAGGCCGGCCAGGTCCAGGCATGGTTCTGGACCATGCCATGTCAGGCAAAGCATGGCTCAGCATGGTCGTGCATCATGTCATGCCTGAGTCTCCTGACTCACTCGACACCTCTATGGGAAGATCATATCAATGTGATAACATTATAGTGCTTCCATAATGATGTGCAATACAATCAAGTAAATAGTACTTTATATGTGTCCAAAAAATAGTTTTAAATTAAGATAATTTTTATAACTATAAAATCCTATTAATCATATATATAGAACAATATGCTTGATAAGATTTTGTCCAAAATCATCTTGAAGTAACATCCATCAATATTAGAGAGAATGCTCTAGGAGTAACATCAATTTATAAACTAAGATTTTTAGATAGAATAATGCTTTGGAGACTAGGGGATGAGTTTCTGTCCATAATATATTTACTTCAACACATAAATTATATGAACCAGAGATTGGTATGAGATAAAAAAATAAGAAGTAAAATAGAAACTCATTTATACTTATGTTTTAATAATGGCACGACGAAATAAAAACACAACATTTTTATAAACAAATAATTTTTGTTTTGCAATTCATGGGAGCATTCCCATTTCTCTTATTGTTTTTTTTTTCTAATAAATGATGTGAGAAATTATCCAATATTTTTGTTCTATCATGCTCCACACATGTGAAAAATAATAATAATATTAGAAAAATTAAACATGTTGACTTGAAATAAGTATTATATAAAACTATTTTAAAATTAAAACATTCAAACATGAAAATGAACCAATTAAAACTCGATCTGTCTTACTCAGGCATACCAAATAAATCTCTTATTTTTCCTAGGTAGAGAGATACATATCAGAATTTATGTAAACAAAATTAAATTTAGGTGACAACAAAAATGTAATGAACATACTAGCGATATTTTTATTTGTGTATACATTTTCAAGTGTAATTGACTTTTCATATAATACATATTGTATCCAATGATAATGCATATACATGTGCTTCGACTTGCTATGTAAGAACAATTTTTAAAGAAATATATATCACTATAACTGTCAGATCGTATAGTGTATCATATCAAATATTCAACTCTATATAAAACTTTTTCTTCGATAAAGTTATTTTGCATACTTTGGTAGTTACTATGAACTCAATCTTAAAACTAGATTGTGCTATGCATTTTTATAGTTTGGGTTAATAATATATTGCTCTCCTTCCATGGTTATTACATAAGAGTATGATTTTACATAATCCAAATGATTATCAATATTGAAAACAATATATTCGAGAAGCACAAATTTTAGCCCACCAATGTACAAAGATAGCTAAGAAGTCTCTTATAGATACTTAAAAAATATTTTCACTCCAACTCAGTGATACCTACTAGGATTCAAAAGAAAATGATTAATAACACTAATAATATATATTATATCCAATCTAATTGTGATAATAACATATGAAAGAATGCTAACATCTGAGGTATAAGGAAGCATGACTCATGATTCTCTTGTCCTAATTAATATTGTGACTATAATGGATGCTTAGCATAAAATATTTTGACTAAGTGGATTAAGACCATTTAATCTCTTTCATTAAACATCTCTCAGTAACCTTATCAATTTAATATTATTGATATAATTAGATATGTCTATAAATATTATTTCGAATGATGATCAACCCTAGAATCTGTATCACTAAGGCTAAGTTTATAGATGAATAACATGGTGGATCAAAAACTTGATGTGGAGCCCAAATTAAAATTCAATTCTATTTCTAAAATATTATGTAGTTTTAATTTCATTAATTTCATATTAATTCTTATATTAATATTAGATGTATGATTATAATTTGTGTGATTGAGATTTGTTTAATATTAGTATAAATACCTCTCTCGTATATTTGTTCAACATCAAAAAATAAAAGGAAGAACAATAACTTTCAATGTGAGTGTTATACTGCTATTATGATCTGTTTTTTTTTCTTTTTGCTTGAGTATTATCTCTTTTATTTCCAACAAAATAGGATAGGAGGAAGATCTTTGGATCTCTATAAATTTGAATATGCTTGGTGGTTTTAGTAAGTAATTTTCCACATCAAGATAAATGTTCATGAGATCTCATTAACATTGAGAGTTGGAGTCTTGAGCCTTCTTTTTGTGTCATGGAGCTCTGAAATCTCATCTTGAAGATCCTTTCTACAAAGATGACGAGTGGTAGTATGGTTCCATCCCATGTCCCAATACTCAATAGGAGAAACTACGGCAATTGTAACATTAAGCTAAAGACCCTCCTTCGATCACAAGATATGCGGGAGATAATAATCAAAATCTACACAGACTCAATAAAAGTACTCTATCTCAAGCTCAAAAAAATAGTTTGAGAGATTCAAGAAAGATAGACAAGAAAACTCTCTTTCTAATCTATCATGAATTATATGAAGATATCTGAATATTTCTGAAAATTTCAGATGCAAAGTCAACTAAAAAAGCATGTGAAGATTGCAATTGCTCTCTAAGAAGGAAATGGTGTAAATATTTTCTTTTTAACAGGAGCTTTGAACTTTTTGAATGCTTCAAATATCTATAATTTCTCCTTTAGATAATACACACATATTTTTCTTAAAAAAGTTATGTATGAAGAAAAAGGAAATAGTTGCTCTTGTTGAGTGAGCTTGACTTGATTAGACCGCACACATCTATATGTAAAAGTTCAAAAGCTTTTGAGCTCTTAAGCTTGACTATTTTGGAAATCCTTTTTTGAATTGCATCCCAAGTAGAATTAAGAGATCCTTTTCACACTTGAGTAGGGTCAATAATGAAAAAATTGATTTTAAAAGTACTTTAAAGATCATGAAATTCAAGGAACTATGAATATGATGGTGCCAAGGTCCCCCCCCCATAAAATGGAGTGGAAAAAAGGAAAAAAGAATAATCATTGACATAGCAAGAAGCAAGATCAAAAGCAAAAGACTTCCAAAGTAATTATGTGAAAAAGAAATTTCATGTGTAGTGTATCTATCCAACTGATCTCCAACAAGAAGCATGTGGGGGAAAACACCACAAGAAGCATGGAGTGGAACAAAACTTGACATTTCTCATCTAAGAGTCTTTGTGAGCATCATGTGTACATACCTGATGAGCAAAGAAGAAAGCTAGATGATAAACGCCAAAAATACATTTTCATTGGTTATATTATGAACACAAAAGGCTACAAGTTCCATAATCCTACTACTAGAAAGACAATAATCAATCAAGTTGTCATATTTGATGAAAAAAAGGAAATGAGATTGGAGACAACAGAATGAAGGCTAAAGAGTTCCATATTTTGAAGGTGATATGGAACATCCAAGGATAAAGCATGCAAGAGAGGGGCCTTCTACTCAACCAACTTTAGCAACTATGAGTATTTATGAAGATAGATGATCAAGTGAAAGAGTTCATGATTCATGAACTTATAAGAACTGTAGAGGTGACTAAAAAACAAAAAAAATCTTACACTTTTTTGCCTTCTACTTTTTTTTGCCTATTTGCCCACTTTGAGCCTATCAACTTACAAGAAGCTATGAGAAATAAGAAGTGGAAAAATGTTATGGATGAAGAAATAAAAGTGATTAATGAGAATAACTTAGGAAGCTAGCATCACTTCCAAAGATACAAAGCAAAAAAAAATGTCTAAGAAGAAGTTGAAAGATACAAAGGAAGATTGGTGATGAAAGGCTTTAGCCAGCAACCACAAGGTTATGGAGTAAAGGGAAAAGAAGACATATTTTTTAAGTAAAAAAGACACTCTATGGATTAAAACAAGCTTCAAGAGATTGGAATGCTTGAATAGACAAATATTTTTTAAGTGAGCATGCCCTTTTATCAAAATCCAAAATTGTGATATTTTGATTATGATCATTTTATACGTACATGTGGATGACTTGATCTTCACATATAGCAATCCAAAAATGTTTGATGGGTTTAAAAATGAAATGAAAAAGATCAAAATGACCAACATTGGGCTCATGTCTTTCAACCTCTATGGATTGAAACAAGCTTAGCAGCAAGGTGATCGATGTGAAACAGCTAATGGGTATACAAAGCAAAAAAAAAAAGTCTAAGAAGAAGTTGAAATATACAAAGGAAGATTGGTGATGAAAGGCTTTAGACAGCAACCACAAGGTTATGGAGTAAAGGGAAAAGAAGACATATTTTTTAAGTAAAAAAGACACTCTATGGATTGAAACAAGCTTCAAGAGATTGGAATGCTTGAATAGACAAATATCTCCAAAAAAGACAGTTAGTGAAGTGAGCATGCCCTTTTATCAAAATCCAAAATGGTGATATTTTGATTATGATCATTTTATACATGCATGTGGATGACTTGATCTTCACATATAGCAATCCAAAAATGTTTGATGGGTTTAAAAATGAAATGAAAAAGATCAAAATGACCAACATTGGGCTCATGTCTTACTACCCCTATGGATTCAAGCTTAGCAGCAAGGTGATCGATGTGAAACAGCTAATGGGTATACAAAGCAAAAAAAAAATGTCTAAGAAGAAGTTGAAAGATACAAAGGAAGATTGGTTATGAAAAGCTTTAGCCAGCAACCACAAGGTTATGGAGTAAAGGGAAAAGAAGACATATTTTTTAAGTAAAAAAGACACTCTATGGAAAACAAGCTTCAAGAGATTGGAATGCTTGAATAGACAAATATCTCCAAAAAAGAAAGTTAGTGAAGTGAGCATGCCCTTTTATCAAAATCCAAAATGGTGATATTTTGATTATGATCATTTTATACGTGCATGTGGATGACTTGATCTTCACATATAGCAATCCAAAAATGTTTGATGGGTTTAAAAATGAAATGAAAAAGATCAAAATGACCAACATTGGGCTCATGTCTTACTACCTCTATGGATTCAAGCTTAGCAGCAAGGTGATCGATGTGAAACAGCTAATGGGTATACAAAGCAAAAAAAAAAATGTCAAAGAATAAGTTGAAAGATACAAAGGAAGATTGGTTATGAAAAGCTTTAGCCAGCAACCACAAGGTTATGGAGTAAAGGGAAAAGAAGACATATTTTTTAAGTAAAAAAGACACTCTATGGATTGAAACAAGCTTCAAGAGATTGGAATGCTTGAATAGATAAATATCTCCAAAAAAGAAAGTTAGTGAAGTGAGCATGCCCTTTTATCAAAATCCAAAATGGTGATATTTTGATTATGATCACTTTATACGTGCATGTGGATGACTTGATCTTCACATATAGCAATCCAAAAATGTTTGATGGGTTTAAAAATGAAATGAAAAAGATCAAAATGACCAACATTGGGCTCATGTCTTACTACCCCTATGGATTCAAGCTTAGCAGCAAGGTGATCGATGTGAAACAGCTAATGGGTATACAAAGCAAAAAAAAAATGTCTAAGAAGAAGTTGAAAGATACAAAGGAAGATTGGTTATGAAAAGCTTTAGCCAGCAACCACAAGGTTATGGAGTAAAGGGAAAAGAAGACATATTTTTTAAGTAAAAAAGACACTCTATGGAAAACAAGCTTCAAGAGATTGGAATGCTTGAATAGACAAATATCTTCAAAAAAGAAAGTTAGTGAAGTGAGCATGCCCTTTTATCAAAATCCAAAATGGTGATATTTTGATTATGATCATTTTATACGTGCATGTGGATGACTTGATCTTCACATATAGCAATCCAAAAATGTTTGATGGGTTTAAAAATGAAATGAAAAAGATCAAAATGACCAACATTGGGCTCATGTCTTACTACCTCTATGGATTCAAGCTTAGCAGCAAGGTGATCGATGTGAAACAGCTAATGGGTATACAAAGCAAAAAAAAAATGTCAAAGAATAAGTTGAAAGATACAAAGGAAGATTGGTTATGAAAAGCTTTAGCCAGCAACCACAAGGTTATGGAGTAAAGGGAAAAGAAGACATATTTTTTAAGTAAAAAAGATACTCTATGGATTGAAACAAGCTTCAAGAGATTGGAATGCTTGAATAGATAAATATCTCCAAAAAAGAAAGTTAGTGAAGTGAGCATGCCCTTTTATCAAAATCCAAAATGGTGATGTTTTGATTATGATCACTTTATACGTGCATGTGGATGACTTGATCTTCACATATAGCAATCCAAAAATGTTTGATGGGTTTAAAAATGAAATGAAAAAGATCAAAATGACCAACATTGGGCTCATGTCTTACTACCTCTATGGATTCAAGCTTAGCAGCAAGGTGATCGATGTGAAACAGCTAATGGGTATACAAAGCAAAAAAAAAAATGTCAAAGAATAAGTTGAAAGATACAAAGGAAGATTGGTTATGAAAAGCTTTAGCCAGCAACCACAAGGTTATGGAGTAAAGGGAAAAGAAGACATATTTTTTAAGTAAAAAAGACACTCTATGGAAAACAAGCTTCAAGAGATTGGAATGCTTGAATAGACAAATATCTTCAAAAAAGAAAGTTAGTGAAGTGAGCATGCCCTTTTATCAAAATCCAAAATGGTGATATTTTGATTATGATCATTTTATACGTGCATGTGGATGACTTGATCTTCACATATAGCAATCCAAAAATGTTTGATGGGTTTAAAAATGAAATGAAAAAGATCAAAATGACCAACATTGGGCTCATGTCTTACTACCTCTATGGATTCAAGCTTAGCAGCAAGGTGATCGATGTGAAACAGCTAATGGGTATACAAAGCAAAAAAAAAATGTCAAAGAATAAGTTGAAAGATACAAAGGAAGATTGGTTATGAAAAGCTTTAGCCAGCAACCACAAGGTTATGGAGTAAAGGGAAAAGAAGACATATTTTTTAAGTAAAAAAGATACTCTATGGATTGAAACAAGCTTCAAGAGATTGGAATGCTTGAATAGATAAATATCTCCAAAAAAGAAAGTTAGTGAAGTGAGCATGCCCTTTTATCAAAATCCAAAATGGTGATATTTTGATTATGATCATTTTATACGTGCATGTGGATGACTTGATCTTCACATATAGCAATCCAAAAATGTTTGATGGGTTTAAAAATGAAATGAAAAAGATCAAAATGACCAACATTGGGCTCATGTCTTACTACCTCAAAATTAATGAAAAACAAGAAGACAAGGGCATCCTAATCACTCAAGAAGGTTATGCTAAAGAGGTGCTTAAGAAGTTCAAGATAGGTGACACTGATTCAGTTGGCACCAATGGAATACAAAATCATTTTGTCTAAGCATGAGAAAGAAATAGGGTGAATCTCACTCTCTACAAACGACTATTAGGAAGTTTTGCTACTTAACTTGTACAAGGCTCGATATTCTTTATAATGTTGTAGTTATTAGTCGATACGTGTAGAATCCAATAATAATTATTTGGAAGGCAGTAAAGAGAAATCTCTATTATCTTAAAGACACTATAGGTAATTGACTTTGGCTTGTACTAATATATCTCTAATGATTGCAAATTTGTTGGATATTATGATTGTAATTGGAGTAGTGATATTGATGATTACATGAGCATCATTGGCTTTGTATTATATATGAGAAATATTATTTTCACTTGGGTATCAAAGAAACAGTCAATAATCACTATTTTTACATGTAAAAGAGAGTATATAGTAGCTACAACATGTGTTTATCATGTAATTTGGCTTCTAAATTTATTAAAAGAGATGAATTTGTTACAAAAGAATCCACCCAAGATTTATGTGACCAACGAGTCAACAATAACTTTGGCTAAGAATCTAATATTTAATGATCAAAATAAATACATTAATATTCATTATCATTGTATAAGGGAGTGTTGTGAAAGATATGATGTACAAGTTAAATATGTGAAGTTGAAAGATCAAGTTATTGACATTTTCACCAATACATTGACAAGAGAAGATTTATTAAGATTAAAAGATTTGCTATGCATTATAAGAAGTTTAATAGGGAGTATTGAATCATAAATTTAATGTGAAGTCCAAACCAAAATTCAAATTTATTTTTAGAATATTTTATGTTGTTTTAATATTATAAATTTTCATATTAATTCTCATATTAGTATCAGATGTATAGTTATAATTGGTGAGATTGATATTTGTTTAATATTAGTATAAACACTATCTCCCCTATTTAAGTCAACATCAAAAAATTATAGGAAGAATAATTGTTGGGCGGTATTATAGTATGTCTTTATTTTTTTTTTTTTTACTTTTTAATTGAGTTGTCTCTTTTAATTTCCAACATAATATAAAGGAAGAAATGTGTTTTGGTGCACTCTCCTAAAAAAAATTCAATTTTTAATATTTGAAAAAAAAAGACATAAAACTTTTAAAAAATTAAAATTTAATACACTCAAATATATTAATCCTAAATTATCCTTCATTAAATCAAAATTTAATTTTTAAAATTCTTATCAAAACTATCACTTGTCCCACCCTTCTCCTCTCTCCCTCGCTAGGCTCCCCTCACTCTCTCCCCTCGTCCCCACCCCTCTTTACGAGTTTTGATTTATGGAAGTATAATTTAGGATTAATATATATATATATGCACCAATTTCAATTATTTAAGAGTTTGGTGTCTTTTTTTATGTTTTTTTTGGGGTGGGTGCAACAAACCACAATTCGCCCAACAAACCGCAAGATCCAGTCGATCAGTTATGAGAATCAGAATCATAAACAATAGCAACCTTTGCCAAAGTACCTCCAGTAAGAGCAACTCCAACCAGAGTTGCAAAACGGGGTGTCATCCTCATAACTGCCAAAATGGCACCTCAATACTACTTTTCTTCGCTCCAACGGGGATGGCATATGGGTTGCCAAAATAGCATCCATGAATTCGGGGTGCCATAAATGGTAACTTTGGAGAGAGAAAGATAAAGATGCAAAACAACGGCTATTTTACTGTACAAATCAACGTATATATCCAACGGATATATTTTAATTTATTTTATAAATTTGAATGGGCTGCTGCACAAATCAATTCCATCCAGCTTTATTTTTTTTTTTTTGAATGCTCTTCTACACATCTTCCTTCCAGCAATCAAAAAAAATCTAAAAAATTTATTGTCTTATATATTTGCATTCCAACCTTGCATTCCTTCCATTAAAATCTGCAGAAGAGAAATATTTCCAAAAAAAAGTATTTCATTCTCTTTTATTTTATATTTTGATTTTTATAATTAACGTATATTATTTTCTAATTTTTTAAATGGTTTATAATTTTAATTTTTAATAGATTCAATTGAATGTTTTATAAATTACTCATTATATAAATTGATTAGAATATTTTTTTTGTAGATAAATTTGCAATATCATGATTCATTAACTGATTTGCTAATGAACGAGACCGCCTTATATGATTATATTATTCAAAGTAATCCAGTAGATTTGGCACTAATACAAAATAAAGTCGTCCCAAATGTGAGAAAGTCGCAAAGGACAAAGAATTTCTCTGTTGAAGAAGATAAATTAATTGTGTCAACGTGGCTTAATACGAGCAAAGATTCAATTACCGGGAATCAACAACAAAATAGTGCATTCTGGCAAAGAATATCACAATACTTAGAACTTAATGGAGGTAATAATGAAAGGCGTTCCCAATCTTCTATTAAAAGTCGTTAGAGTGATATAAATGTAAAATGCAGTAAATTTGTCGATTTTTATTGTCAAATAGAAAAACTACGACAAAGTAGACATACCGAGCAAAATAATATAAGATTTATATTTTAAATTCAAACACTAGCAAGATTTGATTTCTGAATAATTTATTGAATTATATAAATAGTTTTAGGTTGATGAAGCGAAAGAAATGTTTGCTAAGATAATTGAAAAACCATTTCAATACGAGCATTGTTGGAATATATTGAAAATGGAGCGGAAATGGAATGATAATTTGACCAGCCATAAGATAGCAAAAACTCATTCAACTAGTAGTCCTACTGAATCAATTCATGTTGAATCCAATTATTCAACTCCATATTTAGGGGACAATATTGAATCATCATTCTCTCCCAACCTCAAAAGGTCATTGGGCCAAAAAGCTTCGAAGAAAAAACTTAAAAGCAAAGATAAATAAATTGATGATGAAAGGTCACTAAATTATCATCACTTGAATGAAAGAATAGAAATAGAACGACAAAAAATTGAGCGACATGAAAAGATTTATGCGCAACAGAAGATAACACTGGAGCAACATCGCAAACAATTAGAAATTGAAGAAAAACACGTGCAAGAAATTCAAATACAAAATGAGATGAAAATTATGAAAACCGATACTACCAGCATGGACCAAATTTCGGCAACATATTGGAATAACTTGAAGATGAAAGTTATGAAAAAATGAGATTTTATTTTTTAGTCATTATTTATTATGTTTTGAATTGAAATTTAAAAAATTAATTTAAAAAAATATATTAATGTATTAAAATGGCATCTCATTATGACACCTATCATTGGAGCAAAAAAAAATTTTTGAGGTGCCAAAACACTATTTTTTTTGAGGTGCCAAAATGATATTTGGCACCCCATATTTGGCAACTCCCATTGGAGTTGCTCTAATCCTACTCATGCATATGAACAACAATGATTCAAAGTGGTTATTGGGCTCGATGAGCTCACAAGATGAAACTAGTCTTCTCATGGGTGAGATGATGATCCATTTCAATTAGGATTACATCAATCTTTGGTCGATTTAGTCTGTCATGTCGATGACGATGAGTTTCCTGTTCATCTCCACGCCGACTATGCTATGCATTCACCGCAACTCCAGCCCTGTGGCATTGACTCGTGTATCGTGTTCATCTCCACACCGACTATGCTATTCATTGTTTTATCTAATAAATTATTTCAATAAAGAAATAGCGATTATACAAAAATAATACCAGAGGATCACGTTCCAAAATGAAGTCGTTATAATTTCATCTGAACTATCGGATTTTTTTGTATATCGGTCGATCGACTGGTGTAGCGCATTGAATGAATAGGAATAATTACGGATTTGAAATCGGAATTGTCATTCAGAAAGGCATGTTGCGATCAATGGTCTGAATGGAAGGCTATTTGTCTAGCTCAATAAAAATGTCGGAAGATATGCCAGAGCATGAAATCGAATTAAGCATGTTCATGCCAACGAGAAAGAAGATATCGAGTACGACGAGGTGGTAAGGAGGAAGCCATGGGAGCAGCAAGTCGGTGTGATAAGCTTACCACGCTTTGATTATGATGCACCATCATGCAAGCTGCTTACTAGCCCTCGCTCTGCGTTTCTCATTACGTATGCCATCAGTGTGTTCCTCTTTCGTAAATTGCTACCAGATATTCCTCTGCAGAGGATTGTTAGAAAAATGCAGAGGATGATCAAAAAAAGGGGTTCTTCGATTTGGCTTGTGGCAGAAAAAGGTGCCTTTATTTTTTTCACGTTTCTTGAAATTGATTCGCTGGATATAGTTTAGTAAAAATTATGATTTCACATTCCAAACCTAAAATATTTACTTTTTGATATGCAATGTATTTAAAAAAAATAAAATATTTATGTTTTCAACATCAAAAATCTTAAGCTAAAATATGTCTATTATCGACATGTCAGCATTATTTTAAAAAAATAATATTTCAGTAATTTTTAAATTTGAAAACTGCCTAAATTTTGAATTCAAAAATTAGTTTTTTTAAAATTAAAACTTATATATATTTATAAGAGAGAGAGAGAGAGAGAGAGAGAGAGTGTGTGTGTGTGTGTGTGTGGGTGTGTGTGTTATTTATTGATTTTCATCATCAAGTAAATTTTTTTTATAAAAATGTTTAATTTTTATAAAATTTTAATAAAGTGGTATGAAAACAAAAATTATTTAATTTTATGCCATGAAAATTTATTCAATATTTTTTTGGAAAACATGGTTGATGTTATATACATTTATATAAATATATAAAATTATATTTAATTTTTAGTAATGACAATCAAAAAATAATTCCTCACAAAAAAAACTTTAAAACATTTTTTTTTTGAAAAAACATAGTTCACCATTCATGTTATATATGGTTATATGAACGTAACATTTATATAAATATATAAATATTTGCATATATTTATATGTTTAAAAATAGGCATACATACATATATATACATATACATATATATATATATATATATATATATATATATATATATCATACAAAGTGTTTTCTAAAACTAGTTTGCGCCATGAACATTATTTTCAAAAAGCATTATTTTATGTTTGTTGTCAAGTAAATTTTTGAATTTTCAACATCAAAATATAATTTTTTTTTATTTTGGTATCATTATTTTGGGGTTACATAAATAAGTCTTTCGATTTAAAAATCATGTTTTTATTGTTTGACAGTGTGAGCTAAATTTTTCTTTATTTGTATTAATTAATTAGAAAATAAAAAATATTACATATAATTATAAAAATTAAAATAATTTTTATAATTAATTAGCTAAATTTTCATTAAAAGAATTATAAAAATTAAACATAATAAATTATATGGAATTTCCCTTCCACGTCACTTATTCAATCAATGCAATCATAAATATTTCAATCCATAAATTATTATTATTATTATTATTTTGATAAACTACTTATGCAGATTTTAGGGAGAATTTAATTATATGTTGGCACCATATATAAAATAATTGAAAAAAAATAACTTAAATTTTAATAATTAAAAAATATGCACCATACTCTTAACTAATTAATTTTTAGTGCACTTAATATTATTAATACAAAAATATCTTTATTTTTAAGCCTTCCGTATTCGTTCGATCACACTAAATATCACGGCCTGGAAACTCATCAAGTCTTGAAAGCTCGTCGAGCTAGTCAGAAGCTCGTTAAAAGCTCATGGAGTCGCTCTTAATCATAGTACATCGGGTTTTTTTTTTTAAAGGATAAAATCATATTAATATAAATTGATTCATCAAAAATTAATTACTTAAGAGAGTGATGCATCATTTTTAAAATATTTAAAATTTATATTTTTTAACTTTTTTCTGAATAATGCACCAAAATATAATTCTCCCTAAATTTTTTTTTTTACACAATCAAATAACATTTGTAGCTGAATATGAGCTGAGCAATCTTCTACTTTAGTGATAAATTATATATAATTTTTTTAAAAAAAAAATTGTAATATTATAATATTCAATCTACCCGTACCCTACTAAAATTGTCATTAGGTAAGACCATTTTTAAATAAATATATATATGACGTGTAAATTAAAAAGTAAACATAAAAAATGGAATAATAAAAATAAACATAAATATATATAACTTATCAATTATTAATTAAAAAAAATTAAAAAAAATTAAAAAAAATTAAAAAAAATTAAAAAAAATCATTTTATAGAAATGTCAATATTCATTCATATACATCAAAAAACATTATGGATCATATTTTGTACGCAAAATAAAAAATTGTAATATCATAATGAAAATGAAAAATGGGCGTAATTAAATCACACCAATTGGGGTCGATCAAACTCATTTTAAACCCACAAAACCACACTAAACCAACTACTAATAATATGGCAATCCAGTTAACAAAATAAAATAATACTCGTTTGATGGGATCACAAGCTTGATCCTCAAGAACATTAAATATTAAAGCTCATAAATCAATGAGGAAGAGGAACTCACAGTCGACCCAATTGATTCACTCCAGTCTTTAAACCATTGCATTTTCTAAAAGTATATTCATAAAATTTCTTAGATTAATCTGTTGTGGATCATATAGATGTGTACGTTAATATATGTCTGTGTGGCCGCAGGCACTAGTTATAACAAACACTAGCCGCTATGGAAAAACCTCTGCATCGTAATGAAATGAATAACACAGCAAGAAACAGATTACACAAAAACACAAAATCAAAATGAGAGAATGAAATGAAGAATCGAAACCAAAACTAGAAAACTAAATGAATCGTAATCAATGGGTTTGAGCTACGAATTGGGAAATGAATGAGAAAAAAAAAAGCAACTCAAAGAATGAATCGAAATGAACTCACATATTCGAAGAAATCAGAAGGTGTTTCCTAGCTCTACATGGCAAAAGAATGATGATTCTGCTTTATCTTCTATTTCGAGACATCAAGTATTGCTCATGGGTTTCATGGGTTCTTCAAGTTGCAGAGATTTGGATGATGATGATGAGGCAGAACGATGGGACGGCAAGAAATGAAACCCTGTTTGATCATCATCATCATCTTCTTTGCGATCATCTTTCAAACTCTCACTCGCTGATGATTCTCCTTTCTTCTCTCTCATCACGCTCAAGAAGAACTCCGACAACACATCCTCGTATCCAGGCATCTTTGAATATCCAGGAAAGTAATTTATGTCAATCACCAGATACCTGTTCCCAATTCTCGTATCCCTGATGACATCAAAATCGAACAAATTCAAATTCAGAGCACTTCTCAAACCCTTGGCGATTTCTTCGATGAACTGATCAGGAGGCATTTCGATGTTCGATAAATGCTTAGATTTGCAAAACTCGTTATCGTTGTCTTTGTCGTTAGTCAAATTAGAAATGCAGGAGAAAGAAAATGATCCTTCTAAGCTCTTCAACTTCTCCTCTGAAACATCCTTTAGAGACCTCCGCCTGACGCTCCTCACGAACTCGCCCACTACGTAAACCTTGAATATAACTCCGCCATGATTCACAAATTCTTGCAAAACAATCGGAAGGGATAATCCGTTCAAACCGTCTCGATCGAACACTAGTGCCATTTTATGCGACTTATCGCTCCCATCCGCAACCAATGGTTTCGCAATTACCGGAAACTTTAGGAATTCCCATGATCTTCTATCGAACAAGATGTCTTTATCGTGAATAACAATCTGATCGGGAACACCGACCGAGCTGTTGTCTGCGGATTCAATTTTCAATTCCGAAACCACCTGCAACATAGACATCCGATTGTGCAGCTTCTTGATCGAATCAAGCGAATCGATTATTGCAAGATTTGGATTTTTGACCTGAAACTCCTCTAGCTGCTTCTTCCAATCTTGGTGATAAAATTTGTGCAAAATACAATCAAAATCTCCTTGATCGATTAACCGTACCGTGGGATCGATCTCGACGAGTTCAATTCCTTTCGAATCGCAGCTCTCAATCAATGATCTTTTGATTAAGCGATCTTGCTTCTTCTGTGATAGCGCGTAGCCAACTCGATACCTCTTGTGCGTCATTTCTTTACAAGATTGATTTGTCGTTGAAGGAAACAAAGAACAATGAGAATTGAAGTACTATTTGAGTTGTGTTGGGCCCTTTTTAAGGGCGATAGATTTTGGTGAATCAAGTCTCGTCTCTTCTCGTTTGGTGACCAAATCGAAAATTCAAACAGGCAACCACCACCACAAAGCGAAAGAAGCAAGTATTTATTAACAAGCCATAATCGAATGGATTGTGAACCTCAATTAAAGACGCTATTGCTATAAAATAGGGAGATATTTAAATGCTCGCGGCTCCGGGGTTAGTATGGACTTTGAAGTCTTAAATAGTCATCTTTATACACATAATAAACTGTTTGATAATACTGGAAAAATTAAGTACTTACAAATTAAGTCTAAATTTTATAATTATTTAATTTGTATTGAAAAACTATTTAAAAAATTAACATTGATTAAATACAGAATATACATAAATTGTTTAATTATTATAAATATTAAATGCTGAAAATGATATAGTTTACATAGTTATCTTTATTATCATTATGTTATATATTATCATAAATAAATAGAATTTCTAATGAAATTTTTTTATTATAATTATTAATTATTAAAAAATTAAATTCCTAAAAATATATCCGTAAATAAATCATAAATCCAAAAAAGAAATAAAAATGTTAAAAAAATAATCAATAAAATCTAAATTCTTTAAAACTATCCAAATTTTTAATATAAAAATAAAAATTAATGAACAATTAGTTGCTTTGTTATTTTCTCTCTTAAATTAATCATGAAAGATGGTTAGGGTAAGAGTTTGTAGTGGCAGAGAAATGAGGATAAGAAGACAAATTCACAACTGAACTGTACGTGAATGAAAAAACAAAAAAGAAAAGAGAAAAAAAATGATAATTAAAAAAAAATTATTAGAAATATTTAGCCTTCAACATTAAGTAGGTGTCTATCTACTTAATATGTTCAATACTTTATTACTTAAAATTTTAAATTTTCAGATCCCAATATTTTTTTATCAAACACATTTAATATTTCAAATCATTAAAAATTTTAATTTTCAATAGTTTGAACATTGTAAGTGATTTATCAAACAACCCCTTAGTCATACTTCATAAGTACGCGAGGTGAGCGTGAAGAACATCTAATTGTCATAGCCAAACTAAAATTTCATATAATATAAAATTATGGACTATCTATTGAAGACTCCCATAGTAATAGTGAAGAGGTTACGGGGGAATTCTTGAACATTTTAAAAAATTTAATACTTCTTCACATTCTAGAATATTCTAGAATATTCTAGAGATTTATATGTATGACATTATGACATGTGACATAATATGAAATATTTTAAATATCTATTTTAAATATATTCTCTCACTTTCTCTCTGTCCTAAGTATTTTTCTCTATTGTTAATCTTGTGTGTGAGATATTGTGAATTTTATTCATGTGAGAGACAAGAACATGATAACTTAGATAATTAAGAAAGAGAATTTCCTAGCAAAAGGATGCACATATAGTATAGTACTAAATTTTGTGATAGGGATAAGTGGTATTAGACATGGTTGACTTCCTTGCTATCAATCTATTTTTGAGATCAAAAAACTTGAGGAATGTGTAAATGATATTAGTCATCAAGACAAGAAAGGTTGCTCAAATGATGTGATAGGGATAAGTGGTATTAGATATGGTTAAATTCCTTGCTATCAATCTATTTTTGAGATCAAAAAATTTAAGCAATATGTAAATGATATTAGTCTTCAAGACAAGAAAGGTTGCTCAAATGATGTTATAGATATTAGTGGTATGTCCTAACATAGTGGCATTTACATTGTCAGTATATATTTATATTTAATATATGAGGTATTTATCAAATTATCTTATTATTTAAATTGTGTTTTAACTTAATAAGACACGACTATTATGTTTTCTAAAAGATTATCATATTTTGCAGATCATTAACATATGATATTTCTTAGAATAAAGATACATGTTAAGAACTTGATATTGGATTGATTCGGTACGAGAAATATTATATGGGTTATGTCCTTAATAATTTTTATTGCAATAATGATATTTGAGTCCGACCTAAATTCACAATGAATTCTTATATGAGGAAATTCATGTCCTTACATAATTTAATATCATCCTTGACAGGATGGTAATAAATGTTATGACTGGACATACAGTAAATTATGTAGAGAAATGTAAGTAATAATGAAGGAATTTATCTTGCTCTTAATTGAGTAAGATATTTATTGGCCTCTTGAAAAATATGACTTAGAAATACATGGTTGTGCTCAAATGAGATTGTTAAGTGTTAGGATGGAAGAGCAAAAATGATTGCGAAAATGTTTTAATTTGGAATTTGTATGGTTGTGCTCATGATAATTAAATATATATCACCTCGAGAATTTCACTCGTGGAAATCATTTGCAAGGTTGTCACCACCATACAAATCTCATCCACTTGTTTGTACCACATGAAATACTTGTTACTATCCCTCATGATCGACACATAACTATTATTCTATAAAATGATAAGCATTTTTGTTTTCTCATTTGAAGAATTCTTTTTTGTTTTACATCACCCACTTTATAGTTGGTTTACTTTGTTGCCCATCATGCTCGATGTTAAACTTTGACTGGTAAATGATAAGCATTTTTGAATATTAGTCTATAAAATGTCATTCATTGGAGTATCTTAGATATTATTCTATAAGCCCATGATACTTTATCCAATCTTTGAAACCAAACTTTTCTCAATATATTCATTATTTTTTATGATATTTTTTTGATCTCACTGTTTGATATTTTTACTTGCTCATTTGTTTGTGAATAATATAGAAGTTCCCTCTCATTCCTAGCCCCATACTTTGCTAAATATGCACTAAATAATTTGTTATAAAAATAATTTCTTTCATCACTTATGATGCATCGTGATATGTTGATCCATGTAAAAATATTACTTCATAAAAACTTACAATGGTCTTTATATCATTTTTTTTTGTAAGGCTTTGCCTTAACCCATTTAGACACATAGTCCAATGCTAAGGCTATATACCTTATTTCAAGAGATGTACGGAATGATCCCATAAAATCTATTCCCCATACTTTAAAATTTTTTACTTTAAGAATATTGATCAATGATATTCTATTTTACCTGGATATATTACCCAATCTTTGGCATATATGGTATCATATCACCATGTTCTAAAAATCTTTAAACAATGATGGGTAAAAGAACTCAGATTATAATATTTTTGGGTGATTTTATTATCTTACAAATATCCTCCATAAGGCGAAGAGTGATATTTTAGAATAATTTTTATTTTTTCCTTAACTGGCACATATTTCCTTATCGCTTGATTCATGCATTTTTTGAATAACATTGAATCATATCATAGGTAACTTTTCACATCATGCAAAAACTTTTTCTTTTGGTGTGATGTAAGAGCATTTGGTGAGACATCATGTGTTAAATAATGTACGAAATCAGTATACTAGGGAAAATGCATTTTCAATATCATAATATGCTCATCTGAGAAGTTCTCATATACATCAACTCCTCCATTTATGGATGAATCTCTAGGAGAATCTGACATGCCCAAGAAAGCTATGCACTCCTTTTACATTTATAGGGTGAGATAACATCTTTATCACTAAAATCTTTGCATAATGCAATTTCAATCCTTTAGAAGAGACTAAATATCCTAGTATAATCATTTCTCGTTCTATGAAATGATTTTTCTCCAAGTTAAGCATTACATTTTTTTCTTTTCATTGGTCCATTACAACTTAAAAATTTTTCAAACAACTTTCAAAAATATGTCCATTCAAAAAAAAATTATTTATAAATATCTTTATAATTTCTTCATTAAGGTCACCAAAAATAAAGTTCATCATCTCTGAAATATAGTTGGAGCATTGCAAAGATCAATACTATCCTCTAGAAAACTAATGTTCTATATGACCAAGTGAAAGTAGTTTTTATTAGTCTACTAGGTCAATCCTAATTTAATTATATTCCAAATTCTCATCTAGAAAGTAATAGAAGGAATGCCCAAAACTTTTTCAAGAACTTGAATTTTGATCCATTAATGATGGTGAGTAATGGGTCTTCCTTTTTCTTCATTCAATTTTCAATAATCCACACATATTCACAATATCGTATTCATTTGTATTAAAATTTCCTCCTCGCTTGCATCCTTTCACTACTATTGAACCATCATTTTTTGTACTATGTGGATTAGACTAACCAATGGATTATTTGAAAATCAAAATAGCATATATGATTCTTGTGTTAAGCCATTTCATTATCTTATTTTTTACTACATCCTTTATTATTTAATTTAACCTCCATTGATATTCAATAATTGGCCTTGAACCATCTTCCATATATATCTTATGCATACTTATTGATGGAAAAATTTCATTTATATTTTCAAGTGACCATGCTATAGCTTCCACATATCTCCTTAGTAACTTTATCATTATGTTCTTACTCTTTTTATCAATCCCATTCAAATGATAGTTGGTTTAGTTGTTTTTCTCCCAAGAAGGCATAACAAATTAAGATGACTAGGTAAAACCTTCAAGATCAATCAACCCAAAGTTGTATATGTTTTGAGGCATTCACCTCTCATGGCTACGACTTTAGTGAACGTCATGGTTCTATTAGAAATATCATCCATCAACAGAGTCGCAACCTCAACATTAATAATGGGTTCTTCTCTTTGTGGCTTCTTGTGAAGTTGTGATATTAGAAATTGTACACTATAACTATATAACCATAGTGGTGGAATATGCCACTCCATCCCCATTATTTATAAGTATCAATGACGCAACATCTTCTTTTGCTACTTTTAAAATCATGGCTTTCAAAAAATGAGCAATATCTTTATATTCATCTTCTTTTTTGGTTTTTTCTTTAGTTTCAATCCTCTTTAATTCTGAATTATTTGCTTGTCAAGAAGATGCATTACTTTGGCTTTACCTTTATATCGTTAGGTATACCAATAATCAATTTCTTTCAGTTTGTTAGCAATTAGCACAAGTTACTTGCTTTGACTCTTACTAATATGATTCCTTTCTTTTTCCTCGTCATTATCTTTCTTTATCTTCATCATCAATTCCAATATGTGGACTTCAACAAATAGTTTGTCTATTTAACATGATAAAATGAGTTCTTCTTTCGCATTGTTACATGTCTCTATTAGTAACTCAAAAATGTAATCTTCATGATTTTGAAAGTAAGATGGATAGTACGAACCAAATTCATTGTATGGTCTATAGTACAACACATTGACTCAAAGTGAATTCATCAATATATTTTCAATTTTTTATAGTTCATAGGTTTCAACTTGATCCCATATCTATGGTCATTAAATCTTTTACAAGATGCTAAACAATAAAAAAAACAAAAAGGGTACTCTCACAATACAAATACAATACAAATACAATATAAATAACAAACAAAATTATATCCACACAACTTAAAATAGAACTACCCTTCAAATGAATATTTATGTCAATTGAAGTTATTAAGTTAAACTATTACAAGACAATCCTCAACAACAACACTAAAAGCTTATTGCAAATTTTTGAGACTGTCTAAACTCAAAGTTATTTGATAATATCACAAAACCTAGTTGAGAAAGGAATTTTTAGTCATTATAGCTTTCCAAGTATATGGATCTTACAAGTAATAAATTAGACTTAAATCTATATATCTATTCCACATGAATTGTTTGATAGTTCAATTTATCAATAATGAATTAATGACTATACGAGTTGAACATATGTAATTGGTATTAGAAAATATGATCAAACTATAGGGTTGGCACATGTACTTATGTGTGATGATGTTTATTGGTATTTTGTTCATATTGTGTTTGGTTATTGGATGAATGAAGATTAGCATAAAAATACTCATGTATTCTCTTGGCATACAAGGAAGTCATCTTCCTTCGGACTTTCACTACCAATGATGATTTCCTCATAGTTATCCTTTTGGTACTTCAACACAAAAGCTATAGGTCAATTTATGCTAAGGTTATTATCATATCTACTTCTTTTAGGTTTTATGTCAATTATTCTTGATGATTACATTGAGTATGTACTTTTATTTTCTAGCTTCTAATTGTCTTAATGACTTGAGATAATGTAATACTGAATTTATTTATACGTTTGGCTTTGTGAGTATTATACAAATGAAAAATAAACATATATCTTCTCATGAATCTTACTCATAAAAATCATATGAGCATAAATGATTTGTAGGGATATCATCATCATATAAGTTTCCTTAACTTGTGTGTATCTCATAACATATATGTCCCCATCTGTAATGGCTAATACATGACTCTTACATAGTAATAAAACTCCTAGGTAAGACATATTGCTTAACCATGTCATTACTCTAATGTTAATTTATCTAGATATTACATAATGATTTGGTCTTTAATACATTTTTACTTTCATTTTTGAGAGCATCATACTCATAATGATTAATATATCTCAAATTTAATTCTCACATCTTGGTTTAACTCACATATTAATATGTCCCATGACATGTAACTATTCACCATGGTTGAAACAAATAAACTGACTTATTCACTCTAAATTTCAGTTTATAAGTACATCTACATCCATCAATATCAAAACACATTATAACCCAAAATATAACTCATTAATTTAATTATCTATCACAATATAGATTATATAATCAATCTTAGAGTTCAATTTAGACATATATCAAGGATAAAATAATGAGAGATATGTGAAAAGTTATCAAATGGATTATAGGATTTCTATTGAATGCTAAAACTAATTTCAAAGAATAAAACTTTATTTCCAATCAATTTTTCTTGTTGTTTGCCTTGCATTTGTGTCTAATTGAGATTGAAGTTATAGTGCATAGTCTTGGAATGTATTGTGATTACCATTTGCTCCTTTCTTCTCTCTCTCTCTCATATACAAACTAAGTGTAGCTTTTATACTTTAGGAATTCATGTGATCTTTTAAGTTGGATGTCATGGCATAAAGTTGAGGTTGTGACTCTATCATTTCTTCGAATCCTCTCTAGAGCACAACTTTGGTGGCACTTTGAATTATTAATAATGATGCTTAACTTTCTATAATACAAAGTCACATTATTGATTGCTAGTAAGTAGCCATGTCATTGAACTTTGGCTTTGTGAACAAAATATTATGGTGATTGAGTCAGTGCTCTCTGTAGCATAAAGTCCTGACATTGAAAATTTGGTCATGGCCCTGGTGTCTTCTTTATGGGAAAAGTGTCACAACACTATGAATATAACAACTAAGTTATTGCTCTTTATAACACAAAGTTATGGCACTAGGAATTAATCATGACTCTGGTACTGACTTTATGGGCAAAGTGTCATGGTACTGTTAATATCATGACTTAGTCATTTCTCTCTAGAATAAAAAGTTACAAAAAAAAAGATTTTATGACCTACATTTGTTGATGTATTTAGGTCTGTTTGAATAAGTTGTGACTCTATAATGAGTCATGACTACATGTATCAATAGGGTATATGACTATCCCAATGTGAAAATAACATCTTGATAATTAAGTAGTTTAGAGCTTTTATATTTGTGACTCCAAGAAATTATTATGTCTATGATAATTGTATTGCATAGTAAAATAATTATGTCAACTTAGTAGTAGAGTGATAGGCATACAAAGAAAAAAAATTTATTTTAGTAGAGATATAGCTAAGAAAAGTATTGCAACTACTTAAGTCTAATATGAAAAAGGAATATAAGTTGTGATAAAAAGTTATCATTACTTTTCTCTCCTACTAGTCTTTCTCTGCCGATTCTACCAATTTCACATGAATTCTTTCTCTGATTTCACTAACCATTTATCACTTCCTCTTTAAAATAAGATTTTAGTGAAATCTCTTTGATAATATCTAGAATTTAGGTAAATACTCTATATTTTATACTCAAAATAATTTCATTTATTTGATATTTTGAGTACCGAATAGAGACTTATTATAAAATCTCTTTTCTTGTTTTGTTTGTTTGTTTCATGTAAGAGGTGTGATTTGAATTTTCTTTAATTGGTTTCATTGAATTTCTTGGATCTTGGTGGTGTTAAGTATTTAACATTGTATTGCCACTACATTTATAATTGTTGGAACTTAACAATTGTATCGACAGAACTTGAAAGTTTGATGAAAATGATTTGCTCTATTTTAGAGTATTCTAATTGAATTAAGAATGTTAATAATTAGAATCTAATTATATATTGGTAATTGTTGTGTTCTAATGAGATTAGGACTTACAATGTACTATTATAGATTATGTGCTAAATGTGTTTATATTCAATTTTCATGGTGGATGACATGCCCCGTAGTTCAATTGATTGGCATCCATTATTTATGAGTTTGTATTTTTTTAAATATGACTTGCATGTCGTTAGTATTTTTTATTGACACGTGTGTCTTTTTTTATTATTTAGCATAGAATATTATTATATTATTTTTTTTTTTTTGTAAAAAGAGAAGAATGAAGGATAGAGGTACGTTTGTTCTTGGAGACAAGCCTATGAAGATTACTTCTAATGAAGAAGAAATGGGAAGGGAGGCCTATTCATTCTTGGAGACAAGCCCATGAACACGAGGTTAAAGAGTAATCATGTATCTTAATATTGGATTTTGGAGATCACTTTAAAAAATGAGCCATGACATGTCAAGTTTATCCTTATGTTGGTAACTATATTGTATGTGATACATATATGTGTTTATAAGTAAGCCTAACAACTTGATAATTTCATCACAAAAAACATTAATTCATAGAAAACATTACATACTTTAAAACTTTTCAATACTTAGATTGCCATAAAATATTTTTAGGAAGACATAATGATTTATAAGTTAAATATGATTAGACTTAACTAGGCTATCAAAATAGTTTTGGGCCCCATGGGCATCAAAGATAGGATTTAACCTGCCAAAGCATGTAATATCAAATCCTATAAAACTCAAAGAATTATATATGATAAAATTGGAAAGAATCTTCTGCCTAGTTATCTTAATTTTAAGTGTTATGCCAAAGTTAAATTTAAATTTAAGCTAAACATGGATTTTAATTCACAAAGAAACCATAAGATTGTTTCTATGTCAATTAAAGAGTTATTAATTTAAGTGGGAGTTTTAAAGATCTCATTTATTAAAAATTTGTATATTTTTATATGTAGAGTAGTAACATCAAACAATACATCAATATTTTTTTTGTGATCTATTCTTAAGAAGTAAAAACTCAATGAGACAAACTTCCTCAATTAGTCTCAAAATTTGAGAATTATCCTTAAATAAGAGAAAATGATGTATGTCCTTGATAAAAAAAATCCCTAATGAATCTACTAACAATAACTCATGAGCTAAAAATGATGATTATAGTAAGTATTTGAATGATTCTATTGATGTAACCTATTATTTGGTATTCAAACTATCAAATATTCTTATATATTTTGGTAATTTAAGACTATGTATAGGTATGAAAATTAAGTAATTATGAATTGATTTCATTATATTGGAGTTTTGGTAGGTTTTGATGAATAGTCAAAAAATCATTAAGTTTTTGGAGATGTTTGGCTGAGGGGTTAAGTATGGAGTCTTGCATAGTTTTAACATTCATTCTTACCAAAACTTTGCCTAATTGGTCGTGGTAATCCTTGTACATTACAACTTTATCAACTTGTTAGCACAATCATTCCATTGTGTGACAAATTTTTTGTGACTATGATATTATCATGAAATCACAACCATTCTTATTTTGTAAAATTTTTTTAATTATGATATTAATTTTATAGTATAGCAACCAAGTACCCCACTGATACTAAAAATCATGCTCATGTCCTAGCACTGTGACTCTATCTTTAATATGGCTCGGTAATCTCAAGTCAAAACTAAAATCTTTTACAAAGCCATAACTTTTGAGATATAGAAAATTAAATAGCCAAAACTACTCATGCTAAAGTTGTGGTAATTATTCAGAGTTGTGACATTTGAGACAAAAAATATTATATAGAATATTCTCATAAGGGTTTCACCTTTAATGTGGAGGTCACATTATTACTGAAGAGGATGATGATATGCAATTCTTGGGATAAGTATGAATCTGTCGTGACTCATAAGGTAGTGAAAGCCTTTATGATTTATTTTCACTCATATGATTTCTACCAGGAAAACTTGATGGAAATATAAATTAATTGTGTCATTTTAGTTCTTACAAAACCAAAAGTACAAATAATTATAAAGTATATCATTTTTTAGTCTTTATAATACCCGAGGTTGAAGAATAAGAATATACATATTAAGCAACCATCAAGAGAAATTGACAATGTTGCCTAAAAGGTATAAGATTATGAATGACTCTCGAATAGAAATAATTTTATTGTCTAGGTGGTGACGTATTGAGGGGATAACTATGAATAGACTATCATTTGGATGGGCTCAATGGTGATAATCACTTTGTGTGTTATTAGGAAAAGAAGTTTACAATATCTCAACCTTCATATATGTCAAAAAATAATATAATTTGAACTAATTTGAAGAAATATCACCTAAATATATGAATAATTCTATAGATCTAATATTGATCCCATAATTCGAATATCTATCTTACTAGAATTGAGTTGTCTCACTATTGAACAACCAAATTACTGATAAAATTTTCATAGGATCAATATTTGAATAAAAGTTCTCTTTACTATTTATATGACTTATGTACTTATAGATCTTTATTGATAAGATATTTTCATTAACAAACTTTTGAGATATCACTTAACCAACACATTAAGAGGCATAATAAAATGAAAATACCTATCTTATCCTTATAACCATGAACTCTAGCCTTCAAAAGCAATTTTTTGAAATGAAGGCATGTGACATGATGTTGTATCTCAATGAAATGTTCCAAAAATATAATCATGTCAAGAGATATTTGCAACCACTAAAACACTTATTACATGAAAGATAACATGTGGTACTTCAGTAAGTTTACATGTACTAAAGATGAAATGTTTCATTGATCATCTTGAGAAACTTGCTGCTCCTATCAATCATGAGGTGGCTACTGATTTGGTTCTTGGTTCATTACATGAATCTTATAATCAATTTGTTATGAAACACAATATGCACCATATGTAGAAATATATTGTTGAGTTGCATGGAATGTTAAAGAAGGTTTAAAAGAATATTCAAAACATAAAACGGATGGTCATGGTTTTAAAAGGCAAAGGTATGAAAATAAAAGGAAATAGCAAAGACAATATAGCTAAGAAAGGTATGGAATAGTGCAAGCCTTAAGGAAAAAAAATCAAATTCAGCAAAGGTGGGAGTTTGCTTCTTCTGCAATAAACAAGGTCATTGTAAAAGGAATTGTAAGCTCTACTTGGAAAATCTGAAAAAGAAGAAGAATAGTGAAACTTTCATTTATGTATTTATGCTAAAGAAATTAATCTATCTACTTCTACTTCATGAGTATTAGACACTATATGTAGATCTCACATTTATGTAAATGTTAAGGGTCTTCAAAGTAATAGAACATTTGCTAAAGGCAAAGTGGATCTACCAGTGGGGAATGAAACAAGATTTGCTCCATCAGATGTGGGAGTTTATGATTTAACTTTACTTAGTAGACTTGTTTTATAATTTAAAGATTATTTTTATGTACTTGTGAGCAGAGACATTATTAGAGTTTATTATTTAGACATGAATGGATTTTTCTTAATTATTAATAAAATATTTTCTCTATCTATCTTAGAGATAAATTTTATAGGAATGCTCATTTATCTAATGGTCTTAATTTTTTAAACTTACAACAACCCATGCTCATCTATAATTTCGATACTAAAAAGTTTTAATTCAAATAAATTGAATCCAACTTACTTTTCATATTGTCGTTAGGGACATATAATTAAGAAAAGCATCACAATGCTCCATCTAGATGGGCTTCTCCAATCATTTGGCTTAAAATTATTTGAAACATGTGAATCCTATTTAGTAGGCAAAATGATAAAATCTTTTTTTACTAGATATAATAAGATGGATACTGATTTATTCACCCTTGTACATACAAATGTTTGTGGACCAATATGCTCAACTACTAGATGAGGTTTTCCATACTTCATTACTTATCAATGACTTTCGTAGACATGGTTAAATCTACTAAATAAAGCATAAACCCAAATAATTTGAAAATTTCAAGTTATTCAATTATGAAGTACTAAATTAGTTTGGAAAGGATATACAAGCACTTTGATCTGATCAAGGTGTGAAATATTTAAACCAAGAGTTCAATAATCATCTTAAGGATTGTATGATTGTCTCACAATTCACTCCATCTAGAATAGCACAATGAAATGGTGTATCCAAAAAGAGAAATTAAAATTATTATATATGGTTCGATCTTTAATGAGTCTAATAGATATTCCAATATCATTCTAGAAATATGCATTAAAAACTATTAAGTTCTTATTTTAAAAAATTTCTATCAGATGTAGTTGAGAAGACAACATATGAGATGTGGATAAGAAAGCATCCTCGTTTGTCTTTTTTTCACGATTTCAAGTTTTAAAGCTCATGTAAAGCATAAAGCTTTTGATAACCTAGCAGCCAATTCTATTTAATACTTATTTATGAGGTGTTGATAAAAAATAAAAAGGGGACCATTATTACATCCCATCTAAAACAAAGTGTTTGTTGCTCATAATAGTCTTTTTGGAAAGATAGTTCATTTCCAAAAGAGTAAGTGGAAGTAAGATATTTGTTATGATTAAGTCTTCAAATGAAATTTTGTAAGGGTCACAGCCAATTTTCGAATCAACATCTTCTATATAAGGCTCGCGAAAGTCTAATAGGATTCATCACAAATTTGAGAGATTGATTTCTCATCACAAATGATAAGACCATGGATCTTGATGGCACACCACCACTCATGAAGATCCCCTTTCTCCATTAAATGGAGGCAAATAAGCCTTAAGAGATTTATATAGAAAGGTGGAAAGCTTCTAGAAATATGAAGAGTCCTCTCTTTTCAAGAAAAATATGGAAGGTTCTAGAGGATTATTATGTATAGAACCTTCCAAGGCTCTAGAAGATTGTAAAGTATCTAGAACCTTCCAAGTTTCTAGACACTTCCATTGATATGTATAAAAGAGAGTGTAACCTTATTTGTAAACTACCAAGTTGTAAACTTCTTTCTTCAATATTAATTATTTTTCTTTCAAGTATTCTTTTGGATTTCCTTTGCTTTTAAATTTTTAATATAAGTTTAGTATTACTTGCAAGGTAAGCAAGAGGCTGACTTAGCAACATCTAAAGGATGAGCTGTTTAAGTATCACATAGAAGCTTAGAAAAAAAGACTCTAAGTCCATGATAGCTGATATCAGTGTTGAGATTGTGAGTGTAGACTAACTTTAAAAAAAAGACCTTGACCCTCTAGCCAAAGGTAAGGAAAAAACAGTAAGTCATGTTATCCTCTTACAAGCCTGGATGGTCAGGTGATCAGGTTAGAGATCGCTATTGCAAACACTGACTTGAGAATGAACATCTTGGAGCAAAACATGGAGAAGGCTATGGAGGATATCAAAGTGTAGATCCAAACCTTGAAGAGGGAATGCAAAGCTTGATAGTTATGATGGTATCATATGATTAGTTCATGAGGGTCTTGGACATGTTAACTAGCTTGGTCTCAATGGTAAAAATTTTGACTAAGTTTGAAGAGGAACTAAGACAAGAGGTAACAATTCATATGTCAATATTGTCAACTCAATTGATAACCACCCATGAGGCACCGAGGGTGGATGTGTCAAAGCTTACATATTTAAAGGGAAATGAGATGCCAAGGAGTTATGCAACTACTTTTGACAATGAAAAGGTACTTTGAGAAAATTGTACTAATTGATGAGGTAATGAAGTATGCACCATTAAACATATCTCACTAATAATGCAACACTATAGTGGCTTAGAATATTTATAAAAATATAAAGGGAGTTGAGCACAATAGATACTTTGGCTAATTTCAAGAAAGCGATCAAAAAGTAATTTTACCCAAAATCTATGGCATATAAAACATATAAAAAGATAAAGCATCTCAAATACATGGGATCAATTCAATACTATGTCAAGGATTTTTCTTTCCTAATGTTTGAAGCTCTTGATATGAGAAAGGAAGAACTACTTTTTGACTTAATGAAAAACCTATAGGGTTGGATTGAGCAAGTGCTAAACTGATGAGGTCCACATGATCTAGCCATAGCCATGAAAGTGTTAGAGTTACTCATGGATTTCTAAAAGGGAACTCATCTCATGCCAAACCATCATTCAAAGGTAGTTATGCTAAAGGTGGGGAAGAGAATAGGCTTAAGAACTATAATGCTAGAGTTAGATCAAATGTAGCCTCTACTAGCAAAGAGGGTAAGGATCAAGATAAGTATAAAGATTTTAAGCCAACAATCAATTGTTTTCTATTTGATGACCACATTGGGCTCACAAATATCCTAAGAGAAAAACTCTCAATGCTATGATCTAGAAGCAAACCAGGCAAGAGGATAATTGTGTGCACATGGATCATTGTAGTTATTGAATGCCCTCAATGTCAAGCTAGCTAAGGATCAATCTTGAAGCAAAGGCTCATATACGTGGATACCAAGATAAATGGGATATTTACTAAAACCATGATAAACACTAGTGCCACACATAATTTTGTCTCAAAAGAGGAGGCAAGCAGACACAAGCTCTAGTTATCCAAGGAGGTAGGTTGGCTCAAGGAAATAAACTCTACTAGAAAGCTATCAAAAGGAATAGCTCATGAAATAATAATGAAGATTGGGTCATGGGAAGTCAAGGTTGAAAAAGACTCAAGCTAGAAAATAAGGCATCATGTATTGTTCCCACTATTTTTGAAGGCAAAGCTAAAAGTCATATACTATAGGCTATACAATTAAAGAGAGGGTTGAAAAAAGAATGAGATGACCTACTTGACAATTCTTAAGGAATACTTGATTGATCCTTTGAAAGATTTTATATCTATGTAAGTTGAGAATATGATGGGTGAGTTCAAAGACGTGATGTCATATTTGTATAGCCTAACCTTGCTACAAGAGCAAATATTTCGAAATAGTCTATGTCAACTTTTCTATCTAGCTAAGGCTATTAAGAATCCCACAGTTTCTAACTTTGCTACAGGAAAAAGGTTTCGAAATAGTCTATGCCAACCTTTTGAGAATAACCATTGGCTACTAATCTAGCCTTATATAAGGGTTGATTAGTGTTCGGTTGATTTTTAATCTTGAATAATCACTTAACTCCAATACTATGTTTATATTGGGATAAGTCTACTAATGTCCAAGTGTGGTTTTATTCTAGGACAGACATTTCTATCTTCATGGCATCAACTCATACTTGATGTTTTACTGCCTCTTCATTGTTGAGGGGCTCAACTGAGGAGTAGTTACATCGTTGGTATATTTTATCTAAAGACTTATATATGACAGGTATAACAATCTTATCATGTTCTTCTATGTCTGACTCTGACTCAGAAAGAGAACTTGAAACATACATTGTCTTGTTTTTTATGCTATTACTTGCTGAAGATTTTAAATTCTAGCCTTGTATACCGATATTTTGCACACCACAATTTTGCATAATATATCTCATTTAGCACTCTCATTAATGATTACATCTCTGCTCACCAGAAATATTTTTGTTTCTAGTGAATAATACAGTCTATAACCCTTGGATTGTAGACCGTATCTAACTAGAATACATGTTATGCTCTTGGAGTCAAATTTTGTTCTAGTAGGTTTCAGTATGTGAGAGTAATAAACACTACCAACCACTTATAAATATTTTATATTGGGTTTCCTCCCACTCCA
Source organism: Sapria himalayana (assembly GCA_029783825.1). Classification (NCBI taxonomy): domain Eukaryota; kingdom Viridiplantae; phylum Streptophyta; class Magnoliopsida; order Malpighiales; family Rafflesiaceae; genus Sapria; species Sapria himalayana. Next base: position 1,039,165 of record JAREIK010001563.1, on the reverse strand, counting down.
AGCTTATAATGGAGTGAGATTATGTAATGTCATAGTGGGGCAATTATGAGTAGATAAACTACTACATTTGCAGCTTCTTCCCAATAGTATTTGGGCATTTGTTTTTTATTTAAAAGAGTTATGGTCATTTCCACCATACTAATATTTCTCCTCTCCACAATATCATCATGTTGTGGTGAGTTGGAGGTAGTTAGGTATCTCTGAATTCCTCCTTATTCATAGAAATTATTGAATTTCTGTGAGAGAAACTAACCACCTTTATCTGTTCGAAGTGTGTTCACACTTAGACTAGATTGCCTCTCTGTTAGGGACAAAAACTTTTTGAAATAATCAAAGGCTCCAGCCTTGTGTTCAAGATATACATCCACATCATCCAAGTGCAATCATCAACAAATAATAAAAAATACCTGTTGTTTGCCAAGGATTGGACTGACATAGGTCCACAAACATCTGCATGAACTAACTCTAGAGATTGGGAAGCTCTCCAGGCAGTACTTTTGGGAAAGCTCTATCTAGACTGCTTACCCATGGCACATTCCTCACAAACAGAAGAGGAGGTGCTTAGATTAGAAGGCACCCCTCTCACAAGTTGATTTTCCAAAAATATTTTTAAAACTGTGTACTTTAGGTACCCAAACCTTCTGTGACATAGAGTTTCCTCTTGTTCAGTATTCATGGTTAATGCAATGTTTAAAGTCAGATCAAGGGTTAGTGGAAAACTTCTTCCCCTAAACATGTTTGCTGTCCACATAGGGTTTTTTTGACTCTTGATCAAATATATGACATGAATTATTTTTGAATACAAACTGAATCATTTCTCCATTAATACCCCACACTGAGGAGATTCTTGTCCAATGCTGGAACTAGCAGAACAGCACTTATGATTTTATCTTTCGTGGGTGTGAAAATAGTTACTCTGCCCATTGCTTTACCTTGGACAATGTCACCATTTCCTAGTTTGACATATGAATTTACTAATGACTATAAATTCACAAATTTATTATGATTTTCAGATATGTAGTTTGAACAACCACTGTCTAGAAACCATATATTTGGAGAGAAAATATTTTTGGTTTTAGACACATAAAATAATTGTTCTGCAGAGGTTACTTCCTCTGCACGACAAGCACATTGGATGTGCTTCAAACTGCAATCCTTAGAAAGGTGCCCGAACTTTTTACAGTTTATGCATTGGTTCTGTTTTCTGAACGAACACTCTTTTTCAGAAGTTTTGTACAGAAATAATACATTATAGATAAAAAATCCAAAAAATAATGATGGTTTCTAAAATATGCCCAAACTAGTGCGTCTGGAAATAGTGTGGTAATGACCATCTTTGTGAACGACGACCAATGCCATGCTGTTAAATTTTAATAATCAAAGGTCTATCTTGAGAATGCCAGCGAGCTCGACGTGGAGCTCCATTGTATTATTTCACGGAACTCCACGAGCTCCACAAAGGAGCTCATCGAGGTCTAGAGAGCTCAATCGTGGAGCTCAACAAAACTCCATGAGCTCCATGAAGGAGCTCGTCGAGCTCTGGCAAGCTCGAAGTGGAGCTCCTAGAGCTCGACAAGCTCCCTTGTGGAGTTCCATCGAGCTCCACGATAGAGCTCTAGTGAGCTTCGGCAAGCTTGATGTGGAGCTTGAGGAGCTCCCTCGTGGAGTTCCATCGAGCTCCAGTGACCTTGAAGTGGAGCTCCATTGTAGAGCTCCAAGTCGAGCTCGCTGAAGTTCAACGAGCTTTTTCATGGATCTCTATTGAGCTCCAGTGAGCTCGACATGGAGCTCCTAGATAGAGGTGTCAAACGGGCCGGCCCAGCACGGCATGGCCCGTTTTTCACGTGCCCAGCCGTGCTACCGTGCCGTGCCCGGCACGGCACGGTTTTTTAAATTCGGGCACGGCACGGCCCGTGGGCACGACAAGGCCGTGCCGTGCCGGCCCGCTCGGGCACGGGTGCACGGCAAGGCAGGGCAGGCGGGGCGGGGCGGGTCTGTTTGGACCCGACCCGCGGTCTTTTTACCGGGGGCGGGGCCCGGTTGGGTCACGAGTCACGACTCAGTGAGTCGTGACCGTGAGTCGTGAGTCGCGACTCGTGAGTCGCGATTCACGACTCACGACGCAGGCACGCGGGCCGGCGTGCCGTGCCAAGGCACGAGCCGTGCCGTGCCAAGGCACGAGCCGTGCCGTGCTAAGGCACGAGCCGTGCCGTGCCAAGGCACGAGCCGTGCCGGGCCAGGCACGGCCCGGCACGTTTTTTGTTCGCCCGGGCCCGGCACGGGCCCGGGCACGTTTTTTTCTCGTGCCGGGCCGGCCCGGCCCGTTTGACACCTCTACTCCTAGAGCTCCGTCGAGCTCCATGAAAGAGCTCGTCGAGCTCCATGAAAGAGCTCGTCGAGCTCCAATGAGTTCCATGATCAAGCTCACTGGAGCTACACCCTCGAACTCTAGTGAGCTCCACTTCGAGCTCGACAAAGTTCTACGAGCTCTAGCGAGCTCGATCATGGAGCTCGACGAGCTCTGTCGAGCTCCAACGAGTTTGAAGTGGAGCTTAATGATTGTGCTCGATGGAGCTAGTCAAGCTCGCTGGAACGTGACGGAGATTCATGAAAGAGCTTGTTGAGCTCTAGCTAGCTCGATGTGGAGCTCGAGGAGCTTCGTCGAGCTCCATGATGGAGCTCCATCTTCGAGCTCCAGCAAGCCCAAATTGGAGCTCGCTGGAGCTCCATGTCGAGCTCATGGGAGCTAGACGAAGATCCACAAAAGAGCTCGTCGAGCTCCAGCAAGCTCACTGGAGCTCCTCAAGCTCCATCGTAGAGCTCGATGAAACTCCACGAGGGAGCTCGTCAAGCTCCAGTGTACTCCACTTCGAGTTCGTTGGAGCTCGACGAGCTTTTTCGTGGAGCTTCGTTGAGCTCCATGTCGAGCTTGACGGAGCTCCACGAAAAAGCTCCTGGAGATGGGTGGGAAGAGAGAGGTGAGGGCAGATGGACGAGGGGATACGGGCGAGGGTAGAGAGATGAGGGGCGATGGGCGAGGGGCGAGGGACGAGGGGCAAGGGGCTAGCTAAGATAATGATAATTGGATATCCAATGTGTTTTCAATAGCGGCATTCACAATGCCGGCCTTTGATTTTTAAAATTCAACAGCATGGCAATGCCTGCCGTTAACAATGACGGCCATTGTCAGGTTGTTTCCATATGCACTAGTTTGGACATATTTTTGAAATTAGCATTATTTTTAGGATTTTTTATTTATAATGCATTATTTTCATACAAAACTCATTTCTCGGTGTAGTTGGTTCTCTTGCATATATTGCAAGAGATATGTGAACCCTTTAGAGTGATATTTGATAATGCAGAAGATGTATGGCTTTTAATTTTATTTCTAGACCTATTCTTAGAAACATACCTAGATTGCCCTTTTTTATTTTTTTGTTTTTGTTGCTTGATTGTCTTCCTTCATAGTTTTGAGTTTCCCTTCTTGATTGCATGGCCAATTCTGCAGTTGATTCTGCCCTCTTGAGTAATCTGCTCTCATATAATTTTAAAGAGCTGACAACTTGTTGAATAGTCAAGTTAGATAAGTCCTTCAGCTCCTCTATTACCGCCACAATATGATCGAATTTGTCAGGATTACATATGAGTAGTTTTTTAACAAATTGAGTTTCTGTGATGATTTTACCATGTATTTTTTATTGATTTATCACATCCAGAAACTAAATGGAGAACTTAGTAAGAGAATCTGAGTTATTCTTCATTAGATTCTCAGTCTTTTCTTAATGATTGAAGAAGAGTTCCTTGGTATTTTTTATCTCTATGGAACTCTTCCTTAAGAATATCCCAAGCCTCTTTGGCTTGAGTACAACCCAACAATCGGGAACAATAGCATTACTGACTCCTTGTTGGATGAACAGTTGTGTCTTGGCATTATATTTTTTTATTTCTCATTCCTTTCACCTCTTTTTCATCCAGAGAAGAGATGTTTATTTGTTCAGTGTAACCATTATATACAAGCTCTCATATATCATGTGATATGAATAAAATTTTCATTTTAACAAACCAATAATTAAAGTTTTTACCATCAAACAGAGATATAGGGATAGACCCCGAGCTTGATGAACTCAGATATTTCATTGTTATTCTATTCAAAAATCTTTAAGAAATTTGAGCAGAAAATTTGGGGATCTTATAGAAATCAGTGTTTATTTAACACAAAACCTTTATATCTAAATAGATCTACACTAGATCTAATAGATTCGTGAAATTTTGTACAGGTCAGAACAAGAACTTGAGAATTATTTATTCTGGAGAAGATTTTGAACAATCATTTCAAAATAACTTTGATCTCAAATTAACACGATGCTCTGATATCAATTGCTGTATTTGAATCAATATTCCTTGATATAACAAGGATCATAGTAGAGAAGATTTCAAAAAGAAGAGAAAATCATGAGAAGGAGATCTTGAGGAGATAGAGAGCAAGCACACAAACATCAAATATTAAAAATGATATTCAAGTAGTAAAAAAACATCCGATAAAAGAGTACGTATATATTCTTGATAAAAATAAAATGGTATAGTCAAAAGTGGCTTTATTAAAAATATAAACCCAATGCACTTTTATTTATTGGATGAGCAGTGGACCCGATGATTTACAGTTCATTATGTATGCATACTGTAGTCATAAATAATGTGAGCCCAAATTCTTTAAGAGGTGAGGCCAAGGCCCAATATCTACAATTCTCTCCAAAAACAATAAGTCTACATTATCAGTTCAAAACATAATTCTTGGACAATTTATGTTTTATTGATTTCTAGTATATGTATAAGTCTTTATTATAAATTGGTGTTGTAGCCATTGTATAGATTGAACTTTAAATATTTTATTATGAATATTTGATTTTCTAATTTTTGAATTGTAGAATAGGTTGAATTAATGTTGAATTTGTGTTTCAATGGATTGTGCATTTAAAAATTCACATTTGATTTAATTATTTTTTAATAAAATAAAAATCAATTTGAAATTTATTGTATTTAAAATGTGCATCTCATGTTGGTTTTGAATATAAATGTTTCCATTGCATCGAATAAACAAATTTATTTCCTTACATATTGAGTAGTTTTGAAATAATAACTAACTCTACAATTTTTGCCAATAGTATCTAAGATTAATTTATTGATAATTATACCTTTAGACATATGAATACGAGAAACTATTATGGAGAATTATGTCTCATCACACTAAAACTGAAAATATTTATGTTTTAGGTTCTCAATTTTTCATTTTTAACTCATTGTGCCCAAAAAAAAATAAATAAATTTTTATATTTTGATACAATATCAATTATAATAACTATTTTACCATTATTTATTTGCACGAGCATTAAAAACATACTCATCAGCATACCACATATGAAAAGAAATAATTTTTTTTAAGAAAACTTTGTGTATCACAATATTTATCACAAATATATATATATATATATATATATATAGTATATGGTGCCATACACATCTTGATATATATACTATGTGTATCATGAAATATTTATTGTATATAGCATGATACATACATATATATATATATGTATTGATATATAGTTATGTTTTATCTTTTTTTTTTTTTTTTTTTTTGTTACAAGGTGAGACCCTGAGCTTCAATTGAGTCATAGGACAACCACTCTAGCCCTGAGGAAATGCACGACAACCTCATCTCAACGGTAGAGGGTAGCTGATAGGAATTGAACCCACAATCTAAAAATTGTGCTTTTCTCATTCCAACTAACATGTCATTGATGTGTTTATCAATACATTTACATATATGCACACATATATACATGCATAATACATATGTTTGTGTGCATGCATACACACACACACACGCACGCACGCACGCACGCACGCACACACACGTATGTGTACCAAAAACACTCCAGCATGTTTGAAGGCTTTTATGTTCCACTAAGATATTTTGAACAATTTTCTCTAATAAAAATAGTAAGATGGAAAATTCAAAGAATGCTCAAGTCAACAAGAAATTTGGATAAAATAATTTTCATCATTAAAATAATAGCTAAACAAAAAAATAATTACAGCCTGGCAGCCTTTTTAGGTTGTTTCTTGGCCTTCTCCCCTCGATAACTACCTGATGTCCTATTATCAAACTTGCGCTTCTTTGCATCCTGCAGTTGCCTTCTAAGATCTCTATTCTTCTGTGCTTTCATCCTTTCCTTCCTTGCAGCAACAGAAGGCCTTTTGCCAGAATGCTGCATCTTCATCTTGGGTTGGCATTCCTTTGGAAACCAGCTCCCCTTGGTGGCCTGAAAAGTGGTTCTGGCAGCTGGTGCTGAAGATGGTCTCGTTGCATTGGTATGGCTTGCATTTTGACTTGGCCGGAATAGCCGTAGCTCTCGGTTTCGTATCTTCAAGCTCATTCTTATCACACTTCCAGCTGCTTCCTGAAATTAATAGAACCATAATATTTGTCCAAATTCACAATGGACACGCACACAAACATAATCACACACACACACACACAGATATAGACACACACAAACAAAAATATAGACACACACACACACACACACACACATAAACATAGACAGACACACACAAGCACATGAGAATATATATGCATTCACAAATTTGTAGTTTGATGGATGCGTATATATCAACTACATAAAAGATATTTTTGGTATTTGAGACTATAATTATTAACTTATTTATATTTATATATGTGTGCGTGTGTATCTGTGAATATATATACTTACACACACACACACACACACAAATATATAATAAGAAGAATTATATTTGAGTATCAAAATAGTACATAATCAATAACAAGGATATTAAATTTGCATAATTAGTAGATAGTGATGTGAAATTTATAAAATTAATGAGAATGATAGGAATAATCTTTAATAACAAAAAAAAATCCTCTTTACCCCTATCACTTCGGCCTCTCTCTCTCTCTCTCTCTCTGGATAAATAGTATATGTGAACACATGTGATAGTTAAGTTAGAAAGTTTACTTGTAAACAACACACAAGACAATAAAGGGAAGAGAACATGGGCAAGAGTTAGAGAGAGAGAGAATGAGAGAGAGAGAGGATAGAGAAGGAGCAAGGATAGAGGAGAGGAAGAGAGACAAAATGAAGAACACAAATGGTGGCGAGGGAGAAAAATTTGGAAAAGTGAGAGAGAAATAGGGAAGAGTAAATTTAAAAAAAAAATTATAAAGTATATTTTAAAATTATCTATCCCAATATTATTATATTCCAAACACATTTAACTTTGAAATTCTTATTAGTTATGATATATGTTTGTATGTATGAATGTATGTAAGAATGTATGTATGTATGCATGCATGCATGCATGTATGTATGTTTGTGTGTGTGTGTGTGTGTGTGTGTGTACGTATCAAGCAGAGAGAATATGAGAAAGCTGGGAGGAAAAAACTAGGCATGAGCATGCAAAAGAAGAATTATTAGTACCCTTGTTTTAAACAACACAAAAGCAACCCCCTTCCCCAAGCCCATTTCTGAATCTCTTACAACCCGAACAGCTTCGACATTGGATTCAAGGCTCTTGATATTGAGAAAAAGCTGATAGATTTCTTCATCCTACAAAATGAACAAGCGACGACATTAAAAAAAAGGAAGAACTCATAGTTGATGAGGAGAACCATGATTTGGCTACTTAAATTTAACAAATAAGAAAAGGATGAAATCATTACCTTTACGTCCATAGGAAGGTTGCCGATGAAAACTGTCCGCTTGCTGTCATAGTGTGATGGCTTCTCGCTCTTCGTCTTGTTGCTAGGGGGAGCAGCCCTATCTACGCGAATATGATGGCCACAGAACTGTGTTCCACGGCCAGAAAGAACAGATCCCAAGTAGTAAGATGGCATAATATGTGCCTTCTCGATTCAGGCTTATTTAAGTCCAGACAAACTAGCATACCAGTGCCATATTATGAGAAAGAGCAGAATGGGCAGACTCCTCTGTTTTGTAGACCACATATGCATGCACACTGCAACACATGGGAGCATCAATGTCACAAGCTAGCATTGTGAGAATCATAACGAGAAAACCTTAGAAACAGCGTCTTCTGGTTCCTACTTTTTGGGGAGCAAAAAAAAGTGTTCCCTTGTTGAATGAGAAGAATCACAGAAAACAAGTACAAGGTGATGAACAATGATGATGGAGAAAAGAAAAGGGCTAAGTTTTTTCAACTTTTTATGCCCTTTGTCAATCAATCAATTCAACTAGCACACACACACACACCCACTTTTTTTTTTTAATGTTTATTTTTTTTTTATTTTTTTTATTTTTTTTATTTTTTTTATTTTTTTATTTTTTTATTTTTATTTATTTTTTTTATTTTTTTTTATTTTTTTTTATTTTTTTTTATTTTTTTTATTTTTTTTATTTTTTTTTTATTTTTTTATTTTTTTATTTTTTTTATTTTTTTTTATTTTTTTTTTATTTTTTTTTATTTTTTTTATTTTTTATGCATTGCATTCAAACAAAAGGAAAATGAGTTAAATATTTATATATGGCTAGAGTTAGAGCAGTAAACATGTTGGGTGCTTCCATCCAAATGAAGAAACAAAAATAAAAAATAAAAAATAAAAACTAATAAATTTCACTTTTTACTATCAAACTTGTGCAGACATATCAAAAACACTCAATTTAGAAGAATAAATGAAGGATATCTATAGACTTATAAGTACTTTTGTGAAGATATCTACAATATAATCACTTATAGAAACATAGATATAACTATTTATAAGTACTCTAATTTTGCCCAAGTTTTATTTTATACATATTTCATATATAAAAAATAATATTAAAAAATAATAATTTAATAATTATTATCTATGACACAAAAAAATATCTCAATAATTTATAACATAAATTTATATAAATCTCATTGTTAGCAAAAACAACCTTGTTTTAAGCCAATCTATATTCGCTTCTAGTCCAATTTTATTATATATACCTCACTTACATCCCACTACAAACTTGCCAAAAAACTCTCAAACAAGACCATATGTATTATTAAAAAAGATTATCCTTAGTCAATCGAACATAACATGTCATCCTATATAACTAAGTATCTCAAATAGTGTATCTTGAATTCTATAACTATCAAAAGAAAAAAAAATAAAATAGAACACATAATATCAAAATAATAGTATGAATGTATATTTGATAAAAGACATTAAATAGAATATATCATTGATTTTCTTTATAGAACAATTAAAAATATCAAGTTGATACTTTGAATTGAATCAACTATTATAGCAATGACTAAACTAGAAAAGCATGCCGACTTATATATATATATATATGGTATGAACCTTTAGATTATGATCACCAAGTCTCGCATCCATAATTTCATCTTATGAAGACTCATGCCTTGTACATTGTAAGACACTCTCACTAGAAGACTCCTCATTCATACCTCCAGGCACCTCGACAGAACTATGGTTTAATGAGATACCTAGAAATGTCCCACCATTCTCCTCAAGGTCAATCAAGTAGTTTCGAATAAAAGAATTGATTAAATTATCACTCTACAATAGAGGTGTCAAACGGGCCGGGCCGGGCCGGGCCGGCCCAGCACGAGGCACGGCACGGTTCGGCCGTGCCTGGGCCGGCCCGGCACGTTCAAAAACCGTGCCTGGGCCGGCCCGGCACGTTCAAAAACCGTGCCCGGGCCCGTGCCGTGCCCGGGCGAAGCAAGGCACGTTTCGTGCCTAGGCACGGCACGCCGGCACGGGTCCATCCCGTGCCGGTCCCGCAGGCACGCGTGGCACTGGCGGCGTGCCACACGTGCCGTGGCGTGAGTCGCGACTCACGAGTCGTGACTCGAGTCACTCGACCCATCAGGCCCCCCCCCCCCCCCCCCCCCGGTAAAAAGACCGCGGGTCGGGTCCAAACAGACCCGACCCGCGGTATTTTCTGCCGAAAACCGAGAAAATTGATATATCTAACGGGAAAAAAAAAATTTCAAAATTTGAGCGATTTTCAGCCCTTGGATTTGACTCCAACGGCTAGGGGGCAGAATCCGACGGTCCTCGTGATTCTGCCCCTTAAATATAATAAAAAAATTCAAAAAAATAATAAAAAAATAATTTTTTTTAAAAAAAAAAACTTTAATTAGCCTATAAAATCTACCCCCCTCCCTATAAAATTTATGTTTTTCAAAAACATTAATCCTCTCTATATTTTCTCTCTCTCACATAATCCGTGCTTCTCTCTCTCGGCCCTCGTGTTTTTGATTTCGGCTTGGATTTTCGTGAAACTCAACTTGAGTTTTGAACATCAAAGCTTCCTGCGGTGCATCTTGCACGTGAGTGACCTCATTACTTTTACCGGGTAATATAATTTACTTTTTTTTTTTATTTTCTCTCTCTAAAGCTTCTCTCTCTAGAAAAAAGTACGAAAAATAAAAAATGACAAATTCACCTAACACAAATTTAAAATTTTTAAATTAAAATGTTTGTGTTACACAAACGTCTGTGGCTCCTGAAACTTTGGTTTCTCCTGTCATCTCAGCCCAAAGTTCTAAAAAACAAAAAACTAGGAGGACTTCTGTAGTTTGGACACATTTTAAAATAATAACACAATTAGATATTAGGGGTGAGGAACATGAAATGGCACAGTGCAAATATTGTATGCGACTTTTAACATGCAAGAGTACATGTGGGACTGGGCACCTAAAGAGGCATGCTGAAATATGCTTCAAAAAACATGGACCGTTAGATCCTAGGCAAACCCAACTTGGCACTACATTTTTTGAGACTGGATCGAGTTCAGTCTCAAAGTTTACTCCCTTCGTATACTCCAGCGAGTTGGGTAGGGACGGCATGGCCAGGCTCATCACATTGATGGGTCTTCCGATCAGATTTTCGGAAGATCCGAGGGTAGTGCGCATCATGCAGACTTATTTTCAGCCATCCTATCGTAGGATTCCTAGGTCCACATCTAGGAGTGACATACTAAAGATATATAAGTTAGAAAAACAAAAAATAATTAAGGAATTTTTGGCATTTAGTGGAGTGGTCTCCGTGACGTCCGATATATGGACATGTCACGATGATTCTTCTTATGCATGTATCACTAGTCATTATGTCGATTCAAACTGGACAATAAATAAAAAAATATTAGGATTCACAGAGATTCTTCATCCTCATGATGGCCCAGCCATTTTTGAGTGTATGATGAAAATATTTAGGGAATATAAAATTCAAAATAAAATTTTTAGTGTCACTTTCGATAATGCTGCGAATAATGGAGTAGCGATCAATATGTTTGTTAGGAATATTAGAGACGCACCTTTAGGAGAGATATTTCATGTCAGATGCATGTGTCATGTTATTAACCTGATAGTTCAAGCGGGTATAAAGGTGTGTTCCCCCGCGTTGGAAAATATACGCAATGCACTCAAGTATATTCGCACTCCTCGCAGACAACAAGAGTTTGGTAATCTCTGTTTGTCTGCGAATCTTAAGAAGAAGAAATTCCAATCTGATGTGAGACATCGTTGGAATTACACGTACCTGATGTTGGAATCATGTGTTGGATACGAACACGTGATATCCGACTACGTCAATAGTAAGAGTGGCGAACTTATTGTTGACGACACTGACTGGGATTCAGGAATTTTATTTATGAAATTCCTGAAGATATTTTATGACACGACGAACATGTATTCGTCGGTTTATACGCCCACCACTTGCATTGCACTCCGTTGCATATGCAACATTAGTAGCATGTTTAGGATGTATCGAGCGGACCCGACGCTCACCCATATGGTTGCAGAGATGGAGACCAAGTACCTGAAGTACTGGTCCACCATTCCATCTCTTTATTGCCTCGCAGCATGCATGGACCCTAGGGCTAAGGTGGAAGGGGTTGAAAACACTCTGACTTTCATTTCCTCGTGCATGAACCTGGAAGAGCCACCTGAAGGGTTCATTTACGAGAAGTTGACAGACCTATATACATACTACGATACTAGGTATGGTGGTGGTGGTGTTGAGACTGTGAGTACGGACTCTGATACCTTGTTCGGAGATTACGCTTATTCCATTAACCTAGCGAGGGGGAAACGTAGGGGTGGACCTTCACATAGGAGCGAGCTGTCTCGGTACTTAGATACCGATTACTGCTCAATCCTATCACCTTCTGACAATAAGAATCTTGATTTATTACAGTGGTGGAAATCATATGAGTCCGCCTATCCCGTGCTATCTAGGATGGCACGGAATCTACTGACTCCTCCGGTGTCGAGCGTAGCATCGGAGTCTGCTTTTTCTGTTGCAGTGAACGTGATTTCGGATAGGAGATCGAGATTACGTCCAGATATGGTTGAGGCTTTGGCATGTTTGAAGGATTGGGAGGAATCGAGATTTAGCATCAGTGATCGTGCTGAAGCTGGGACTATGACAGACACTGCAGTCGCATCCACATCCACTACGATGGCGGAGGAGCTGATTGCCGATGATGATGACCCATATGATACTGATCTTGATGTTGCGGCTGATGATTCTCATTATATGCCGCTTGACGATTGATGCTCATCTGCTCTTTTTTTTCGATATTTTTTTTTTATACGCTTTGTTTGTACTTTGTATTATACGTTGTGTTGAAGTTGAAACTTATACTTTTTTTTTTGGAGTATTGGTTTCAAAAGCATGAATGGTAATTTTTATTTGCGTAGTTTAAATTTTTTTTAATTAAAATTTTTACTAACTTAATGTATTTAATTATTAATTTAAGATTTAAATATTATTTTTAAAATGTATTAACTTTAAATCTTAATATTTAATTAATACATTATAATATTAAAAAATGCTAAACTTAATTGAAAAAAAAAATAAATTTTCTAATTTTTTTTTACATACTTACATTTAATTTTAAATGTAATATTTTTTACAAAAAAATTTATTTTTTATTTATTACATAAACTTAAATAAAGATAAACAGAAAATTAATAAAAAAATTTAAAAAAAAAAAAATTTTTTATATTCTGCCAAGTCAAAGTGCCAAGTGCCAAGCACAGGCCGTGCGCCCGTGCCCGTTCTTGGCTGTTGCGTGTTGCCTGTTGGCTCCCGGGACCCGGACCCCGGTTGAGCCGGTCCAGGAGACCAGGTCCAAGCCAAACGTGCCCGAGCGGACCGGGCACGGCACGGCACGGCCTCGCCGTGCCCACGGGCCGTGCCGTGCCCGACTTTAAAATACCGTGCCGTGCCCGGCACGGCACGGTAGCACGGCGGGGCACGTGAAAAACGGGCCGTGCCGTGCTGGGCCGGCCCGTTTGACACCTCTACTCTACAAGACCAAGAGTTAACAACTAGAACTAAAAAAAAAAGTATCACTATTATATTTAATGATTTATCTACTTGGATCGAGTTCTTGTAAAATAAATTCTCTCAAAGAATATTAAATTCACACTCATAATAATTCTCATGGTCTCTGAAGAATAATATTTATATACCTTTTGAATAATAAAATACTCATAAAAAATATATTTAATAACACTTGCAATCATCTTTTCTCTAAGATAAAAAAAATCATGAATAAAATAAATACACTCAATAATTTTTGATAAAAAATAAAATATTTTCTCCTATAAATATATACATTGATATGAGATACACCCTAGAGAAATAAAAAATAATATTTTATTGATTTAAAAAATTATGAATTTGCATTGCATCCCCCCAAGTGAATATAAGAATAGTTATGTGCAATATAAGTATCATATTTATTTCAAACAAATATCAATTATTTCTTTAAACTATCATATTCGATGCTTGAGCATCAACAAATAATATATGGAGAATCATCTTAATCTCCCCAAAAAAAAACTAAAACAAGTTAGAATGATATAAAGCTTATTTTAAATTTTAATCACTCAATAATTTAATATTATATTCAAATAATATTTTCACTATTTCATAAAATTTTATGTAAATAATTAAAATTTGTGATCTTTTTTGTTAATGAATAATTATATATGTTAAGTATAAGCATCATCAAATATAATAAAATATTTTAAATTATCATATATAATAATTATACATTATTTCCAAACACCTAAATAAATTAAATATAAAATATCATTACTCACAATTTCTTAATATGTTGGATAAGAAATTCTAGTATATCTTCCTAAATGACACATCATAATCAATAAAAATTATTTTATTTATATATAATTTCATAATTTTTAATTTATCCAATAACAAATATTCAAGCTAAAAATGCATAAATACATCAATAATAACCAAACAAGTTGAGAGGATTCAGAGGATGAAGAAAAATATGTCCAATTTATTTTGCTTAATCCATAAAAAAATCATTGGTATAGTCTATTGATGAAGATCATATCAAATACACAAAGTACCCTCTTCAGCATTATATCTAAAAAAAATTGAGATTTTAATAATAATACCTTTAAAAATCAAAGAGGATGTATCTGATAAGACTCAAATTTGAGACATACTACATTGAATGAAGAAACTTGATATCATAATATGATATAACCTCAATTACATACATAAACATAAAAATTTCTTATGTAATCAATTATTCTAATATTATTCTCATCCAAACACTTAGTTTTAAAAATTATTATGAGATTTAATATAATAATAATATTAATATAATCATGTGCATACATAATTTGTCAATCAAACACAAAAATATCAAAAATAAAATAATAATATAGTTTTAATATTTTAGAAAATAACTAATTAAAAAAATTTATCATAAAACTCAATATTAAAAAAATCATATCAAAAAGATAAACCCACCATTGGTGTTGTTATGTCCTCTAGCCCAAATGTTAATGTTATTCATCATAAGAAATATTATAAACTCAAGACTTAAAAAATAAAAAAAATAAAATTTTATTACGTATAGTATTAGAGTCAGCTCTCAAGTTTATGACCCAGGAGTCAGGAGTAAGAAAAAAAATAATAGAAATATGTCTAATTAAAATATCTACAATAAAACTAATAATCTCAAAAAAAATATCTAAAATATAAATCTTGAGTAAGTATAACATAAATATAGGTATAGACAAATATATAGGCTAAATAAATTAAATAGTCTATTGTATGATTTCTAACCACAAAACATATTTCATAACTCATGATGTAAAGTACAATATATCTCTTAAATGTGTCCCTATCTCCCACATGAGAAATAAATCACAATCAACTTCTTACCTCTAGAAACACCCTTCTCATCTCTCTCATTGCCATCAAGCAAAGTCTAACATATTTAATGGGTATGTCTCAATCTTCTATAAAAAAAAATAAGTCGCAATCAATTTCTTTCCTTTAGAAGCACTCTTATTGGCTTATCTTACATCATGCAGAAAAGATAATACAATAGTTTTACTAATCTTCTTTTTTATTTAAGAACCACCTTGAAAATAAAAAAACAATAGAGGTATGAACAACAATGTTCTATATTGTGCAAACTTGGACAAAAATAAAAAAAAAAAAATACAATGTAGACCCAAACGACATTGTGTTATATTGTGTAAGCATGTACCAATCGGCTTAATTCAAAGTTGAACCTGAGTCAAACCTCCATCACACAAAACATTATTACAATTCACCCAAATCAAAATTTTCAAAATAAAAATATTTAAAAAAGAAAAAGCCAAATCAATGAATTAATGTTTCTTCAATAATATACAAAATAACATAGGTAGCAAAATATTATAACAAAGAAGTAGTGAATTCTTGTCCCAGAATACACTTGAAAGTTATAATACAGGTGGCAATTCAAGTCAGCGGGCCACAGCATGAAGGCTAACCTGAGTCATGCATTTGACTTGTCCTTGCAAAGTCAAATGCGAACCTAACCAGATCAACCTAGCTAGAATAACGTTATATTTTTTTTTAGAAAAAAAAAAGCTAGAGTTTCAACCCTAGTTGGGTCTATGAAGGCCTCCTCCAAAAAACTAAACCTGAACTGACCCAACAATCTCATCAAGCTGACCGAGTGTTTGGATGTCCTAGAAAAAAAACTAGGCTGGGCTAGGTCATGTTTTAGGATCAGTCAAATAGATAATAACTGATTAGTCCATTTGGCCTAGCCCAAATTGCCACCTCTAATGGATAGACACATGCATATGAAATCAAAAGCATTGGTAGCGCAAACACAGAAGTTCCATTTAACTAAAGATAACTTTCACAAACAAAAGATCTTAAGAAAAGGAATCAAATGTGGTTTATGTAATGGATGGAAGTTCCCACTAAATTATCAAAATTGTATGAAAAAGGGAAACAACCAAACATGGATACTAGATGGAGATTAATAAATGAGTTGATATGGTGAAGCAATATAGTTTTAAAGATTCAAATGCGTACCTATCAGCATTTTCGTTAAATTTCTTGTTCATGATAGCTACTTTTCTTGGCACCTTAAGCTGCAGAGAAACAGTACCAACCACAAGATATCACATGCCCAAATCTATCATCTTCAAACCTTCATCAATAGATGTATCAAATTATATGAAACTTACATCCGTTATGGGTACTGATCTAAGCCTCACGGAATCAATCTGCCCAAACTGCTTGAATTCCCTCATGATCGCCTTCTTCTTCACCCTCAGAGGCAAATTGCCCACAAAAATAGTCTTGGCTACCTTACTTTCAGCATCAAATACTTTATCCTCTTTCATACACAATGTGTCTTCTTCATTCTCCTTTTTCCTCTTCCCACCTACAGCACAGGCATCATCGTTTTCTTTATCCGTCTCAAAACCATACATTTTGATCTCATACTTTGACTCTATCTCGTCTCCCTTTCTTTTCTTCCTCTTAGCATGCTCGCCCACTCTCCTCGTCTCGCCTTTCCCTCGGAAATTTGAATTGGAATTATCTGTCTCATTCGCATTCTTGATTGAATTTTTTGAATCGTTTTCTACTAAACCTACATCAAGCTTCACTCCTGAATCCCATTTATTCTTATCATCCTCCACCTCTCTCTTCTGGCCCCTTCCTCTGCCACTCTTTTTCTCTTCTACTGAAAATGAACTCAAATTAAGGGTATTGTCGTTGTCCCTCTTTCTCTTATTTCGCTTATCGAGGCTGAAAATTTCAGGGTTTCCGTCGTTATCATTCTCACATAACTGCTCTTTAAGTTTTCTTCTGAATGGATTGCTGTCGGAGAATATGGAGGATGCGACGGCATTCTCTTCATTCGCTGCGCCAAATAAGGCCTTGAAAATGTCCACAGCGGGTTCGTCTAACCCCGCTTGGGGATTATCTCCCATCACGTCAAGGGAGAAACAACGTGCAGTCACTTCTGGTTCATGGCGCCATTCTCCCCCGGCTAAATTTTGATCGGTCACCCATACACGTAATGCAGTAAAATTCACCTTGGGCTGTGCCAAGTTCGAAGAAAGGGGTCAAGCGGGCCGAGCGGTCCGGGCGGGCCGGCCCGGTTCGAAGAGCAGCTTATTACAACGTGCCTGCCGCCTGGTCTAGCATGGCATGCTACTGTGCATGCCCGGGTGCAGGCCAAACACACCCTCGGCACAAGTCGTGATGTGTTGTGCCAATGGTTTTCAGTCTGCGTAATATCCCGAGGGTTTTCAGTCTGCGTAATATGCCGAGGGTTTTCAGCCCGAGTGTCTTGCCAGGCACGGCACGAATGCCTAGCACGTGGGCACCGCACGGGTGACCACGCACTAAGCGGTGCCTGACAGGGGATGACATGGTGACACTCGACAGGCGATGGCAGTGCAGTACCGGAATCCTAAAATTTTAAAAATTCGATCGACCCGAACTAGCTCAAACTTGGGTAGTTTTTGGGCTGCGGGCCAATACCAGGCCTACCCTCCAAAAAATCATGTCGTGCCTGGCACGGCATGCTACCTAGCTAGGCCAGAAAAAGGGCTAGACTGGCCCTACCCTAGCTCAACCCGTTTGATATCTTTAATTCGAACCTGAAGTCCTGAACCAAATCACGACCAATAAAATACTTATATTGTTGTAATTATATTGTGATATTTAAAAAATGGGTATCAAACAAGTAATTAATTTTTAGTGCACTAATTAATGTTAATATTGAAATATCCTTCTTTTTTGTCTTCTAAAGTTGTTTGAAGTAAGATCTGTCAACAAGTTACAAGAATTTATAGAAACCTTTTCAAATTCATGTCATTTTCTTTTCAAATTCATGTCATTTTCTTTCCCAAACATGTTGAATCCTAAAACCTTGCTTCTCCATTTTTGTTACTCATTCTTTTCAGAATCTACATGATTAAAAATTATCTTGGTGTTTGCTCTTCTCCATTTCGCCTTCTCTACCTTGTCCTTTCTATGTTTCATTTATATTTCATCCTAAATTGTCTATCCTCTCCCCATCAATAACTCACCTCCTTGCTTGATTTCTTACGAATTTATAGTATGTGTATATTTGTTTGTGCACAAGTTTTCTCTTGTGAAAATTTATATTTATATTTACACATATATGTGCATATATATGCATATATAAACACGCCCATATACACTATTGTACCTATATAAATGTGCATACACACTTCTACATTTCTATGTACATATATATATATATATATATATATATCCACGTATGTATCTAAATTTTCAAAATAGCATGTCTACATTTTTTATTGGTCAAAAATTAAAGATAATATCTAGCATAATTCTTAAATGGGATGAGTTGGATCAGATACCACAAGACTTCATTCAATTATAATTGGCAGATTAAGTTTTTATGGATAATTATGGTGAGAGATCAAAGAATGGTCTATGGAAGAAATTTGAAATGCTCTATAAGAGTAAGTCATTAGTCAATAAATTATTTTTGAATAAGAAATTATACAAGTTACACATAAGAGGCTGATTCTTTTTCTTTACATTTACACGAGTTTCATATATAGGAGATGATGACAAAGTTATAATTCTCTTCTATTCATTATCAAATTTATAAGATAACTTTATTATCACTATTGGCAATGCAGTAATAAAGTTATCCTAAGAGATAGTGATTTAAGCACTACTATCTAAATATATGAGAAGGTAAATATTGAGAAAAATACTCAAATGATGAAATGTTTGTGAGAGAGAGAATCAAAGAAAGAACTATAGATCAATCTATAAGAAAATTAAAAAATATAGGAATATTGAAAAGTGTAGATAAGCTAAAATTGAAGTATTGGATGTGCGGTATAATTGGGGATTTCAAGAAAGACTACGAGAAAAATGAAAACAAGCCAACTTAAGTTTTGAAAAATTTTCTATTCACAAACCCAAGTACAAAATTGACTTGGCTGATAAGGAGCTATTTCTTGGAGTCTTGGACTTTAGAGAAGCATGTGTCATTCAAATTTGAAGGACACTTGGTTCATTGATACATGTGCTTCATATCACATAACTCCTCACCAGAACTAGTTCAGCCGATATAAGTCTTATAATGGAAGAAATGTGACGATAATAAATGGCTCGATGATGAAGATAGTTAGATATAAAAAGATGGAGATAAAGATGTATGATGAGATTTTCAAATATATTCTAGAGGTAATGCTTATTCCAAACTATAGCAAAATTTTGATTTCTATGAGGGTGATAATTAATTGTTATATATGATTCAATTGTGATGCTGAGTATTACAAGATAACTCAAGGATAAATGATAATTACTCATTAAACAAGGTCTAGAATCGTATACAAGCTACTTCCAACCATCATCAAGTCTTCAGTCAATAGCTCCTTCAATTGTGAGAAGAAGGAAATGATGGAGAATAAGTCATCCTTGGAAAATAATAGTTCAATGTCATGACTAAGTTTAGAGTCACAACATGAGAACATGATATTGCAACCTAGTTCAATGTTGCAGCATGAAACAATATTGTAGTAATAGATATATCATGTTCAGAGAGTGCGTCACAGTAAGGATGGATAAGTCCTAGATAGTCACGATGTGGCTATTCCTGATAAAGAAAGTTAGTTGCAACATCTTTATTTAGTATGTTAAATACCAAATAATATAAACCATTTTATATGAAATTCAGAATAGTTTTTGCCTGAAAGAAAGATAAATTTCTAGAAATTTCATAAAAAATATTGTTTTGGAAAATTTTGATGAATTGTTGTAAAATTAGAAATTTTTAGTATGAAATATGCAAATTTGTGGAGTTGATAACTAGAAGAAGAGTAAAAAGTCATGCAAGTCATAACATCTAATATGTTATGACTTGATTACTTATTTGGATATGTATAAATTGGTTTTGAAATCTATTCTTGGCTAAAACACTACGCACATAATCATGTCAGTCTTCATATGCCACGACTTTACTATCTTATTGGCACATTCCTTTCACTACACACCATATTTTATTGGAAGTAAAGATTTCTTAGAATCATAACTAAACTAGCTTAAAATTACTTAATAGCTACTACATTTATTTCTTGTCACAACTACCAACTACCGTACGTGCTAAAAGTTGTGGTAGCTTCTAGTTATCATGACTTTTCCTTTATCAAACTATAGAATTGAGATGTTGATCTGGAATTATGATTTTTGGATATAAAATATTATAAGAATTAAATTGGATTCATGACTAACACAAGCACTGTGACTCTTGGCTCAAAAGAGAAACCAATCTCACAATCATTCTTCAACATCATGACTTTGGGTTACATAAGTAAAATGCACAATCCTTGATCACATTTAGTATCATAACAATGAGTTTTAGAGTCTAAATGCACAAGTCATTGTTACATTCTAGTATCATAACTTTGTGTTATAAAGACTAAATAAACTATTGCAATTTATTCCAAGATTGTGTCCATCAAGTAGATGAAAGAGATGTGACTTGTAGTGGGGGATAATGACTTGTGGTGGGGGATAGTGACTTGTGGTAAGGGATAGTTACATGTAAGTCATGTGACAGGCATGGATGGATGTGATCTATATGGTGGTGATAGCATTATGAGTTACATTTAGTTTTATGGTTTTTATTGGTGAAAGACAAAAAATATATATGTTAATTGTATAAATATAATATAAATAAAGTTAAAAGTACAAACATTTTTATTACCACATTAATTCTCGTAGAGAATGACACTAAAAGTCAGAAAATAAGAATATCCATTCAAAGTAACCAATACGTATAGTTAACATGTTGCCTAAAAGATAAAGAATTGTGAATGGCCTCCAAGTAAGCTTGATGTATTATCTTAGTGGCAAAATATTAAGGAGACAACTATGATGGACCATCATTAAAAAGTGATCAATAGCCAATAACCACCATATATATAAGTTGAGAAAAAGGTCATTCCACGAGTATTATGACTTTTTCTATGACTGAGTATAATTGTAATAATATTACTTATTTATGAATTCCATCACAAATAAAAATATGAACCATCCCTATAATCTAGAATTTATGATTTGAATCTTATTTATCAGGCTTAGAAAGCTATTAATTATAATTGATTGATCTAATATTGTGAATGTAATTCCTATGAGATCTATATTTAAACTAAATGTATACTTTATTACTTGTATGCTCTATATACTTGTGGAATGATGTTAGAAGAAAGACCCTTTCCTAATTAGCTTTTAGGATGCACCTAATCATAAAATTATATATTATAACAAATTCTCACTAATCTTTTAGTCATAACATCACAAAATGTATCACGATATTTTCCAATCATGACATTACAAAATGTGTTGTGAATCCATTCCACTAGTAGCATAAATATTCTTGATAAAAAGGTATTATAAATATAATTTGAAGATTATATTAAGAGAGAAATAGCTAAAATAATACATGCATAACATGCTCTTATGTCATGAAAGATAAGCCTAATGCTATGAGGGTGAAAAGTGCCTCTAGGAGTCAAAGTAGTTGAAACATACTATGAAATAGGAGTTATAGTTATTGGAGAAGAACAACACTTGGAGAATTGAGAATTTTCACTTGGATTAGAATGCAATAAGATACAAGTGGTTATATATATAGAAGATAAAGGTTGATGGATTCACTCTAAAAAGCGCAAAAGGGCTGGTGAGGGACAAAAAAATCTCACAAGAAATTTTTGAAAAAGCAAGGGAAAAGGAGCTTCCACAAAAAATGAATGTATTTATGTGGAAACTCCTCTCAAAAGCTATCCCAGTTGATGAGTGCATCCAAAAAAAAGGAATAAGATTAGCATCTAGATGCGAATACTGTAATCAGGAAATGGAAAGTTTGGGCCACTTATTCTTAATAGGAAAGGTAGCAAAAAAATTATGGGAAAGATAAGAAACAGAAGCAGATATAGAAAAAAGTTCTTGATCACTTATAGAAAGGCTTAAACAATGGAGGAAAAGCAAAATGAAGAACAAAATATTAAAATGAATAAGGAATTATATTCCGCACATTGCAGTTTGGTGCATATGGAATGCTAGAAATAAAAGTAGATTTGAAGGCACACAGATGGAAGCTATGAAGATATTAGAGGAAATTAAGAAAGAAACTGCATTTATTTTGGAGTGCATCCCTATAAAGCTGAGAAGTCTTAGAATGGATGAAAATAGGAGAAATGATTGGGGACTCCAACTAGGACTAAAAAAATTCTAGAAATTAAGATAGTTAGATGGGAAAAGCCCCCACAGAATGGATTTGTGCTAAATACAGACTAAAGTTTTAAAAGAGAAATGAGAGCTGCAGGGGGAGGGGGTGCTATAAGAAATGATGAAGGCATAGTAATAAGAGCATTTACTATGAGGGGCATAGCCTTGTTAGCCCTGCACGCAGAGGTATTGGCGTTAAAAAAAGGACTACAAATATGTAAGGAGAACAATTATCAAAATATTCAAGTACATGTCGACTCAAGCCTATTGGTTAATCTAGTGACAGATAAGATAGAATTGTGGAAATTTGAAGAGGATATCTTCAATATAAAAAAATTACTTTTTGAGCTAAAAGGAAAAATTATGCATATATTTAGAGAAGCAAATGCGATGACAGATAAATTAGCTGAAGAAGACATCATAAGAGGCTTAGAGGAATTTGAAAGCTCCAATATTCCAGATAAGTATAAAGGTTTAATTAGACTAGATAAAACAAGCTTTCCATACATTAGAATCCAAAAGAATAAAAACTAGGGTAGAACCCCTAGAGGCAAGAGAGGCATAAAGCTATTAGTTTGAATTTTACTAACTTGTTGGTTATGCATTTTAAGAATACAAGTGATGGTCTTGGAGCAGGAAAAGAGCCTCCCTGGTCCTGAGGAGAAGGAATTAATTGATAGACGAAAAAAAAAAAATTCTGGTTTTATTTTTTTTCTGCTGTAATGAAAATAGGCCAAAGAAAGCAAGCGGGGAGAAGCAAGACACATCATGTATTTTAATTACCAACATATAAAAAATAGAGTTTGCCCATGGTTTTTCAGGAAAAGAAAGAAATGACTAGCACCGTATGAAGCAGAAGCAGGATCTTAACTACTTGATATGAGTAGGCAGTGTCTGTTTTAGGGTAGGTTAGAAGAGTCAATTTATAAACTGGTATTTAATTGGCTTGGTTGAACTTGTGCTATGTTGATTAAGTTTAATGTAAGTGCGGTAAAGTAAGCTGTATCAGCTTAAAAAAAAGCTGCTACACAAGGGTCTATGTAAAGCAGGGTTAGGGTGTTATTTGTAAGTCAGGGAAGTCTGTATAAACTACTGTAAAAGTGTTAGAAGATATTGGTCAAGGAGTAAAAGCTTCCATGAGTAGATGAAGAGGTGGGCTCCAAATAAACAAGAAGTTAATGGGCTAAGAAAGAAAAGGGAAGGCATAAACTTTATCCTGCAATCCAGATTTTCTCTATGGATGCCCATATACACTATGTATAAATGATGTAAGGGAAGGGGAAGGATAATATGGCAGGGAAAGCACACTAACAGCAACTTAAAACAGCTCCAAAGAAAGAGGCAAAAGGAAAACATCCATATAAAGCTATGAAGAAAGATTATAATGACAGGATCGGGGTCCTTACTGCCCGTTGATGTTTCTCTTTAAATTTTCCCATGTTATACTCTCTTGTAAACTGGATTGAAATGTGTTAAGGGAGAGGGGGGGGGGGTAGAATATATCTTGGTATGTATTTCTTTTGCACAGAATAGTAGTGGAACAGATGATGAGGTGGCAGGAAAAGAGACCTTGGGGAGGCAGCAAAAGGGATATTGGAGAGGCAGCAAAAAGCTAGAAGGAGGCAAGAAGGAAAACAAGGACAGACTCAAAAGAGCAAAGAGCTTACGACCATAGCATATCTAGAAAACATACTATTTGATAATGGAAATTGAGCTATGCATAGAGATTGTCTAGGTTAATAAAATCTATTTCCAAACCAAAAAGAAAATAGACACCCGATAGGGGTACATAGGAGCTTGAGAGGGGATGTAAAGGGTTATGGGTAGCAAGCAAGTATGTTGTAAAAATGGTATTCCTCCGCCAAAAGAGATGGCTAATATTAATAAAACAAACCTTAAAAAAAAGATAAAGGTTGATGGAAAGATTGATGAGTAAATGGCAAGGCTAATTGCTAAAAGGTACACTCAAGTTGAAGGCATCGACTATGATGAGATCTTCTCATCATTAGCAAAAATATTCTACATCTAGGTGGAAGAGATCTATATGAAGCTGCCAATTAGTTTTAAAATAAAAAATAAGAAAAAAACATAGTGTACAAGCTAGAAAATTTTATTAAATGGGTTGAAGTAGTCTCATAAGAGATGTGATATCAAAAATTAGATTCCTATGTATTATAGTTAGAACTTAGTAGATGTGAGGATGATCATTATGTGTACACAAGATAATTGAGTAATAATTATGTTATTTTAACTTTGTATGCTGATATGCTATTGGTTAAAAAAAGTAAAGAGATGGTTAGTGCAATGAAGGGATTGCTAATAAAAAAATTAGACATAAATGATCTCAAGGTAGTAAGCTTTATACTAGACAAGCAAATTCAGAGACATTGGAAAATGAGAATATTGTGTCTTGTCATCATATATATGATAAAAAAATACTTCAAAACAATAACACGTTTGATTACAAGGTGATGAGAACTCCTTGGGTAAGTGGGATGAAGTTGATAGTAAAGTAGTGCCTTACTATGTATCAAGAGAAAGAGGAGATAGCTTTCATTTTGTATGCTCATTCTATCAAAAGTATGATGTATGCTATAGTATGTATGAGACCTAATATTTCATATGCTATGTAAGCAACAAGCAGATACCTATCCAACCTAAGGAATAAGCATTACAATGCTATTAAATTGGTGCTCAACTATATTTGTATCAGTGCTAATTTTATATTGCAATTTGGTGGTAAAAGCAACAAGAACTTTGAAGTCAATGGAGTTGTTGATGCTAACTAGGATAAAGATATGGATATCAGAAGATCCATGAGTGAGAATATGGTCAACCTATTTGGTTGAGTTGTGAGATGGATGAGCAAAAGGCAAGTTGTCATTTCCTTCTTATCCACTAAGGAAAAATATATGATTCTTACTCATGCACGTAAGGAAGCTATCAAGATAAGAAAACTATATGAATAACTTGACTTTGAGTAGAAGAAGTCAAGGCTCAAATATGACAATCAAAGTGCTCTTCATTTTGCAAGAAATTAAATATTTCATGCTCGAACAAAGTACATCGATATCTAGTATCATTTTATTAGAGAATAAGTTGATCAAAAGATAATTTGATTAGAGAAATTCACCACAAAGAATAACTATGCTAATTACTTGATAAAGATAGTGGGTACAAAGAAAGTTCTAGTAGTGCAAAGTTGAGACTATGATAAAGAAAAGTATTCACCAAATTGAAGAATATTAGGATTGGCTCATACCTCTGAAGTTGCAACATATGTTCGATATCATGACCTAAATTGTGTGTCATGATATGAATAAAGTCATAACTTATTTTATATTATTCTAACTAAAAAGCTAAAAGATTCAAGTCACGATCTTGTTTAATGGTGTTGCAACATGAATGAAATCACAACATGTTTTGTTTTATTGTGAATGGAAGACTTAAGGATTCAAGTTGTGACCTTGTTTAGTAGTGTCACAACATGAATGAAGTCACAACATATTTTTTTATTGTTGTGAATGAAAAACTTAAAGGATTCAAGTTGTGACCTTTTTCTTTGGTATTGTGACAAGAATGAATGAAGTCACAACCTATTTGTGTTGTTGCAACTAGGAGACTTAAGAATTTAAGTCATGATCATATTCTTTAGTGTCATTGCATGAATTAATGAAGTCACAACATAGATATGATATTGTGACTTAGGTTTTATGTTTTAAAAGAATTTTTATTTTACTATATAAGTACTAGTAATATAAAGCTAAACTACTAGCAAAATGACATTGATAATAATGTGAGGAGTTTTAAAGTTATATAAGTGATAGTAAAATTTTTTTCTCCTCTCTCTTATGTGTTCTTAAATTTTGAGAATTCATTTCCCCCTTTATGAAACTTTAAATCACCATCAAGGATTCCTAATATATTGTATTAGATGTGGTAATGCTAGATATCTTTGATTCCTGTCATTTGGTATTGGAGTGATTACTTTGATACCTAGATCCTAATATTTGCTATCAAATGAATGATTGTATAGATCTAAGATATACGTATTTGGTATCAAGGTGAGGTTATGATCTCCAACACTTTTTTATGTTTGGGCATGTTAGGCATGCATACTCACATAGGCATGCATTAAAGAATCAAAAAAATCTTTTATTTAATAAATTCTATTAGGCATGCCTTCTCAATAGCTAAGTTGATAATAAGATCATATATCATATGGACCTTTTTATTATTTTACAGTCTTAATAGATGCATCTACTATGTGGTTACATGTTTGCCTAATTTCCACGTATAACATTATATTTGCTAGGCTCCTTGTACAAATACTCAAATTAAAAGCATTAATTCTTGATTATCCAATAATGATAATGATAATTTAATGTTCATGAATTTATCTTTCAAATCTTCATTGATTATTGCATATCAGTTGTGATAAATATCAAGCATCATGTTGCTCATACTCACATCCAAAAGGCTTACCAGAATCACTCATAAAATATCTCTAATTAATAGCTCAACATTTATTAACGAAAACCAAATTTTTTATTTCTATATATACCTATGAACATTCTATTATGCATTTAGCAAAGTTAATTCATATGACCAATGATTTAACATGAAAAAACTCCTCAAATAATTATTTCTCACTTACAAATCTTTAGTTGTGTAATCTATGGAGTAATTGAATCTAACTCACTAAAATGGGTCCTCAATGAATAATTGAGATTTATCTAAGTTGTGATTCCTTGTATATAATAAGATATCTCGAACCCTTTACAAGAGATAGTTTTATAAATCTCATTGTGAATTATCATTTTAAAGAGTGTATTCTCACCATTAGGAGGAGAAAACACGACTTCAAAAGAATGATGAAAAATTACTTAGAATGGTTTTCCAGTATCTTATATTGATTCTCATACAAATCAATGTGAATTAATTACAAGTTTAAATGATCATTTATTACAAAATCTTACAAATCAATATCAAATGTAATCATTGATATATTAAAAGTTATAAAGTCACACATTGCAAATGCAAATGATCTAGTGTGAATTGTCCATGTAGGATAGTTAGTAAATGAATATAAAATACACTTAAAGTGTTAGATATCTATTGACTCAAATGACATAATTTCTCAAAATAGAATAACACGATGAAAATTTAGCAATCCTTAAAAGATACAAATAAGGCAAAATTCTCTTAAAGAGACACATGTTGAACAAGAATCCCATATGGAGGCACAAGGAGAAAAAGAAACCCATGTAGAGAAACAAGGAGAAAAAGAAACTCATGTAGAGAAACATATTTAACAAGATACTCAAGATGAGAATAAAATAAACAGATAGCCCTTTAAGAGACATGATTACTATAAATATTATGTGATCTCAATGTTATATGCATAAGGGAGAAAAATGGGATTTAAATAATATTGTCACAATAAGTATTTGTACAAAAGACAAGCTATATAGGCGAAGTTAAACTAATTATAAAACAAAAAGTTTTTGAATATATAAGCCAAATACCAAAAAAAATATAAAGCATATTTGCTACAAAATAGTATTTGTACAAAATAAATATGAGAATAATGATATCATAAGATATAAGACATGATTAATAGCATAAGATTTCTCACTAAAACCTAGAGCTGAGGCTAACTATGAAAAAACATATCCTTCTATATATCATGAACTCAATCACCTTTGCATTTTAACAAACTTGACAATCTATTGAGGACTAAATATATGTCTCATAAATATTATCATGATGTATTTATATAGATTCATTGATAATGGAATAAACATGAAAATCCCTAAAACAAGTAGTATAAAGCCCTATAGCATATACTTAATTGAGTCACAATAATTGTTATATGGATAAAAGTAATTCGAATAAATGTGGTATAATCACCTTAGGAAGTATTTGTTGAAGTAAGGTTATGTGAATTATTCTTTATGTACATGCATTTTTTTAACAAATCAAAAGCTAGATTTAAAATTATTAATGTGTATATTGCTTTTTAAAATTTTGTTTGGACTCCAAGAGAAACTCACAAGAAAAACAAAAAAAAATTGAAAAAGGAATTTAAAATGAAAAATGATATAAAAATAAAATTGTATCTCAACTAGAAGA
This sequence comes from Sapria himalayana, assembly GCA_029783825.1. NCBI lineage: Eukaryota > Viridiplantae > Streptophyta > Magnoliopsida > Malpighiales > Rafflesiaceae > Sapria > Sapria himalayana. Next base: position 1,010,400 of record JAREIK010001563.1, on the reverse strand, counting down.
CATATTTTAATCGGTAAGTAATATATCTTACTATAATTTGTATATTTTTATATATTTCTAATTATACTTGCTCAAACATATTTCAGTACAATTAGTATATTTTTCTATCAATTTATTAGTAGGATAAAATTCTACTTCAACTCGAAAACATGGGAATGATATCAAAGTATCAAACACATATTATGATTTCTCCATGAAACTAGTAATATTGGTTTATTTTACCTAGAGAAATCAAAGAAATAATTGCTTGGGTTTGTAGAAGTGTGGTACCTTTTAGATAAGCATAAAGTTAGCTAAAAAAAGTGTATGTATTTAATTGCAATGTAATTATTATTTCATAAAGATTTTTCAAGCAAACAATGATGATCACATCATATAATCATTCAGATTTACTCGCGATTCATAAAGCAAGTCATAAATGATGCTAAGATCAATGATGCATCATAATCGACACTTATGTGAACTCTCCTATGCTAAATAAAATATGATAATATTATTTAAAGATAATATTGATTGGATTACACAAAATCAAACTTTATTATATTAAAAAAGATAAAACTAAACATATTTACTATAATTTTTTAAATATGTTAATTCAAAAAGAATAAATAAAATTGATATTAAGCAAATACGCTCAACTGATAATCTAGCAAATTTATTACTAACATCAGCATTCACAAAGTTAATAAATAATATTAGAAATATATGTTTTTAACAATAAATTTTGTATCAACATGAAAGGGAGCAATGCTTACAACAAGTTGTTAGTATACAATGTACATTTTCTTTTATCTAAGTTTTGTCTCATTGAGTTTTACTAGCTAAATTTTTAAAGATATAGTGCTAACAAATCAAGAGAAGTTTGAACAATTATAAAAATATTGTACTTTTTCTCATTGACTAGGTTTTTCCCATTATATTTTTTTGCCAACAAAATTTTAATGAGGCATATGCTTTAATATGCGGTCCAAAGGGAATGTTAGACATATATGTTTTTACTAGTAAGACTTTAAAAAGACATATATTTTAAATATGGTGATACTAGTGCAAGAGGAGTATGTTATACATGTACTTTATAAATTATGGTGAATGATCAAATTCATGAGATTTAAATACTTTATTTATTAACCTGGATTACTCATATTTAAGATGAATAATGAAATATCATTTGGAAAGCCTATAAAAGAGCTTCTCATTTTATATGCAAACCATTCCCGTGAAAGAAATTTATCTTATTTCTCTCTCTCTCTCTCTCTCTCTCTCTTCATTATCAATTTTTTATCGCTCTTTCACTACACACACACACACATACACACACACACACATACACACACACACACACACACAATGAATATCTTGAGTTTTTCTTCAATTTTATTTTGAGTTGTAACTAGTTTTGCAACAATATTGGTAATATCTGCAAGTGATGGAAAACTTTGGCCAATGAAAAAAAGTAACATGCAAAATGAACTAATATCTCTCTTGTATCATATAGAAGTGATTCGTTTCATGCATACTATAGATATCCTTCCACTTGATGGGTGTTTCTCGAAATGATAAGGAAAGCTTTGTTGATGAGATCCATGTCGACAAATCCACTCTCATGAAAGCAACAAAATGATCAAATGTCATGGTGATATTTGAGTGCATCAAGCCATTTGTTAGAGGATTAGAATAGTTCTTGTCCAAGACAAGGACAAGCCAAAAATAGTGTTGTCTCCTTGAGAAGGACTTTAATCAAGTTTTGAATTACACTCGTGGAGTGTAGACTCCACATCAAAATAATTCATTCTTTGTCCTCTAGCAGATTAGTTCTATCTATCCAATTTGTTTAGGAACTATGCTAAGTACATGATGGTGTTGGTGATGGTGCTCGACTACCATTGTAAGCTATTGGTTAGCATGGAGTCAAATGGTGTATGTTATCTTTGTCAAATTAAATTCAATAACAAAATATATTAATTAAGTTAAAAATGAGATAAGATATGTGGGATGATAATAGAGGTTCCCACTTTCAGAGTTTAGGCAAGATCAGGGATTGATGATGATTTGTCTTCTACCATTTGTCTGCATTAGACGTAGATTCTGTATCAACTGTGAAGATATCATTCTATAAAAACTCAACTATTTAATTTAATTAATTTAATTTATTATTTATTTGATATATATATATATATATATAACTTATAATATTATGATATATAAAAAAAGAAATTAGTAATTAAATGATGATTGCAAAAAAAAAAAAGTCCGCATTATTTAAGAATATATATTAGTATTATCATAATATATATTTCTAATAAACTTTTGTAGTCTTCACATGGTCATAGCCAAATAAGAACTCACAAATTGGAAATTGGGATCACTTTTCTATATATAGAATGTTAACCATCAAGGTTCTTTTAAAAATTATGTCATCTTTGATTTATTAAAAAAAAAAATTGAAGCACAATTGTGCTCATACATGAAAATAAAAAAAAACTACTTACTTATCATCAGCATAGATAATTAATTTTTGTCATTATATAAAACATTATTTTTATTTATTTACAATTTTACCAAATTTAATAAAAATGATAACAATTGTTCAAATAAGAAAAAAACATGATGGGTTATTTACTTTACTTATGATAAACAAGGTATTGGTGGTAAAATCATCCAAAAAAAATGATGGGAAAATGTTGGAGAGTAAATACAAGGGAAAATTATGTAAAAATGACCTCAAATAAAAATATTTCAGAAAAATTCCATCGTTTTAAAATTGTAAACAAAGATATCATTAAAAAATGTTTATATTTTGGTAATTTAAAATAAATATATACTATATAAACATTTAAATGTTCATATATAAGGGTAATAATGTATAACATATATATATATATATATATATATATATATATATCTCTCTCTCTCTCTGTATATTTATATATTTATATATTTATATATTTATATATTTATATATTTATATATTTATATATTTATATATTCCAAAAAAAAGTAATATACATTTAAAGTATAAACACATACATTTTAAATTGTATAACGAAGATATATATACATTTTAAACTCATACATTTCGATTATACAGTACAATAATATTGTATTTTAGATTGCTATAACATAAATATATATTTATTTTTTATTTTAATACTTTTTTTTTTATTTTAACACTAAGGGGCTTATTTTAATTTGAGGCTTCCATTACAAAACTTTTCCCAAAAAAAAAAAGTATAAACACATGAAGCTCATTAGCTAGAAAAGATAGTCTCACTTGTGTTCGAGCCACGCGCATAATGTGGACCACCAAAAGGTTGGCTCAACATGGGCATACGGACCATAGAGGAAATTCAGGCCGCTCCTACCCATTTGACACCTCTACACTTACAAATATTATTATCAATATATAACTTAGTAATGACCAACAATATGATTGTTTGATTAACAAAGAATAAAAACTGTCTAACCCTAGAAAACCTTAGATCTCTATGATGATTTTGTCAAACTAAAAAAATTCTATTCTTATTATTGGGACGATAGTTTTACCTTCTCTAACCCCAAGGCCCCAATGGTGGGATAGAAGTTAGGGGAGAGAGAATGGACAAAAAATCAAACTATGAAATGAAACCAAATTAATGTTTACATTAATATTAGAAACAAATATAATTTAAAATGCATTACAGCAAGTTTCTTGTGATTGAATAAATCTGATGACTTTTTAATTATTTATTTCCATTTTATAAAAATAAATTTATCAACAAATATTATAATTTCATGAACATTATAATATTATTACCTATCAATATTTGTATACAAATACTCAGCAATATTCTACATGCATTTTACAAATAGTGTACTTAATTTTCATTCATGATTATATAATAAAAACTTAAAAGTTCAAATACAAAAATACAAAAATAAAACAATTGGGAAGATAATTTACAACTTGCATTCCATTTATATATTTCAAAATTGTAAGTCATAGACAAGAGCTCTCTTCTCTATGGCATGTCTAATTTTCTTTCTTTAACCTTGAAATAGGAGTTGGGGAAGGAAGACTTTGATTGGAACTTCGAATCATGAAAAGAAGGGTTTCTAGAAGCATGCCACCAACTAATCCAAGAACACCTCCACAAGCACACTGAAACCACAAAAAAAAAGTGCATTAGGCAATAAATTTGCACACACACACACACACACATAAATATATTAGCTTGACCATCATTACATATACACATATTTGTGTATATATGCAAGTGGATGTGAGTAAATATTTACATAGCATGTATATACGTGTGTGTGTGTGTGTGTGTGTGTGCATGTAGATATATGGATGTCATATGTTTTGAGTGTGAGCGGAAACAAATATGGATTTAACAAATTATAAAATCTCATGCTGATGCCCAAATTGAGGATGTTATAATTGGGATTGACATTTTTTTTCAATCCATTGTAGATATCATTTCATGTACATACAAATATGTATGCATATTTATTGTGCACGTGTATACCAACACGTGTGTGCATGTATATACAAATATGTGTGTGTGTGTGTGTTTGTGTGAGTGTTTGTGTGTGAGTGTGTGTGTGTGTTTGTGAGCATGCGCATGCTTGGAAGACAAGTTACCACGGCAGGATTGTTGCTAAACAATGCTTTAAACGTTCCACATCCAACAATATATCCAGTAAACATGACAAGAACAACATGGACACCTACAACAAAGTTAATAAAGGCCATTATTTGAGAACCTCTAAAAGATCGACAGATAACGCCTCTCATGACAAAAGTTGAACCAACAAACTCAAAAATAACAAGAAAATACGCACGAAGAGCAAGGATGAAAAAAAATGGCAAGTTTGTTAAGGAAATTCAAAATATGAAGATTCACCCTGTAATTTATGACTTACCAAATCCGATTTGGTCTTTGTAAGAAGAAAGTGGTTCCTTAGGGTCAATATCTTTTATTATATCTTTAACTAGCTCTCTATATGCCTTCCTTTCGGCCAATTCCTCAAGCTTCTTCAATCTCTCCTTTAATTCTTCACACTATGTCACCAAGTGATCAAAAAAACACATTAACACCAAATCATAGCACCCATCATTAGCATTAACCAATGAAAATACTACATTTAGTTACGAATCATTCTGAAAACAAAATCAATTTGTGCTATGAAGACACAAAAACTAACTTAAAAGTCTATTTGATTTCAATCTCTTTGCATTTCATTTACATGAATTGAAGTTGATTTCGCATTTTGATAAAACATGCTCTATCTATCACACCATGATACCTAATGGCTAATTCAATCTACGAGCCCTAACTTTAATCATTATCAAGATAGCTGAGAGTTTATTATATCAATTTCTATGGAGAAATGAAAAACATCTGAAATATATGAGATGGATAAAATAAGCTAACTTATGCAAACTAACAAATCAAGAACGAATAGGACTTCAAAATTAGAATAATACAGTAAAAGAAACTAACATAGAACTCTGGTGTGAATTTCTATATGCATAATAAATTTTAAAAAAATAGATATCATGGCCCAATTTATCCAAAAAACAAGTCAAGATATATTGAGTATCTAATCTAAAGAAAGATTAGTGTACTGGATGCATTAAAACCATCACTAATACATTGTATCTCATAAGAATTCCAAAATTAAACGTGCTTAGTCGCGATCACAACAGAGACAATTAACCAGTATAGAAGTTTATCATATACTACATCTACCCATGATTAGTAAGAGAGAATTGGGAAGAGTGAATTTTTTTTTTAATCTAAAGAAAGATTAAGAAAAAAAAGATAAGAGATATAAATAAATAGACTAAAAATTAAGACAAAGAGATTTTTTTTTGACATGACAGATAGATAGGAGAAGAAAAATTATGCTCCCGAGTTGTTAGGAGTTCATTGAATACCAAAGTAAAAGAATTCATAAATGGAGAAAGCTGAATTGTTGAAATGTTATAAATAATTAAATAGTTATCCCAAGTTATAAATAGTTATCCTAAACAATTTGGTAGAAAAAAATAATTAAAATTATTGTATGAAAAAATAACACACTCATATATAGAGATCAAATAAGAAAAAAATGATTTATTTTAAATAAGCTTGAGATCTAATAAGAAAGAAAAATAAAAAAATGAATATTTTTGAATTTATTTGTACATTCTAGAATCTTCCATATATTTTCTTTTTTTGCTTGGCAACTAAGTAACACTTGAATCCTTGTGAATGATATGCTAAAACAAAGCAATTTTTCATTGACTTCGAAATACTTATTTTGCTCAGATAAAGAAATATTTGAAAAATTTTTATCCCTACGAAAAATATAAAATAGAATACGATAGAGGAAACACTATATTGCCTTCTAACTCAGATTATCCTTGTCATAAGGATAAACTAATGTGATTTAAGATTTATGTTACTTTATTTGCACTATATAAGATTTGAAAATAAATAAATAATATGCTATTTAAAAAATATTCATATTCAATGAAAAAATTTAAATTTAGAATTAAGAATCTATAATAAAATATAATTAATATTTTATCTTAAAATTTATAATATGTTGACTTGTAGGTATGCTAATGACGATTTGAAATGGAATATGTAAACTAAATCTTATATTATAATGTGTATGTAAGTCCACTTGACCCAGTGGCTATAAGAAAGCAAAGTAGGATTGTAATTTAATTTTGGATGATTTTAATTTATTAAATTATAAAATGCCTAAAATATTCTACAATGCACATCTCCACCCATCCAAAAATGATTCTATCTTTGTTCTTTGATTATTTCTAGGATGTGAAAAATAAAACACAATGCAAATTATATTCCAAGACTAAACAATAAAGCTCAAACATTATTTTATTTGTATTCTAATTTAACCAAAGAAATCCTAGAAAGAGAGATATTTATATCATAAGAAAAATATGTTTCAAGCAGTTAATTTAAAAATAAATAAGAATAAGATACTAAGAATTGATTTTATATCAGTCAATACACTTGAAAAAAAATAATTAAGGAATTAAAGTGATGAATACTACCTTAATTTAAAGTAGGTAGTACCTTAACAACAAATTAGAGGTAGTACCTACCACATTAAGATAATACTTATTATTTTAGTTTCTTAATTACAATAATTTTTTTAAGTATACTGACTGATATAATATCAATTCTTAATACCTTATTCCTATTTATTTTTAAATTAACTACCTAATTAATACTCACATGTTATATAATTATATAGGATCTATGCATATTTGTACCCATAAATCCACCTATTTAGTATATTTTCTTTATGTATTCATTTAAAATTAATAAAACTGTAGTTTCAAAGAAAGAAAAAGGAAACAAAAATGCTGAATTCATGATCTCCAGTGTTATCACACGTTGGAACGGCACAGTCATTACGGAAGTTATCAAGTTCCTCAGAAAACAACAGACCCATTAATAATAAATTAAAATTCCCATCGAGAAATTGTAGCGTAGGTACCTTTTCTCTAGGCTCGGGAGATCTCAGAACGAACTCACATCCAGCAAAAAGCTTAACTAATTCAGGTCGGGTAAAATGATCAGACTCGAACCAAATCCTTATGAGAGATTTGTATGGAATTTCATCTTTAGACGACAGCTCTGTCGCAGTATCTCGTAGTTCTTGAGGGCAAATAGGTTCTTCCGTAACAGAGAGGAGAAACGAACGAATTGCAGGCGTGGAAGTGATGATCAGTCTCGATGAACTTGGTACGTCAGTGGATCTCATTTGCACCTCAGAAATCCCAGTTGATCCCCTTCCCTCCCCCCCAATTGTAATTTGTAGGCGCCTTATCGCTCATAGTTGATCTTGGACCATCCTTTTAGTGTTGGGAGTTGGACTACCAATAGCTGTCTAATTGGAAACTATTTGGGGAAGCCCCCACAACAAAATTTAATAAAAATGCCTTATTTTAATATTTATAAAAATTGTACCAAAACATAAAATAATAAAAATTATGTAAAATTGAGTTTGGTACGGAATTAATTCATTTAAAATAAAAAATTTAAAATTTAATCCGGGTTTCAAAAATATACCCAAACTAGTACGTCTGGAAACAACGTGGCAAATCAGTTGTTGTAAACACCGGCTATTGACACACTGTTAATATTTTAAAATCATATGCCGGCGTTGTAAATGCCTACTATTGAAAATATTGTAGGAATCCCATTAAGTTCCTCGTCCTACGCTCCTCGCCTCTCGCTCCTTCGCGGAACTCATTCGAGCCGAGGAGCCTAGTGAGCTCCTCCGCGGAGCTCGATGAGCTTCGTCAAACTCCACTTCGAGCTCGCTGGAGCTCCACGAAGGAGCTCATTGGAGCTTCGTCATAGCTCGGGGAGCTCAAGTGAGCTTCTTCTTGGAGTTCGAGGAGCTCCGTCGAGCTCCACTACGAGCTCGACGGAGCTCGAGTGAGCTCCACGAAGGAACGAGGGGCGTGGGCGAGGGGTAGGGGCGAGTAGCATGGGCGAGAGGTAGGGATGAAGGGTGAGGGGAGAGGAGCGTAATAGGATCCCTACAATATTTTCAATAGCTGTCATTCAAAATGTAGGCCTGTGATTTTAAAAAATTAACATCGCGGCAATGACTGCCGTTTACAACGATGGCTTTGCCACGTTGTTTCCAGACTCACTAGTTTGGGTATATTTTTGAAACCCGAATTAAATTTTAGATTTTTTATTTAAAATGAATTAGTTCCGTACAAAACTATATAAAATTATCATAAAATGAAAAGTATCACTTTTAAAAATTTTATTAAAAAATATCAAAATAAAAAAATATTTATGTTTTGGTGCTAAAATAATGAAAATACACCACGTATAAAAAACCTAAACAATGTTTTCCAAAGCAATGTTATATATTGTTTTCGAAAATATTGTTTGTGTTTTTATAGAAGAATAAAGTCAATACAAATATATATATGTTTATATATAAGTATATTTATACTTATAATATTTAAATATATATAATTTTCAGCATATACATTTGTGATTTAACATCCGACATATACATATAATATGTTTAAATTAATATGATGAACTTTAAGTTAATACTAAATATTTGCTCTTTTTTCATTGTGATCAATAGATGGACATTATATGTGAATGCTAAACATGATGTGTGTGTGTGTGTGTGTGTGTGGTTATATGAACCCTAAACGATTTATTATTTTTTTAATGGAAAGGGTATTTTCATAATTTGAGCTCTAAAACCTTAATATTTTTTTTGTCCTGGCACTCTTTTTTTTTTTTAAGTTATTAAAAGTGTGATTTTTCAATAAACATTTTCATTTTTAAGGTTTGTTTACAATTTTTTCCCCCATAAAATATCTACCTTTTAATAAACTCTAAATTGAAAATCTAAAATCATCCTCAAACCATACACATAATTTGTAATCATGAAAAAAACATATAAGGTGACTATGATCATTAAGCTCATCTCAATCATAGTCCCCTTGTAGCTATCTCCTCGATATTTTACCATCTAGATAATAAATCATTTTTACCCAAAGAACATTCATAAGTCCATACCTTCTAGGAAATTTATCAACTGTCTTTGATAGATACTTCATATATATATATTTTTACCCTCTAAACTATGTTGTCTTAATGACTTTGAACTGATATGATCTTAAAATAATTTGTGTTTTCAGCTTCATAAATATCATAGTCGCATAATTAACATATGTTTTCTCTCATATTTTTTCAATATGAACTATACAAGTGAAAATAACTCAGAGGGCTATAACTACCTTGTGAGTTACAACCACTTGTGCATATCCTTTGGATTACCTATCATTATTATCTATAATGATAATGTAACTTTTATATAAAAAGTAAAACCCTTAGAAAAATATTCTATAAAATAGCCACATCAATTAGGAGTTGGTTCTTCTGACATATACAATTGGTTAGAGTGTAAAATATTACATAATATAGTTGAAAGGAATGTCACTTTCTTCCTATTGTATGTACAAGCGAGCATCATGATTTACCTTTCACTGGTCACTAAGATACTATGCACAAATCCATTAATAGTCAAATCATAAGTTCAATTCTATATAATTATCAATTCTATCAATATCCATTCCATAACAAAAATTAAATATCATATTTATAATCAAAATATTCATATACCATATAACTAAAAAAACAAATTTTAGATTTTAATTTAGCCTAATATTAGGGAGAGATTCATACAATATATACAAGAGAAGAAATATAAAGAATTTTGGGTTCCCAATAATAGTTCTCACGAGAATCTAGGATTCAAAACACCTCCGAGGTTTAGCCTTGATCTTGCATTCCTTGCTTACGTATGGGTCCCATAAAGAGTGCACAAATCACCCCTAGGATAATTGTTACACATAGTTCAAAGTAAATAAGAAGGAAAGCCAGCTCTCTTTTCTCTCTTCTTTTGTTATGTCTTTTATACTTCACAAATTCTAAGTATTTTCTAAGTAGAAAGTAGTGGTTTTGAAATGATGGCATGGCTTTGGCCTTTGGTCTCTTGAGCTTGAGGTCATGGGCCTAGAAAGTGGCAATAGCTTTGGAATGCTTCCTAAACTATCTATTCCTCCAAAGTCAAGGTGCTGGAAAGTGATCATGACTTTTATAATTAACCTATATATCACAGTCATGATACTATAACATGACCGCTAATTCACCTTCTCTTGAGGGTAAAAAGTCATGGCCTTGAAAATGATCATGTTTTGAGGGTCGCTCTTTATAACTCTTTGTTGTTAAGAGTAATGATGTTGATAAAACTATAATTCTAGAGTTGGGAATATTAAGCTTTGGTAAAGATAAAATTGTATCACTAAAAAATAATAATGACTTTTAATACTAGTGAGGTACGTTATTATCACAATAAGAAATTAATGTCAGAACCAATTAAAAGTTATGAGATAAGTATGATTATAACTCCAAATTAATATCATAGCCAAATAAAATGTAGTGGATAATAAAATAAATATGCCCAATGAGGTGGTAGAGTCATAATATAAAAAGATTATCATGACTAATTATTTAAAGTTTTAGTCAATAATATACACCAAAACAACTCAATATGATCAACCATCACCGAGTTAATAATTACCTCTAAAAAGTCAATGATTGCACTATTATTTATCATAATCCATCAAAACTTAAATTTTGTGAAATCATTCTAATTATCGCACATTTCTATACTTACACATTTTCAAAAATCACCCAAATATACTAAAATATTCAATATTTAACATATCAAACAAACTACCATACTAAAACAATTGCACATTCCCAAGTAAAGTCTTCCCCTCTATAAAAAAAAGAAGAAAAACATCCATATAGTTACAAATAATAATTTTTTCAAAAGAAATCACTTGGCCAATAATAAATAGCATCTCTTTCTTTCGTAGAAATGCCTCTCTCATCGTCTCTTTCTTTTTACCTAGTATAGATTCCATCAATCATTGCCACTATTCTATCACAAAAATTTCTATTAGCACCACATCTTCGGATGGAATGTTTTCTCTTTGCCTTGCAACTTGTTTCTCTATCCAATTTCTTCTAAGATATTCCTACTTCTATATTTTAATCAAAGAAATTTATTGGATTTAGTGTTTATTTTCCATGGAGCAAGAGAGAAATAAGGTAATTATTGTATATAATTTATTTTTGTATAATCAAAACATATTTCTGTTTTAATATTTTTCATGTAAGTATAGGAAAGAAAATATTAAGAGGCTGGGAATGTAATAATAGCACAATAACTGAGGTCCAGCTGTCCGGTTAGCGTACCGAAGAAATTTTGGAGCAGAGCCTGACACGCCCGAGTGATCCGACTCTCTCCGATTAATTAAAGCAAAAAACTATATTAATATAAATTGTTTTTTATTTCTATTTTTGGCTGCTATAATTTTGATGTGGAACTATGTATCTTCATCTTTTCTCCTCTTTGAATGATTTTCATCATGACTGCTTCTGCATACATACGGTAAGAACATTCTATTTGGTTATAATCTGTAAATACATTTATATTTTTCTTGTGTATGTAGCTAGTCGTGTTGAATGACTAGTGAACCACGTTATTTTGTGTGTTCGATTGTGGTTTCTTTTTTGTTGTGGTGTTGATTCTGTCATGGTTCTGTTGTATTGTGATTATGGACACACACACACACACACACACACACACACACACACACACACATATATATATATATATATATATATTGTTTACTGTCATTTTATGTTGTTCCTTTCTTCTGAATCTCTAAAACACAATCGTGGAAGCAGAATTGCCTAGCAGTAATGTTTGAAGGATTTCTATGTTTGGTATTTATAGTCCAGACTTGTCAATAGAATGCCATGATTTTGCAGGCTCGCTTTTCTTTCTATAATTGAAAAACCATGGTGCTAGGTCAAGATGCTTCATCAATTTTGTAGCACGGGGTCACAACCATGACTTTATCATTGAGCTTTTGAGTGGTATTTTCTTTTTGTAATACCAAAGTTGCTGAAGTGAGCATGGTCATGACTTTATGTGTAAATAGTCAAAATTGCAGATAGTTTGAATCTGAATTTTTTTTTGTAAGGAGTGTTTCAAGTATAGAAATATTATTGTGATTCAATAAACAAAAAACTTCATCATGCAAAAGAAACTCTTTGGTTTCCTGCAAATAGTGCTAGATTTAATATTAATAGATAGATCATCAATAAGGTAATTATTTCTTTTATCAGAAATCTCTATAGTCCAAGCTAATTTTTCTATGTAATTTTTGATATCTTTCTTCCTTGTATATTTTGTATCAGGTGGTGATACTTTTTAGCTAATCATCTCACTAGCCTCCTCCACAAGTATAATTAAGATCGAATGCTTACTCTTTATTTTTGTTCTAGTCGTGACATTGTAAAATATCATGACTTTTTCAACTTTTTTTTCATGGTTCTCATCCTCAACTTCCACCATACCAACCACTAAAATTTCATATAGTAAAAATTAGAGCAATAAACTCTAATTTATCATGAAGAAGAAAAATACTCTTTACAAGAAATCAACTTTCTCTACCAAAGAAGAAGAATACTTAAGTAAGTTTTGAATACACGTCTTGATCCTTGTATTATTGGATGAAAAACATGAATAAAAAGGGGGTTTTATAGATTAAAAAAATTGACTTTGAAATAAAATAACACCTACCTAACTAGCACCTAAGTCTTACCAACCAAATTTTACTTAAAAAAATGAAAAACAAAAAATTGACATTGTCACATCTTCCAAGTCTTCCAAGTCTTTTCTTTCATATAAACATATTTTGGAATATGGTTATATCGGCATTGAAATCATCTTGCATTAAAGCATTCCAAACCTTTTCAATAGATCTTTGGAATAGTTTTATTGACAAAAAAATATTATTATTTGTGTGTAATCAATCTATAGTACAAGAAAGTGCTTTAGCTACCCAAGTTCCTTCATTTGGAAACAGACTAAAAAATTCTCTTTTGTCCAAAGAATGTCTTCTTCATTATCATCAGTTATGGTTAAAATATCTATCTACACTAGCATGATAATTTTATATTTTCTCTATTTTTTGGAAAATAGGCTAGAATCTGTAGGTGTTACTGAATAACCACTATGGTCAAAAATTCAGCAATCTTACCATATCTTGCCTTAAGTGTTTGTTTCAATCTGCAAAGTGTTTTCCATAGTTTACGCACATATTCAGGATGACCTAGTTTTTGAAAACTCATTGGTTGAATCATATAGATCTTTCAATCAAGCTCTCCATGAAGAAAATCATTTTTAACATCACTTTGTCACAAATTCTAATTTTTGTTGGCTACAAATATGAGTAGAATTCATATAGTTATGAGTTTTTCTATTAGACTAAATAGCTTATCATAGTCTAGTCCATACTATCGAGAGAAACTATGAGCTACAAATCATGCCTTGTATCTATCGATTGATCCATCCAAACAATTCTTTATCTTATAAACCCATTTACAAAATGTTGGTTTCGCATATTTTGGTTTTGACATGAGATCCCAAGTCTAATTCTATTTGAGTGCATCAATTTTTTTTTCCATAGGTGTTATCTACTCAGAATTCTATGATGCTTCTTCAAATGACTCGAGTACTGCCATAATCTCTTCTTTAATTATGGTTGTGCTAATATTTGGGATTCGGCCTCTATGTACTTGTTGACTTACAAAGTTGAAATATTGGAGTTGACACTTTAGTTTTACTAGGCCTACCTTCATCACTTAGTTTTTGATACGTGCTAGTTTTCCAAGGATTCTAAATCATCTTCTATTCAACATCATCATCATTTGAATCTCTTGATTCATCTAAAATTATAGAAGCTAGACATTATCCTTTCCTATATTGTGTTGTAATTTATCTTTAAATTCTCATGAGTCTAGCAACTCCTCCTTTTTTAGGGACCACCATGAAGATGTTTCATCAGATATCACATTATGTGAAGTGTAGTATCTTCCATTTTTTGGATCCCTAAATCTTAATCTCTATCAATGATTATCATATCTTATACAAATACATCTAATAGCTATTTTGTCAAACTTGCTCCACAAAATAAAGACAAAATACTGCCAAATGCTCATAAGTAGCTAATTTTATGTTTCTTATTCCATAGTTTCTCAAATGGTGAGATAAATTTCAACTTTGGCTAGAAAAATTTATTGATCACAAAGGTTGTAGTCCTTATTGTTTCAACATAAAACCTTCTCGGTACATTGTTTGCATGCAACATAGTTTGATAAATTTATACAATATGATGGTTCTTTCTCTTAGCTACACTATTTTGTTGTGGTGTATTAACCTAAGTATACTAATGACATATTCCAAATACCCTAAAGTTTTGTGAAAACTCTTTGGAGCTGAATTCTCTCTCATTGTACGTGCACATGTAATGGATCTTCTTCCCCTTTTTACTTCAACTGGCTCTCTAGACCCTTTAAACTTTGAAAATGTGTCAAATTTTTTTCATGAAAAAAATATACACAAACCTTAAGAACTCATCAATGAATGTTACCATGTATCGGATATTGTTAATTTGTGGTTCCTTAATGGGACCAAACATATCAGAGTGAACCAAGTCCAATGGTTATTTTTTTAGAATTCTAATTTCTTATATTGTCAAGAGTGTGCTTTACCATACTAGCATCCTTCATATACCATATCTATTTTCCAATCTAGTAGAAGAAATTCTTTTAGCATCGACTTCATCATCACACATAGCAACTTAGAGTAGCTAACATGACCAAGTTTCATGCTCCATAGATCCACTGTCTCATTCTTCCTCGTCTTATCTATGTAAGTAGATTATACTAACATCACATCAACTGACTATAATCATCATCCTTCCATTGTTGGCTTTCCTTAGATCTTGAAGTATTGATACACCATCACATTTTGTGATTTGAAGAGAACATAGTAGCCCAATGATGTTAGTTGAGTTATGAATAATAAATTCTTCTTCATTCCTAGGATATGGTATACATCTTTAAATGGCACCTAGTTGGGATTATTATGCAATGAAATTATCATTTTTCTGAATATAAGATATCATTAACCTTAAGTTATTGACCATTACCACCACATGATTTTCCTTGTACTTTGACAAATTTTCTAACTTTTGTTTATCACCTATCATGTGATTTTAGCATCCCGAGTCTATGATCCAATCATTATCATAGATAATATTTTTGGGCATTATTATAGTAAGAGCTAGTTGTTCTTCGTCCCTAGTGAATAATAATAAGTCATCCTAATCATCTTTATTATTCTCCTTAGAACTTGAAGTTGCAACATTAATTTTAATATACTTTTCTTGGCCCAATAAATTTTTGCCATGTGGCCGATCTTACCATAGTTGTAAAAATTGCCACTAAACTTTCTATTGCTATCATGATTCTTTGAATCTCTCCTTTGATGATAGTAATTTTTCCTTTCATTTTGTTACTATCTACTTTTGATCTGCCACCATTATTTTGCTTGAAACTATCTCTTATATAGTAGCAACAAACCCTCTACTTAGGTCTCAAATTATGGATAATTATTATTTTTATCTTAGTTTCTTTAATAGAGGCGTTTAGGTTTAATTTTGAAATTTCACGACATAGTGACTTCATCTTGTGAAAGTACTAACTATTTGTCATTTTGCATTGTGTCATTGATAACAACTCATTTTAGAGAAGCTATAATCTTGTATCATTTTTCTTCAAAAACACTGTAGCAAAGGTATCACATGCTTCATTCAATATCTTGGCATCACAAACATGCTCCAACATTTCTTCTTCCACTATAGTTTTTAAGGAAAATATTGCTTTGCCTATTTAATTTTTTACTTTTGTAAGGTGTCATTTGCATCTTCCCCCACCAGTTAAAAAATCTAACACCACCAACAACCTCTCAAAGGTCTTGACCTTGTAAGTAGACTCCATATATGTTGACTACAAATTATAGTTTTGATTGATGAGTTTCTTCATTTGTCCAACAACTTAAAGATTAGCCATCTTACTTCAATATTCTTATCACTTGGATGTACTCACACTATTGCAAGTGAATAGTATCATATACTTGAATAGTACCTCCACACCACTACACCCTTTCTAGTAACCAAATCTCAAAAAAAGTATTCTTTTTTGGTGTGGAAGATCAAACACTACTACAACCATAAAACATACTAAGGATATCCAAGAGAACTAACAATCTCTCTTTGATACCAATTATAAAGAAAATTAGAGCACCAACCTCTAATTTATCATGAAGAAGAAATAACTACTTTATAAAAAATACACTCTCTTTCAAAGAAGAAGAATACTTAAGAAAGCTTTCAATACAAGCTTAAATCTTTGTATTGTTGGATGAAAAACATGAATACCTAATTCTCACCAACAAAATTTGACTTTGAAATAAAATAACACATGCCTAACTCTCACTTAACTCTCACCAACAAAAGTTGACTTTAAAAAAAATGAAAAACAAAAAATTTACATTGATTTTTAACATTTATCATGTTGTGTTTTCCTTTTGTAGACTCAAGATTATGTATTCAATTTCTTCTTCCTAGCTATCATCCTAAATTACCTACATATCACCTACTAAAACTTTTGATGTAGTATTGTTTGCATACATTTTGACTTTATTTTCTTGGTTCTCATCTTGAACTACCTCTGTATCACCCACTAAAATATCAGATGCAATGCTTACTTTTTGTATACTCAAAATAGTGTATTGGTCTCTTATATGAAGTTGTCTTAACTACTCTTCTATCCTTTCTTTTGATCTTCATGTTGTGATTAGTAATTATTTTATTAGTTCATCAAATGTTAGATAGAAGGTCAAATAATGACTATCATGTTGAATCTCTCCATGACTCCCCCAACTAAGATTTCTATAACTCACTATTGGCTAATAATAGAAATGATTCAAGTTACTATTAGGTATGAGATAGAAGTCACTGCTTGAAGAATAAAAGGCTTCATAATACTTATAATTCATGTTGTACATGATCTTTTGATTTCTTTTGATAGAGTGATGACTAAAAAAAGAAACAATAATACAAGAACACAATTATCCATAATCCAAATAAGATTGCAAGATAAGCTAATACAAATTTAGAAAAATAATAAAAATATTATTATCAAAACTACTAATAAGAACAATATATTTTTTAAGAAAAATTGTGTCAACTCATGCTGACTATATAAATAAATAATTTCTATCAATGGTGTCAAAAACTTGTTATGACTTTATTATGCTACTCAATTTTATCACTTAAGATAGTATTCTAAAAGTTTTTTTTTGGTGAGGATCTCTCATCAACAAAATCCACAAGTATATGAGTCATATAAGAAGTAACGATAACTTTTGTTTAGATATTGACAGCACATAGATTATATCAAAATTCGATTAACCAATTGTTCTAGTATATAAAATAATTCATGATTTTGGTTAGATTCTTTAATTCTAGGATTTGTTTATTTTTATTCGTATGATACATGTTTAAATAATTTAATTTTTGTTGAGTTTAGATATAGAACGAACATTGGATTATAATTAGAACACCACTTTGTCCCAACAGCGTACAAGGTAGGTATCAATATTGAGCTCATCACAATGGTGGTCCACTCATAGATATCCTCTTGATGTTTTACTACCCAAATAATTAACCATCTCTACTCAAATGTCACTCACAAGTTCATACCTTTAAACAACTCACCAATTACCATTGAGTGTTTCTTCATATATACATCTATATCCTCTAGCTTCGGGTGTCATTAAGACTTTGAATTGATGTGGTCTTAAAAATGTTTGTACTTTCAGCTTTATAAGCACCATAATCACATAATTAACATATAATTTCTCTTAGATCTCATTGGTGAGAACCATATGAGTTAAAGTAACTCAAAGGGTTATCACCACCTCATGAGTCATAACCACTCACACTCATTCTATAGATTACCTATTATCATTTTTTAAAGTGATGATATGACACACACACTAAAACTAAAACTTTTAGAAAAATATTCTATAAAATACTCATATCAATTGAGAGTTGATTCTTTTAAGATATGTTCAATGAGTTAGTATGTAAAATCATTAATGCTTTTGACTTCGAGAATGTCATACTTACAGTATTTAACATGCCTCAATTTTGAGTTTAGATGTATAGTTTTGTCTTGCACATATTGGTCAAAATGGCTATCACTTCATTCCTACCATATACATGAGTGAGCATCATAGTTTACCTATTATTATCCACTATGACAACATGCACAAACTCACCAATATTCAAACTAATATAATCACTAATTTCATCAATATCTATTTCATAATATAAATCATACATCGCATTTATAATCAATATATATATATATATATATGTCACATAAATCAAAATAAATAAACTATATATATTAATTGAGCTAGACATTAAAAAAATTTTATACTAAGTATAAAAAAAGAAATCTCAAGAATCTCGGGTTCCTAATGATAGCCCTCGTGAGATTATAGGATTTAAAACCCAATTCCCTTTTTATTTTGATTTAATTCCATAAATCTACCCTATGAAGAGGGTCTCAAAAGTCATGCAATAACTCTAAGGTTTAGCCTTGATCTACATTCTTTCTTGCTCATTAATCTCCTAGAGAGTGCAAAATCCCCCTAGGGTTGTTGCTGCACCTAGTTGAAGGTGAAGAAGACGTAGGAAGGTTGGATGTCTTTTCTCTCTTCACATCTCTTTTATACTTTGTAAATTCTATGTATTTTTCAAGTAGAAAGTCATGACTTTAGAATGATGATGTGACTTTGACCTTTGGTCTCTTGAGCTTGAGGTGCGACATTGGAATGCTTGCTAAATTTTTTGTACCCAAAAGATGCAACACTAGTAAGTGGTCACATATTTGGAATACTTCCTATGCTCTAAGTACTACAAAAATCATGATGTTGGGATATAGCCTTGACTTTGCAATTAACATGTATATCAAAGTTGCAGCATTGGAAAATGGATACGGCTTTGTCTTCTCTTAAGGGCAAAAAGTAGTAATCTTGGAAATTGTTGCGATTTAAGTATTGCATCCTTAAACTCTCTATAACTAAGAGTCAATATACTAGGAAATGACCATGGCTTCGAGAATAGAAATATTAAGCTTTGATAAAGATAAAGCTACGACACTAGAAAATGCCCATTATTTAAGTACAAGTAGGGTACTTTAGTTACTATAATATAAAATTAATGTCATAGCTAATTAAATGTTATGATATCAGTATGGCTATGAATCTAAGATAATATCATAGTAAAAAAGAATATATTATATTGTGAAAAAATTGTATTAATGAGGTTGTAGAGTCATGGCGTAAAAATATTGACATGACTAATTATATAGAGCTTCAATCAATAATAGTTTCCAAAATTACTAGGTCCAACTATCACCAAGTAAATAATTATCTTAAAAATATAATGATTTTCCTACTATTTATCATAATCTATCAAAACTATAATATCATTGAATCATTTTCATACTTATACATCATCAAAACCAATGTAAATATACTAAAATCTTTGATATTTAACATATTGAATATCCATCCCAAAACCAGTTGAGTGAGGGTCTCTCATCCAATATAGATCCTCATGTATATGAGTCATACAAGTAATGAAATTGATGTAAATCTAGATATTTATCTCAGGAATTATTTTTGTGGTTTGATTAATTAATAAAAAACTAATATATATATGTGCTGAATAGATGTACTTGGTCTTCAAAAATATTCTTAGACTCTAAAATTGGCAAACATACCTATGAGTGATGATGTTTCTTAGTATTTGATCATATCATATTTGGTTATTGGATGAATGATAAATTAATATGAAAATATCCATGTGTCCTTTTAGCATGCAAGGTGAACAACATCCATTGTAATGTCACTATCAAGAATGTTCCCCTCATAATTATCTCTTTGATATTTTAACACCAAAGCAACATGTCATTCCATGCAAGTATTATTCACACATTTACTTCTTATAGGTAATACATGAACTACCATTGATGGTTACTTCGAATATTTACTTTTATTGTTGAACCTATAATTGTCTCAAGGATATAAGATAATGTGATACTAATTATATTTGTGCTTTCGACTTTGTGTCATACCCATGATAATTAAATATATGGTTTGCTATGCTTTTGTCCTATAAAGTCATACAAACAAGAATGATTCATAGGGTTGTCACCACTATATAAGTCTCTCCACTTGCATTTCTCTCATGATATTCCTATCACTATCTGCCACAACTGATATATGACTCACACACTATGGTGAAACTCTTAGGTAAGATATTCTATTTATCTTCTAGATAACTTGAATATTAGATCTTCTAGATAGTATATAATGAATTGGTTTTTAAAACCTTTATGCTCTTAGCTTTGTAAGCACCTTACTCACATTGATTAAATATACCTCAACTTTAAATTTTCATATATTAATTTATCTCACATGTTAATATTAAAAGGACTACCATTTTCTTCTCAGAAACTATATGAGCATGCTTCATAATTTATCTATCACAATCCATCATAGACAATATTCATAAATTGTCATATTCATTAAAATCCTAATATTCAGTTCAAAATTTCATCCATATCTATCAACATCTAAATACTACATAAACATAAACATAAACTCATAAAATCAATAATCCATCACAACTAAATTATATATCTAACTCTAAAATTTAATTTAGCTAATCCATCACAACTAAATTTCATCATCATGACATTCTTCAGTACTATTTTATCAAGATATTATGCCATGAATGCTTAACTTTGGAAAGTTCAATGAATTATTGAGTAGTTAGAGCATTAAGAATTGCTATCTAAATCATATTAGCCAAGAATTTGCCTCTAGTTGTGACTTTCATCATAATTTTAGCACAAAAAAAGCATGTCATTTGTTGAAGTCATGAATTTCTTGGTATGTTCTTCTTTATAATATTTCATTCTTTGTCTATTTACCTTCAAATCTTTTCCATATTCTAATTTCACTATAATTTCCCCATATGGTATCATGATAGTGATTACAAATGGTCAATACAACTAAGATTTAATTTTATAGCAAATGACTTGAAAAGGATGTTCAGAATTAATACCTTTTCTCCTACTTGGAACTCTTTCCTCTATTGATTTTTCTCCTGCTATTTTTTCTATCTTTGTAAATCAAAGCATTTTCATAAGCCTCATTATGAAATTTTTCTAGTTCCTTCACTTGAACAATTATTTTTATTTACATTCCCACATATTATAGTTCATTTGATTTATTATCCACTATGCTTAATATTCAATTTTGATAGGCATCAAAATTATTTTGAAAATAATTTTGTACGAAGACATTCCATGGGTGTTCTAAATGTCATTCTGTAAGCTCACAATGCTTCATCCAATCTTTGAGACTAACCTTTTTTTGATGAATTTACTATCTTTTTCAATATATTCTTGATCTTCATTTAGGATATTTCTGCTTGCCCATTTATTTGTGAATGATATGAAAGTCTTTTATTATGTCTAGTCATATGCTTGGTTAAATATGTTCCAAATAGTTTGTTACAAAAATAATTTCTTTCATCACTTACGATGCTCATAGTGTTCAGAACCATGTAAAATATTTTTTTGTAAGAAATTCAAAAAGATATTTGTAGTATTCTTTTGTATGGGTATTGCTTCCTCCCATTTAGACATATAATCTCTTACATGTACTTCTTGCTAAAGAATACTAGTAATGATCTCATAAAATCTATTCTTCATACATTGAAAATTTTTATTTCCATAATAAAATGATGAAACAAAAAACAAAGAAAAAGATTAGAAAAAAGAAAAAGAAAAAGAAAAAAAGTTAAAGAAAAAAATAATGATGATGATGATGATGAAGACTGGGATGATGAAGTAATAAAAGAAGATGATATAAAAGATAAAGTAGAAAAATAAGAAATAGTAGAAAAATATGATGATATAGAAGATTAAGAGAAGAAGAAGGATGAGAAAATGGATAAGAAAAATAAGAATAAGAATAATAATAATAATAATATGATGATTATTATGATAATAATGAGGAGGAATAATAAGAAGAAGAATAATATTTACAAGAATATGATGATGAAAAAAAAAAGAATAAGAAGAACAAGAAGAAGAAATAATAGTAGCAAAAGTTGTAGATATAGAAATAGAAAAAAATAGAAAAAGAAAAAGAAGTTGAAGATGGAAGAAAACAAATATGATGATGATGATAATGAAAAGAAAAGATGAAAAACAACAAGGAGATGATAAAGACAGAAAAATAAGAAAAAAATAATGATGAATATAGAAAAAGAAAAGAAAAGTAAGAGGAAAATGAAAATGAAAATGAAAATGATGATGATGAGGCATTTTTTTTCTTCTTTTTCTATCTTTGTCTTATTCTTCTACTTTGTATTTTAATTTTTTATATTCTTATTTAATTTCATGATTAACTACAAATAGTATATTTTAATTAAAATATAATACATTTTATAATATTTTATTTTTTATCGGGACCAACTCAAAATTGATTTCTACTCTCATTCTAAAATGAGTTAAGAGGTACCATGATTTTGTAACTTATAGATACGGGTAAATTAACTTCTAATAATTTTCTTATTTTGGTGATTTGATGACATATAACAGGCATCCTTTGAAATAGAGTGACCATTTTTTTTGAATACTTTTTTCCAAAAAATGGTAGACAAATTCACATCAACTCTAAAAAAAAGTTTGACAATAGAAAGTATCCACTTATAAGAGTCATCTAGAAGGCAGCCTTCTATAAAAGTTAGCTGGAGGGGGAAATGAATGTATGGATTAATTAAGTTGAGTGATTTCCAAAGTTAGCTAGAAGGCGGCCTTCTATATAGGCAAGTAATCAAGTTGAGTGACCTAGATTTTCTATTTTTATCAATTGGGCCAACTTTTAATACTTTTCAACCCGTAAATCAAATGAGACTTTTTCTAGGAACTCATGAGTCAACTCTTCATACACAAGAAATTATTAGACTTTGTTAATTCAGTGCTTGGTTAATATGAAATATCAAAATGGAACTTATATGATTAGACACATAAGCAATTTCCAAATACTATGATGTCAGCTAGCATCCATGAAGATAATCATGGATAATGAGTGTTGGAATTTTATTACTATGCCTAATTTATCAGTTTGATGATGTCCCACAAGCTTGTTAATGAGAGTATCTTATCATGTGAGATCCATAAGTACAAGAACCATAAAAGTAATTTAATGAACTATTTTATAGATATTAATCTCATAAAGAGTATATCATCAATTTGGTTATTCAATAAAAACCAATTTGTTTTTAGTATAATGGTATTCAAATTGTAAACAACCATATGTCTAAGATTTGTTTATTTAATTTATATAATGCTATTAAGTTGCTTGACATATTTTATGTTAGACACATACTAGAAATTGGGATACTATGCAATGACTTCTTGCACTAATGGCATACAAAGTGGTGGTTATCATTGAACCATTCCCAATGATGGTCCTCTCATAATTATCCCCTTAATATGTCACTACTAAGATAACAATTCATCCATGCACGAGAGTTATTCACTATCTCATACCTTTTAAGCAACTTTGTCAACTACCATTAATGGTTGTTTCATATACACATTCTTTTTCTCTAGCCTCAATTATCATAAAGACAAATGATTGATATGATTTATAAGCATTTACAATTTCAACTTCGTCAGCACCATACTTGCATAATTAATATATACTTTTCTTTTGTTTTACCAGTGGGAACCATACAAGTAAAAGGCATACCCCTTGGAAAAATACTCTATATGATGTCCATCCCAATCAAGAACTAGTCTTTATAAGATGTGTACAATGGGTTAACATATTAAAATATTTGTACTTCCAGCTTTGTAAGTATCAAACTCATGATAATTAACATACCAAAATTTTAGGGTTCGGCATATATGTTTATCTCATGATCACAATTGGAAGGGTTATCACTACATTCCTATAGTATGCATGAAGAATTCTTGTGGTTTATTTATCACCATTCATCATGACAACCTCGCACAAACTCACTATTAGTCAAAACCTTAATTCAAATTATATTAAATCACCAACTTTCAATATCTATAACATAAAATAAATAAAACTATATTGTATCAATAATTCAAATTAATTACATCATATAATTTAAATCACACAAATCCTAAATCATGTTAATTTAATATAATTCCCAAATCAATCTTTAGAAGAGTGGGGTTTGAGAGATGCACCACTCAACTCTAGGGATTTGCATAAGTCATGTATCCCTTACTTGTTTGTGGAACCACTAGGGAGTGAAAAATCCAATCATAGGGTTTGTAGTTTTCTTGACTTTAATTGTTTCATGTGAAAGAAGGAGAGGACTATCAAAAAATTTCAACTTTTTTTTATACTCAGATAGCTTTCTATTACTCTAAGTAGGAAGTCTTAACTTTAAAAAGAAAGTCACTACTTTGTATTTCTTCTCTTAAGCCTGAGATCGTGACTCTAGAAATTGACTGTGACTCTTTTCAATATCTTGATATTTTTGTAATATAGTCATGATACTGGCAATGACTATGACTTAGGTCTTATATTTCTATAACATAAAGTAGAGATGCTATAAAATAGCTACGACTTCGTGTCTTAATCTATATGTAGTCCATAGAGGGTCTCGATGCTATTAGAATGTTGTGACATTTTGTACCTAGCTTGCATGTACAAGTCATGAAATTTGTACGTTTCTTGTATGTTCAAGTCATGGTTATACCTTCCTTTGGGGACAAGAGTCATTACATTGGAAATGACCATACTCGAGTAATATCATTTATAATATTGAGTATTGCAAAAGTTGTGGCTTTAAATAATTATTATGGCTTTGAATAATTGTTGTGGCTTTGGAAATAGTTCATATGGCTCTTAAGTTTTATGTAGCTCAAAATTCATTCCTTTTTAAAACTATCATGACTCTAACTTGAGACTACCGAGCCATAATAAGTTAAAGTCACAACTCTCAAATTAGTCATGACCTTGAGTATCAATGAGGTACTTGATTGATGCGATGGAGAATTAATGTCACAACAATTAAAATTTTTTAAGCTAATTATGACTATGACTCCATGATAATGTCATAGCTATTTAGAATATATCACATAGTGGAATGATTGTACAAATGAGAGGGTAGGTTCATGAGATGCAAGAATTGTCACCAACCATTTAGGTATAATTCCAACCAATAATAAACACTAAAAAAATAGGAACTTTAGATCTACCTCATCTGCTAAACACCTTCAAAATCTCATTAATTTCATAACAATTCATTAAACTTCTCCAAAATACCAAAATTATGAAATTAACACATATTCATCCTTTTCCGCTTTTACACATCATTATCAACTATCAAATTATACAAGAATATTCAATAAATTGAATATTGAATAAATTACCATAAAAAAATAATTATTTATGCATAAGCAATAACTTTTCCTTCCAAAAATAATTATGCATCATCACAATGAATTTTTATGACTAGCTTTGAGTATCATAGGGTCTATAAATAATTAAGCAACTTTAGGTGGATATATGAATATTTATGGCAGAATTTATAATCCATGACTATACTTGTTGATCATTGGGTATAAATATTTTTTTATATGAGAGGTATAGGTGTTTATTACATCATAATGCAGGAAAAAAAGTTATTGGGTTGCTTATCAAATAACATTATGTTTAGCATTATAGTTATATCATCAATGTCTCTTTAACTCTATCAAATATCTCTAATGTCCATAAGATATTTTTAGCATACTACTTCACTTCATTTTTGTTGGTTCCTTCATTTTTCCTTTCTCTAGCTACACTTGTCTATAAGGTTGTTCCTTTATTTGATGTCGTAATTATAATGATTTCATGGCTCTTATCTATTTTAGATTTCGTTTTCATTCTAGATTCCCAAAATCATGACACTGAGTATTATCATAGCTTTGTCTTTGAGTTTGTTTTTTTTCTTTTTGTAATTCCAAGTCATAGCATTATGCATAGATATGGCTTTATCTTGCACCTTCTCTATGTCCATTTCTTTTATAACTCTAAATTCATAATACTATGCATAGTTATAAATTTGTCTTTAGGCTTCTGATGAATTGATCTATTATATATAACCAAAGTCATAGTATTAGGCATATTCATGACTTTGACTTCTATCATTTCTTAGCCATTTTCTTTTTGGAACCCCAAAGTCATGGTTTTAGGCACAACCATGGCACTGTCTTTGATTGTCTCTTCCATAAATTATATCTTAGTCTTTTCTTTTTCCTTTAAATGCCTCTTCTTCCTTAGAGTTATCATCATAAGATTCCTCAGAGGTCATGAGTTTGAAGAATGTCTTGACCTCAAAGCATGCAACTTCTTTCATTTCCTCATTTTTACAACTCTAATATAATTCTTCATACTCTTCATTTTATCACTATATAAACTCCATAATTGTCCCTCTATTTCATATACTATATCGCACTCACAATTCTAGAGTTTTTCTTAATCTCCATAAACTTTGTTACTCTCACAACTCTAAATTTCTTTTTTTAGTTTGTATATTTAATTTTCATTTGAATAGAATTTTTCTATAAAGTCTTTTCACTAAAAAATCTAATTTATTTTGCCATGAAGTATGAAGTAGATTGTCAGTTCTCCAAGACCTCATTTCATAGTCATGTAAATTTTATAAGTCATATATTAAAGGTTAAACCTTACTTGTTTCTCACTTACACAGAAAGTGAACTCACCCTTATTAACATCAATGAGGGCTTGTCTCATGGCTAAAAATGGTCATCCAAAATTGATGGAGCATATTGATATTCCTACATATCCAAAACAATGAAATCATCTTGGAAAATAAAAATTTCAGCCTTAATCAATATATCTTCAATGATTCCATCTGTGTGCTTGATTGTCCAATCTTTCATTTTGAGAGAGAAATGTTGGAATAGTTTTATCAAGATTTAATCTTCATGTAATGGACTAGGGCATTAAGTTGATACTCGATCCTAAATCACACAACACCTTGTGAAATTTGTGATTTCTAATAGTGCAATGAAATTTTTGATTTCTAATACTTCTTAGTCATATTTAGGTTCTTGTATGTATTCAACTTCCTCTTACTATTTACTATATATTTCATAAAATTTACATAATTTGGAATTTAGGCTAAACTTTTGGCAAATGATATATTAACTTCTAATTTTTAAAATATATAAAAAAAAATTTCAAGTGTTCATCAAACTTTCAATTTTTAAATCATTATAAAAATGAAAGATTCATTTAAAACTTCTCTTTAGCTTACTTCTAATCTGTTTCTCTCTCCATGGTCTCAGGTAAGCTAGATTCGCTCCTATGGTCCTCCATCTCTCTTTCTCATCTTCTGGTATAACTTAATTTTGTACTTTTTTTGGAGTCACAACTTTGTTTTGTGCCACAACTTTATAACTATAATTTATCTAATCCTTTTTAGTTGGGGCTATGACTTCTTGAAGAATTTCAAGTTGAGCCATGACTTTTGTGAAAGTTAGTTTTCTTATCCCCAAAAACTCTAGAATCTTTTTGTTTAAAGTCATCTTACAATTTGGAGTTGTGGCTCTTGGAAGAGTCATGATGTTTTTACCCCAAAAATGTCTATAATATTTTTATTTAGAATGCTTTTGTAGCTCTTTCTCAATTCTAAGTAATATTAAAGAATAATTCTTTGAATTTACCTCTATATCACTTGACAATTTGGTCACTCTTCTTCCGCTCATCGATAATGTCATTTGATCAATGTGATGCTCAATATTTATCATCACCGAATTTGATTCATTCATTCCCGTTTCAAGTGTCCCCATTCACTTATCTTGGTCATTATATTTTTTTGACTTTTTTCTACAATAATTTGTACTCCATCATCTATAATTAGTTTTTATTCCTTTCATGATAGTTGGTAATTAAAACTAGAGAATCTTTGATTCATGTAGTTCACTGCATTATTCCTCATATTTCTTGAGGATCTCCCGATATGCTACAATTCACTCTCATAGTTTCTATATAAAAGATTTCATGATTTCTCATGTTCATATGGAAATATATTGAAATATTATTGGTGGGTCAAAATACATATCATTTTCTCTATATTTGATTTGCTTCTTTCATTTGATAAATGAGATTTGATCCCACTAATACATATAGATGTAAAGTTATTATCTTCTCTAATATTCTTCTTTCTTCTTCTAGGGCATCAAACTTCTTCTATAGGGCTTCCATCTTTTCTTTAATGGCGGTGAACCCACCCGACTCCAATACTCCAACTTATCTTCTCCCAAATGAGCAATCCATTGAAATTTGGTAGTTATTTTTTTCTAGCTCCTCAAACAAATAATACAATTCCTCTAGTAATTTATTTATAATAGATCTTTTAGAAGCAACGTCAACCATACACCATGTCATGTAGTTCAACATATTGTAAAAGGTTTGAGGCTTTGAGCTTGTAACCACAACTTAAAACAATGTTGAGGATATCTACTCAACAACTCCTTAAAATTATTCCTATCATCATATAAGTTTTCATACTCATCTTGTCATAATTAACTTATATTAGTTTAAAGTTGTGAAGTCATTTGTGGTGGGAAGAATTTAGAAAAAAAAAAGTCCTCACCATTTTATTCAAACTTTCAATGGATCCCCATAGTAAATATTGGAACCAATTCCATACTTTGCCACGTATTGAAAATTAAAATAGTCACAACCTTGTTATCTCTAGTCCAACTCCTTTCATCTTCATAGTCTCATATAAGTCAAACAAAATAATGTGACATATCCATTAGGATCCTCCAATATCTTTCTACTAAATTGGTAATGTTGAACCATAGTGATTAGACTCAATTTCAACTCAAAATAATTGGCTTCAACTGGTTGTAAGTGAATCCTAAAATAATTTTCCATCACTATGGGCCTCTAATAATTTTCAAAAGTATGGTAATGAATGGTTATAGAATAAAAATTTAATCTCCTCCTTGGGTTTCTCTATTACTTCTAGTGCCCTCCATAATGACCTTGTTAGCACTTTCTTTGGTAAGGATTCTTTTAGTTCATTAATTTATTATCTAGATGGTTTAGCTTAGTCCTAGAGCATTGACTCATCGAAGGTTACAAAAAAAAGAAAGAAAAAAGAAAGAGAAAAAAATAAAATAAACAAAACCAAATACAACTATTCACATTCAAATAAATTAACATGACTTAACTTTTAGATCTGAGAATATTTATCAAATATATTACTTCTACATTTTTAAAAAAGAATTATTCATTTACAAGAATAATTATATCTACTCAAGTTGACTAACAAAGCTAAATAATCCCAAAAATTGTGCCAAAAACTTATTGTAACTTTGTTACTCTACCTAATTTAATCGGTTAGGAAATATCACAAAAGCTTATTAATGAGTATTTCATCAACTGATATCAGAAAGTGTATAAGTCATATAAGTAGTATAACAGACTTTTATCCAAATATTGATCTCACATAGATTGTATCAATCATCTAGTTACTCAACAAGATACTACCCATTTTAATATAAAGGATACTCAGATTGTAAATAATCATAGGTCCAATATTTATTTATTTAATTTATATAACATCATTAAGTTATTTGATACATATTATGTTGGACATAAAATAATGGTTAGGGTATCATGCAATGACCCCTTTTTCTAATGGTATACAAGGTGGTTGTCACCATTGAGTCCTTCCTAATGATAGTTCCCTCATAAGTGACCCTTGGTATGTCACTACTAAGACAAAAATTCATCCATGCACAAGGGTCATTCATAATTTTATATTTTTTAGGCAACTTCATCAACTACCCTTTATAGTTACTTCTTCGGCATACCATTATTCACTTACCTCTATTATAATAAAGACCAATGAATGACATGGTTTATAATTATTTTCACTTTCGACTTCAAATGTATCATACTCACATAATTAACATATGCTTCCTTTGAGTTTTTTAAGTGGAAACTATATGAATAAGAAACCATATAGGGGTTGTCACTACCTTGCAAGTCACCATAAACTCACATATGTCCTAAAGATTACCTATCACCATCATCCTCAATAATGATATGGCTTTGACTCTAAAGGTGAGCCTATTGGAAGAATATTCTATATAATATCCATCTCAATCAAGAATTAGTCCATCTAAGATATGTACATTATATTAGTGTATAATAACATTTTTACTTTTGGCTTCAAAAGTATCATACTCATAATAATTAACATACTCAAATTTTGGGATTTGATATTTAGATTTATCTAATGCATCACAATAGAAAAGATTGTCACCACTTTTATATCATATGCATGAGGGAGTCTCATAGTTTACCTATCATCATCCATCATGACAACCATATACAAACCTATCATTAGTTAAAATCTCAATTCAAGTTCTATTTAGTCATCATCCATCAATATCAATATCATAAAATATTTTAAACCATTTTGCATCAATAATCCAAACCAATTACATCACATTATCCCTAAACAATGCTAATTTCATACAAATTCCCAAATCTATTCATAGAGAAGAGTCGTTCGAGAGCCATACCCCCCCCCCCCTACTCTAGGAATTTATATAAGTTATGCATCCCTTTCTTACTTGTGGAATCCTTAGAGTGTATAGAATTTTCTATTAGGGTTTATAGTTAATGTGGTTTTTTTTTGTTGCGTGAGTGTGTAGGAGAATAAATGGAAAAATCTATCAAAATTTCTCTAACTTTCTCTTTTATTATTTGGCAGCTTTGCATTATTTTAGTCAAAATTCATGACTTTCAGAAGAAAATTTGAAACTTTGGCATTCATCTCTTCAGCTTGAGGTCACTACTCAAGAAAATATTTGTGACTCTTGTCAATATCTTTATCTTTTTGTAATACAAAGTCAAGGAACTAGTAACAATCATGACTTGATCCTAATCTCTTTATAATACAAAGTTATAGTTCTATAAAATAGTAGTAAAATATTACCATTATTCATTTATAGTCCATAAAGAATTGGGACATTATTAGGATGTTGTAGTATTTGTACTTGGCTTGCATATTTAATTCAAAGTTATGTCTTCCTTTGAGGACAAGAGTTATTGCTTTAGAAATGGTCCAACTCGAGTAATGGGCACTATAATATTGAGTGCCTCAAAAGTCATTACCTTGAATAATTGTCATTGCTTTGACATTGTTTGTGACTATTTAATTTTCTGTAGCTCAAAAGTTATGACTTTGTAAAATTATTGTGGCTTTGACTTGAGATTACTAAGTCATGTAAAGATAAAATTAAAGCTTTATGAAATTAGAAGTAACCTTGAGCACTAGTGATGTACTTAGTTTCTACAAAGGAGCTTAAATATTGTAGCTATTAAAATTTTATATTCTATGTATGACTATGACTCCATGATAATATTGTAACCACTAAGAGTATGTTGCACAGTATAAATATTATGCTAGTGAGAGGGCAAGGTCATGATATACAAGATTTTCCACCAATTATTTAAGTAGAGTTTTAACCAAGAATGGATATTAAAACTACTACTAACTTTAGATTTTCTATCTACTAAATACTTCAAAAAACTCATTAATTTTATGATTATTCATCAAGATTCTTGAAAATGCCAAAATTGGTGAATTAAACATATATTCTCCTCATTTCCATATTTACACATCATTATCAACTACCAAAATATATAAAAATATTTGATAAATTGAACTCTAAATAATGAGTTGGGAATTGCAAAATATAGAATATATCTTTGATTGCCTTAGCCATAATCAACATCCTCTACATGACTATCATTATTGATAGTTTGAGAAATAGGATTTTGAGGCTAAAGAAAAAAGATACTCATCTAGATGTTTTTATTTCTGAGAAAGACATAAGGAGTAGTTCCACCTCTAGACCCACATAAAGAGATGGAAGAGAGTATCCATCTAGGGAAAATCCCAAGGATAAGTTCATGGTAAGGTGTTACTAATATTATTATGTAGGACACTTTAAAAGGGTTTGTTCAATGGGAGAAACTCCTAAAAGACCATAGAAGGAAAGATGACATTGAAAGTGTGGCAGACATAATTTCTATGGAGGGAGACATTACCTTGAATTGTGATGTCAAACTATCCAACAATATCAGTCATAAGAATCATTAGGTGGATGATTTAGAATCCATTTTAATGTAACTTTGAATCATGATTAGTTTGCAGTGTATATGCCTAGTAACTTTTTAAAAGTCAAGATTGCCAATAATGGGATATTTTTGTAAGTTTGTTATTCTACCCATTGGTAAGGGTTCTGAACAAGAAAAATCCATAAGTATACAAGTCTTAGGATTTTTTATAGTTTGGTCAACCAATAAAAAAACAACATGGTTCTAATATGGGGTGATGTTTCAAAATTTTCACGACTCCTAGATATTAGGGTTTGTCTACTTGATTCGTATGATGCATGTTTAGATAATTTGAATTATATTATCTTTGAATATCGAATAAATGTTGGATTTTTGTAGATCGGTACTTTTTTTCTAATGGTTTACAAGGTAATTTTTCACCATTGAGTCTATCCCAAAGATGATCACCTCATAGCATTATATTTTGATACTTTACCACTAAGATAACAAATTATCTTTTCTTAAAAGTTATTCATGAGGCCATGTCTTTTAGGTAGCTTAATCAATTGTCCGTTATTGTTGTTTCATATATATATTCTTATTCCCTAGCCTGAAATATCATAAAAACTAAAAACTTATGTGATTTATGAGTAGTTTTTATTTTGTCTTCATAAGAGTAATACTCATATAATTAATATATGCTTCCCTCAAATCTCACTATTGGGAACCATTTAAATGAAAATAACTCAAATGGTTATCACCATCTTGTGAGACACAACCACTCATGTCCTATGAATTACTTGTCATCATCCCTTCATAGTGATAATATGACTCTTATACTAAAAGTAAAACCCTTAGAATAATATTCTATAAATTTTCAGGTCAATCAAGAACTAGTTCCTCTAAGACATATACAATGAAGTTGTGTTTAATTTCATTCATACATTGGGCTTTCTAAGTAGTATACTCATAATGATTAATATACCTGGATTTTAAATTTCAAGTAATTAGTTTTTTTCACATATCTAAGTTTAAGGGGCTGTCACAATAACTATCTTCCTACCGTATGCATCAAAGTCTCATTGTTTACCTATCATCATCTACCATGATAATATGTACAAACCCACCAATAGTCAAATCCATAATTTAGGTTGTATTTAATCATCACATATATCAATTTCTATTCTACAACATAAATCAAATATATTTATAAATCACGAAATCATTCATACATAACATAAATCACAATTACACAGACTCTATATCTCAATTTAGCCTAACATCTAAAAGATATTCAATGAGGTATAAAAGAAAAAATCATATAAATTTTGGATTTTCAATGATAACTCTCGTGAAAATCTACCCTAGAGAGAGTGTTTCAAAGTTGTTCCCCCCAATTTTAGGGTTTAACTTCTTTCTTGAATCTCTTACTTGCTGATAGATCTCCTAGTGACTACAAAATCTACTCATAGGATTGTTGGCATGCTTTGCTTTTGTCTTGATAAGTAGAGAAGAAATAGATTTTTTTAGCCCTTTGAAAGTATTCTTCTTTTCTCTTTTATGCTTTAGAATTTAATATTTATCTAAGTAGAAAGTAATAGTTTTGAAAGATAATACAACTATAAACATAGTCTCTTGAGCTTGAGGTCATGATTCTAGAAAGTAGCCATTACTTTGGAATACAGCCTAATCTTTATATAATACAATGCAACAATACTAGAAAGATTCGAGACTTTTCCTTTTTATCTCTATAGCACAAAGTCATGATGATAGGAATGATCATAACTTTGATATTGTTCTCTCTTTTGAATAATATGGTCTTGGGAGCTAAGAATGACCATGACACTGAGAATGATATATCATGTGCATAATATGGTCATTACAAAGAGAATGATTATATCAATGGGAATGATCACTCTTGTATATAATATTTTTGGGACACTAAGAATGATTGTGGTTGTAGGAATGGTCTTTTTTGTATTTCAAATGACCATAGTGTTGGGAATGACAATGACTTTGGCCTTGACTTTTCTTATATATCACATGATTATAGTACTGGGAATGAGTATGAAATTAGAAATTTGCCTAGTATCAAAGTCATGGATTTGCCTTATATTGAGGGAAAAAGTAATGGCCTCAAAAAATCATCATGCTCGAGTAATGCTCTCTATAATATTTTATTTAAAAGTATGATTCTAAAAATTTTTTGTGGCTTTGACCAGGCAGCTTTGATTTTTAGCTTTCTATAACTCAAAAGTCAGCTTTAAGTGAAGATCGTAGCTTTGACATGAGAATACAAAGTTTTGATAAAGTTAAAATTGCAATGCTATGAAGTTGCTATGACTTTTTGTACCAATGAGATAAATATGGTTATGACTCTATGTTAATATTCACAACCAAAAAGAATGTTTTATACAGTTAAATAATTATACTTATAAAATGGTAGAATTATGGCATACAATGATTTCCATGATTAAATAAATAAATTTTTGACCAAGAGTGGATGTCAAAATTGCTTGACAATTTATAAATTACCAAGTCGCCAAATACTTCAAAAACAAACAAATTTCAAAACTATTAATCAAAATCCACCAAAACTTTATAGTTATGAAATTGATCCAATTATGGCTCATTTATGTGCATACACATCTTCTAATAGCACTATACATACACAAAAATATTTAGTATTTTACATACCAAATAAACTCACACACTAAAATTATTGGTCATTAGCGAGCAACAAATCCTCCCTCAATAAAAAATTCTTTAATATCATCTCAAACAAATTTATCACAATTGATTATAACATCAAAATATAGAAATAAACAAAATATACAAATCAATGTGCCGAGAGAGGTTGATGATATAATTTTTCTTTAGAATCATACTTCATAAAGGTAAAATCTAATTTGTAGTAATCGAATAATAACATAGAAGTGGATGATCAATCTAAATCTCCTTTTCATGTAATTTCCCAATCCAATATTTTTACCATAAGAATAATATTATACTATATATCTTGTCTTCTCCTAATAGAGTTCAATGCACCCTCAAATGATCCAATTGAAAAATATAAGTCATGTTGATGTGCACTATACTTTCCTAGTTTTTTCTATCCACCAATTATCATGATATATCATGTCATTACCATTCATCTTATTTCTTTTCATCACTATTTTCTTCCAATCCATCATGATAGACTCATACTATCTCCCAAATGATTCAAAACTACTCATCAAACTGATTTCCATGCATTTCATCCATTCTTCCAAGAGTTTGTAGTTCTTTCTTGAAACTATTTTTGATTTGCAAAAAAAAAAAACATCTCTTTTTGTTTGAGATATATTTCCTACATTATATCTTATTTTTCAATTCTCTATGTTACTATTGTACTTAGGGATTGGATCTCACTTTATAGGTTTTCCTTGTTATTTTCAGTATCCCACTACACATTTTCCAAAATGTAAAAAATATCGAGAAACATATTTCCATGTGTAGCTAGGAAATACTCAATGCATACATCCTCTTCTTCTCATTTACTACTCATTCTTTCCATGTCTTGTATGTTAGCTCTAGTGAAGGATAGTTCTTTTTTCCAAAATTGTACATGTTCTTTTTCTTTGAGAAATAGTTTATTTTCCTTTTTATCTCATTCTTTTCACATTTTGATGAGTGACAATGGTAGAAAAGATACTATCGAACACATTGCATAACTTGTTCATCCTAGTGGACTTTCTTGGATAGATATAGTAAAGTAATCAACAAAGAATGAAATTGTTGGCTAGAAATTTCACTCTCAAGAAGACAAAGAATAGATTTTATAAGAATCTTCCCAACATCAAAACTAAAATCAACTAAGATGACATACAGTAAAATTTTATCTTTGGAATGATTATCGAAGCATGGAGTGTTGGTAGTAAAAATGATTATATAAAATATAATCAAATTTTACTCACCACCATGAGTTCTCCCCATATGATATATTTATATTAGCTTTTCAAAAACACCCTCCATATGCCATTTCTATCCATCAACAAATAACTAAATACTATAAATTAGGCTGCATGTAAATAGATTTAAAATGTATATTATCTTTGGCTCCTTGGAAACCAAACTCATTTATTATCATCCGATCAAAGAATACTCAATTACCTCTCACATAGCTTATTTTCTCTCATCTATCCTCCAAATTGTAATAGACTTATTTTACAATGGAAATATTGCCCTATTCTTTGTGCATACAAAACAACAACTAATTCTTCTTCTTCAGATTATCTTCATATGAAGGGATGAATTTGTTGAATGCAAAGCTTTTTTTTTTGCTAGGACTGGGTCCATCCACCTCTACCCCAAATTTTTTAAAAAACATCACCATGGATACTATTGAAATAATATTACTTTGCCCAATTTTATTAGCTAGATAGTATCCTTAAATCTTACTGTGTGAGGGTATCTCATCAACAAAGATCCAAAAGTATATGGGTTACATAAGTAGTAATGTTGCTTTCATCTAGATATTAATCCCACATAGATTGTACTATAGTTCTGTCAATCAATAGTGTAATAACATAATTTTACTAGGAGAGATATTTTAGGTTTCTGGTATGACTATTAGATCATAGGGTTTATCCACTTGATTCATATGATGCATGTTTAGATAATTCTAATTTTATTGGGTTTGTATAAAGAATGAATGTTTGATTGTTGTAGAATGACTTTTTTCCCTAAAGGCATACAAAGTGGTTATTACTATTGAGGTCATCCCAATCATAGTCCTATCATAGTTTTTCCACTTGATACTATCTCATGCAACTCGATTAGAAGGGCTTTCACTACTTTTCAATCATATATATGAGTGAACCTCATAGTTTGCCTATCATCATTTACCATGCTAACATACACAACTTTACCAATTGTCAAATCCCTAATTCAAGTTCTATTTATTAATCACAAAATCATACATACATCACATAAATCATAAATACATAAACCATAGATATTAATTTAGCATAACATTGGAGAGTGATTCATGAGTTATAAGTGAAGAAGTTTCATGAATCTCAGATTCTTATTCATAGCCCTCATGAGAATTAAGAACATAAACTCTAATTCCACACTATTTTGGTTGATTTTCCAAATCTACAATAATGAGAAAGGGTTTGAAAGTTGCACCCCCAACTATAGGGATTAGATTATGTATTGTATCTCTTGCTTGCTCGTGTATCCCCAAAGGAATGTGAAAATATTTTCTTATGGATATTGTTATGCTTTTCTTTTATCCTGATACGTGAAGAAGAAAAATATTTGTCTAGCCTTTCGAAAGCCTTCCACTTTTATATTTTATACTCTAAAATTTAGTATTTCTCTAAGTAAAAAGTTGTAACTTTCATAAGATATCATACTTTGGCCTTGGTCTCTTGAATTTGATGTCACGACTCTAAAAAATACTCTAGAAAATACATTGGGAATAGGCTCTCTTGTACTTCAAATTTCCATGAAACTAGGAATAATCATGACTTTGGTATTGACTTTTATCAATATCACATGACTATAATATTGAGAATGGCTATGACATTAGCAATTAGCTCGTACTTCAAATTTATGGCTTTCTCTTCTCTTAAGGGCAAGTGTCATGGTCTTGGGAAGTGATTGTACTTAAGTAATGCCATCGTTAACATTTTATATCCAAAATTTATGGCTCAAGATAATTATCATGGCTATGGCCTAAGTAGGTTTGGCTTTGTAATTTTTTGTAGTTCAAAAATCATGACTTTAGGAGAATGTTGTGACTTTGGCTTGATAATACAAATCCTTGATAAAAATAATATCATGGTGCTAGGAATTAGTCATGACTTTTAGTACAAGTGGGTACTTAGTTATTCCAACATCAAATTAATATTATATCTATTTAATTATTATGAGATAAGAATATACTACACAGTTGAAAGATTGTGATAACAAGGTGGTAGAGTCATGGTATATAAATATTATCAAAACTAAATAAGTAGGGTTTCGGCAAAGAAAGGATATCAAAACTATTAGATAACTTATAAATCATCAAGTTGCTAGATATCTCTAAAAACATATTGATGTTAATACTATTCATCGAGATTCACCAAAAATCCAAAGTTGTGAAATTAATCTAATTATAACTCATATCTATGCATACACATCATCTAGTAGCACAAAAATATGCAACAATGATCAGTATTTTATATACCGAACAAACTCAAACACTAAAACTATTTCTCTTCTTCAAGCAATAACTTCCCTCTTAGTAAAAATAGTCTACTACATTATCTAAAAAATGTTTTTTCCTATGATTAGGGACATATTAACAGTCAAGGTAAAGTTTGAGTTATATAATATACTTATGAGAAATTTGACTGTTTATAATTATTCATGTGTTAGATATATGATATTTATTATATCACACATACAGAAAAAAATCTTTGGATTACCTCTCCCAAGCATTATGATATTTATAATAATGTCTACATTATTATATTTAGATATATGATATTTAATTATTACCTTCTCTCCTATATTGGTAATCTCTAACATCCATGCTAGATTTTTAGTGTACTATTTTACTTCCTTCTTTTTTTGATTCTTCCATATGTCTTACATCAGTTGTACTTGTTTTTTTGTCTCTTTCTTCCTTGGATGTTGTGGCTTTTACAAATGTCATGGGCTCATGGCTTCTTGTTTGGTTTTAACTTTAATATTTTTTTATTGTATCCATGAAGGCATGAGGATGAGCATAGTCATGGCATTGTATTTCAACATCTCTTGGCCAAATTCTTTTTATAACACCAAAGTCATTGTACTATGCATTGTTGTGGCTTTGACATCAAGGTTTTGCTGGACAATTTTATTCTATAACACAAAAATCATGGCATAGGGAATAACCATGGCTTTGTCATTTATTGGGTCCTTTAAATTTTTTTCTCAGTCATCTCTTCCTCACTTATTTTTTTCATTTTTATTACTTTCATAACTTCAAAGTAGCTATTCCATATCATCATTCTCATTTTTAACATTTTTACAAATTCAAAGTTTTTCTTCTATGTCATCTCTCTCATATTTATTCAGTTAGTAGTCTTCTACAAAATATATCTATTAAAAATCAACTTTTTGTTCCTTTGTTGTATGGAGAAGATTATCTACTCTCTAACACATTATCTCATCATCATCTAGACATATAAGCTTTTGTAAAGATTATACCCTACTTGTTTTTTGCTAACATGAAGAGTGAATTCTTTCTTCTTGATATTAATAAGGGCTTGTACAATGGCTAAAATGGTTAATGGTGCATAAAGATCCTCAATCATATCAAATATAATAGAATCTACAAGAAAAATAAAGATATTAACCTTAACC
Source organism: Sapria himalayana (assembly GCA_029783825.1). Taxonomy (NCBI): domain Eukaryota; kingdom Viridiplantae; phylum Streptophyta; class Magnoliopsida; order Malpighiales; family Rafflesiaceae; genus Sapria; species Sapria himalayana. The sequence goes on along the minus strand of JAREIK010001563.1, from coordinate 970,239 downwards.
AAAACATCTTCAATAATAACATCCATGCACTTGATTATTTGATTAGCTATTTATAGTGATAGAGAAGTTGGAATATTTATTTTGAGATTTAACCTTCACATAATTGATAAGGGCATCAAGTTGACATTTGATCTCAAATCATATAATACCTTCTAAAATGTATGATCCTTTATTGTTCAAGGTATAATAAAACTTTCATGAATCATCAATTTCCTCAAAAGTGTTCATTAAATAATTATAGTATACTTCTCTATCATATTCATAGTCTCATATGTCTCTAGCTTCCTCTTACTACTTATTATATCTTTCATAAATTTTATGTAGTATGACATGTAAGCTAGAGCTTTGACAAATTGTATATTTACTTTTAGTTTTGGGAATATATTGAGAAATTTCTCAAACTATTCATCTAATTTGCCCTTTCTACAATATTGTTGAACTAAAAGATTTATCGGAAACTTATCTTTAGCTTCATTCTAATCAATTTTTTTCATAGCTTTGAGTAACATCTATTCTCTCCTCTATATCTTTGCTACCTTCATTCACAACTAGGGGTAAGAATTGGGCTTGTAACTCCACTAGAGTTGTGACTTTGTAAGGTGTCATGACACTACAATTTTCATATGTGGAAAAAGATTCAGTATGAGCCATGACTTTTTTGGAAAATCTTAATGGGTGTTGTATATAATTTGTTTTTTGAAAATCTATTTGTATTACCAAAATATGTTTCTGTTTTAATATTTTCATGTAAATACAAGAAATGAATTATTAAAAGGATGAGAATACAGCAATAGCACAATAACGAAGGTCCCGATGCTTGGTCAGCAGGCCAAAGAATTTTTGGAGTAGAGCCTGGCCCATCCGAGTGATCCTACCCGCACTGATTAATTAAACCGAGAAACTATTTTAATATAAATTGTTTTTTATTTATGTTTTTGGGCTGCTATTTTTTGGGTGTGGAACTGTTAATCTCTTTATCCTCTTTGTGCGATTTTCATCACGATGGTTTTCTACACAAAATCTGTAAGAACATTTTGTGGTTATAATCTATAAATGCATATGCATTTTTCTGTGTGGATGTAGCTAGTCTTGTCGAACGACTAATGAACCACATTAAATTGTGTTTTTCTGATGTGGTTTGTGTGTTATATGATTTTATTTTTTTCTTGGTTCTATTGGATTGGATTGTGTGGATATATATATCATATGTTGTTCTTTGTTATTCTCTCCTTCTAAATCACAACTATGAATGCAGAATTACCCAACAATGGGAGTCATGACTTTAAGAAAAGTTATAGTGCTATTAACTCTATATTTTTCTAGAATCAACTTACTCTGATCATTTTCCCTCCTTTTTTTTGCTTGAAGTAATAAAGATAAATATTTCTTTGGGTTTACCTCAATATACTTAATAGTTTGTTGACTCCTTATTTTTCATTGATAATGTCAATTATCTAATTTATTTTTCTATATTCCTCATTATGAAACACATGTGATCCATTCTCGCTTCAAGCCTCCCCAATTGAGTATTTTGGTTATCATTTCTCTTTCTTAGTTATATTAATATATCATTAATGCTTTCTTCCAAAGTTAGCTTCTCTTATCTTCTTGGATTTTAGCTATTTGAGTTATATCAACCTTGATTGATTAGCTCAATGAATTATTCCTAAAGTTTCTTAGAGTTATATCACTCCCATGGCCTCCATAAGAAAAGTTTTCATGATTTTACACATTCATATAATAATGAATCAAAATATTATTCTTGAACTAAAATATGTATCCTTATCTTTGCAATCTATTAGTTTACTCCATTTGATACATGATATCTAGATTTTCCATTTCATGCATTGAAAAATGGCAACTTCTGTAAATCTTCTCCTGTTCTCCTCTTGTATGTCAAGCTTCCTTAAAAAAATATCTATTTTTTCTTCAATTGCTAGTGAACCAATCTAACTCAATACTCAAGCTTATATTCTCTCAATTGAATGGTTGGTTGGAGTTTGACAGTTATTCTCTACTAGTTGAACCCCCATAGCCACATCAATCATACACTTCATCATATAACTTAGCTCGTTATAAAAAGTTAGAGCTTTGAATTGCAACTTAAATTTGTGTTGAGAGCACCTCTTCAACAACTAGTTACAATAGTCTTAAACATTGTATTTGATCTCCTAATTATTATTGTGACTATGTTATACTACCTAATTTTATTGATTAGGTAGTATCCCAAAAGCTCATCGATGAGAGTATCTTATCAAAATAGATTAACAAATACATTGGTCATACAAATAGTAAAAAGGAATTTCATCTAAATATAAATTATATAGCAATTGTATAAGTAGTTTGGTTATTCAATAATGAGATAACTCAATTCTATTAAAATAGATATTTGGATTATAGAATCAATTTTATTTCCATGAGTTTGTTCATATAATTTATGTAATGTATATTTAAATTAACTCAAATTATAATATTTTTGAACAATGAATGAAGGTTGAGTTATTGTATAATGACTCCTTACCCTAACAACATAATAGGTGATTATTAGCATTGAACTCATCCCAATGGTGGTCTTCTGTCCCAGTGGGATATCACCACCAAGACAAAAATATATATCTACTTGAAAGTCATTCAAAATCTTTTATTTTGTATGCAACTCATCAATTGCTCATGATGGTTACTTTTTATACACTCATATTCTCTAGCCTCTCATTTCATAAAAATCAAGAATTGATATAGTATGTATTTATACTTTTGGCTTAGTAAATACCATACACACTCAATTAATGCATGTTTCCCTTATATTTATCCTATAAGAACCATACAAGTAAAAGTAACACACAAGAACTATCACTATATTTTGAGTTATAACATACTCATGCATGTCCTAAAAATGGTATGTCACTATCCTCCTTAGTGATGATGCGACTCTCACACAAAAGGTTAAACCCTTAGAAGAATATTATATATAATATGTATCCCAATCATGAACTAATTCTTCTAAGACACATACAATGGATTGATATGTAAAAGAATTCATACTTTTTACTTTGTAAGCATCATACTCACAATTATTAATATACCCAAATTTTAGGTTTTATGTCTATCTTACATATTATAATTGAAAGGATTGTCACTTCTTTCCTATCATATGCATGAGTAAGCTTCATGGTTTGCCAATTATCTTCAGTCATGATAATCTCGTATAAACCAACTAATAGTTAAAACTCTAGTTCAAGTTCTATTTAATCACCAATCTATTAATATCTATAACATAATAAAAATCAAAACACCTCCATTAATGTAAAACTATCATCATATCATATAAACCAAGTTATGCAAACTTTAGACACGATACTATTTTGATCTAAAAACTCTAGGGATTAACTTTAACTCTTGCTTCCCCTACTTGCTTGCGGAGTTCTTAAGAAGTGTGAAACTTACCTTTAGGGATTGGTACCAGCTCTTTGGCTTTGCTTGTTTCATGGAGGAAGAAGAAGAAAATGGAGAGCTCCTTTGGAATTTCTTTCTCATGTCTCATCTTTTTTATTTGGGTGATTTTGTATTAATTTAAGTAGAAAGTCATGACTTTTAGAAAGCCATAATCTTAGCCTTTATCTTTAAATCTTGAGGTTGTGACTCTAGAGGATATCAATGACTAGGGAATGTATCCCAGTCTTTTTGTAATATAAACTCATGGTACCAGGTAATGACTATGACTAGGACCAAATATCTATATAACATAAAGTCATGATGTTGAGAAGTGGCCATAGTTTTCCTATCACTATGACTTTGCTAGTTGAGACTTTGTTATGTTGTGTAATTTGTTGGTTAGCCGATGTACTAAAAGCTCATCAATAAGAATATCTCATCAATAGAGAATTATAAGTATATGGGTCATACAAGTAGTAAAGATGACTTCAGGTCTAGATATTGAGAATTTCCCAATGTTACTCCCCTCATTGATGTCCCCTCATATACATCATTATTAAGACAACAAATCAACTCTACTTGTGAATCATTCACAATTTTATACCTTTTAGCCAACTTTGTCAACTTTTCTTGATAGTTGCTTCATATGCACATTCTTATTCTCTAGCCACATGTATCATAAAGACTATTAATTGATAAAATTTGTAAGCATTTGAACTTTCCGCTTCATAAGCATCATACTCAAGTAATTAAAATATCTTTCCCTCAAGTTTCAATGGTAATAATCATATGAGTGAAATAAAATCACAAGGAATATCATCACTAAGCGAGACACAATATACTAGTGCATATCCTGGTGATTGCATGTCATTGTCCTCCTTGATGATAATGTGACTCACACACTAAATGTGAAATCCTTGGGAGACCATTCTATATAAAATTTATTTTCAATCGAGAATTAATTCTTTTAAGAATTATATAAGAGGTTTCATGTAAAAGTATTCATACTTTTAGCTTTGTAAGCATCACAATTACATAATTAATAAACATAAATTTTAGGATTTAATATATAAGTTAATTAGAGGTGTCAAATAGGTCAGGCGGCCCAGGGCTAGGCCCAGTTCAGTTGTGCCTAGCCTGCATGACATTGTTTGGAATCGTACCATGGGCTTGGCAAGGCCGACCCTTAGCACTCTTCATGTCATGCCTCATGTCAGGCTAGGCACAGCCCATGTGCCAGGCCTGACTCGAGACCCAGCTAGATTTTTAAAAAATTTAACTAGAAAACTCATGTATGATTCGCACCAACCCAATAAGTTCAGGCATGACCAAGCCCAAACTGGGTATGAGCCGGGCTAGCAGGCCATGCCAAGCTAGTAGTTCTCAAGACATTCCCTTCCTAGCATGCCAAAGTTATTGTACCAGTCGTGTCGGGCATGGCATGGTGGCTCGATTGGGACACCAAAAAATGGGTCTAGCTAGCCCAACCTGGCTTGTTTACACCTCTTTGTTAATCTCATGTGTCATAGTCAGAAGAGTTGTCACTTTCATCCATATGTATAATTGAGACTTGTAGTTTATATGTCAGTATCCATCATGATAATCTTACACAAACTAACTAATAGTGAAAACCCTAGTTCATGTTCTTTTTAATCACCCATCCATCTATATTGAAAATACAACATATCTATTTCCAAATCTATGCACTAGCCAATGTCCCATCATATAATCTTACACAAACATATATATTACTATAAAACCAATGTACCATCACATAATAAAAATTACACATGCCCTAGAACACATGCTATTTTTTGATAAATATTTCGAAATCTATGCTAATGAGGGGGATTTGAGAGTCATTCCCCCCAACTCTAGAAATTAAATTAAGTCTGGCATTCCTTGCTTTATTGCAGAGCTTCTGGTGAGAAAAATATTTACTAATAGGTGTTAGTAGCTACACCATGGCTTTCATGTTACAATGGAGCGGAAGAAGAAAAATGAAAAATATCTTTAGAATTTTTCTTTCTTTCACTTTTATACTCAAGAAATTCTATATTACTCTAAATAGGAAGGTATAGCTTTCATATGAAAATCACAACTTTGAAATTCATCTCTTAAACTTGAAGTAGCAATTCTAGAAAATAATCATGACTCTGGAAATCTTTCTATAAAACAAAGTCATATTGCTAAGTAATGACACAAACTCATGGCACCATGAAGTTGTCATGATTCATGCATTTATCTTTTTATTCTACATAAAGACTTCACTACTCAAAAAGGTCATTGAGTTTTGAATGGCATGTCATATAGTTATATAGCCACTACATTATAAAATAGCCATGATATTGGTATTGGTCTTTCTTGATCATTATATAGTTATGACATTATGAAATAACCACATCACTAAGAAGGTCTCTCATGTGTGATGTGTATCTAATAAACTGCAAATTGAGAAATGATACCAACATAATAATTTCAATCAAAATGTCTATGTTTTTTGATTCTAGAGTGGTCATGACACTAGTACCTACTTCTTTCATATATCATATCACCATGATCCTATAAAGATTCCATGTAACTAAAAATTTTTCCATACATAAAAGTCGTGGCTTTGCCTTTCTTTGAGGATAAAAGTCATAATCTTGAAAAATGGTTATACTTGAGTAATATCTTTTATAGCATTTATATCCCAAAAGTCATAGTATTCAATAACTTTCATGACTTTGGTCTGATTAGTTTAGACTCTATGATTTTTTCTAACATAAAAGTTATGTCTTTGTAACAAGGTCATGCCTCTAACTTAAGACTATCATAGCATATTAAATAAAATCATATTATTAGGACATGACCATGACTTTTAGTACTAGTGGGGTACTTTAATACTATAATATAAAATTAATATTACAGTCATTTAAATTTTATATGATAAGTATGATTGCAACTCCATGATAATATCACAACCACAAAGAATATGTGACCTAGTGAAAGAATTATACTAATGAGTTGATATAAGTGTGATATAAAAAGATTGTCATGGCCAATTAGATAGATTTAAGGCCAAGGATAGATACCTAAACTATGCAAGATTCATACTCTAACCCTCATCCAAATACCTATAAAATTCTATCAAATTCTTTACTACACATCAAACCTTACAAAAACTCTAGAGTCATGAAATCAATTCATAATTACTCCAATTTCATGCCTACACATCTTTACAAATCATCGAAATCAATTCATAATTACTCCCAAATAAGAATATTTTCTCATCTCTGAGTAATAACTCCCCTTTCTATAATCAAAATTTTTTAATATATTTAAAAAACTTTATGACTACGTTTGAGTGTTATAGGGTCTAAAAATAGTGGAACAACTTCAAGAGGACATGTTGATAATCAAGGTGGGGCTTGAGTTCAATAACTATGGTAGTGGGTAACTGGATGAATACATTCATTTATGTAATGGATATTGGTATTTATTACATCATACCTGAAAAGACTCCTTGGGTTTCCTCCCAATTATTGCTACATTTAACATTCATGCTATACCATCAAAACTACTTTTCCTCAATCTAAGTTCTCTAGAGTCCATTGTAGCTTCTCAGTATATTATTTTACCTCCTTATTTGTTTCTTCCTTTGGCGTTTCTTTAGTTATACTTGTTTATTTGGATTTTTCTTCATTAGATGTAGTAATTTTGGTAAATACTATAATTACTTCTTCTATGATGGCTTATCCATTTTTTCCTAGATCCCCAAAGTCACGGTGCAATGTAAAGTCATGGCATTTCCTATAAGATTTTTCTTACTATTTTTTTTCTAGATCCCCAAAGTCACAACACTGAATAAAGACGAGTCTTTGTCTTGATGTTTTTACATGCCCTTTTCTTACTATGCATTGTTGTGGATTTGTATTTAAACTCCTGATGGATTAATTCATCATGTATCAACAAGTTGTGGTGTTGTGCATAGTGGTAGTTTTGTCTTCAAGCTTTCCTTGATATTTTTTTTTATTTTGCAACACTAAAGTCACAGTGTTGTGTTTAACTAACTTTTCTGCAATCTTTTGTTAGCCATTTACATTTAGTACTCCCAAAGTCATAATGTTGTGCAAAGCCATGACCTTGTCTTTGATTGGATCCCAAAGATTTAATGTTGTAAGTCATTTATGAAGAAACTATGAATTTCTTTCATAGTTTCTATTTTAGTCTTGTTTTTTTTAATTATTTCATCAGCTTCCTTGGAGTTGTCAACATAAGAATACTCAGAGATTATGATTCCTTGGAGTTGTAAGCTATTTTTGAAGCTTGTTGTGATCTCATAGTAGTCATTTTCTTTTGTTTTCTAATTTTGCAAATCAGAATAGTTTTTCTTTATCATATTTTTCATCTTCATCACTATCATATCTCTAAAATTTTTATTCTACTTCATTTCTTTCATTCTCATTTGACTAGAAATCTTCAATAAAATCCTCCTAATGAAAATTCACTTTTATTGCATTGTGGTATGGAAGAGATTAGTTGTTCTCTAATACCCTATTTCATCATCATCTAAATCATATAAATCATTTTAAAGATTAAACTTTACTTGCTTCTCATAGACACGAAGAGTAAACTTCTCTTGATAGTGATAAGGACTTGTCCCGAGACCAAAAATACTCATCCCATTATTAATGGCACATATTTATTCTTTTTCATATCCAATATAATGAAATTCATTAGAAAAATAAAGATATCTACCCTAACTAATACATATTTGATAATCTCATTCAGATGCTTGATAGTATGTTCCATCATTTAGAGTGAGAAAGATGTTGGGGAAATTTTTCCTAAATTCAATTATCCTATAATTTATAGGGGCATCAAACTGATACTCGATCTCAAATTGCACAACACTTTCCAAAAGGTATGATCGCCAATAGTGTAATGTATAATAAAACGTTGAGGTCCTTCAAAATTTTTGGAAGTATTATTCAAATGATAATATAATACTTTTCAGACACATTCATAGTCTCATATGTCTCCAACTTTTTTCTTACTAATCATTATGTCTTTCATAAACTTTAAAAGTTTAGCATTTGGGCTAAAGCTTCAAAAAAATAGTATATTTACCTTTAACTTTAAAAAATATATTGAGAAACTTCTCTAAGTGATTACCCAATTTCCCCTTTCTAAACCATTATAGAAACATATGATTAATAAGAAATTTATTCTAACTCATTTTTTTATCTTCATGGCTTTAGATAATCTCCATTCACTCCTATGTCTATTCATTTCCCTCATTCACTTCTATGGTTGAAATTTGGGCTTGCATTTTCTTTGAAATCACAACTTTGTTATGTGTAGTAGCTTCATATCATTCATTATTCGAGCTCTCTTTAGTAGGGGATGTGGCTTCTTGAAAAATTTCAATCAAAGCCAAGACTTTTGGGAACATCCCAGTGCTATCAGCCCCAAATGTTCTAGAATTATTTTATTCAATATTGTACCTTTGTAGCTTTTTCCTACTTCTAAGCAATATATAGAAGCAATTCTTTGGATTCTCTTCATTATTACTTGGCAGTTCATTTATTCCTTTTCACTTTATAATAATGTCATTTGTGCTATTTGATTTTTTATATTTATCATCATCGAACTCATTTAATTCATTCTAATGTCAAGCACCCTCATCTAATTTTCTTAAATATTTTTTTTTATTAAGATAACATGCATACCTTCTTCTAAAGTTGTATTATCTTTTCTTTATGAAGATTGATAATTAAAGCTTGAGCTTCTTTGATTATTATAGCTCATTGTAATGTTTTCAATATTATTTTAAGATCACCAAATATTCTGAAGCCCACTTTCATAACCTCCATATAAAAAATTCCCATAATTTTTCATGTTCAAATAATAATACATTGGGACATTGTTGTTGGGTCTAAACACATACTATTTTCTTTGTATTTGGTTGGCTTCTTCTATTTGATAAATGGGATCCACATCCACTAATTCATGTAGATATAAAATGATGATCTCTCCTAATACTATTCTCTTTTCATCTTGGATGTCAAGCTTACTTAAAAGAGCTTCCATCTTTGTTTCATTTGTAGTGAACTAATCTAACTCTAATATTCCAGCTTATTTCCTCTCAAATGAATAATCCATTGGAGTTTAGTAGTTATTTTCACAAGCTCCTGCAATAAATAATATAAGTCTTCTCCAACAATTTATTCACATCCAACTCTCTAGCAACCACACCAAATGTGGCCTCATTGTATATTTCATCTTATTATATAAAGTTTGGGCTTGGAACCACAACTTGCATCTATGCCGAGGACAACTCCATGAAACTATCTCATATGTCTTATAGAGTCTCATGATCATCCTGCTAGAATTAGTTTAACTCACTCCAAAATTGAGATGTAATTTGAGGTGATAAGAATTTAGTGAGAAAGACCCATAATAATTCATCCAACTTCTCAACGGAGCCCTACGGTTGATATTAGAACCAACTCCACACTTAATTTATTAATGAAAATGGAAATAAACATAATCTTATTATGTTGGGACTAACTCCATTCATTTTTACAACGTCACATAGTTTTTAAAATATTGCAATATTTATATTATGATCCTCTAATGCCCTTCTACTAAATTAGTTTTGCTAAATAAAATCTATCAAACTCAGTTTCAACTCAAAGTAATTGGCTTCAATTTTTTGCAAACCCAAATAACTTTTTAGTTTAATGAGCATCTAATAGTCTACCGATGGACAATAGTAGATGTGATATTGGACAATTTTCCATTTGTCATCTTGGGTCTCTATGTTACTATCAATGCCCTTTATATGCTCTTTATAAACTTTTTATCTCACAAATGCTCATTTAGTTTTTTTTTTTCTAGGTCCAGATGAATTAGCTCAATCCCAAAGCTTCAACTCATAAAAGGATATTTAAAAGCAAATAAGTAAAAAAGATACAAGCAAAAATCAAAATATAACTATCCACTTTCCAAATAAGTTAGTAAGACTAAGCATTTTTATTCCAGAAGATTTATCAAGCTTTAAGTCACTTAAACTACTAAAAAATTATTATTTTATAAGAATAATTATGTCAACTCATATTGGCTAACCTAATTAAATAATCCTTAGAAATGGTGCCAAAAAACTTATTACTTTGTTATGTCACATAATTTATTAGTCAGGTAATATCCCAAAAAACTCATCAACAAGATTATCTCATCAATAGAGATCAATAAGTGTATGAATCATACAAGTAATTAAGAATACACTTATCCATATATCAATTACACATAGATTATATCGGTAGTTTGTTTATTCAATAGTAAGACAACTGAACTCTAGTAAAATATATATTCATATTTTGGATCAACCTTAGATCTATGTGGTTATTTATTTAATTTAAGTAATGTTTATTCAAATTAGCTCAAGTTATATTATTTTTGGATATAGAAAAAAGGTTTAGGGTATTATACAATGACTCTTTACCTTAATGACATATAAGGTGATTATCATCATTAACTCCTTTCCAATAATAGTCAACTCATTAATATCCTCTCATTATATCACTACTAAAATAATAAATAATCTCAGCTCGTGTGTCATTCACAATCCTATATCTTTTAGGAAAATTTGTCAACTACACTTGATGGTTTTTTCATATGTACATTCATATTCTTTAGCCTTAGGTATCATATTGACCAAGAATTGATCGGATTTGTAAGCATTTATATTTTTGGCTTTGTAAGAACAACACTCACACAATTAACATAAACTTTCTTAAAGTTCTATAAGTGAGAATCATATGTGTGAAAGTGACTTATAAGGGATGTCACCACCAAGTGAGTCATAACATACTTGCACATATCCTAAAAATTACATATGATCACTATTCTCTTTGATGATGATGTAACTCAAATACTAAAGGTAAGACTCAAATGAAAATATTCTACATAACTTCAATCCCAATTAAAAACTAGTTCTTTTTAGATGTGTGTAATGGATTGGCATATAAAATTATTCACACATTAAGGTTCATAAGTATCGTACTCTTAATAATTAATATACCTAAATTTTATGTTTTAACATATAATTTTATCTCACACATCTAGTCGGAATGACTATCACTTTCTTCATACCATAGTTCAAATTGTATTTAATCAATCACCCATCAATATCCATAATACAATATAATACAAACATCTCAATTAATTTAAAAACCAATGTCACATCACATCACATAAATTATACAAATCATAGACCATACACTATTTTAAAAAATATTTTCATATCTGGGGGGGTGGGGCTATTGAGAGTCATACCCTCAACTATAAAAATTAGCATTAAGTCGCATCCTTTCCTTGCTTGTAGAGCCCCTAGAGAGTGAAAAATTCACTCATTGAATTTGATAGTTGCATCATGGCTTTGCTATAGTATGATGGATGAAGAAAAAAAATGAGAGATATCTTTGGAATTTCTCTTTCTTATATTTTTATACCTGGGTGTTTTTATATTACTCTAAGAAGAAGTCATGACTTTTATAAGAAAGTCACAACTTTGGCTTTCATCTCTTAAATATGAAGTCACGACTCTAGAAAATGGTTGTGACTCTAGAAGATAACCTAATTTTTCTGTAATATAAATTCATGGTACAAGGACATGACCATAATATTTAGCATCAATGATTTACTTGGTTGCTATGATATAAAATTAATATCATAATCAGTTAAAATTTATGAGAAGAGTTTGATCGCAAATCCATGATAATATTACTGTCATATATAATGTGTTGCATAATAAAAGGATAATATTAATAAGTTAGTAGGATCATAACATACATAAATTATCATGACCAATTATATAGAGATTCAAACAAGAATGAATATTGAAATTATGTAAGACTTAATACTCTGCCATTGAACCAAACACCTCAAAATATATCGATTTGATGAATATATATCAAAATCTACCAAAACTCCAATGTTATGAGATCGATTCATAATGATCTTATATCCATGCCTACACATTATCACAAATCATCAAAATATATAAAAATATTTAGTAGTTTGAATACCAAATAAACTCATACTCAAATGATTACTTGTCCCTATGCAATAACTTCTCTCCATAACATAAAACATTCCAATATCTAAAATCAATTCAACACAATGGGTATATCATCACAATATAAAAATAAAAAATAAAAATACAAATCAATGTAGTATTGAGGGTGCCCAGTATGATTTTCTTTTAGGATCATACTTCATAATGATAAAATCTGACTTTGAGTACTCAAATGACATAGATGTGGATAGTCTCATTGAAACTCCTTTCTGTGTAACTAACATATATGAGGTCTTTGATAAAATGTCACAAAGTTCCTCTTGTCTTTACCCAATAAAATTCAATGCACATTCAAAGGATCTTATCACAAAATTTAAGGATCTTATCATACTTCAAAGGATCCAATATCTACTAGCATCTCCAGTATGCACATTCATTTTCATTTACATTGTCACTTTCTCTATTTCTTTCTTTCAATTTGCCTAGATGGCCTTGTAAGTCATTCAAATGATTTAGCATTCTTTGTCAATCCAATATCCACACATATCATTTATTTTTCCAAGAGTTTATAGATTTTGTATTTAAACTTTTATTGCATTTCACTACAAGAAAATTTTCATTTAGCTAGGGAATTTTACGTAGGGATCAATCCCTAGCTAAATTGCGATTGATTTGCTAGGAAATAGCAAGGGATTTATGTTTTTTCATTGAAATAAAAATTTTCACCGGATTAGCGACGAAAAATTTTTGTTAATTCCTCTCAAGAAAAGTGGGGGGATTTAGCAATGGATTAGCGATGAAATATTTTTGTAAATTTCGCTCAAAAAAAGTGGGAAAATTTAGCAACGGATTAGCGAAGGATCAACGATAGATTAGCGACGGAATATTTTCATAAATTCTGCTCAAGAAAAGTGTGGAATTTAGCTAAGTATTTAGCGACGGATTAGCGATGGAATATTTTCGTAAATTCTACTCAATAAAAGCAGAAAATTTAGCGATAGATTTAGTGACGAAATTTTCCTAGCTAATAAAACCCAGAATTTAGAGATGGATTTAGCGACAGATTTTTCCTAGCTAATAAAATCATGAATATAGCGACGAATTTATTAACGTATTTTGCGGCCGAATTTCACTAGCTAATTACATCCGGAACATAGTGATAAATTTTAGTAATGAAATTCCCTAGCTAATTACATATGGAACATAGTGACATATTTTAGCGAAGGAATTTCCCTAGCTAATTACATCCTGAAATATTGCGACGGATTTAACAACGGAATTTCCCTAGCTAATAACATACTTAAAATAATGACTGATTTTAGCGACAGAACTTCTCTAGCCAATTACATCCTGAATATAGCGATGGATTTTAGTGATGAATCTTCTCTAGTTATTTAAATCTAGAATATATCGATGGATTTATCTATAGAACTTCCCTAGTTAATTAATTCAAGAATATAGCGGTGGATTTAGTGACTCAACTTCCCTAGATAATTAAATCCTAAACATAGCGACGAAATTTCCTTAGCTAATATTTAATTATTTGATTTTTTTAAATTTATTTTAATATTTTATTAATTTTGTAATTAAAAGTATATTAAAGGTCTATAGATGAGCAATCCTTAAAAAATACATTCTCCTCGTAAAATCATAAAAAAATGATATTATAAATAAATAATTTAAAAAATATAAAAATACAAAAAAAAAAATATTTTAATGACTAAAATAACTATTTTTATGTTGTATTAAGTTTTTAAAAAATTATATAAAAATTTTTACTAAAATTTTTTATTAAGAAACTTAAAAATTTGTATTAAAGTAACATTAAATAATAAATTCAATAAGTATAATAATCTTTTCAATATTTTAAAAATTAAATTAACATACATTAAAATTTCTGCTAATATAAATGTAAATTAATTCATTGTATGATAAAATAGAAAAAATTTTCAAAAATTTCTGAATTGACGAATAAACTAGTAAATATTAATATTATTATGAGTATACAAAAAATTTTATGATTATAGAAAACTTTTAAAAAAATAAATAATATAAATTTTGAAAATCTTGAAATATAATAAAAATATAAGTTTTTCAATAAAGTTAAAAAAAATAAATTAATATTTATAAATAAATTCATAAATGTTTGCTCCTACTAAAATTTATAAGAATTAAATAATTGAGTAATATTTTTACTAATAACTTTTAATAGTAAGTTTTTATTAAAATAATAAATATAATTTTTTTTAATTATCTTCTCACTTTAGGTACTTTTTTGAATTTTAAAAATTAGTAATGATATCAAATAAAATGAAATTTTATGCGTTTAAATTAATTTCATATTATCTTCTTAAAAATTAATATGAATTCTTAAAAATTTATAATGATAAAATATAAATTTTTATATATTTTTTAACATTAAGAGTATTTTATAACTCTTAGGCAAGTTGCTAGAAAACAAATCATCTATCCATTTATGTCTTATGATATGAAGTTTATTAATTTTATACTTATTTGATAGTTTTTATGATACCACTAAACATATTTTTTAAAATTTTTTATATATTTATTGTTTAATTAATATTATAATAAAAAATTGTGAGGTGTTTATTTTTTATGTGTACCTTGCTACATGCACATTAATTTTATTGAAAAATTTTTGATAGTAAATAAAATTAATGAATATTTTTGTATTTTATATATATATTGTTTATTTAATGTTTTAATAATTAAAAATATAAATAATTTGCTAATATATACATTCACTTGTCGAGATGCGATAATCTCTAACAAGTGAAGTGAAGTCCTCCACATTCCACCATCTATTTCTCGATACCAATGCATCAAGATATTATCAAGGTTTAAGTTTTAATTTGTTATCAATTTGAGATATATTTTATACATTTATTCTTCATCGGTTATCTTTGATTGCTTAATCGAAGATTAAGCTTAAGAGTTTTAATTCTGTTATTTATTATTTCCGAAATTCTTCTCCTTTAATCACCGTTGTTTGCTTGGATTGCGTATATATACTAATTTGTATACATACTTCATGCACTTGTGATATAATGCGTTGTCATTGTGTGGATTTGGATGGTGCACAGTAGGTATGCCGAATTAATATCTACATCAATATACATAATTATATACCGTATACATAAATATAAGTGTATTTTATATAAGTGTATTTTATATAAGTGTATTTAAACATAACAATATCTATATAACTATAAAAACAGTATACATAAATTATTTAAACATAAATAAATCTATATAATTTGAATTTCTTATTTAAGTGTTTTTTACTATATCTATATAACTATAAAAATAGTATACATAAACATAACTATAAATAAATATAACAATGCATATTTAATATAAATACATACATACATATATATATATATATATATATATATCTATATATAAATGTATTTAACAATATGTATATAAACATATTACTATATATAAATGTATTTATCTACATATACATAACTATAAATAATAGTATACATAAATAGTATAATGTATGCCGACTTGATATCTACATCAGTATACATAACTATATATAAACAATATATATAAATAGTATACATAAACATAAGTGTATTTTATATAAGTGTATATAAATATTTCTATACATCAATATGCATGCGCGTTATAATTCGAATTTCTTATATAGATGTATTTTACTATATCTATAACTATAAAAATAGTATACATAAACATTACTATATATAAATATAACAACGTATATTTAATACACACACACACACACACACACATACATATATATATATATGTATGTATGTGTGTATGTATGTATGTATTCAATAATATATATATATGTATGTGTGTATGTATGTATGTATTCAATAATATATATATATATATATATATATATCAACATATTACTATATATAAATGTATTTATCTACATTAATATACATAACTATACATAAACAGTATACATAAATAGTACAAGGTATGTCAACTTGATATCTACATCAATATGCATAACTATATATAAACAGCATACATAAACAGTATACATACACAAAGTGTAATTTATATAAGTGTATTTAAACATAACTATAAATCAATATGCATGTGTGATATAATTCGAATTTTTTATATAAGTGTATTTTACTATACCTATAACTATAAAAATAGTATACATAAACATTACTATATAAAAATATAACAACATATATTTAATTTACATACATACATACATACATATATATATATATGTATGTATGTATGTATGTATGTATGTATGTATTTAACAATATTTATATCAATATATTAATATATATAAATTTATTTATCTACATTAATATATATAACTATACATAAATAGTATACATAATTAGTATACATAAATAGTATGAGGTATACCGACTTGATATCTACATCAATATACATAACTATATATAAACAATATACATAAACAGGTTACATAAACATAACTAAATATAAATATAATAATGTATATTTAATATACATACATACATATATATATATATATATATTTATATATAAATGTATTTAACAATATGTATATCAACATATTACTATATATAAATGTATTTATCTATATTAATATACATAACTATATATAAACAGAATACATAAATAATATAAATAACATAAGTATATTTTATATAAGTGTATTTAAACATAACTACACATCAATATGCATGTGTGATATAATTCGAATTTCTTATATAGGTGTATTTTACTATATCTATAACTATAAAAATAGTATACATAAACATTACTATATATAAATATAATAACGTATATTTAATATACATACATACATACATACAAACATACATACATGTGTGTGTGTGTGTGTGTGTGTGTGTGTGTATAACTATATATAAATGTATTTAACAATATGTATATCAATATATTACTATATATAAATGTATTTATCTACATTAATATACATAACTATACATAAATAGTATACATAAATAGTATGAGATATGCTAACTTGATATCTACATCAATATATATAACTATATATAAATAATATACATAAACAGTATACATAAACATAAATGTATTTTATATAAGTGTATTTAAACATATCTATACATCAATATCATGTGTGATATAGTTCGAATTTTTTATATACGTGAATTTTACTATATTTATATTAATATATATATAAATAGTATACATAAACATTACTATATATAAATATAACAACATATATTTAACATATATATATATATATATATATATATAACTATATATAAATGTATTTGTCTATATTAATATACATAACTATACATAGACTATATACATAAATAGTATACATATACAGTATAAGGTATGCTGGCTTGATATCTACATCAATATACATGACTATATATAAACAGTATACATAAGTAATATACATAAACATTTGTGTATTTTATATAAGTGTATCTAAATATAATTATACATCATTATGCATGTGTGATATAATTCGAATTTCTTATATAAGTGTATCTTACTATATCTATAACTATAAAAAAAGTATACATAAACATAACTATATATAAATATAACAATATAAAATTAATATACACATATATATAGATATATAACTATATATAAATATATTTAACAATATGTATATCAACATATTACTATATATAAATGTATTTATCTACATCAATACCTATACATAGTCATATGTCTAAATATATATAATTACATGAAAAATTATATATAACTAGATCTACAACATGTATAACTACATGCTTCAAAAACTTAATATTCATTCATATCATTCATCTCATTTATACATGTTTTTTTGGATATTGTATAAATATTTATCATTTTACCATATATTTTAGGAACTTAAATTCAATTATTTCAATCTTAAATATTTTTTTATTATATTTTTATATATTTGTATAAATCATTATGATTTAATATGTTTAGGGTATGTATTTTTTTTCAATTAATATCATTTAACTAAAATTGGTTTCTAATAAAATATTCATTTGTTAAAATTCATTTCGTAATTTTCAAATCAAATAATAATATGTTTGTGTAATAAATATTATAACAAATTTCTAAAAAATATTTGTGATTTATTTCAATTTACAAAGATAGAACTCTAAAAATAAAATTTATTTACAAAATAAAATTTGCACCTCATAATATTCAATATGTTATATTTATTATAAATAAACAATGTTTGAAATGTATCTATTAATTACAAAAAAAAACATTGTAATGTATTAAATTTTGAAAAAAAAATTAATAAATATTATTTAAAAAACAAATTCATATATTTATATGGTCATTTATATATTTTGAATAAAATAAAAAAAATAATTACTTGTATAAAAATTTACTCTTATATTTATATGGTAATCTGTTTTGTTTGAATATAATTCAAAGAAATAATTGATTTTTTTACAAAATATTAAAGGTTTGTATTTATATGCACTACATTATATTTGTTTGAATTTTAAAGTTTCTAAAATTTTATTAATAATAATAAATAATAGGTAGAAATTTATAATAGACATTAATATTTGAATAAAAAAGTATATAGACAAACAAAAATAATATTATCTATTTATGAATTATATTTTTATTTTTAACATAATTGTAAAACCAAAATAATTTAAATATATGTCAACTTCATTTATTTAAATGAGCATAATGATAGTTATTTTAATATAAATATTAAAAAAAACAACTATTTAAATATAATAGAAGCTCATATATTTAATTCATAATTTCATTTTATGCATTAATATGCTTCACACACACACACACACACACACACATATAAATATATATAATAGTTTCATGTGTATCTTTTAAAAATACATTACGTATATAGGTATATGTGTGTGTTTGTGTGGGTGTACAATAGTATATGCATGCATACAAGTATATACCCACAACTTTGAAAATGTAGATACATGTGTGAATATATACAAAAATAGTATGCTGATATATAATGTATAGTAATGTATATGGATGTATAAATGTGTGTGTGTGTGTGTGGGGGGGGGGGGGGGGTGTTGGGGGGCAGGGTATATGCACATATATATTTATGCATATATATGTAAATATCAATATTAATTTTGAGAAGAAAAATACTTGAGCACATAAATATTAATATGTTCCACAAATTCATGAGAGCACAAGCAAAAAGTGACATTATTGCAAGATACAATTAATCTCTCATCTATAACACTTTGCCTCAAAATTTGATCAGAGTAATAATTGCAATGATAAAAAATCATTCAATACTAGATACCATGGTGTTACATTTACATTCAATACTATAATTTGTCCAAATAAAAAAATCTATCTAATATATTCTTCAACAACTCTTCTATCTTCTTTTTCTAGTCTTGATAAGCTATTTTCAATTTTGATTATATGTACATTTCTTATCTAATATCTTTAATTCAAACTATTGTTATAGTAAAATCCATCAAATCACTTTGGCTTCACATCTTACTTTTCTATGAGATATTTGATTATAGAATATTTAGTATATACTATGACTTTAGTTCCCACTAAATATGATATTAATTTGCCAAAGAAAAGATTGTTGATACAAGTTATTTCTCTATAGTGGTGTAATTCAATTAGGCATTTTAGAGTGTGTTGTTATCATAGTATATGATAACTATTTGTATATTTTATATAACTATATAAACTCTTCATAATTATATTTAACTATATTTGTAACTATGTAAACTATTTTTTTAACTATATTAATAACTATATATAACTATTTTTTTAACTATATAATATTTTATAACTATATGAGTAATTCTATATAACTATATTTTTAACAAAATATATCATATGTATAATAATATATAACTATATATAATTGTATTTTATTATATGTATAACTATAAAAATATTATATATAACTATATCTTTAACTACATATATATTTATAATTATATGTGTATAATTATATATAAATATATGTATATCTACGTAATACTCTATATAATTAAATATAACTATATTTTTATCTATGTATACATATATGTATTCATATAATTAAATATATTTATTTATTTATAACTTTGTATATATTTATGTATAACTACTCATAACTACTTGTATGAATATATCGATATATAATGATATGTTTAACTATATATAACTCTATTTTTAATTATATATACTATGGGTATAAGAACATATAGAGGTTGACCTGCCTCTCTAGAGACCATCTCTTGAGGTCTATTGATTCTTTATTTTCTCTCATCAGATCTCTTTACTGCCATATGACAAAGGGATTGAGATTTAGTGGAAGAAATAGGGTTTACGTTCACAAAGCTATTCGGCTGGATGTTTGCCAACAAGGAGATGAGGATTTTGATGCTATGTCTTGATGCTGGAGGAAAGACAACCATTCTATAAAAGTTGAAGCTTGGTGAAATTGTCACCACAATTCCTACTATTGTCTTCAATGTAGAGACTGTTAAATACAAAAACATCAATTTCACTGTGTGGAATGTTGGGGGTCAAGACAAGATTCACCCTTCCTGGAGAAATTACTTCCAAAATACCCAAGGTCTCATATTTATGGTAGACAGCAATGACAGATATCGAGTAGTTGAAGCCATAGATGAGTTGCATAGGATGCTAAACGAGGAAAAGCTTCAAGATGCAATTTTGTTGGTGTTTTCCAATAAGCAAGATCTTCCCAATGCGATGAATGCAGCTGAAATTACTGACAAGCTAGAACTTCATTCTCTTCTCCAACTCCATTGGTACATACATAGCACCTATGATACCTCTGGAAAGGGCCTCTACGAGGGTCTTGATTGGCTTTCCAATTACATTGCCAGCAAATCATAAACAATTTTACCAGGATGAGGCAAATTTTGTTGACATATCTGGATGTGGATCCAATCTTTGCCTATTTTGCTTGTGTTTTGTTCTGTTATGTGGATGGCATCATATGTTTCTAGGGGGATTCAAATTGTATTTATATTTATATATTGCACGCCTGAAATACAAGACCGCATTTACTTTGCTATGATCTATTGTAAGCCAAACTTGTTTGTTTTCTGTTGTCTTTTTGCCATCGGATCCCAAAGGTATAAGAACATATAGCTATAAGCCTATAAATAATTGTCTATGACTATATGTATAACTATAAAATATTATACATAGCTATATTTAAAAATATAATTAACAACATATATTTAATATACATTTTTATATATTAGTATATAAAAATGTATTTTACCATATATATTCCTATAGATAACTATATGTATACATATATAAAATTATATAAAAAATATATATATACCTACATGTATAAATATAAGTATAACTATATGTATAACTATATGTATAGCCACATGTAACTATATTTATAATTACATGTATAATAACATACAACATTATATTTAACTATATGTGTATAACTATGTATAAATATTTGTATAACTATATATAAATATTTGTATAACTATATAACACTCTATATAATTAAATATAACTATATTTGTAACTGTGTGTGTGTGTGTGTGTGTAAATCTATATATTTATTTATAACTTTATATATTTATGTAAAACTATTTGTATGAATATATTTATATATAACTATATGTTTAAATATATAAAAATATTAATAACTATATATACTATATGTTTAATAACATATAACTACAAATAATTGAATCTTATTATATATATATATATATATAAAAGCTTTATACGTAACTATATTTAAATTTATAATTTACAACTTATATTTAATATACATTTGTATATAATAGTATATAAAAATGTATTTTACTATATCTATACATATAAATAACAATATGTATAAATATATAAAATTATATGAATAAATATATATACCCACATGTATAAATATAAGTATATCTATATGTGTAAACTATATGTATAACTACATGTAACTATATTTATAATTACATGTATTAAAACATAAAACATTATGTTTAATTATATGTGTATAACTATATATAAATATTTGTAAAACTAAATAAAACTTTATATAATTAATTATAACTATATTTTTAACTATTTATACATGTATGTATGCATATATGTAAATCTATATATTTGTTTATAATAGTGTATATATTTATGTATAACTAAATATAACTACTAGTATGAATATATATATATATAACTAAATATTTAATGATATATAAATTTTTATAACTATATATATTATATGTATAATAACATATAACTATAAATAATTCTATCTTACTCTATGTATTAGTATAGAAACTTTATGCATAACTATATTTAAATATATAATTAACAACATATATTTAATATACAAATTTATATATCAATATAAAAAATGTATTTTAGTATATTCATACCTATACATAGACATGTATATAAATATATGAAATTATATAAAAATATATATATATACATACATGTATAAAGATAAGTTTAACTATACGTGTAACTATATAATCACATGTAACTATATTTATAATTATATGTATAAAAACATACAACATAATGTTTAACTATATTTATATAACTATATATAATATTTGTATAACTATAAAATCTCTATATAAATAAATATAACTTTATTTTAAATTATGTATACATATATGTATCCATATATGTAAATCTATATAATTGATTATAACTTTGTATACATTTATTTATATTTATTTATAACTACTTGTATGCATATATCTATATACAATTATATGTTTAACTTTATGTAACTATTTATAACTATATTTACTATATGTATCCTAACATATAATTATTAATGGAATAATACTAATTTTTTGCAATAACTTGAAATTAAATGGCTAAAGATATAATATCAATAATATGTAGGCACATAGCATGAGAGTGTCCGTTGATCAGGCTCATATACGATATAATACAAATAAGGATCATACTCTTACATAATCCATGCCCTTGGGCCTAAGGCTCAAATATGAACTTATGTATGACAAAAGATTTAATATTTGATAGGTTTGTACAGAAGAAATTTTATTTTCTTTTATATAATTCTTCATTCTAACACTGCATTCTCTATGTGTCTTTCTCTCCCTCTCTAATTCTTTCTGTCACTCTCTTCCTCTGTTTCTTTATGTGTCACTCTCTTGTTATTTTCTCTCGCTCTCCTTTCTTGGTTGTTCTTTCTCTCCCTCTCCCTCTCCCTCCCTCCCTCTCCATCCCCCCCTCTCTCTCTCCTTCTCTCTCTCTCTCTCTCTCTCCCCCCCCCCCTCTCCCTCTCTCTCCCTCTCTCCTCCCTCTCCCTCTCCCCCATCTCCCCATTTCTTTTCCCTCTCTCTCTCCCCCCTCTTCCCTTTCAAACTTTAAATGTCTTTCATTTATTTGTTAATATCATTTTTTAATTTATGTTGCAGTAAATTGATACTTCAAATGGATATTCAAATATTTTCATTCAGAATTTAAGTAAAGGCCCGTTTAGATATGTGACAACATATCTTGGGTATTTTGTAAATGGATATAAATTTCAAACAATTGAACATGGTTCTTCTAAAACAATAATGAATAGTGGTATATGCATTAAAGATTCAGGTTATAATGCAGATGATATTGATTATTATGGTCAACTCAAAAAAGTTATTGAGTTGAAGTATCCTGGACTAAAAAATAATAAGATTGTATTATTTAAGTGTGAGTGATTTGATCCTACATGAAATGTATGCACAAAAATTCATTTGGATTATAAGCTAGTGGATATTAACCATAAACGTAGATATAATCAATATGAGCCATTTATTATAGAAATTCAAGCCGCTCAAGTATATTATTGTACAAATCCAAGTTTATCTCGTCATAAGAGAGATTAGCGGGTGATTTGCAAAATCAAAGCTCGACCAAAATTTGAAGTACCAACATCACAACAAAGAAGTGCATACTTAGATATTACACTGGCATTCCAGGAAGATGACATAAATAATATTGAGCCTGTTGATGCATATGAAGATCCAGAAAATTTATGTGAATCACATGGTGGCCTAATAGAAATTAAAGATGATCAATTTCTATCTGAAGATTAGTTCAAACTTCAATCAGAATCAGAAGAAATATCAGAAGATTCATTGGAGGATGATAGTGATGCCGATAATTAAATTGTTATAATTTTATTATAATATTAAACTTTCAAAGACTTTTTATATTTTGTTGAAATCTATCGGTGCTAAAAAGCATGCTTGTTCATCATATCTCTATTATTTGTTCTTTGTTTTATTTTGTATAACAGATAGCACCTAAAAAGGATGTGGTCGTGGTGGACGTGGACGTGGACACAAAAATGAACCAAATTCATCTAGTATGTTACATCATGTTGCAGAATCAGTACCATCTCATATCCACCATATCCATACTTTAACATTATAATCACCATCTTTATTTCTATCACCATCATCATCATTGAGACTTCTACTATCACCTTTATTAGATCTAAGCCCACCACCCATTGTACTTCATGCACACACTTTTGTTCCATCTCTATCTTCTACACCACATTTTACACCGATAGTTCCTCCATTTACAAAACCAACGACATCATCAAATGATATACCTTCCTTTGTAGTCAATGCATAGTTAGAAATTGAGATTGTGGATGAGAGGTAAAAGAAATATATAAAATGACTTGAAAAAAAAAATTTTGATGTTGCTGTCAGTGGTTTTTTTAAAATTTATTATGATTTTCTTGTTTTCAATGTTTTTTATAATTACAAAGTCTATCAGAAAATAGATGATTCTAAAGTATTCTCCTAGAAGAAAGTTTCTGAATCGACAAAATAGTCATATTTTAATGACTTTTAGGTAAAAATAACAAAATAAAAGTATTAAAAAATAATTATCTAATTACTTAACTATTATGTTGGTTATTATTCAAGTAGTTAATAATTATATTCTTATTATTAATATAAATTCTTTTTTGATTTTTCTATATATAGAATTAGTGTACTTGGGCACCCAAATTTGATGGAAAGATAAAGTCATTATGGAAGATCAAAGCTGCTCAACGGTATTTTGATTTTGTCCATAAATTCAAGAATATGAAAGAAATACCTAATTTTGTATCTGAGGATGACTGGCCTGAGTAGCTTAAGTATTGGGATGAGCTAGATGTGAAGAAAAAATCAGATATTGCCAGTAAAAATCAATGAAGTGAGGTAGATGGACTAGGTATAGAAATCTGTCAACACACAGGAGGGTCAAATTCAAGCATTGAGCACGCTCGAGATTTGGTATAATTTTAAAATTCTAAACATTTATATATTCAGTGGATGTCCTAATAGTCCATTAAATCAAATCTCTACATGGCTTTATTAATTTTGTTAAATTTTTTGATCATTTGTTTTTTATGACTTAATAAAAACATATTCTAGGCTGGAGAATTGTGTAGTGATCCAAATTTTTATGAAATTTTCAGGAAGATGCATGTGAATAAAGTGGATGGTTTGTTTGTTGACAACAAGTCTCAGATGATTGCTGTAAGAATTTGTTATATTAATAAGATTTTATAATACTACAGTACATTTTGAAAATTATTTGGAATGAAAAATATTTATTTTATTTTTTGCATATCTATAATAGTTTTTTTCTCTATTTTATCTCAAGACCTAATGGAGGAACATGTGACAGTTGCTCATCAACAAGTTGAGGGTTCTATGGATCTTCAACCAATTGACTATGATCCTATTTATTTGGAGACCATATGAGGTTGAAAGAAGCAGCAAGTGTATGGAATTGGCTTTAAGGGAGTGGCATTTTGTTGTAGCGATCGAGCTTTTAATTCTTCTGTCTCAGCAAAGGTGGATGAGGCGGTCGAACAACAAGCACTGGAAACAAATGAATATATTGTAGTTATGGAGACCGAAATGAAAAAGAATGATGAGTAGATATCTCATTTGAAAAAATATATATATATATATGAAATAAAAGAACAAAAAGATGAGTAGATATTTCATTTGAAGGAAGAAATATATGAAATTAAAGAACAAAATAATGAGTAGTATACTAATTTGATGGGAAGATGCAAGAAATTAAAGAAATGAACGATGATAAAAAAAATTAAGAATGTAATGCAACAGTAGATGTCCTATATGGAGTCACAGTTAGCGGCATTGGTGCAACAGATAGCGTTCCAAGATCCAGATGCAAAACCTCACAGGAGAGGCTAGCATTCTCTACATATTATGAGGATGATTTCATATGAGAATTATTTTTGAAATGTTATTTATTTTTGTCTATGTGTAGCAAATAATTATAATATTTTTTTACATGTTTCAAATTTTTTTTATTTTGGGTTTGTTCTTTGCTTTTCCGATTAACCTAATTATGAATCTTTGAGAGAAACACATTATGTGAGATACAAGAAAAAATTTTTATTCAAAGCATCCAGACTTTGCCACGGTCTTTCTAATCCATGGGTTCCATTTTACAAATTTCAGCTTTATCAAAAGGAGGGCTAGCTTATTTTATCTTTATTATTCCTAAAAAATTTTATTTGTGCTCTCTCTTTCTCTCTAAACATAATTGCTGGATATCTTTTAGATTTTTTTCGAAGTAGTATTACAATCAACTTTAATTTGTGTTTGTTCATATCTATAATAATTATTTTTATATATTTATGAATATGTTTGTGTGCCTCCAAATTTTTTGAGTAATGTTTTAACCTATTATAGGTTTGTAAAAGCATATTTTCACTGGTGGCAGTGGTGACAGCGGCAGCAGCGGCAGTGGTGGTGGCAGCGACGACGGTGGCGGCAGTAGTAGCGGTGGCGACTACGATGGCGGTGGCAGTGGCAGCGACGGGGATAGCGATGGTGGTGGTGACCAAAACGGTGGACACAACGATGGTGGTAACAGCAATAGCAGCAAGAGTGGTAGCAATTGTGGGAGTAGCAGCAACGACAATAAATGTGGTATATATGTACGTATATAATCAGTATATGTGTACATAAATAATGCTTTATTTTATGTACATATATACTAAGTATATGTTTACTCAGTATATATGTACACATAATACTATAGTTTATATGTCCATATACTGTAGTAATATATGTACGAGTGTAATGTTAGTATATATGTACATATTTAGTGCAGCAACATATATTTATCAAAACATAGCTTTTTTATTTATTTATTTTTGATTTGATTGAGTGGTTTAAATTTATTACAAATATGATACCACATTTTTCCTCATACAAAACTTGGATAAGTGTTGATATTTTTTCACTAGACATGACATGTCGTGACTTGGATAGCTTTGTCGCAACAAAAAATTGGTGATCGGATGAGCATAAAGAGAGAAAGCAATGTCAATGAATAAATATATTATACTTTATGCACTGTCGGTAGATACATTGATGAATAAGATGTAATAAAATTTTATTATTTTATTATTTTATTATTTTAATAATTTAAAATATTGAATTAGAATATGTTATTAAATGATTTTATTTTTTTGTTTATTATAAATTATCATTTATTGTTTCTTTTTTTATTCAATTTGATATAATAATATTAAATTATTTAATTAAAAATTTTTAAAATAAATTAAATTATGAAAATAATTTTAAAATTAAAATAGTGAGAAAAATTCCCTAGCTAATTTAGCAAATTTTCCCTCGCTAAATTTGCTAGCGAAATTTCCCTTGCTAAATTAGCTAGGGAAAATTCCCTAGGTAATTTTGCAAGGGAAAATCCCTTGCTAAATTAGCAATGAAAAAATTCCTTGCTAATTTAGTAATGAATATTTTATTTTAGCAAAGGATTTTTCCGTCACTAAATTTATTATCTAGGGACTATTTCCGTCGCTAATAATTAGCGATGATCACTTTATCTTGGGAAATCTTCCGTCGTTATTTTCGTTTAGCAACAAAAAATCTCATTTAGCTTGCTAATTTAGCTATGGTAATTATTTTTTTTTAGCTAGGAATTTTCTGTCGCTAAATTATTGGTTATGGACACTTTTCCTCGTTAAATTTTAGTGAGAAGCACTTTAAATAGGGAACCGATCCGTTGGTAATCCATTGCTATATCCCGTTTAGCAATGAAAAACTCCCATTTAGCTAGGGAATTGTCCCTATCTATATGTAATTTTTCTTGTAGTGTTTCCATAAAAGATATATCTTTTTGATGAAGATGATTTTCTCACCACATCAATTTTTCCACTATACATTTTCCAAAATCTCCAAAATATTCACAAGCGTACTTCCATGTGCAGTTAAAAAATATATAATGTGGGATGGCTATTCTTCTCATATTCATCTCATTCTTTCTATCTCTTGTATGTCAATAATGGTGAAAGATGAGTTTTCTTCACAATTTTGTATTGGTCATTCTCCTTCAAGCATCAACTTTTTTCCTTTTTTGTCTCCATAAATTTTGCTTTTTATGCTCGACAATATTAGAAGGGACACCATCAAAAACATGAACCTATTCATCCATAAGGACTCTAGACTCTCTCGGCTAGACATAGAAAAGTAATAAGAAAATGGTGAATTAGTAGGCTAGAAAATTCACCATCAAGGAACTCAAGAATCTTTTTTTCATGAATACAATCAAAGTTTACTCATTTCTATAAGTTCTTCCCTCATAAAAAATATATATGTACTCTTCAAAGTCACTCACCTTGTCCCTTTTTATTCATTAACAAACTAGCGATGGCTGAAAAATTAGTTTGCATGTGAAGGGATTTAAATTCATCCTATTCTTAGTTCTTAGATCGGAGTAGCTTGTTAATTATCCTCATATCAAAGCACACCTATATGCCTCTCACATAGCATATTTTCTCCCATCTATCCTCTAAATTGGGGTAAAATAATTTCATAATCGAAGTATTTCTTTATTCTCTATGCATATAAAATAATATGGACTTTCTCTTTTTGAAAATATACCAAAAAAGAGGAATAAATTCACTAAATATTCTCACTTTAATAAAACCCTTTTAGGATAGCACATAATGCATCTATCTCTATCCAATTTCTAAATAAAAGTCATCATGAGCATCACGACTTTGGGTTGCATTTTTGTGGTACAAGATTTTTATCTTTTCACTTTCTCCACGTGGCTTGTTTCTAGGACATTTTTCTTTGAGGATCTTCTCCATTTCATTATTGAATCAAAAAACTTAGAAGATCTAGGGTTTAGTTTTTGTGACATTGGTAGAAGATTAGAATTTTTTGTGGAGGATTTTTGAGGGTTATATATTTATAGTCCCGGCATGATTAATGAAAATTGTGACTTGTTTATTTTTATTTGATAAAAAAGTCACAACATTATGTTTAGTTCCTTCAAAGTCATGGTGCTAGGTTAAAGCATAACTTTTCCATATAACCTCTATGATATTTTTGTTCTATAATAGCAAAGTCACGGTGCTGAAAAACTTTTCCATATAGCTTTTATTTTTCTAACACCAAAGTTATGGAAAAAAAATGATCACAACTTAAATCTAGAAAAATATCAGAAACACAACTAGTTTGAATCTATGATTCTTTTATGCGGAGATTTAAGTGTGAATATGTACATGTAAAATTTATTTTCACAATAAAGGTATTTTATCGAACAATGAGCACAACAACAACAACAACAAAAATTCTTGGGTTATCTCCTAAGCAGTACTATGTTTAATATTCATAACTAGACAATTAAAATATTTTTTTCTCTAATGGAAATCTCTATTGTTCGTGTTAGTTTCTTAGAATACAATTTTACTTTTTTCACTCTTGTACTTTTGGTATTAGTTATGGATGTTGGATAAGTGATCATCTTGATACCCTCATCCTTAAGGATAACCAGGGTGGAGCTCCTCTTGTTTGTTTTTCCTTTTCCTTGACATAGTAAAATATCTCAAAATTTTCATCTTTTTGATCATACTTCTACTCCAAAACTTTCTTCATACCAACCACCAAAACTTTATTATTTACTTCCTTTTCTTTTTGAGTGATTGATGCTATAACTTTAATTTTCTCTTTTAGATTCTCTACCACAACTATCTTTTTATTAGACATGAAGATTTCATCATTAGCTTCATCTTTTTCTTCTTGATCAATTGAGGTTATATCTTCTATTTCCTCTTCTAGATTTTCTATCACAATAACTTTGTATTAGTCACTAAACTTTCATCATTCAATTCATCTTTTCTTCTTGAATAATTGAGGTTATATCTTTAATTTTCTCTTCTATATTCTCAACCACAATAGTTTCTATGTTAGACAAAAGGATTTTTGATGTAGAATTTTTTAAAAATATAACCAAATCAATGACTTTATATTTCTCATCTAGTTGTCTCACCATTTATTCTATAGTGATGTTGTATCTCCTATTCAATCAGTATTTCTTCAATCTTAAATATGATTGAAAATTGGATGATGGGTGAGAATCATGAAATGAACTTTTTTTTCATGGCTTCAACATGTCGAATCTTCATAACTCTTTTCTGACTAATAATAATGTTAATACTAATTGCTATTAAGGTCCATAATAATTAGTCACTACTTTGAGCATAATAAATATCCCCCTTTTGATAGTTTATGATGTTCTTGCTCAGTTTCATCTCACATTACAAAAAACAAATTTCATTTACTTCATTCTTCTCCCATATCTCCTTATAAGTTTTTTTAAGTTTTCATGGAAAGCTTTGCTATACTTTTAAATTTTATAGATTGGTGGCTATGAAAATAAGAAAAAAGATACAAGCAAAATACCAAAATACAACTATTCACTTTTCAAACAAGTTAACAAGGCTTAGAATTTATAATCAAGAAGAATTATCAAAATTTTGTTCTAGCACAATGACTTTATCTTTAATATATTTTGGTAATCTCAAGTAAAAATCGTGATCTTTTTACAGAGTCATAACATTTGAGCTAAAAAAAATTAAAGAGTCAAAACAACTCAGACCAAAGTTTTATCAATTATTTATAGCCATAACTTTTGAGAGACTAAATGTTATAGAGGATATTACTTGAGCATTATCATTTCTCAAGACTACAACTTTTATCCTTTAAAGAAGAAAAACCCATGATTTTTATATTTGAGCAAATTTTTAGTGGTGTGACATCCTTTCATTATCATGACAATATGATATATGAAAAACTGAATGCTAGTGTTGTGGCCACCCACATCACCATGGACACATGAGATATGAATAGTAAATTTTATGTCTTAGTCATTTCATAGCATCACACCAATAAGATACACTAGAGAGAACTTCTCAATGTCATGATTGTTTCTTACTACTATATCCATATGATAATTTAGAAGGACCACTGTTAACATCATGGCTTTTTCATAGTACTAAAGAAAAATAAAAATATGAGAAGTCCATCAAGACATAACTATTTTCAAGTACCATGACCCTTTATTAAAGATAACAATATAAATGCATGAATCTGTGACTTCACAATATTACAACTTCTTCTTGCAAAGACATTAGGACCAAATCATGGTCAGTATCAGTGTCATGACTTTTTGTTATAAAAAGATAGAAATATAGTCCAAATTCATGGCTGCTTTTAGAGTCAACCTCATGCTTAAGAGACGAAGGCCTAAGTTAAACCTTTTTTATGAAATTCGTGATTTCCAATTTAGAGTTATATGGAGTTGCTCGAATACAAAAGTGGAAGATAAAGAAATTCATAAAAAAACATGTCTCATTCTTCTTCCTCTCTCTCCATGCAAAAAAAAACAAAGCCCCAGAGCAACTACCAAATCCTAGAAAAATTTTCACACCTCTTAGGGGTTCCACAAATAAACAATGGATACAAGATTAAAGTTAATCCCTAGAGTTGGGCGACACAGCTCTCAAACCCTTCCTCTCCGAGTCTAAGGTAGATTAGAGAATTTTTACCAAAATATCATTTGGTGTAGGGTTTGTGCAAATTGATATTTATGATGTAACACTAGTTTTTATTTATTAATGAATATGTTTGATTTATTTTCAATTAAGTATATTAATGGATCGATGATTAAATAGAACTCAAACTAGGATTTTGAGTGTTGATAAGTTTGTGCGAGATTATCATGGTGTATATTAATAAATAAATCATAGGGCTCACTCGTGCATATGACAGGAATGAAGTAATAACCATATTGACTATGATGTATAAGATAAACCTATATGTTGAAACCCAATATTTGGGTATGTTAAATATAATGAGTATGTTACTTATAAAGCTGAAAATATGAATACTTTTACATATAAATCCATTGAACATGTATTAAAAGATCTTGTTCTTGATCTAGATAGACATTATATAAAATGTTTTATTAAGGGGTTCATCTTTAGTGTGAAAGTTACATCATTACTGAGGAGGATGGTGATATCCAATCCTAGAGACATGCATAAGTATGTTGTTACTTGCAAAGTAGTGACAACCCTTGTGAGTTGCTTTTGCTCATAAGGTTCTCACTAGTGAAACTTGAGAGAAAACATATGTTAATTATATAAGAATAGTACTTACGTAGCTAAAAAGTATCAATGCTTATAAACCATATCAATTCTTGGTCATTATAATATATAAGGCCAAATAATAAGAGTGTGCATACATAGAAACTATTAAGGATAGTTGATAAAGCTGTTTAAAAGGTATGAGATTATGAATTACTCTTTAGTAATTATAATTTTTTATCTGAGTGGTGGCATACTGAGGGGACAGATATGAGGGGACCATCATTTACATGGGCTTAATGGTGACAACTACTTTGTATACTATTAGGGAAAGTTCTCAATGTCATGACGTTGTTATTATGTATCATAACCTATTATCTTAAAAGCAAAATTTGGCTCATACAAAAATTGGCTCATGCATTTGGTTTCACAAGGAAAATCTATTGTAAATTAACTAGATATTTCTCCCTCCTAGAGGTCTAATGTTCTCAAATTAGTGATTGCCTAGTCTCCACAATAAGTGTATGTGTTGATGAATTTCCTCCTTTGATTGCTTTTGTAAGTAAACCAAATTAACAAATTAGTGATTGCGTAATGAATCAATTTGATTAACTTTCAAGATGATTTTTTGTATTATTGAAGTAGAAGACATACCTTACTAGAGCTCCACCGTAAGTCTTCTCCCCCTATTATTATTTCCAAGCACTACATAGAGTTTTGTCCGGAACTAATTCATTTAAAATAAAAAATTTTAAAATTTAAGTTGGATTTCAAAAATATGCCCAAACTAGTGCATCTGGAAACAACGTGGCAAAGTCGTCAATGTGAATGGTGGTTATTGACACGCTATTAAATTTTTCAAATCATAGGTTGACGTTGTGAATGCTAAATATTGAAAATATTGTGGGAATCCTATTAAGCCCCTCACCCCTTGCTCCTTCGTGGAGCTTGCGGGAGCTCGACGTGGAGCTCGACGAAGCTCCTCGAGCTCCACTTCGAGCTCGCTGGAACTCGACGTGGAGCTCGAGGAGCTCCATGATGGAGCGAGGGGCGAAGGGCGAGAGGCGATGAGTGAGGGGCAAGGGGCTAGGGGCGTGGGCGAGGGGTAGGAGCATGGAGCAAGGGGCGAGGGGTGTAATTGGACCACCACAATTTTTTCAATAGCCAGCATTTACAATGTCGGCTTATGATTTTAAATAATTAATAGTGTGGCAATGGCTGTCGTTCACAACTACTTTACCACTTTTTTTTTCAGATGCACTAGTTTGGGTACATTTTTGAAATTCGACTTAATTTTTAAATTTTTTTTAAATGAATTAGTTCGTACAAAACTCCACTACATGAGGAAGAAGAAGAAGTGGGTCTTCTTCTTTCTCATTATTTTATTTAAAAGCACAAAGTCACATCACTTACAATGATTCACCTTTCTTCATTAAAAATTCAAAAGGTAAAGTATTTTTGCTTTATATATATTAATCAAAATCATTTAATATGATTATACACACACACACACATACATAAACATATATAAGCAGATAAACAAAACCTTTTGTCTTAATTCTTGAAGTTATCACTTATAGCACTGGTTAAAGCTACAAAAGAACTCAAGCATAATAATATTTTTGGTTTCCAATATAAATTAAATGATTTTGTTTACATTAATTAAAATTTTTTAAACTATAAATTTATAATTGCACTCTCTCATTTATTCGAAATTCAATTTGATCTATTTGTTATTTAATATGTATTGATCACCCCATGTTAAGATTATAGATGCCTATTGATAAAATTAAATTATTGACAATTTGAATTAATCAATATATTATTATTTCATTGAGATATTTCACTTAACTTATTTGATATGTTAGATTAAAATCTACCTGTAAAGTTTAACATTATCAAAAATTATTAATATCCTCAAGAGGCATCATCAATCCTTTTAACATGACATAAATTCAATTGATAATTAGAATTTATCATACAAGTTATGTAATTATCCAATTTACTGAGCTCTTAAATCAATTATTAGATTTAATGTATGGGAATCAAAATAACTATTATCAAGTGTATGTGTTTATTAATTACTTTAAGCTTAAGAGCAAATTCAAAATAACAATGAGATGTAGATTATTTTGTGCAAGTAAAAAATAATTACTCTAACTCAATCATGTTCAATTCACTCAAATATATTAGTACAAAAATTCAGAACTTTATCATTCTTCATAGTCAATACAAACATACTAAAATCTTATGCTATAATATTGTCAAGGATATGTCAAACTTTATTTAAATTGTGCACTGAAAGCTTATATTCTACAATTGTATTACCTCAATATACCCACATCAAGTTGTGGCTAACATAAGTGATTTATGGGCCCATAATTAAATACCAAGATCATGACTCAAGTTTGAAAATTTCTTGGTTTGTGGATCCATAAATTTAATTATATTAAGTGAATTAATACCCAAAAGATGCACAATATAACACATCGAGAAATATATTTAAGGAATTGGTATGATAAATATTTAGTGGGAAAAGAATAAATTGAATACAATTAGTAACAGATGAATAGAAATTTTGAGATAAATATGTTTTTCCCTTGGTTTATAAGTAATGCTCCTGTTCAAAAATATGGGCCTTGACATCCCTCCATTCCTCTCATAAACATGTAAAAATTTACTTATGCACAAACACATAAAATAGTGTCAAACACATTATTCCATCATGAACTTAAACATGTATTAGCATAAACACTACATAGGTGTGTCATAGCAGGTTGAGAGAGAGAGAGAGAGACCGAGAGAGAGAGAGAGAGAGAGAGGGGGGGGGTGGGGAGTGAGAGAGTGAGTGAGAGAGGGAATGAGAGAGGGAGAAAGGGGGGAGAGCAAGGGGGAATAATTTATGGAGAGTGAACATATCATATAAAAAGTTTTGAAAATTTTATTGATTTTATATTTTTCATTATCTTATGTCTCTTAAATTTAATTCATATTATCCCTTGGCATCGGGCTCAAGGGTTCGGAGCAGGTAAAGACTTCATCACAACAATATCACAAATGATATGAGAATCACATTGAAAAATATATGTGATATCCATGTATTGCACTCATTTCCACAAAATTAGAGCATATATTTTTTGTTAATGGTCAACCTACTATATTATTCATTATTGGTTTGTATTTTTTATCTAATTTTTAAAATTTTCAGTATTTTCATTACATTTACATAATTTATTGCCTTATGAGCAACTCCAATGGGAGTTGCCAAAAAAAGGAGTGCTAAATATTATTTTGCAAACTTAGACAATATTTTGGCACCCCTAAACAATAATTTTGCTCTAATGGTACATGCCAAAATGGGGTGATATTTTAATAATTAAATATTTTTTTATTTTAAAGTTAATTTTTCAACCCCTTGAGAGAGTCATTGTGAGATGCATAGCAGCCATAACTGTTATTTTGCATCCTCTCTTTTCTCTCTCCAAAGTTACCTAATATGACACCTCTATATCTTGGATAGCATTTTGCAACCCCCTATACCACCCCTTTTGGAGCAACATAATTTATGATTTGGGTATCATTTTGGTAGTTACGGGGATGACGCCCCAGATGGCACCTCCCTTTGGAGTTGCTCTAACACCTATTATTTTATCCAACATTACCTTAAATATAATGATCCTTATTAAGATCATTCTCAATTATGGGTTTTGTATTTTTTTTATGATAATCGCTAAATACAAAAATAATTAAATGTTCTCAACTCAAACAATGTGTATTCCAATATTCTATGCCCATGTAAGAAATTAAACATAATAAACAATAAAAAGGACAAAGCGTAATTTAACTAATAAATGATTCCCGGACCCCGGAAAGTGGAAACTGTAAGATGTAGCTCCGTTAAAAAAAAGGACAATCTTTGCTCGTGGTAATGGTATCCTGGACTTGTTGGTGGTGGTGTCCGTCATACAAACCTCGAATCTGCGTACAGCATTGAGTGTTCATTAATGGCTTATGTAAGGTGCAACAGCGATAAAGTACACTTTTTCTACGAGATTCATCCACCTCAGTATTTAAATTAAACCCTCGCATTCCTGTTCTTCGATTCTCGTCAGATTTGGGTGATTCCTGTTGGTTGTTCTACAATTGGCGATGGCCGATGGTTTTGTTTCTATTGCCTTGATTTCTGTTGCGCAGATATAACTCAAAATTCAAGTGATCTGCAATCAAGCATGTCTCGCACAAGCATGATTGCGTTCTAGAGTGACAATTTATGATTTTAAATCCCAAAATTTATCAGGGTTAGGTTGAAATTCATGAAATGGATTATCAGAGAGATACTTTCAGTGATATTGTTCATGTGATACCTGGCCCCAGTCCGGAGAATTGGACTGCAAATTGTTTAGATTCGAACTCCATATGGGCAACGGAAGATGATTACCGTGCTTGGAGCAACCATGTTGGTGGCGCCGACGATAGCCCGTTAAGTTCGAATTATCAATTATCCCGATCTGGCACCGAACCGCCGAACAAGAAATCAAGAAACGTTTCTCAAGAATCGGCTTTTAGGAAATCGATGGGCAAGATTTTTTACAAAACGAAGTTGTGCTGCAAGTTTCGTCAGGGAACGTGCCCATACGTGACGAACTGTAATTTCGCGCACACCATGGAAGAGCTGCGTCGGCCTCCTGCAAACTGGCAGGATATCGTGGCGTCGCAGGTGGAAGAGAGAGAGGACGGGAATATTGCAGAAGTCAGAGAGGAATTTCAGATCCCGTCGATTGGGGCATACGGGGGAGAGACGCAGAGGTCTTACAAGGGCAGACATTGCAAGAA